>CM076461.1:7643825-8243825 GCA_038419695.1 Scomberomorus guttatus
TTTTGATTAACAACCCGCCCTTACTCATTTTAGCATTTTTCGAGTAACACCCCCCCCACTCATTTTAGGCATTTTTCGAGTAACACCCCTCCCTTACTCATTTTCACTATTTTCAAGTAACACCCCCCCTGCTCATTTTCACCATTTTGAGTAACACCCCCCCCTGCTCATTTTCACTATTTTTTGAGTAACACCCCCCTTTACTCATTTTCAAGTAACACCCCCCCCTGCTCATTTTCACCATTTTTGAGTAACATCCCCCCTTACTCATTTTCACTGTTTTTCGAGTAACATCCCCCCCTTACTCATTTTCACCATTTTTGGAGTAACACCCCCCCTTACTCATTTTCACAATTTTTTCGAGTAACACCCCCGCCTTACTCATTTTAACTATTTTCAAGTAATACCCCCCCTTATTCATTTTCACTATTTTTTGAGTAACATCCACCCCCTTACGCAGGAATCGAACCCATGACCCTTAGGTTGAGAGTCTCACGCTTTACCTACTGAGCTAGCCGGGCTTTAGGTAAGATTGTGTACAATTGTGTTATATGTATAGGTATCTGATTACTTTAACCACAGTAATCAGATTACATGTAATGGGATTACTTTACCAATATCAATTAGATTACATGTAATCTAATTACTTTTACCACAGTAATCTAATTACATGTAATCTGATTACTTAAACCATAGTAATCAAAATACATGTAATCAGATTATTTTAACAATAGCATTGTCAATATATCTAATCTGATTACTTTTACCATAGTAATAGGATTGTCATTCAGATTTTGAGCATCACCTGTTTTACTCATTCTATGTGTAACACGGGACTCGAACCCATGACCCTTAGGTTGAGAGTCTCACGCTTTACCTACTGAGCTAGCCGGGCTTTTGGTAAGACTGTGTACAACTGTGTTATATGTATAGGTATCTGATTACTTTAACCACAGTAATCATTCGAGTAACACCCCCCCTTACTCATTTTAGTCATTTTCGAGTAACATCGCCCCTTACTCATTTTCACTATTTTTCAAGTGACACCCCCCCTTACTCATTTTCACTATTTTTGATTAACAACCCACCCTTACTCATTTTAGGCATTTTTCGAGTAACACTCCCCCCTTACTCATTTTCACGATTTTTCGAGTAACACCCCCCCCCCACTCATTTTAGGCATTTTTCGAGTAACACCCCCCCCTTGCTCATTTTCACTATTTTTTGAGTAACACTCCCCTTTACTCATTTTCGAGTAACACCCCTCCCTTACTCATTTTCACCATTTTTCAAGTAACACCCCCCCCCACCTTACTCATTTTCACTATTTTTTGATTAACATCCCACCCTTACTCACTTTAGGCATTTTTCGAGTAAGACCCCCCCCCTTACTCATTTTCACTATTTTTTGAGTAAACCCCCCCCCCTTTACTCATTTTCACTATTTTCAAGTAACACCCCCCCCTTACTGATTTTCACCATTTTTCAAGTAACACTCCCCCTTGCTCATTTTCACTATTTTTCAAGTAACACTCCCCCTTGCTCATTTTCACTATTTTTCGAGTAACACTCCCCCCAAACTCATTTTCACCATTTTTCGAGTAACACCCCCCCCTTACTCATTTTCACTATTTTCAAGTATAACTCCCACACTTATTCATTTTCACTATTTTTCAAGTAACACCCCCCCCTTACTCATTTTCATTATTTTTTGATTAACAACCCGCCCTTACTCATTTTAGGCATTTTTCGAGTAACACCCCCCCCACTCATTTTAGGCATTTTTCGAGTAACACCCCCCCCACTCATTTTAGGCATTTTTCGAGTAACACCCCTCCCTTACTCATTTTCACTATTTTCAAGTAACACCCCCACCCTTACTCATTTTCACTATTTTTTTTATTAACACCCCCCCCTTACTCATTTTCACCATTTTTCAAGTAACACCCCCCCCTTACTCATTTTCACCATTTTTCAAGTAACACCCCCCCCACTCATTTTCACCATTTTTTGAGTAACACCCCCCCCCTGCTCATTTTCACTATTTTTTGAGTAACACCCCCCTTTACTCATTTTCGAGTAACACCCTCACCCTTAGTCATTTTCACTATTTTTTTATTAACACCCCCGCCCTTACTCATTTTCACTGTTTTTCGAGTAACACTCCCCCCTTACTCATTTTCACCATTTTTGGAGTAACACCCCCCCTTACTCATTTTCACAATTTTTTCGAGTAACACCCCCCCCTTACTCATTTTAACTATTTTCAAGTAACACCCCCCCCTTATTCATTTTCACTATTTTTTGAGTAACATCCACCCCCTTACGCAGGAATCGAACCCATGACCCTTAGGTTGAGAGTCTCACGCTTTACCTACTGAGCTAGCCGGGCTTTAGGTAAGATTGTGTACAATTGTGTTATATGTATAGGTATCTGATTACTTTAACCACAGTAATCAGATTACATGTAATCAGATTACTTTAACAATAGCATTGTCAATATATGTAATCTGATTACTTTTACCATAGTAATAGGATTGTCATTCAGATTTTGAGCATCACCTGTTTTACTCATTCTATGTGTAACACGGGACTCGAACCCATGACCCTTAGGTTGAGAGTCTCACGCTTTACCTACTGAGCTAGCCGGGCTTTTGGTAAGACTGTGTACAACTGTGTTATATGTATAGTTATCTGATTACTTTAACCACAGTAATCATTCGAGTAACACCCCCCCTTACTCATTTTAGTCATTTTTCGAGTAACATCGCCCCTTACTCACTTTCACTATTTTCAAGTAAAACCCCACCCTTATTCATTTTCACTATTTTTCAAGTGACACCCCCCCTTACTCATTTTCACTATTTTTTGATTAACAACCCACCCTTACTCATTTTAGGCATTTTTCGAGTAACACCCCCCCCACTCATTTTAGGCATTTTTCGAGTAACACCCCTCCCTTACTCATTTTCACTATTTTCAAGTAACACCCCCCCCCCCTTACTCATTTTCACTATTTTCAAGTAACACCCCCACCCTTACTCATTTTCACCATTTTTTCGATTAACACCCCCTTCCTTACTCATTTTCATTATTTTCAAGTAACACCCCCACACCTATTCATTTTCACTATTTTTCAAGAAACACCCCCCCCCCTTACTCATTTTCACTATTTTTTGAGTAAACCCCCCCCCCTTTACTCATTTTCACTATTTTCAAGTAACACCCCCCTTACTCATTTTCACCATTTTTTCAATTAACACCCCCTTCCTTACTCATTTTCATTATTTTCAAGTAACACCCCCACACCTATTCATTTTCACTATTTTTCAAGAAACACCCCCCCCCTTACTCATTTTCACTATTTTTTGAGTAAACCCCCCCCCCTTTACTCATTTTCACTATTTTCAAGTAACACCCCCCCCTTACTCATTTTCACCATTTTTTCAATTAACACCCCCTTCCTTACTCATTTTCACTATTTTTCAAGAAACACCCCCCCCTTACTCATTTTCACTATTTTTGGAGTAACACTCCCCCCTTACTCATTTTCACCATTTTTCGAGTAACACCCCCCCCCCCCCACTCATTTTAGGCATTTTTCGAGTAACACCCCCCCTTGCTCATTTTAACTATTTTTTGATTAACACTCCCCTTTACTCATTTTCGAGTAACACCCCTCCCTTACTCATTTTCACCATTTTTCAAGTAACACCCCCCCCCCTTACTCATTTTCACTATTTTTTGATTAACATCCCACCCTTACTCACTTTAGGCATTTTTCGAGTAAGACCCCCCCCCCTTACTCATTTTCACTATTTTTTGAGTAAACCCCCCCCCTTTACTCATTTTCACTATTTTCAAGTAACACCCCCCCCTTACTGATTTTCACCATTTTTCAAGTAACACTCCCCCTTGCTCATTTTCACTATTTTTCAAGTAACACTCCCCCTTGCTCATTTTCACCATTTTTTGAGTAATACCCCCCTTACTCATTTTCACTATTTTTTTATTAACACCCCCCCCTTACTCATTTTCACCATTTTTCAAGTAACACCCCCCCTTACTCATTTTCACTATTTTTCGAGTAACACTCCCCCCAAACTCATTTTCACCATTTTTCGAGTAACACCCCCCCCTTACTCATTTTCACTATTTTTTGATTAACGCCCCACCCTTACTCATTTTCACCATTTTTTCGAGTAACACCCCCCCTTACTCATTTTCACTATTTTCAAGTAACACCCCCCCTTACTCATTTTCACTATTTTCATGTAACACCCCCACACTTATTCATTTTCACTATTTTTCAAGTAACACTCCCCCCTTACTCATTTTCACCATTTTTTGAGTAAACCCCCCCCAATCTTTTTAGGCATTTTTCGAGTAACACCCCCCCTTGCTCATTTTCACTATTTTTTGAGAAACACTCCCCTTTACTCATTTTCGAGTAACACCCCTCCCTTACTCATTTTCACTATTTTCAAGTGACACCCCCACCCTTACTCATTTTCACTATTTTTTTATTAACACCCCCCCTTACTCATTTTCACCATTTTTCAAGTAACACCCCCCCCTTACTCATTTTCACTATTTTTCGAGTAACACTCCCCCCAAACTCATTTTCACCATTTTTCAAGTAGCACCCCCCCCTTACTCATTTTGACTATTTTTGGAGTAACACTCCCCTTTACTCATTTTCAAGGAACACCCCTCCCTTACTAATTTTCAACTAACACCCCCACACTTATTCATTTTCACTATTTCAGGGTAACACTCCCCCCTTACTCATGTTCACTATTTTTCGGGTAACACACCCCCCTTACTCATGTTCACTATTTTTCGGGTAACACCCCTCCCTTACTCATTTTCACTATTTTCAAGTAACACCCCCACCCTTACTCATTTTCACTATTTTTTTATTAACACCCCCCCCCTTACTCATTTACACCATTTTTTCGAGTAACACTCCCCCCAAACTCATTTTCACCATTTTTCAAGTAACACCCCCACCCTTATTCATTTTCACTATTTTTTGAGTAACACCCCCCCTTACTCATTTTCACTATTTTTGGAGTAACACTCCCCCCTTACTCATTTTCACCATTTTTTGAGTAACACCCCCCCTCACTTAATTTCCCCATTTTTCAGGTAACACCCCCCACTTATTCATTTTCACTATTTTTCGAATAGCACCCCCCTACTAATTTTCACCATTTTTTGAGTAACACCCTCCCCTTACTCATTTTCACTATTTTTTGACCAACACCACCTCTTACTCATTTTCACCATTTTTCGAACAACACCGCCCCTCACTCATTTGCACTATTTTTTGAGTAATACCCCTCCCCTTACTCATTCTCACCATTTTTGAGCAACACCCCCCCTTACTCATTTTCACTATTTTTTGAATAACATCCCCGCCTAACTCATTTTTAATATTTTCAAGTAACACCCCCCCCCCCCTTACTCATTTTAGGCATTTTTGGAGTAACACCCCCCCCCTTACTCATTTTCACTATTTCTGAGTAACACTCCCCCCTTACTCATTTTAGGCATTTTTTGAGTAACACCCCCCCTTACTCATTTTCACCATTTTTCGAGTAACACCTCCCCCCTTACTCATTTTCACTATTTTCAAGTAACATCCCCCCCCCCCTTACTCATTTTAGGCATTTTTCGAGTAACATCCCCCCCTTTCTCATTTTAGGCATTTTTCGAGTAACACCCGCCCCCTTACTCATTTTAGGCATTTTTCAAGTAACAAGCCCCCCACTCATTTCACCATTTTTTGAGTAACACCCCCTTACTCATTTTCACTATTTTTTGACCAACACCACCTCTTGCTCATTTTCACCATTTTTCGAATAACACCTCCCCCTTACTCATTTTAGCCATTTTTCGTGTAACACCCCCCCCCCCCTTACTGATTTTCACCATTTTTCGAGTAATACCCCCCCCCCCTTACACATTTTAGGCATTTTTTGAGTAACACCCCCCTTAGTCATTTTCACTATTTTTCGAGTAATACCCCCCACCCCTTACTCATTTTAGGCATTTTTTCGAGTACCACCCCTTTTAATCATTTTCACCACTTTTCGAGCAACACCCCCCCTTACTCATTTTCACCATTTTTCCAGTAACACCCCCTTACTCATTTTCACTATTTTTCCAGGAACACCCCCCCTTACTCATTTGCACTATTTTTTGAGTAACACCTCCCCCCTTACTCATTTTAGTCATTTTTCGAGTAACAACCCCCCCTTACTCGTTTTCACCATTTTTCAAGTAATAACTCCCCCTTACTCATTTTAGGCATTTTTCGAGTAACACCCCCATAGTTACCATATTAATCTAATTACATGTAATGAGATTACTTTAACAATAGTAATCTCATTACATGTAATTACATGTAATGAGATTACTTTACCAATAGTAATCTGATTACATTAATATGATTACCTTTACAACAGTAATCTGATTACACATAATGAGATTACTTTAACCATAGTAATCTGATTACATGTAATCTGATTACTTTAACCATAGTAATCTGATCTGAAAATTGTGTCAACTTGATGAAACTCAAACCATGTGTTGAATTACAATAATTATGTTTAAAGAACACGATGTTTAAAGAGCTTTGGAGAATTAAAGACCCTTTTTTTTAAAAAATACTTAGAAGAAAGGGAACTTTCTATTGGTGTCTGAAGGTGAATAAAAAAACCTTTTTCAAAAACAATTGGAAGAAAAGTAACTTTCTAATGGTGTCTTATCGGCCCACTGAGTTTTGAACATGTCCAGACTTGCCCAGAGCATATAGATTACATCATGTGCACCTGGCTATGCCAGGGGGATGAGGTGATGGTGTATGCCATCCTTTTGATGATAGACACCATTAGAAATGGACCCAAAAGATTGATTCAAACTAAAAAGTAGGCTGAACTCTGGCAAAGGTTCAGCCAAGAGGATGGGCTCTTTAGAGTATATAAAGAAATGAAATTTAAACAGAAGGAGGTTGGTTTCCGGAGCCACCTCGGGTTTATTGTTGTATTACTTGCTTTTACTCAATAAACTCTACTATCACATCTGATCCTGACCTGCATCCAGTGTTTTCTTCAGAAGATTTTCAAGACTCCAAGAGCTTTGAAAAACACATTTTTGACAAAGTTCTGAGAAAAGTTCTGGACCTCTTTTGGCCTGTGACCAGAACATTTTGTTCACATCACTGGGCAGGTGCAGAGGAGGCTGCAGGTGGAGGTGCAGAGAAGGCTACTGTTGTTTGATGTGCAGAGGAGGCTGCAGGTGGAGGTGCAGCTAAATACTCTGCTCTTACACTGTAGGCTCCTGATGGTTTGTCCTAAGCTGTGGATCAAAGGATAATGCCAAGGCTAACAGCTCAAGAGAAATTGGAAGTGGGACCCTGGCTGGAGATGAGGGGACTCGTAAATTAGAGCATGAATAATGAAAAAAAAAAAAAAACACAATGTTAATTACCACAGTAATAAGATTACATGTAATCAGATAAACTGATAAAGTGATCATAAAACTGTAATCCCATTACTAACTCAGTGATCATAATGCTGTAATTAGATTACTAACCCATCTTGATCATAATACTGTGATCAGATTGCTAACTCATAGATCATATTACTTTAACCATAGTAATCTGATTACTGTAATCAGACTGGGAAACTTGTAGATCTCAAAATCACACTCACAGATTTGCCCTGAATCAAAGAAAAATTTATTGAAAATTAAAAGACAAGTACTTAAAAGCTCTTGAGAACAGTAAAAAAGTTTTCAGCTTCAGATTAATCAAAACAAAACAAAAAGATACAGTCCTACAGTTCTGTTTAGTACATGCAGTATGTACAGTCAAAAGTGGGACGAAGCAGCACAGTGAGATTCACCAAACTAGTTGTGCTAGTTTGTGTTAACTCCTCTTAAAAAATACACACTTTTCATCTTTGCCTTTGACAAAATGTTTTGTCACAAATTTCTCTTCACTTTTTTCCTGTCAGGTTTTATGACAGAAGAATAAACTGTGGGTCTTTGCAAGGATTACCGAACCATATTCATCTTTCCTTTTCCCTACCCCACATATTAAGATTACAATAATTTAGGTCTTATAATTCTATACATGTATTCGCCACTATTCATCTTTTTTTTTTTTTAAAACTCTAAACAAAAAGGTAGCCACTTACCTAAACTGATTTGACAGAGGTGTAAACCTACATGTGTTTATCAGTCTAAAAGCAAAGCAAATCAATGGATTTTGGTGCTAATCCTTCAATTTACACTTGTTTTGAACTGAAAACCTCCACAATCAATGAGAATATACTGTAGCACAAACACACGTAACTTCCTAATAAGAGATACAGTTGAAGTGGCACTATATGAAAAAAGCTCAGACAATATAAGTGACACACATCAATCATTCAGGAGTAAAACAAAACTCATGTCTTGTAATTTGTAAATGACAATCATGAGCCCTTCCTGTGCCCACTACTGATTGGTCCCATGGAGCGAGGTATCAATCAAACGTTTCATGCAGTAACATCAAGGATTTATCACAGCCCAAACACACACACGCACAAAAAAAAAAACAACAAAAAAACAATGAAATGGAAATCATCTAAAGCCTTCCAACACTGACAGACAGGAAGTACAGAGTTGTACCTTCAAACAGATTACAGAAGTACATGTTACTGTAGAGTTATTTTTCTAAGGCACAAATGCTTTTGTTATTCTCTCATTTTTACAGAGAATATGAAACTATCTTTGAACTTTTTTGCCTCAGTACTTTCTCCCTTACAGCATACAATTAAGTCACTGTCAAACCATATGCAAAGATAAACCAACAACTCGTTACATAAAAAAAAAACAAAACAAAAAAAAAAAAAAAACACCCTGAAATTATCCTGACCTCACATACAAAAGTAACAGAGTGTCGCTCTTCATTCAAGTCAGTTACAGTTCTTTACTTCACCTGAACTGTGAGAAGGCTCAAACTTTAACAAATTTTAACCGTTAAATGATGAGATGATGTGGAGGGGGGAGAAAAAACAAGAAACCCCCCCCCCCCCTTTTTTTTTTTTTTTTTTTTTTTTTTTTTTAAACCACAGTAACCGCCTTGACTGGGACGCTCATGGCTGTGAAGAAAACCTGCTGCTACCAGGGCAGATGGAGCGATGACTGCAGCAGTTCACTGCTTCTGGGTGGAGGCGTCTCCAGCACTCTTGATGTCTTTATGTTCCATCTCCATGTTGTCGTCTCCCATGTCCCCCTCTTCTCCTCCCTGGAACATGTCGTGGGTCCACTTTGGGCTGCTGCCTCCTTTGCGGTAGACAAACCGACCCCGGCGAGCCGGGAAGGACCTCGGCCTCTTCCGCGGTTGTCAACCCAGGTTTTCTCGCCGTCGCGATCATCGTGCTAAAAATACATGCAGACAATGTTGTGTGAAGAATCAAAAATTAAAAAAAAGGGACCACACACCAATAAACTAGACAAACTTAAAACTTCTTGACACTTAGTTTTGCTACTTTCTACTGACTTAAATAACATAAATACTGGTTTAACCACATCCAGTTAATGAAAGCTGAAACTTGCTCAGGTCAGGTGGTCATTCAAGAAAAAAAATAACTTGCTTCACTGTAATGCAGTTCATGTTAATGTCAACAAAAAGAAATGTGGCTCATATAGCTGTAAAAACCTCAAACAGTATTCTGTAAATCTACAATCAGCTTAAAGTCAAAGCTGTAGCTCCAGAACTGTTTGATATTTATTATTAGTTTTTCCAATCTTTATAGTTAGTTCATGTTGATATACTTCACATATGTGCATTAAATATAGTCTATCTTGATTTGTCAGTGGCCCCCATTCAAATCATCAAACTGAACATTAGTGGGTTAACTGCAGAATAGCCATTAACATTTATACATGTCACTGAATCAGTTTGTAGCTTCAGAGACTCACCAAGTAATACTTCCTACTTTTGGGAGTGTATTCAGGGTCCCACTCCTCCTCTGGAGGGCGCACTGGAGGATTTATATTGGCAGGGTTGCCATTGCTGTTGTTGCCTGGATAATTTCCTCTGTTCCAACCTCGTCCCCTCACTCTGGGGAACTGAAATCAGAACAACAGGTTGAATTGAGCTTGCAGTAAAGTGACAAGTACATTTCAACATCCAGTTTTGTTTTTTTTTTTGTTTTTTTTTACAATCATCAATTCTAAGATGGGAGAATATTTTTATATTTTTACAAACTTGGTCCAAGTCAGAGTCAAAAATTGACCCAGGGACGATGAGAATGACAGAACACACACAACAATAATTAGGCTTCACAAATAAAAGCCATACGGATGGAAATAAAGCATTTTGTTTAGTAATGAGGTGAGATCCACTGACTTGCGCTACATTACCTTAATAAAAATCAGGTAGTGCATGGAATATGTATGATAGAGTGTCATCATCATTATCATCATCATCCACATTATGTTCCTTAGCATTAGGAGGAAGGAACAGAGCAGAGAAGCGTAGTCTACTGTGATGCCATTAGGACAGAAAATTGCAAGAAGATGAGATGTCAGTACCTCAATGAAAAACAAATACAGCAGCAGAAGAGATGAACAAAGCGCGGACAGAAACTTACAAATCCACGGCCTCGGCCTCTTTCCATGTTGTGGCCCTCATAATCGCGAGGGCCTCTGTCCCCAGGCCCGCTGTAGTCCCGTGGGGGATACCGCGAGTGACTGTAGCCCTCCCCCGAGTGCTCCATCCCCTCTCCCATGTACTCTTTACCTCTGAAAGGTGGGGGATAAGGGGATGGAGAGGACGAGGAGGAGGAGGAGGATGGAGAGCGATCCCGCTTCTTCTTACCCTTCCTGTGAGCACAACATAAATGTTACATGCAGGTTTTACAAAAAAGAAGTCAAAGATTTGTCAAAATACAAACTGCAGGTTGTGAAAAGCTTGTAGAGTGGTTACAAGTATTACAAGAGACATGACTTAAGTTTTCTCCTCTTCCTTCTTCACATTTAAACAAAAAAACTGTAACGCTGGTTTCACGCAGGACGTGATAACGCCATTGAAGACCCTCTCGCTATATGTGACAGAAGCATGGGAAGTAGGCAGCTGAGGGAAAAAAGAAAATTGGAGAAAAGAAATAGCTTCTAGCAGTATTTAGATAAAATTATACATTGCACTTCAATATTAGTGTCAGTGTGTGTTTACAAAATACTAACACCATAGTTAGTCCAATAGACGGAGTATCTACTCGCCTCCCACAGGTCTTGTGTGGTTTTGTGGAGTTTTAAGGTTTTGTTCTACTTCCAGGTCCTTGTTCTTACTTTTATCTACAAACAGCACCTTCGCTGTTTTCTGATCCACTCTCCTGCAGCTGTGTCGGAGCTGTAGAGCAGCACTCCGCTGTTTAGTCAGAGCAAGTAGAGATATCAAACAGCTGAACACAATGGACACAATGGTGATATTGTAACTATATTGTTTACTGTATGTGGTGTAAGTGCAAACTTTGATTATGTGTATTTTCTTTGAAGATGGACCCCCAGAAGAATAGTTGATGCCAAGGGAACAATTAATGGGGATCCCAATAAACAACATAGTGGATGTGTTTTTAATTACTGCTCGTACAAACTCTACATTTACTGCTGCTGCTTCACACGATGCTTTTCATCAGAAACTAGAGGAAGGATTTGAATTTGAAGCAGGAAATACAATTTGTCATCTCTCTTCACACCTGACTGCTATTGTTAATACATTTTGTCTAAACAATACAACTTTGTTGTACAAAGAAACTTGGGAGCTACCCCAACTGTGTCTTATCTCAGAGGAACATTATACAGCGGCTGGCTGTAAAAGTGTAAAAGTGTAAAATGTGTAGGGGAAAAAATAATGAAGCTGAAATGTTTGTCTTACTTTTCTGCTCCATGTCCCTTGTAACAATAGTAACCACTCCTCCAAACACTCTGTGACAACCACTGAGACAACAGATTAAACATACTTGGATTTCTTGTGGTGCTTCCCAGATTTCTCAGAGGACCTCTCTCTGCTCGGTCCTCGGGAGCCTCCTGGGCTCCTACCTCCTTCACGCTTGTAGTCGCGCTCCTTCCCAGCAAACCTCTTACGTCTTTCAATATCCAGGCGAAGGTCCATCACGTCGCCTTTGAACTTTTTACTTGGATCCTGCGGTGAAATGAATTTTCAAGTCAGCAAACGAGTTGTTTACAATACTGATGGATAATTTTTGAATGAAACAATATGTGTTGCAAATACAGAATACAGAAAGTTTATTTTTTTAAGAAATATTTTGAACAGAATTCAATATAAAAATACAACCAGCAGCATGCATGTAGCATTTAAAATAAATTGAATTTCACAGTTCGTTTGTAGCTTGATTTTTTTCTTTTTAGGGAAAAATACTTACAAGGTAAAGGCACTGATAAGCGTCCCTTGAGAGCCTTGGACTCAGGATCTTAATTCACTTCCTTTTAGCCTTTGCTTGGGTTTGTACATACCCAATCAATAACCATATCTCATAGGCTGGGGGCTTGCTTGGCACTTACAAAACACAATTGGGCTCTTTTGATTTAGAAATATGCATCCTTTGAAAGAAAAGCACAAAGCTGAACACTGCTGCTGTGGATCGTCTCAAATTTTCTTGTTCCAAATACATCAAATTTCAAAAGGGCTGGTCACCTTATAGCTCGTCTCCTCCATATCCTCAAACAGGTGAGAGTGCCTCTTAAAGGCACTGGGGGAAACATCGATTCTCCTAAGAGGAGAGAGAAAGCCTTCATGTCAATTATTAGGTTTCCCAAAAATAAGGCAGAATTCTTCACATATGATCAGATAGTCGGACGTCGTAGATACCTGTGGATTTCTGGGCTCTTCCTTGGCTTCATCATTTCTACCTCTGCAGCTTTTCTTTGGTACATGGCAAACCGCTCACTTAAAGTCATGCCTGTGGACTGAAAGTGTTGAGCTGCAAATAAGGAAAAAAATATATTATTCCACGCACAGCAGCGCCAACTGTCACATATTTAATGGCTTGTAAGTGATGTGATGTTTAACATGTCCAGCAGATCTTGTCCGAACTCCTGTTGTCTTGTTATCTTGACTCTTTTTAACATTGGAAACAAAACCAGCACAGGTCATACAATACCTTTGATGTAATGCACAATTGACACTATGTGCTGAGCAAACAGCTCAGGAGGGCTGCGACAGAGCTGAGCGGTCTGAATGTGCTGGAAAATGGAACGAAACTCCGGCTCTTTCTTAGTGGGATTCAGCAGATCTCGGGACATGAAGCGATCTTTAGACAGGGAAGAGCTGAGAGAGAAGAGTAAGTGAGGAACGTTGATTAATGAAGTATGATGAGGCTTGAATGTAAAAATATCTACCGTACTGGCCCAAATACAAGACGATAATCTTCTTGAGGAGACAACGTTTGAAAACGGCGGTCATATTATAATCGAGGATAAGAAATCGACACATTTACGTCTTCTTTTTCTTTTGGAGAGAGTAATAGTTTGTTTCTAGCCTTAATGTTTCTAAGCTAGTGATTTTCTTCAAGTCCATTAACCGCGTCTCTTTGGCTGAATCCAAATGTGCACCTTCCGGACTTGCAGTCTTTTGTCATACGTACTGTAGCATATTCACTGTCATCATGTCAAGTCTGTGAGGACATAAAAGACACTATTAGACTTCAGACCTCACTCATTTCCCAAATTCTTGACCCTGTAACCCATTTTAAAGAATCTTTCTGTTTTTCTGGTTTTGGTATTAACCTCACTACATCAGTAAACACAGAAAGTCCACATGAGCCCCCTTGTGGACTTGATAAATTGTACATTTGGAGAGCCCTCATCACTTTCCCAGGAACACGCCAGTACAGAGTCTGCAAGTGCTGTGAAGTCTGGACATTTGGATCCAACCTTGTAGAGTCAGTCAGCCCTCCAAGTGTTTAGCTAGTCATGTTTAACCTTCAGAAATTTCTGACACCTCCTGCAACATGTTTTTCTGCCACGCAGGCAATAAATTCCTGAAGAGTGGAAACAAATCAAAAGCGTATCCTGGTGTCTTTACTGCAGATACGGACCTAGGACCAAATTGTGAAGCCGCCAAGAATTACGGCTGCAACAAAAAGTCATGATGGTCAAAGAAAATCCCTCTGACTGCTTCCAGATCCTGACAGGAAAGTGTGTGAGTGTGTGAATGATAGACGAGCTACGCAAATGTGGGATTTATGTTTCGAGAGAGAAGGCTTTAAGGATGAGAATCTGTTAGACTAGTCTGACAGTGTTTTGTATCTTCACAAAACAGTATTCACGGTAGTCTTATATTCAGGCCAATATGGTAATATTGTTGTGTAACATTACATGACTGGATATCACTACACATACCTGGGCATTTCATCTAAAGAACCTATTTTGAGTTCAAACTCCTCCCTTGACGCAGACTTTCGTCGAACAGGTGACTCCACACGAGGAGGGAAGGCGCCAGGGAACAGCGGCCTGTCCTTCTCTCTGGAAGTTGTAGGAGGGGACGGACTCCTTCTGGTCTTCTCCTTTTCTTTCTTTTCCTTCTTCTTGGCCTTCTCCTCTTTCTTAGAGCTGTGCTTGCGGCTTCTGTACATCTCCTCCTCCATGTGATCTATGGGCTCATGCTCTTCAACATCTCTCCGGCTTTTTTCCTTCACTGACGGGTAGGAAGTTGAATAGCTCGGCTCATCCCCCCATTTCCCGAAAATGTCCCGAGCTGTGAGGGTGGTTTTGACCTCGCCATCCTCCTCAATGTCCCTCTCTTTGAGCCCATGAGACTTGAGGAACTCCTCTTCTCCAGCATCGAAGAACGGCAAGGTCTTGTCTTCCTTTGGTTCACCAAAAGAAGCGGATGAGATGTTGAAGAGGTCTCCAGACTTGCTGCCTTTCTCTAGTTCCCTGTCTGTGGTGTTCTGCTCCTTATCGCGACCGTTCTCCTTTTCAGCTGCCTGCTTTTTGTTTTTATTCTCAGCCAAGAACCTGAAAGAGACAACCAAACTAAGCTTTAGTACCTGCCACACCAGGTACACTACTTATATGCACTTCATGGACTAAGGCAAACAATTTATGAGTAAAAGCATGTACAACATATTCTCACAAGCTGAAAGTGAAAAATACAGTACACACCAGGGATGGGCATGCTTAAAACTCATTAGGAAAAACTACCTTTATATTATCATTTATATGATTATAACTTCTGTCAACCAATTTCCTACTTTCCTATAATCAAATCTCTCTCCCTCCCTCCTGACGAGATACTAATGCACATCTTTTGAGTTTGTCATTTCAAGTGTTTTAATTGTGCATTTGAAAATTTTGCAACTGCAAAAATTCTTTTGACAGAAAACTATGTTTTAACAAAAATGGCTAGAAAAGAATGTAGTCAAACAAGAAGCATTTAGCTGCTGACTCAGGTTTAAGCAGGTTATAATGCAAGGAAAAACAGGTGAGATTTACCTGCATGTTGCTGCCTTATATTTTTATATTTTCACTGCACTTAAAATCTGGAGTCTTATGTATTCCTTTTTAACCTGCATTCTTCCAAGGATCTTTGAAAAAGGCTAAACATATTTGAAAGAAAAAAATACATGTTGCAAAATGTGTTAATAAAATTAGAAAGAAAACAATGAAATAACATTTCACGGTGAAAACGATGAAACAGACGTACTTTTTGAAGGCAGCAGAGATCACAGTCTTATCTCCAGCTTTGGTGTCCTCCTTTGAGAAGAACCCAAAGCCGCTGAAGGAGGCTGTTTGTCCTGACTTGGTGGGGCTCTCCACTGGAGGGGAAGACACGCTGCCGATGGTTCTCCACAGAGGACCACCGCTGCCGGGCCCTTTGCTCTCAGAACCAGAGATAGCGTCCTCTTTCTTATCAGTCTCTGGGCTGATTCGTTTGGGGCTGGTGTCATAGTCTATCCATTTACCTCCAGATGCCTTTTCGATGGCACTGCCATCTGTGGCCTGACCTGATTTCTCTACTTGGCTATCTGCTAGCTTGTCCTTAGCATCCCTGGGGGCAGGCTTGCCCTTGCTGCTGCGATGGCGTGGGGAAGAGGACCGGGACCGAGAGGAGTAGCTGGAGCGCCTGGAACGTCTAGAACGCCCCGAAGACGAGCGGTCAGAGTAGTGGGAGCGGCTGCGGCTGCCCGAGCGCTTCTTTGGTGTGCGGGAGCGTGAGCGCCCCCTCCTGGGGCTGTGTGAGTGGTAGTCCTGGTCATGGTGGCGATCGTGCCAGCCTCCCCCGCCACCCTGCCAATTGGCCTTATAACCATAGCCACCGCCTCCTCCCCTGTTCTGGTAATGACCACGCTGGTAATAGCCTCGGTTTCTGCCGCGGTAGTGGTAGGGCCTCCGGTAGCCTCGGTTGTAGCCCCTGAAGCCACCTCTGTTGTTCTGATAGTCCCGGCTAGGATAGTTTCTGTAGGACGGAGTGTGTGAACGTGAGCGGGAACGAGACCTAGAACTGGATGAGAGAGAGAAGAGGGGAAAAAAAAAACAGAAGAAACAAAATTAGGTTTGAGAAGGCAAAGCGTGTGATTGTCAACCTGACAACTCCAGAGTCAGACAGTCCAGAATTTAAAGGAAAGTTTGACCACACGTTCCTCTCTACTTCAAACTGTTGATAGAATGAAATGGTATGCAATAAAACAAACAAATTCATGGGATCAGCTGCGTTAAATACAGCAACAGTAACAAACACAGGAGTTGGTGTCATTCTTTGAAACATCCTGAAACACATCAGGGGTTACCAGAATAAGTCTCATCTGAAATCCACAGATAGATATTATTTAGATTAGAAATTTCAAAAGACAAGTCCTGAAGTACAGAGCTGATAATTCAGCTATCTGGCCAGCAGATGGAGCTTATGCTGTTTGCAACAATGGAGAGAATGAAGTGTCTCAAAACAACATTCTTATTGTGATAAATTAGGATTTAAATAAAACCAAACAAACTATTCCTCATTTTGGTGTGGACCCCAGGCCCACATTATGGTGTCTGGTGGAACTACTAGCAAGTCAAGTGTGTATCTACAGTAGTCAATGGGGGTGATGTAGCCTTATATATAACTGCAAAGTATCTGCACAGAGCACAGCCACTTCATCCTGACTATGAGAGGGTCTGTATGTTGCTGTCATTCACTCATGGTGACTCAAAAATGCTAACAAAAACACATTAACAATCTACCCAGTGTCCCTAATATTTATAAGTAACTTATCAAGCTTGTTCATAAGAGGAGAGCGGTACAGCGAATTTTAATAGGATTTGAATTGAAACACAAAACTAAAAATACTACACCACAGGACAATATGCGCACTTGTGAAACACTAATAGCAACACTAACCAAACCAACGTCGCTGTACACGCCTACAAAACACAACCTTTGTATTCCAGTAAAATGGAAATTCAGAGATGATAACATGAAAAATGTGACACTGACTAACACAAAATTAAGACTGCACCTGTGTAAAGAGCCGAAAAGCGACCCGATGGACAAAACCACCAAGTTTGCAAGTACATGCCAACTGCATTAAAGGGAAACACATTGTGCTTACCCCTCAAACCTTTTCATTGGAACAGATCGGTCCTGGACTGTGCTGCATTACACACAAGATAGATTCCCAGAAGCAGGACAGTCTGTGTCGCCTTAATGAGGTGTATGTGGTGGAAAAAGAGTACACCCAGGACACAATCTGCTCTAATCCAGGGAGGGAGGAGGCAGAAAAGGGGGAGGGAGATACAGCAAGGCCGAGAGGACTCACTCTCAACTCCTGTTTCCTTTGACAAATCATTGACGCACGGTGTAGCAATGCTATTCAGGGAGAACGTCCAATCCAACCACTCATTGCCTGTGAAAGTGTTTAATAACCCCTACGCTTATTTTTTTTTAAAAACATGGCGAAAACAGTTTAGATGCCAGGGTGGGAAACACCCCTTATTAAACATAATTTTAAACAAATAAAACATTATATTAGACATGTTGGTTGACAGTTTAAAAACTGAAATAACGACTGGAGATTACTGACAAGAATCAAGATGAACTGGTGAAAACTGCTCGACTGCTCATCTGCATTTCTGCCACCCAGCAAAAACAAGAGCCGAGTAAAACAAGAGCAATAGGGAACTAACTTCAAGTTCAACAAAGAGGAAACCTGAATACAGCCATATCACAATATTCATATTTAATATGAATATTAAGGAAAAGAATATTAAGAGATATTAGTATTAAGTCTCTGCTGAGTCACTAAACATTAAAAAACTAAAACGCTTGTGGAAATTCCAAATCCTAGAAAGACAGCTAAATAAAACTGAGGACATAACTGCAGGCCACAAGTTGGGGGCAATTACTTGACTTGTGTTTTAAAGGTGCAGTGTGTAGAATTTAGTGGCATCTAGCGGAACAGACTTGGTAGATACGGAATATAATATTCATAAGTATGTTTTAATTAGTGTATAATCACCTGAAAATAAGGATCGTTGTGTTTTCGTTAGAATGAGCCCTTTATATCTACATAGGTAGCGGGTTCCCTTCCACGTGGGCCGCCATGTTGCACCGTCATGTTTCTACAGTAGCCCAGAACAGACAAACCAAACACTGGCTCTAGAGAGGGCCTTTCGCATTTTTCATGAGTTTCACGGCCACCGTAGGTTCTCCTACAGGCTTGGAAGGGGAGGGGAGCGGTATTCAGTTGGTTGCAATCTGCAACCTCTGCAGTCTGATCTTGAGGGAAAATGCACAGCCCTTAGCGACTAAAGTGAAGTAAAATGGCTGCCATGATGAAGCAAATGGTGAGTAAACACACAACTGAAACATGATCTGGTCATTTCCTTGTTGCTTTGTACAAGCCTAAGACCAGAGTTAAACAGATATTAGTACACCAATATATGCAGCTGATGTTTGTGATAATATTTTGACAGTACTGACTAATCTTCCAGAGCAGAAACCACCGCCTGTACATCACAAAATCTGTTATCATTAGTGAAGTTAAACAACACAGAAAACAAACAGGTTGTTGAAGCAGCCAAGGCAGCAAATTCTGTTTGGAAACTTTGAACTTTTACTGTGTTACAAGATCATACTGACTTACATGCCATATGTGGGTTACATTTTGTGCTCTGATTTTTGCTCCATTTAACCATAAATTATGAGTCACACTAGTACCAATAACAAGCACTTGTAGTTCATATTGGAGAAATAGTGCTGTTTAATCATTACTATGAAAAATAAGATTAAAGGGTTCAGTAAGTTTTAGGCACTCTGTAGTGCCAACTTCTATTAATTACTTTATAATTCCTGCCTTTTATGACTTTTTGGATAATTCGGATTATAAGGTCAACATTTCAAAAAAATCTGGCAAAAATAAACCAAAGGTTTTGGGGATGGTATCAAACGGTAGCTTCATGTTAGAAACAGAAACGTGGCTGGGTTTACCTGTAGCGACGCTTTCTGGATCTTGAGCGGGAGCGGCTTCTAGAGTGAGATCTGGAGTAAGATCTGGATCTGGACCTAGACCTTGATCTGGAGCGGGACCGAGCTGGAGAATCCGGAGCCTTTGACATCTTTGCACTTACACCTTAAAACACAACAGAGAAACAAGTTAATGTTGTCAGTTATAAGGTATTGTTGCTACACAATTTACTTACTAAATATTCACTAAGGGAGTCAACCGGATGTCATAAAGGTTGTAACGATCAGCAATGACACTCTTCAAAAGCAAACATCAAATGCAATTCGAGGCAAATCCCCTGCATTAATCAGGACTATACAGCTAAATATTTCCAGCCCCGCTGACAGGCTGGGACTGGACAGCATGCATGACACCTTGTCACCTGTCATCAAGACCCCCGCACCTAGCTGCTTTCAGGACTGCCCCAACAGCCCCTCAAACCCCACATGACCTTGAACTGTCAGAAAAAGAATAAATCAAAACCCATGCAGTGATAACACACAGACAGCTGGAACAGCATATAAACATGTGCACATGAGCTGGCGGCAATATGAGATAGGTTGAGCAGAGCTTCTGTGCACACAGGATGTGCAGTCTGTTGCTGCACAACCTAAATAGTGCTGTCCAAGGACACGACCCTCACAAGAACAACTGGATAAAACCAACACAGGAACAGGCTTATTAAAATGAGATTCTGTCATCTTTAAAAATAAATGTATTAAATGAGTCTGGTTAGAACTATAAATGAGCTCTGTGTTGTTAAGTCAGGAAGGCAAAAGTGAGAATACTGCCATATCTGTAATACTAAAAAAAGTAATGTAGTAATGTAGCAGCTAGAAATAGTCAATATGCTGTTATAAAGGTGTATGAACATAATCATCCAATTAAGATTAGTGATAGCAATCACAATACAACTTGTATTTCTTGCTTTTCAATTTCACACTGATTACAATGCCACAAAGAATGTTAAAAGAAAATCATAATTTTAAAAAGGACATGTCTGGTTTTAGGGAGGTCAAAAGTAACACTGCATTAAAAAATTAAAGTCAACCAGGCTTCCCTTAAAGCACAAGTTATGTTTTTATCCCAAACACTGGATTAGAGCTGCAACAATTAGTCAATCAATAATAAATTAACTTGCAACTATTTTGATCATTGATTAACAAGTTTCTCTGCTTTCTTCTGTTTTATATTAATTGTAAACTGAATATAAATTTGGCCTTTGGACAGCTGTCAAACAAAACAAGACATTTGAAGATGTGGAAAGTTACAACTGTCATTTTATCACTATTGTCTGACATTTTACAGACTAAACAATTAAGAGAAAATAATAGATAGAAAATAATCTACAGTTGCAGCCCCACTCTGGATATCTTCCATTTAACAATCTTTTACTACTTCACTGCTGCCAAACATGATTCAGTAAAATGTTTAGACATTACATAACTGTGAGGTAAACAAGAGATGCCTCAGTAAAGTGACCTTGACCAAAAGCTAACTAGCGAATCAACACTGACAGAAGATTAAAAAATGTCAAAAGGGGTGAAAGATTAAAGAGGCCTGTGGAGTGCACAACCATACATCATTTATTGCATCCTGACACTGCAAGACAAGGTAATCTTTATCAAGTTTCTGCCAAAGGAAATGCTTTTTTTTTTTTTTTTTTTACAATTATACAAGCAGCTTTTTCTCTATCCTGCTGCCTATTGGCCAAGATACTCTAATAATGCCTAAAAACCTTTTTTCCTCTTTATGCACCTCTTTTACAAAATGGATGTCAGAGCATAAAACTCCCTTAGAAAGCAGCAGCAGCAGCAGCAGCAGCAGCAGCCCTGGAGCAAGTTGTGTTGCTTTAGTGCAGTAGAGCAAGGAGAACGCTTTGACTACAATACAGACTTGAACCAGGACCTTATTGTTGTTTAAGGCAGCGTCCCAAGGTACTAATGACGTCAATCTGCCACCCCAATGATCTTTGCAGTTTATTTAAGATTCCCTTTGATGACCCTTATCATAATAGGGATTTATTTTTTCACCAAATGTTGTGGCATACCTGTTTTCTTTCATGTTGGAAGGGACAACAGTTGCTATGAGCCGAACAATGGTCTTACTGGGTCACTCGGTTTTCTCTGCCTGACAAGGAAAGCCATCTGAGACAATCAAGCCCTTATTGTTCTTCTGCTGAACTTTCAATACACATACTGTAATTAAGGTGAGCAATGCCTCTTTGCATGCCTAGGCCCCCCATTTGTTGGGCATCTATACCACTGGAGTTAAATTTAGGGAATAACCTGTTTTTTATGAGTCTCATGAAGAAAGGAGGTCCATGGTTAATTACTATTTTGAAATGTAAAATCATCATTGCCAGTTGTACGGCTAAAAGTTGTACAAGCAGGTTTCACTGTGAGAGTTTAATATGCAGAGCTTGTAGCCTAAAAGCGCACAGAGAAACTGATACCTTCTGATAAGTTTATGGTTAACAACTAGGTCTTTTAAGTGCATCAGCCCTCACGCTGTTCTGAGCTGAGAAATGCCCTGCAAACTTCATGTATGTCTTGAATTATAATTACAATGGGGTGCATCAGTGAGTTGACTTTCACCACATCATCTATTATTATTTACCGCATTTATTATCTCTTTTATGCTACCAAAACCCAGCTCCTCCTTCAACATCAAAAAAAAAAAAAGAAGTAAAAGTGAGCATAATCATGCTCACTTTTACTTCTTTTTTTACTTCAGGTTTTTCCATTTCATCACAGCATGCTATCTCTGACACTGTTTGAGGTGTAAATCTTTGAGTCTCTACTGCTGTACTCCCTGCAAACATCTACTACAACAAACTTTCACATGCAGTAAAATGTAAACTTCTTCTTTCTCTGGCCTCAGCTCACATTATCCATCACATAACGTGCGCTCTGATTTGATAATGTAGAACTGGTTCTGGTTTACCCTGGAAAGTAGGTTGATGTTAAACTGACGTGTACATGCCATCCAACCAAAAACAAACATATTTTAACGGTGGAGGAAATATCGGCATATTGCCAACTGGAAATAACCAGTGAAATTGTATATAATGTAATATTTCTAGGGCTGCAACTAATGATTATTTTCATTATCGATCAGTCTGTTGATTATTTTCTTAATTAATCGATTAGTTATTTGGTCTATAAAATGTCAGAAAATTGTGACAAATGTCAATCACTGTTTTCCAAAGCCCAAGGTGACAACAGTCTACAGCAAAGATATTCAATTTACTATCATGAAAATATTCACATTTGAGAAGCTGGAATCAGAGAATTTGGACTTTTAAAGAATGACTCCAACGATTAATTGATTATTAAAATAGTTGGTGATTAATTTAATAGTTGGCAACTAATTCATTAATTGATTAACCACCAACCACAGCACTAAATATTTCAATACTGAGCAACACGCATTATAATATGAAGCTGCCAAATCATAATAACAGAGTAGAGCTGCAATGATTAGTCGATTAAGCAATAGACAGAAAATTAATCGCCAACTATTTTATAATTGATTAATTGTTTAGAGTCATTTTTAAGGAAAAATACAAAAATGATCTTATTCCCGCTTTGTAAATGTGGATATTTTCTGGTTTCTTTAGTCTTCTATGACAGTAAACTGCATATCTTTGGGTTGTGGACTGTTGGTCAGGACGAAGACATTTGCAGCTGCACATTGGGCTTTGGGGAACAAGTCATCATTTTATAGACCAAATGACTAATCGATTAGTCAAGAAAATAATCAACAGATTAATTTCTAATGAAAATAATCGTTATATATAATCGTCCCTATATCGGAGAACTGCTTATTTGAACTATTGTATATGAATTACAATTTATCAAATCCTAAATACCTTTCACAATTATTACTTCACCTGGACAAATACACTGGCATACATATCAGGGGAACAACCAACAAAACTAAGTTCAATGTTCAAGTGAGTCAGTTTCAGTTGTTCATTTAGTTTTTCTCCCGTTCCCATCACCATTTAAGGTTGTGTACAAGGAGGCACTATTAAGCTCTAATGCACTGAAGAGAACAGGTGCCACTGAGTTACACACTACGAACGAAATGGATATAGATGGATAGAAAGATAGATAGATAATATGTATATAAAGTAATGTCATTATTTTTACCATTCAATATTTATCTGAGCACTCCATGCACTCTTCACTTCTTTGCACTATTTGTAAGTGAAACAGTTCACAGAAACTGTTTCACCTGAACATTATTGTGTTGTTATTTTGTGTTAGTACACTGAGAGCCACTAAACCGGAGTCAAGTTCCCTGTATGCGTACTATTTAAGATTGTGTACAAGGAGGCAATATAAAGCTCCCAATACACTAGAGAGAACAGGTGCCACTGAGTTACACATTAGCTGAAACGAAATGGAGACAGATACATAGAGGCACAGACAGAGAGATAGAGAGAAAGAGGGACAGACAGATAGATAGATAGATAGATACCATTTAAGGTTGTGTACAAGGAGGCAATATAAAGCTCCCAATACACTGGAGAGAACAGGTGACACAGTTACACATTAGCTAAAACGAAGCAGATAGACAGATAGATATATAGATAGATATTTTATTTATCCAAAAGGGAAAATTAAAATCCCAAAGCTGCCACCCGACGTAAGCTAGTAAACTACTTATAAAATAATGTAAAAGATATATTTATATTTTTACTTACAGCAGCAGGGACAGACAACACTATAGCAAATACTGAAGTCCAATCAAACGGACTAAGGCTATCGATACTCCAGGCAGCAGCGCTGCGTGGCTCCGTGCAACACTAACGTTGTCGATATGCTTTTAACGTTATTAGCTCGTTTCACCAAACATTACTTTTAGCTGCGAAATGAAACTGATTGCAATTACCTTTTCACAAGACTGGTCGCGGTTGTTTTTTAAAATGAATAATAGTTTGTAGAAGTGGAGCAACCTTTGAGGCCAAGCTGCCTGCTCTTCTGGTCCCTCCTTCCTGGTTTCAGTGTAAGATCCGAGCGTAAACGGATGTTAGCAGGCTAGCAGCAGCAAGGCTACCAACTAGCCAACGAAACGGACGCACTATGCCTTTAGAGGAGGCTGGGTGTCACTCCCCCAATTAAATACATCTGTGGATGCTTCTATGTGTTTGTCAATTGTGCTAAATGTATGCTTTCGAGGCATGGAGATGTAACGGTAGCTAACGATCGACAGACACCATTAGCTCACGATGCTATCTATATATTCGATCCAAATCACGCGAGATTTTGTGTGACGAGGTGTAAATGACCGGGGGAAAAGGGTCAGATTTCCTCTGTGTTTTACGCCATATGTGGTGTAATTTAGTAGAGGTAATTATCTTGTGCTGTATTTCTTCTTGCCGTACCACCTGTGGCACTGACACGACACATGTCTGGATTCAAAGAATAAATGAGCTCCTGGGCCCCTATTACTGTAAAGGACAGGTTCACAATTTTTCAAGTCTGTCTTAAAACGACAGTCATGTGCTCAAATGAACATTGAAATAGGTTTTTCTTGCCGTAATCATTCCTCCTGTTCATACTGGTCATAAGAAGATCTCTTCATAATGCACTTACAATATAAGTGATGGAGGCCAAAATCCATAAGCCTCCCTCTGTGCAAAAATATATTTAAAAGTTTATCTGAAGCTAAATGAGGCTTCCAAATGAGTCAAATCAAGTAGATATCTTTCAATGTTACAGTCTTTTTAGTTCCTCTATTTGTTACTATACTTCCACAGCAGCTCAACAGGGAAACACTATCCCAGGAAACAAAAAGGGGGAATTTGATGCTAAAAAGAGTGTAAATGTGGCAGATATCCACGTGATATGACTAACTCAGACTGCTGAAGCCTCATATAAGCTTCAGATAAAGTTTTAAATGCAGTTTTGCACAAAATGATTGTGTGGACACTGTGGGGGATCTTTTAATAGCCAGTATGAACAGGAGGAATGATTACAGAGAGAAAACCTATCCTTTAACCCATCATTCTTCCTCCTTTCTGTGCATTTGATTAAACACAAATTACAACAGGAATACACACCAATGTAAGTGCAACAAGGAAGAGATTCAATTTCTATCCAAAAGAAATACTGACAATTTTAAAACCAGAACTTCACACAGGGCTCCTCTATAAGCCAGAGGCTCAAGATCAGGTATGCACTGTTGGAAGCAGGCCTACTCAGCATAGGCCCAGGTGCCCACGGGTCAGGGGCCCTTAAAGGATATGGCTGGCGATTTTCTGTATTTTTCTTATTGTCAACAAATCTCATGTGCAGAGCCAAACCAATAATGAATTGATCCTACTTACAAGTATTGTGTGTGTATCCAAAGCCTGATGTATCTTATTCCTCTGTGCTGTAGACCTCTGTTGTTATCCAAAAACTATCAAAACATGTCAGTGAGCCACACCGCTGCACTGGGTAACCTGTTAATTTGTGCCGAAGGCAATGGTTGCCATAGTTTGTTTAGAAATGGCTCCACAGACTAATAACAAAAACATGTTCAGTCTCAGGAGAGTCGTTCCTTGTACGGCAGATGCCACTTTGGATGTGCAGGAACATATTTTCCACTTACAGTGCTTCGCTAGTTGGTTGCTTGCCTTGCACAGACATTTATATAATTCTTAGTAGTCATGATTTCTAACAGCAAAAAACTTCAATTTGGTTCCTGATATTAAAAAGAATTATTTGCTCTACTGAATTGTTTTTTGTTTTTTGTGTCACAAAATGACATTAGTGTTGCACTTGGGAAGCTTTTTTTCACACTTTTAAACATTTTTGTATAATATAGATTTATATAGATTTATCATTTGTGCCTATTGTGGATTATATACTAAGACATTGTTATATTTAATGATAAAAACTAAACAGAATATGTTTTCAGTATGCCTTTCTTGGTTGTGATATGAAAGAACACATGAACGCTCATACCTCTTGCTTATACAAAATAGCAGCATGTTTGTCTGATTATCTTTGTTTAGTTTGTATTTGTAGCTTAAAACCAACCGACAACCGATGTTTCTGTCAAAACACACAAGTTAATTCGCAGCTAATTCTAGTTCAACAACACTGATTGAATGGAGCATGTAGTTTACTGTCAGGATACAATCAGTTCACACACAAAAACCAAGCATTCTTTTTGGGATAATTACATCACTGAAACAAAAGACCTTTCATCAGCAAGTTTACGATCTCTAAACATTTCACAGCTTTGTCACCACCTTTGAAATTTATGTCTCTTTATTGTCCATCCTGCCGTGGAAGATGTTGGGGCTCCTCCCTGACACACAGCTGTCTTTTAGTAAAGCCTGAAGTTGCTGTCAGTACAGCTTGTGCACTATTTTTATCAGACTGAGCGACATAATGCCTCCGATCACAGATACAGATTCCATCCTGAACTCCACTGAGGGGCCACTCGACCTTGGCCAACCACAGATAAACGTTGTTACTAAATTTATATTCTGTCTCTGTTTCACTGTCATGTTTTCTATTGGGGAATGTGAGAGTCAGTAGTAAAGGAGGAACACGTTTGTCACCAGGACTCCTTTAATATCAGCGTTGTAAGAATCTGTTGCCTGATTTTATTTCCCTCATGGAGATTAGGGGAAAACTGTGAAGGAAGTTTTGCACCAAATATTCATTCAGTCATTCAAATAAGAGTACAAACTGAATCACTGGCCTGTAAAATGTTTCCTCTTGTTGGGCTGCGTACCAGGTGTTGACCTTAGTGAACTTCCCACATAGTTAGAAGGAAGTCACCCTCAACAACTAGACTGCAGTATAAATTATTCAAATTCACTTTCTAGTGACACATATTTCTGCCCATACGAGTGCCGCCTCAGTCTTACTTTCTAATTAATACACAACATTTATTTTATTGTTTATGAGGTTTTTTTTTTACACTGGGTTTTTTATCAACACTTACTCCTACTTTCATCTTCCTTGTATATGGACATTTACTCAGGAAAACTAAAAAACATGTCAAACTGATTCAACATCAAAGCTGCAATATATATTCTGCACCATGCATAAGTACCACTACTCACTATATGGATATTTGTGACTGCAGCCATTCAGTATCAATATCATGATGTAACATTTGCAGAAAAATTGCACTTGCCACAACAGACTGGTAGAAGATATGCAACATGTTGCTGCACACATTGTAGGACCTGAGCTTCCTTAAGAAGTACAGTCTGCTCTGTCCCTTCCTGTAGACAGCCTCAGTGTTACATTTTTAGTCCAGTCTGTTGTCAAGGTGAACGCCGAGGTATCTATAGCCCTCTACCACCTCCCCCTCTCCTGTCTCTCACCTCACCTCTTCTCCCAGGATGCATAAAGTGTTTAGCGTACCATCTCCTTTGTCTTGGTCATATTTAAGAGGAGGTGGCTGTTCCCACACCATGCCACAAAGCAGTGCACCACTTCCCTGTATTCAGTCTGCTGTCCACCACTGACACGCCCCACAACTGCAGAGTCGTCTGAAAATTTCTGCAGATGACGGGACTCCGAGTTGTATTGGAAGTCTGAGGTATACAGGGTGGAGAGAAAAGGTGGAGCCGCATGCATCCCTCACATTTGCATAAAGTTAGTCTGGCGTTTTATTTTCTCTGGTGGGGCAGGTGACAAATTGTTGAAAAGTTGGAAGAGAGAGAAGTGTGGCTAAAGTCTCCAGAAATTGCTATGAATGCATTTGGGTGTTTTGTTTGTAGTCTGGAGGTGACTGAATTGATGAAGTCACAGGTTGTGTTGGCAACAGCTGTTGGTGGGTGGGATGTAAACAACCACAAAGATGGCGCATGCAAACTCCTTGGGTAGATAATATGGACGAAAACTATGAATGTAATATAAGAGCTGGATGCGGTGCTGCTGCTCAGCCTTGCAGCCAATTTTTCCCAGTGGCCAGGTAATGCAGCAAAAATCCCCCTGCAGCCCAAAAAGCATTTTCCCCATAGACCAGACAAGAGACGTCTGTAAAAATGTTGACAGAACACCTCGAACTGCAAACAAAGTCAATGACTCTTTCTTTTATGAATTTTTGATCCATGGAGGTTTTATATTTGTAAATATTTCCTTGAGCCGAGAAAAGCCATTTTTAAAAACTGTGACATCACCACATGTAAAGTCTACGGGTCAAGCGGGGCCATGTAAACTTTTTTGGCATATGCGCCAGGCGAACAGTTCTTGTTGGACTGAATTAGGCGCCATTTTTGGTCCGGTATCCAGCTCTATTGCTGCCTTTAAATGAGCTCTTGGTTATAACATGGGAAGTCCTGTACACGAAATGCTTGGCGTTCAAGTGGTTAAGTCATAAAAAAAATTAGCTACATTAGCTGCTGTTAACATTACTGTCAGCGTCTAGAAGCCACCAAGGCTAACAATTTAGCTAGCTGACGAGCGGGTAACTTGCAAAGTCATAATGACTTCCACAGAAAAATGAACTTCTATGGCCTCCGCCATTTCTGAAAACGTCAACAACATGTCACAACTCGTGAACTCGGAGCTTTCAGAACATTTCCACTTCCGAATACATGAATACCACAAGAAGGGGGGCATTCATATGGACTCTTCTCAATAACAACGTAAACACGACCCCATTTGAAGGCAGTATTATAATATATCCATGATGAAAACTCACGACTAACAGTTTGATGTCACACATATCACATCAGTACACATCATATGTCGCAAAAAGTAAGTAAAAAGCATTTTATACTTTATTAAATGTGAAACTTAATAAAAATGCAAGGAATAAATTGCTAAAAATTATTTGAAGTTCCAGTATATATATATATATATATACAATATTGGCATGTCCATTAATTACCAGTTTAACTGATGTATTATTTTTTATAGATGTTTTTATTTGCACAGGGGACTCTGTACCGTCTCCCTGGAGGTAGGAGCTCAAAGTGATGATTCAGGGGATGGCGTGAATCCTCTGGCAAGATTTCGTCTGGCAAGTTTGACTATTCTGGAGAGTTTGGACTAGTTTTTGACAGTCAGTGGGATTGATACACTCTGTTTAATATGCGCTGACTAACCTCAAACCTCCTCATTTTGTGCAATATAAAGAGTCTTTTTTTTTTTGTATCCCTCTTCTTTGTTGTTTTCTTTGTTGTTTTTTTCTGTTTGTTGCACAGCCTGTGCTGCCTTTGCAAATGGAAATTTAAGTCACTTCAACGTGAACTTCATCCCAAAAAGAAAAAGTGACATTTTGTGTGCATGGGTCGCCAAGAAGGCATTAACTTTAGAAATCATCCATCCAGAAACTATCGCAGACAGAATGCTGTCATTAGAAAATAATTCAGCTTTTGCAAGAAAGACAGAAAGAAGGGAATAAAAAGAGAGAAAGAAAAACAGAAAGACATAACGTGGAGGTGCAGCTGAGTCTATAACTGTCTGTCCTTCACTCTGCTTTATAACAACATGTAATCCAGTCCACGGAAATCACAACCTGCAAGACTTCACAGCTCAGCATGGCACGCAGTGTTTAGGTACCCCCTTGTTGACCTCAGACAAAGACATGCAAACAGAGCATATTCACTGTCATTTTCCTTTGCAGCACAGGTGTCAGACACTCGGACGTTGCCAAGGTTAAAATTAACCCTGACAAATCTCTCCTTTAGCCAAAATGTCAGACCACACGTCTCCTTGTCAGTCACTCAGTTATGAGCTGTTTACGGCCTCACTGGAGGTTTGGATTCCAAGGGGCTAAGAACGACTTTGACCAGTGAGGTCATGAGATTTCAGTTAAATAGAGTCAGTCGGATTAAAGAGATCATAGCGTGTAGACTCACTGAAACACGAAACGTGTGGAGCTTTTGTGTCATCATTCAAAATAGAGTGAACAAACAACAAGCGAAAACAAAACTGATGCTGTTATAGCAAAAAGTACACATTTTAAAACATTAAAAAAACGGAATATATTAAACTATTAAATTGATCTTTTTAAAGTTATATGATATTTTTTATGTTTTAATTGTTTGTTTTAATTCTCTTTTTATTTAGGTATATTAAGGCATCGTATAAACAATGTGGCAGTCCATGCCTTATTTTAAACATTTGCAGCAAATGTCAATTGCACATTAAGTAATGCTAAATAATGAGAAACTAATAAGTTCAAATAAATAAAATAAAATAAAATAAAAAATACAGATATAAAAACTAAAATGTCTCATTCTAAAGCAAAACTTGGTATATAGAACTGGACCAATGGGGTTTATCTTACTGATACCCAATTCACTCAAAAAACAAACCAATAAACACAGAAATACACATTAAACAAATGATGGACGTACAGGTGATATGTAAATCAGTCTTTCCCATATTTTCATAAACTTGTCTTGATGCAGTCTTATGGAGAAAGTTATTCTTTCCATCCTAAAGATATCATGGAAAATGTCAATCCAGTCATCGATTGAGGGTTTTTCTGTTGTAAAGGACGGGTTCACATTTTTTCAAGCCTGTCTTAAAACAATAGTCTTGTACAATAGTTTTTTTTTTTTTTTTTGCCATAATCATTCCTCCTGTTCATACTGGCCATTAGAAGATCTCTTCATAATGCACTTACAATGTAAGTGAGGGGGGCCAAAATCCACAGTCCTCCTTCTGCGCAAACATGTAGGCTACTTAAAAGTTCATCTGAAGCTAATATGAAGCTTCAGTCGTCCAAATGAGTCAAATCAGGAAGATATCTTCCAGCGTTTCAGTCTTTTTAGTGCCAAAGTTCCTCTTTTTGTTACTATACTTCCACAGCAGCTCAACAGGGAAATATTGTCTAAGGAAACACAAAGAGGTAATTTGATACTAAAAAGACTGTAAATGTGTCAGATATCCACGTGATATGGCTAACTCAGACTGCTGAAGCCTCATAAAAGTTTCAGATCAACTTTTAAATGCATTTTTGCACAAAACGACTGTGTGGACACACTGTGGATTTTATCCCCCATCACTTACATTGAAAGCGCATTTGAAGGGGATCTTTAACAGCCAGTATGAACAGGAGGAATGATTACAGCGAGCAAAACCTCTTTCAGTGTTCATTTGGGCACCTGACTGTTGTTTTAAGACAGACTTAAAAAATTGTGAATCAATCTTTTATGCCACTTTCTAGCAATAGCCTTTCTCCCAGCTGCACCTCGGATCCAAAACGAAACAGCTAACATTTAGGGTACCTAAATACAGGGTCCCCTATTTAAAAGGGATATTTAAATGCAGTACTATTTGCAACACTTTGTGAACCTCTTGCCAAAAAAGATTTTAGTATTGGGTAAGACCCGAATATATGATAGCGATTTTTCACTGCACATTGTCTCCAACAGCTGGAGGATTTAGTGAAGTGAATCTTTTTGACCGGAGTAATAAAGAACTAATGAGGTTTTTTCAACAAAACTCTTGAGGCTCAGCATGAAGTTTTCCATTGTAACGCACAAAAATTCTCCCAGTCCTCCTCTGAAATACTTAGATTACCCCCATTTCTGTTTTATGTATAATCAGTTACTTTAACCTATAAAGTTTTGAGATTGTTTTATAGTTTCAGTTAAAACATGTTTTAATTGTTTTATAATTATGAGAATCTGTAGTCCTGTGCCAGCTTTAGCATTTCCTTTTTTCCTCCCTGTGATACAAAAATGTATCAGAAGCAAAACACACTCCAACACACAAACGCACATTAAAAAGTCTACTTTCTCAGGGAAAACAGATAACTAAAAGAAAACATGGCTGCACAAAACATGTAAAGTGTGTAAAAGTAAAGACCATGAAAAGAAAAGGGCTCACCTTGCAGGGGAGACTGAAAGTGTCATGAACGGAGAAGAGAGTGAGACGCCTTTGTGCTTCCTTGTTTATAGAAACCTCAGGCAAAGGTGTTGAGAACGTGCACAGCCTCAGCTGCAACCAACTGTCTGACAACCACTTGGTGAAATCACATCTGAATTATAAATAGTTCACTCTCTGGAAGCGTTTTCAATCATGTTCTTTGAAGAAAAGACAGTTGTGTGCGTGAGAATCTGTTATGTGTTTGCTTCCACGCATTCTGTAATATGTCTGCCGGGTCCAGCAGGTGTTTCTAAAAGGAAAATGTAAATGTTGACATTGTGTTTAATGTCTACACTGACATCATTTAATTTGTCATGTGAAGGATGGGCATGCTGATGCACTCAGCTACTTGACATATGTCGTATAAATGTGTATCCTGTTGCTTTTGGCTGATGTCCAATGTAGATATAAGCAGGTAGTAGCAGCGCTCTGCCCATTCACAGACAGAAGAAACACCGAAGCCCTTCAGGTTCTTATCTCTGATCCCACATTGATTGAGTAATATAGACAAATAGGTGTGGAATCAAAGATTGCAAGATAACAGCAGGTATGTGCCTCTTTTGTCACTGTAACACATATCCAGGACTGGCTGAACATACTTTTCATATCGCAGTCAGGGAGTGGTTATGCAAAAAACAGACTCTCCAGGAACATGAAGACAAAAAGTATTCAGGGTAACGAAAATCTCTAAGATACATCCTCTATTTGAATATTTCTGCATACTGGTCATAAAATGACCTATTGTGACGTCTAGGATGATCACAGCCTCATGAAACTTTACAACCACAAACTAAAGACCTGGGGCATTCAGAGGATGTATGGCTTTCCTAGGATGTATATTGACAATAAGGGAGTTTCTGAGCAATTTCCATCCAATTGCCGAAAAATTCAATTCTTCCAGAAATCACAGCATGAATTCTTCTATGGTGTTCCTCAAGGTCTTGGTGCCCTTTTTGACTATTTTTATCAGTTCTGGAGTGGTCAAAAATGATTAAATTTTGCACCAAAAAATCTGTGTAACAAATTACATCAACCCAAAAATTGCTGCAACAACTTATAAGACATAACTGAGCATGGGAATGGCCACCATATACTTCCATCATAATGTTCTGAGCCCTTATACATTCTAAACTTTCAAAATTTGAATTGGCGCCTAACCAAAACACAATGTTTATTACAGATTTATTACTAGACTTGCTGTCTCCCCCTAAAGATCCCCTGCCCCCCCCCCCCCCCAAAAAAATGGGTCTATGGTAGGAGGGCGGGAGTGGAAGAGGTTAAAGTTTTAACATTTGCTGATTAGCATTAAAGATCCCCTCTAGACATGTTTTAAGATGTATAAAAATACTCTGCTTTGAATAAGAATTTGTGTCTAATATGGTTAGTTAAAGATTATGGTGATGAGAGAACTGATGAGCACGATGAATCAGTTTTAATTTCTGGGTCACTTTTGAGTAAATTCAGCAACTATGGAGCCACATTTTGTTTTCAACTTCAATGACGAAGAGCTTTGAATTCATTAGACTGGCTTCTGACTGGCTTTTTCTCCATAGCAACCACAGTCAAGGCTCATGGGTATTGTAGTATTCTCAGCCGTCAGCCATGCCAAAATCACAGACTAAACTTGACTTCTCAGAAACGAAGCTGAAATAATTGAAACTGGTGGTCATAATATAATTCTATAGGATTGTTACATTATGTGGGAGAGTCCTGAGTTTCTGTTTTCAGTAACAGTGAGGAGATCATTTTAAAGAAAAGTTTGAAATGGGAATACAGTACAATACAGTATAAATTTTGCTGGTATTTGGTCATAAATGACAAATTAAAATTGTGACCTGAAGTGATTACAGTTCATCCTGAGGGGAACATGAACATCTGTACCAAATTTAATGGGGATCCATCCAATAGTTGTCAAGACATTTTACACAAAAACAGAAATGTGAACCTCACAGTGGCGCTAGATAAAAAGTGAGGGGATCACCAAAGTCAGCAGGATTTATCTTCTGGGGAACATGAATGTCTGTACAAAATTATCTGTCCGTCCATGTAATAGTTGTTGAGATATTTCAGTCTCGACCAAAAGGGGTGACAGACTGTCTGATATTGCCATTAATAAAAAAGAAATGATAATTTCGAGTTGCACCTGTCTCGTGTCGGTGGAGCAGTGAAGTAACATTACCGTGTAAACAATCATTTATCTGGCAGACATTAGAGCACAATAGAACTATGAATTGCAGTCTAGCTCTTCTCAAACAGAGAAGCTCTTCTCAAACATTATTCCGGCTCTTTGTATTCAGTGCTGCATTGTACGGTGAGTAAGCCGTCTAATTATAAAGTCGACATCCAAACCAAAGCAAATAGATACAGACAGCACAAACATGCCCCCCCCCCTCCATGTTTCTGTCCAGAATCACATCTCTGTGCCAGGTGGCATCGTGGTCACAGTGAAACAAGGTCCAGTGTATTTTGTTAGACATTTGATATGCTAGCAACCCGGTGGCAGATGCACAGTGACCAAAACTGATGCAGCAAAGAGAGTTCTGTTAAAGTTACAAAGAGCAGAGGGAGGAAAAAAAGAGTGACCACAAGGGTTTTAATATTTGATTGCTAGAGAGCGTGATAGCAAATGGAGAGCAAATCCCATGCACACACCTTTGATCCTTTGGCTGAGCTACACCTCCGAGCTGTCTGCCAGTTCTCGTCTGTGTGACCTAAAGCCAAATAAACACAGGCTGTTACCGACAACAGGGGCGCTCTGTTAAAGTGTGGTCATTTTCATTCTTTTAGTCTGTAATCCAAAAAATAAATCACATCATGACTTTTTCGGAGACATTCACTCGAATGTAGGCAACACTGTATTTTAGTAATAATTGTTTCCAAATCCAGTACTTTTAATATGTCCGGCAGAGTAGGCAGTCTCAGTCATTTGTGGCCACTTAAACATCTAAAATAATCCAAGCCAGACAGTACCTCAAATGTTGTTTCCTGCAATTAGCTAAGATGAGGTTCACAGTACATATCGGACCCCACCTGGCCATGAGTACAGGAAATGTAATTAATCAAACCAGGGCCCTGACTATGTTGGTGCCCTAGGTGAGATTTTAGATTGGAGCACAAAGAGTGCAAGAATAGTACCTCCAGTCCAAGAACTTCAAATATGAACTCACACTAAAATAAAGTGGAAGCAATGTACCATTCACAGACAAAGTCCTCTCGCAGTCCTCCAGACAAAAAGGCGAGCGGGGGTCAGATGCCATTCAGTGAGTGTTTGGTGGCATGGACTGAGCTGGCTGTCAGGCGGAAACTGACCGACCATTAAGGCTTTGAAATACAAACCCATTCAAGTCAATGGGGAGAGGAAAAAAGAGAGGAAAAACACTGAGGGGGAGAACAAGTGCATATCTCCAAAAGCTGTATACAAGCACACCTGTCAGTAAAAAAAACACACTGAAAAATAAAAAAAACATTTTGTATCAGTGAGGTGAAATCTTTAATCTCTAATTTTCTATGATTGATTCTCTTTTCATTTTCCAGAACATATTACAGTGTAATATTCATGATGCCAGGCGCAAACTGTTCCTGTACAAAGAAAGATGGTCTGTTGATGTTTGGTATAAACCTAAATCAAGAACATATTGTCTGATGAAAAACCACTACAGAGTGGAGCCTTATGTGAAGCAGAATTCATCACAGTGCACAGTTACGTTCAGTTACACTAGAAACAGGCAGGTTTACTGGTCTCTCTGAAGAGACTTTGTTTGCTATGTGATTTAGGTGAGACTGAAGAGGAAGTCAATGTTATGTTTTAGTCCATGTGGGCGGGGCACTTGTATGTGCATGACACAATAACTAACTAACTAATTAATTAAAAAAATGTCACTTTTTTGCAAGCACAGAGGTTCATATTGTTATTTAATGAATCATCATAATGTGTCCTACATGTATTTGACAAGAGTACATTTAGATTACATTCACATTTCTCCTGGGAACAAGACTAAGATTAAAATTTAAGTTATTAATAAAGTTTCTTGTCAAGTTTCACCCCTAACTTTTAACTTAAGATGCATTGTTATATTAATTAGTTTTAGATGTCATGTCCCAGCCTATATTGGGTAAAAAGTATGTTTGTATTTGTATGCTGCAGTGGACTCAAGCACTCTGTGACCTGATACAAATACTCAAAAATTTTTCCCCCAAATTAAGTGAGTAGACACAACCACAAAGGCTGTGAGTCAGTGCTGCCACCCTCTGAAACTTTAACATATTACACTGTACTGTAATGCAGCTATAAGGGCAGTAAAAAAAAAGGGCAGTTCAGTCACAAACACACTGATTTGTGTCAAATACTTAATACACAGACACACACACACACACTGTAGTTTGTTGAGCTGAATTAACTTTTATTATAAGGTTTACCAGACTCAAATTTGTTTGACCAAGAATGCAGTTTGTAGAATGTAGATTTGTTGAAATCTTTATATTTCTTCCTCTTATGGCAATCTTCTAAAATGAATCATGTCTGCAGGTTCATACTCATCAGGCGGAGGGCAAGAAAAGACATGAGCAGATAGCCTGATGGTAAGCCTTTGTTCACGATACCTGACACAATCAGACAAAAAAAAACCCCTCTAGAAATAGAGAATTGTATACAGAAACAAGAGGTTTTACTACAAAATGAGAACACCAGAAAAGGGTTAGTGTGAGAAAAAAATACATTTTTTAAAATATAAAACACTGCTGGCATAAAACAGTAAACAACTGATCTCATCATCATCACCTTAAAATCTCCAATTTGAAAAAAAATGGTGCTTATACAGTATCCACTGTAAATGTGCAGCTCTATTTCCAAATAGAAATCCAAAACGAGGGAATCATACTTCTACATGGATGCACAGAGACAGACACACAACCAGTCCCTTTCATAAAGCTTTATTTCACAGATCCCCTGTAACAGGAGGCCTAGGCAGCCAGGCTCATTATACATTTACATACACTGTCTGTGGCCAGTCCTTACAATGCTCCCCATGTTAAATAACTCAATAATTCAAGACAAAAACAACAAACACACACACACATTGTTCAACTTAAGATAACAATATCATAACGACGGTAATAATAACAACCATTGTCAAATATTATGTATTTCCAGGGTCTTATAATGTATTTTCTAAAATTTGTTACACAGTCAGTCATCTTTAAGGTGCACCATCAAATCTGCATGTGACATTTCAATAAAACTTGACAAATGCTGCACCATAACACGCGGTGAAGACAGAGAGAGAATACTTGTTGCATTTTTTATTTTCTATATTTCGGATGTGTAGTTGTTTTTTTTTTTCCTCCAGGCAGAGTTTATCTCCTCCTCTTTGTCCTCTGCGGCAGATACTGTGGATGTGAATTCAGCGCAGTTCATTGTTTGTTTGGCACACTATTTTATAAGCCGCTGTGGTGTGGCATGAATCTCATAACTCAAGCAGAGACATAAGGCGCATCTCCATGTGATGTGTGTGGACTCACAGGACCTCTGCAGGGAAACAGGACAGGAGGGTAAAACAGGTGAGATGAAGGAGAAAAACTGTGATTTCTGTCTCTCCTTTGAAAGTTTGAGTTTGGTGCTGAAACGATTTATCACTTAATTGGTACATCAATCAACAGAAAACCTTACCAACAACAATACTGATAATATGAGATATGTGTTCGATCCGGGCCTCTGGTTTTCAACTTGAGGTTCGGGTCCCCAGATAATTTAAGGGTTAACAAGATAACTGGGTTGATATAAGATAATGGATTTTGTTTTACACAAAATTATGTTTGTTGGTGTCTTTTGCTTCATTTTTGCTTTTTCTTCAGGCTTTTTCTGTTCATGCCTGCAACAATCCTTCAAATAAAACAATGTCAGAAGTTGAACTGCTCACAGGTCATGATCAAACTTAGGCCATTAACTGTGATTAGGGGTGACTGGGAAATTATTTAAGGAGTTTTGAGCCTAAAACATTGTCAACCTGTGATCTAGGATTGGACCTTAAGGGCAGATGTGGCATGAAACAAGGATTTTATTGGCCAAATAATAAATAATGATTTGTTAACTTCTGTCCAAAAGTCCTAAGTATATGTAGCCCAACTCTTTTTATTGGTTAATTGAGCAACACACAACAAGACTCGTTACAGTCTTGTTTGGTGTCTCATTACTGTACCTGCGACATGCTGAGGCTTCATCTGGCCTGTTTTCATCAGGAAGGGCTCTCCTCCCTCGAACGCCAGGATCGGATCACTGACCAGCCCACTCTGAGTTTGTGCCGGGTTACCGTTGTTGTTCAGCTGGATGATCTCCTCAAAGTCAGCTGCCTCTCCGTTGGCTGAGACGCCGTTCTGGTGAGTGGCGGGCTGGACGCCGTTTACAACAGGGCCGGACACACCTTGTGACTGGCTGAGCACTGCTGCTCCTGGACTCTGCAGGTTCTCAGGAGCTGCAGAAAGATTATATTGATGAATAAATAGAAGAGTTTGTAGTTTTGGACACTACATTTCTGAGGCAAAAGCACATTATCATGGGATGTGACACTTACCCTTACTGAGCTCTGTGTCCTTGCCGTTGACCTGTGGAGAGGCCTTGACATCCTTCTGTGATTATGAAGAACAAAAAGACGTTTGTTATTTTAACAGGACAAGAAGAAGTTGAGTTCATTCAAGCCTGTGTAAAAGGAATCACACAAACCTTATCTCCTGCATCACTCTTCCGAGTCCTCTTCATGATTTCCTCAAGGCGCTGTAAAGATCAGACAGAGATCAGTTAGCTTCATGCTTTTTAGCAGGAAGTACTGGGATGAACTCAAGAGTGATGCGTGTAACTTTCTGAACTCTGACGATGATGTTTTTCTCTCTTTCTCCTCACCTTCTTCCTCTCCAGTCGCTCCTGTTCTTCTTTCTGGAAGTGTTTCTCCCTCTCTATGCGCTGACGCTCGGCCTCTTCACGGGCTTTAGCTTCAGCCTCCTCCCTCTGAAAAAAGGAAAAACATTAATATGAAGCAAACAGAAAACACACCAGCTTTCAGACTAAAACTAATGATAATAAGTTTTCATTTCAGCCAGTAACTCTGTTCATGCATGCGGCTACAAACAGATGAAAAGCAGCAGGATGTCAGTGGGGGACAAGGGAGTTGAGAAAAATTAAAAAGTTTATGCAAATGTTCAGACGGGGCGATACCGCAGATGCTCTTGTGTTGATTCCCACAGAGAATAAAATACAAAGCAACTGACAGCTGTCCAATCAGAGCTGAATATGTCATTAACTTGCTCAGTGCAAACCAGGGTACAACTTCCACCCACACTTATCAAAATCTTATTTTTGTCTAACGCACATTTACAGTTTCAGGTTGATTTACTCATAAAAATCTCTCTAGACATCGTCCTCCAGATGAGAGACGCTCCGAGGTGATAAAAATACACTGATACATTAATCTAGGTCACCTTTAATTATAACAGTTTGCTCACACAAATATTAAGTTTCATGAGCAGCAGTAAGCGTGTGTTGGCTTTTTTTGCACCACGTTTCGTCTCTCAGGCCACATAGAAGCAGCCTTAAACGTGTGGTGAGTGGTGGAGCTCGTTATGGCTGAACGCAGCGTGACAGGAAGCTCTGCAGACACTACTCAGGATTTAAAAAATGACTCACTCTCCTCTGCATGTTCATGAGGCAAGAACTGATTTTTGGTAACTATCATTATATTTCAATCATTGCATGCTTCATTGATTTTATCTATTTTGTCATTTTTGTGGTTAGAGATGTAAAGACAGTATTATATCATCAATTAGACTAAATATAATTAAACTAAGTATAACTTTAATAAAGCCACAATTCTAAGTCTTGTTAGACCTTGTCTCAAGACCAATTTCCCTCATCAAAACATGTTATTTGCAAGATTAATCATCATAATAGTATTGTCATGTTTTTTTTTTCCGTCTGAACCCCAGACTTCATTGTGTGGACCTCACTTCTAAAACCAAACCCACATCCTTAACAACACACAGTATGTATAACTCTCCACCACCAGGGAGCAGCACATGCTCAGTCCGCTCTGCAGCCTTTGGGCTTGGGCTGATATTATGTGAGTAACCATTACATGGTTCACTGGGTATTTAGACTCAGCACCAAAACAAACAGATGTGAAGAATTTAGCAATGAAAATAGAATAATGATGTATACATAAATCACATCTGTGGAGGGCAAAACAAATGCAGCCAGCTGCCTTTAAAGTCTGCTGTTTCACACATTTTGAGTGAAAATACAACTTTTGAATGGATGGTCACACACACTTTCAGCGACAGCGAGCGCAACACTTGACCTAAACTAAAAAAATATGAGGCCACTCCAGTCTCGAGCGAGTGCGCTGTCAGGGTGGAACAATGGAGCTATTGACGGGAAAAGGGGAGTCGAACATAGCTGAGTGCTTCAGGCGTGGCGTACACTGACGCTGCTTATCCGACTATCAGCCCACTGCAGAGCTGAGTGTACGAGACAGAGGCAACACAGGCCTGTCACTATCTCCCCGATCACAATGGCTCCCTCAGCCTCTGCTCATCACCATTATGGAGGTCACCAGCTGGCATCTGCCCGGGCAGACAAGGGGCCTCTCACTATTAGGGCTCACGTGTGACACACATCATCTGTGACAGCAGCACATATTCTCCTCCTTTAATCTGCCCAGATGCCAGACAGTCAGAGGGTGAGCGAGTCAGAGGGTACTGATGTTTGGGTTCAGTACTGTATCCCCTCTGACAGCTCAGGCATCCTTCGATGCATTAATCTGCCCAGATGGTAAATGGGCTTACTGCATGTGGGGATCACAGGGATTCATGGTGGTTAATGGAAAATTAAAGGGTTTTCAGAGCCAACAGTATTTACAGTGAAAAGGAAGTGATCCAGTGTGATGAAGTGTTGGGTCTGGTAGCAGAGTGAATTCAGTGCAGGGTTAAGAGTTTGATTCCCACTGGAGGATTTCCACCAGGTTTCCCTCACTGTCTGTTAAACACTTTTCAGACACAGAATACCACCACTGACCTGTCTCTGCAGCTTCTCGTTCTCCTCCTGCTCAGCTTTGGCTTTCTCCTGCGCCTCCTTTTCCTCTTGAGCTCGCTGGGCTTCGTCTCTCAGACGCTGCTGCTCAGCCATGAATCGGGCCTCCTCCTCTCTGCGCTTTCTCTCCTCGGCCTCCCGCGCCATCGCCTCCTCCCGCAGGATCCTGAAAACATGTATCAATGTTACAGACAGCGCGCACAGGCTCGTACGGTGCAGTTGTAGAAAGATCAGCAGTGGGCTTTTAAATCTGAGAACATCATCATACTGCACTCTCACGCATTCTCTCAGGACTGCCATTCCTCACAAATATTGGCTTTGGAGGAAAAATCAATAAAGCATACATAACCATGAAGTTCTGGTTCACTTCTGTCTGAGGACATATCCTTCTTCTCCTTCTCTCCCTGTATTTCCTATTGATTTTTATACTTTAACCTGTCCATTAAAGGCACAAAATTCCAAAAAAAATAATCTTTAAAAAGAAACATCATCTTTCATTACTCTACACAAAGTGATATTCTCTACCCTCTACTTCAGGATGGTTACTGTAATTAACCCAATTTTAGCTGAATCTTAGCACTCCTCCCATGTTGTGACACACATAGCAGCAAGCCTGAGGCCACTAAAATTATGAAAACACCAAAAATATAATTCTTTCAAGTGTAGGGACAACTTGTAAATAAAAAACTCATTCATATTCACAATTTTCCCCTGAAAAAAGCAACGAAAACAGGTACATGTACAGTATGTTTCTCTGAAAAATATTGTCAAACTGGGACAAAATAACCTTTCAATATGATGCAAAGCAAGTTTAGAAAGTTTTTATTGCAGGACTGTTGTGTTGGATTACATCATATTGAAAGGTGTTATTCTGTCCAACAGTTCTGTTCGATTCTGGTTGGTAACCTTTGTTGCATGTCTTTACCCCGTCTCTCTCTTTTTCCCTGTGTTTCAAGTTATCAAATAAAGCCAAAAATGCCACATTTTATTTTATACACTGTTGACAATCCTGTAAACTCACAAATGCACCACCAACTACATATTATCACACCTTATAGATATTAGATGACAATAAATGATGACTCACAAGGTGTTACTGTATTCACATTGACATTGAGGCTGACCTGTTCCTGTGCTCCTGCTCCAGGCGCTCCTTCTCCTCCCTCTCCCGCTGCTCTCGGGCTTGTCTGCGTTTCTCTGCCAGGACGCGAGCAGCCTCCTCTGGGTTGTTGGTGCCTGCTGACGGCTTGCTGGCTGGTGTAGTTGGGGTTGTGGCAGCAGCAGGGGCAGCGGCGGCGGCGGCGGGTGTAGCAGAAGGAGCAGGATTACTAGCAGAGGCCGCTGCAGGAGAGACAGCTGGGGCAGCCGGCTCTACGCTCGGCACAGCAGGAGAGGATGCTGCTACAACCGGTGGGCTGAGGGAAGGAGGTGTAATGGGCGCAGAGGACACCACAATGGCAGGAACGTCACCGGAGGCTATTAGAGAGAAGACAAAGAGAGGAGAGGAGATGATTCTGTTTCTAAAACCACAATAAATAGGAAGCAAACGTCTGCTTAACCAACAACAACATACTTTTTGTACCTCTTATCTTTGTTGTATAGCTTATTGTTATTGTGTATAATTAATTTATCCTGCAGTACTGTCCCGAGCCTCACCTTAAGGATTTAATTGTACAGGTAACGTGTGTTATTCCGCAGAAATGACAAATAAAGTTGAAGTTGAACTTGCTGAAGTAGGGAGCTAAACTAAGCTGATGATGGTGCTACATGGGAAATCAGAGATCACCAAAGTTATCAGGATTCATTCTGACATGAATGTGTGTACCACATTTATACAAGTATAATACAATATATACAATACAATATATACAAGCTGTTAAGATCACCAAAATTGAAGAATTCACCCAAAGTTCGTGTCAAATTTGGTGCCAATCCACCAATTACATGTTGAGATATTTCACTGGAGAAAAATCAGCAGAATTTATCCTCTGGGGAACATGAATGTACCAAATTTCAGGGCAATCCATCTAATATTTGTTGAGATATTTGAGGCCCAACCAAAGTGGTGGACTCACTGACGTAACCACCTGCTTGTGTTGCTAAAATATCAAAAATATGAGCTGAAGAAAAATGACCAAAGACTGCCAAATGATGCATTTTAAAATAATTTATCACCTAGCTTTGATTCAACATTGCTTTTTCATTTTAATATATAAACACCTACTGTGTAAAGCTACTTTATCCAAAAGAGAAACCTGTACACATTAACTGCTGGAACACATTATTAGTGTGTTCACACTAAATCGCAACATGAATGTCGGCCAAAACCTCTAAGTCACCTTGAAGCCTGGATATTGTCCCCATGGTAACCACACTTACTCTTTTTCTCCTCCGGAGTGTCAGGCTGCTGGGATTCGTGGCCTGTTTCCACGGTTACCGCAGCGACCGTCTGGGGCTGTACCCTGGCGGGCGTCTGGGCCCGTTTGGGTCTGGTCTTGGTGCCAGGAGGAGGTGTCTTCTTGCCCGTGGGCGTCTTGGCAGCTGCTGCTGGCACCAAGGGGGACAAGGGCCGACTTTTGGGGGCTGCAGGTGATGGAGGTCTGTTTTTGGGCTTCGGGGTGCTGATGACCAGAGAAGAGATGGCAGCAAAGGTGAAATATAAGCAGGAGAAAGTGTTAAAGAGTGAACCGGTGCACAGGAGATGAGATTTCATAGCAGTGTAGAGAAAGGTAATGAGGTTCACAGTGCAGTGCTTAAAAACCAGAACTAGGTCATGGCGGAAGATATAAGTGACTCGATCTGAAACGCCACGTTCGGTCGTCATGATTCTTTGGCTGTAGGGCGGTGTAACGTGAGAAGAGCGAGGGTGCATCAGTCAGGAGAACCCCATTCTGTCTGCGAGCGCCTCACTCTCACATAAACAGACCGGTTCTTGGCAGACTAGCCCGCGGCTGCTGACTGAATGATGTCCAGCAGAGTCTCTTTTAGAAGTTAGATTATAGCACCTTGGACCATCTGTCAGACATTAACCTGCTCCAAGGATAAAGCACGAGGACACATGAGCCCCCTCCTCTTTCGCTCTCTCGGTCTCTCTCCTACACTAGCTGTATTATCATGGAATATATACATCTACATGACAGGTAGAAGGCAGTTTGTCCAGACATTACCTGGTCTCTGGCCTGGATCTCTGGGTCGTAGTGGTGGGTGACGCCGTCTGTCTCTTCTTCTGCACCTTCTCTTTTGTGAGAGCGCTCTTCTCTTTTTCATTCTCCCTCTCTTTGTCTTTCTTCTCCTTCTTCTTTTTGTCCACCTTGGTGAAAGAGGTGACACAAATAACCAGTTATCACCTCAGGGTAAGGCTGCTTAAATATTATATATCACCTGCTAATGTTATGGCTGGATCTTCCACTTTAGATTATAAAAATTCAGGCAGACCCCTTTGTCTGAAATAAACACCACCTCCAGTAATACACTCATTACACATACATGTAATTTCACTCAACAAATGTCATTTATTTAATGAGCGTGAGATGAAATGTGTCAGGATCTGAGTGGCTTTCCACCTCAGCTGAACAATTTCCAGGAGGAAACCCTGACCTGACAAGACAGTTTATTATGTTTGCACAAGAAATTTGATAATGTAGTTGTTAAAATGTGTGTTCTTTAAAATTAACTCTTTATTTATTGTAAAGGCCTATTGTGTAAGTTTCCCCTGCCATTTAGTAGGTATGATAGGTCACTCTGGATTAAAGAGCTAACCCACCAGAAAGGAGCTCATTATTATGGGTTTCATTGGAGAAAGATTTGCACACCCCACGCTAATTTGTGTCTACTTATGTCTTTCCATTGACTTTATATGCAATCGTGCCGCCTCTAAAATTCACTTTACAGTCTGTCTGAACACACAGTCATGGCTGTGCATTAAATATGAAGGTAGAGCCAGCAGCCATTTAGCTTAGTTTAGCACAAAGACTGGAAACAGGGGGAAACAGCTAGCCTGGCTGTCCGAATGTAAAAAAACCCACCCAACAACACCTGTAAAGCTCACCAATTAACATAATGTATCTGGTTTGTTTTATCATATAGAAACAGAAGTGTAAAAATGACAAGCTGTGATTTTATGGGGTGTTATGTGCCAGACAATTTCTTGGCAGTCTCTGTTGCCTGACAACCTCACAGTGACATAGAGACTGCTGTAGGTAGCTTCATATTTACTGTACAGACAAATTGCATATAACTTGTTTATTAGTGAGTTTTACAGGTGCTGGTAGATGGTTTTTGTTACCTTTGGATAGAGCCAGGCCAGCTGTTTCCCCCTGTTTCCAGTCTGTATGCTAAGCTGAGCTAACCAGCTGCTGGCTATAGCTTTATATTAAACGTACAGATATGAGAGTGGTATCAATCATCTCATCTAACTCAAGCCAATACGAGCATTTCCCAAAAACATTTTGTTTGTGTGTATGAGAGTTATCATGTATATCTGTACACAGCCTACCGGTGTGGAGTTTCGTCGGCGCTGGCGCTGGGTGATGTCCGGCGTGCTGGCAGAGGAGACCCTCCAGCGCTCGGCGGTGTTCTGGTGCGGGCGGTGGTGGGAGCAGGCGTTCAACGGGCTGGCAGAGGCTGAACGGGAGCAGTGGTGAGAGTCTGAGTGGCACATAAACATGCAGAGAGCGGCAGCAGGGCCGAGGTCAGGGCCCCCACACTCACACCATGCAGGGTGAAAAATGCAGGGTGAAAAACACACAGTACACACGACGTGCTACAAGACAACGAATCAAATCTAGCTGACAAATTAAGTAATGATAGCAACTACGATTTTATTGCTTTTAAATGATATTATTGATTTCACTTGCAGGGATAACTATCTTTTATTGTTAACCATTTGTGCTTTTAGAGGCACATCTGCTCACCAACGTACACACAGTGCAGCAATCATCCTATTTCCCCTCAGGTCAGGAATCAACTTGACAACAATTTTTATGTCTGATTAATCCTTAAAGTCACTTAAAAAGAAAACATACTAAACACTTGCTGTTCCAGCTTCTCAAATGTTCCAGTTTATTATTGTAAATTGAATATCTTTGGGTTTTTGGGCTGTTGTTTAGACAAAATTAGCCCTTTGAAGATAAACTGTGGTGTTCATTTTTTATAACTTATGACCTTTTTAGACTAAATGATTAATCAAACAAAAAAACTGACAAATAACTTGATAATACAATAATTGTTGTTGAGAAAACAACCTACCACAAGGTCTAGTTCCACTTTTTCTGAGCGTTTAAGGACCTCAGTTGGAAATTTGAGCATCTACAATTTCACGATAATTGGGAAAACTCCTCGGGCTGATGAAGATCGCGTGATATGATCGATATCTCCAGAAACACTATTAAATGGACCTTGTGATGAGATTGTTTTCTCAGGTGCTGTTTCCCAGGTCAAGAATGACATTTGAACCCTAAAATAATTGCTTGTTTCAGTCCTATCTTCAATCAAACCAAATATCACCACAGGGATATATTTAAAAAGATAAACAGACAGAGATGGAGAAAGAGTAAGGGGGAAGGGAAAAGATAAAGACTGAAACAAGTTATTTTTGAAGCAAAAAGGTCAAACATTTGCTGGTTTCAGCTCCTCAAATGTGAGGCTTTGCTGCTTTTCTCTGGTTATACCTTCAAAAATTGAATATCTTAAGGTTTGGGACTTTGGACAAGTAATCTGAAGACATCAACTTTCGTGCCAATTTAGACGAAACAATGAATCGAAAAAATAATTGACATATGAATCTACAATGGAAATAATCACTAGTTGCAGCCTTATATTCAACCAAACCAAATATCACCACAGGGTTGCATATCGAAATATGAATACATAGAAACATAGATGAGAGAGGGGAAAAGATTCAGGCTGAAACAAGATATTTATAAAGAAATAATGTCAAAAATTTGCTGCTTCCAGATTCTCAAATGTAAAGTTTTGCTGCTTTTCTCTGTTTTATGTCACTGTAAATTGATGTTTGGGGGGTTAATAGGGCTGTTTGGACAAAATAAGCCCTCTAGAAAACTGCAGTGTGCTTTTTCACTGCTTACTGACATCTTTAGACTAAACTATTAATTGATTAACTGAAATAATAATCAACAGATGAATCGATAATGAAAATACTTGTTATATATATATTTTATATATATTTTATATATAAAAACACAGAGAAAGAGCAAAAAAGAGGGAAAAAGAGAAAGACTGAAACAAAGCAAGAAGAGAGATGAAATATGATGACTTCTCTGTTATTTAGTGCTGTATGTTCTGTGCCAAACAAGCTCTTTTCCCCTCTTAAAATGTCCATAAAAGTGAGCTTAAGGGGACCAAACAGAGGACCTCTCCTTCCCTGCACACTGCAGTTATAATGTGCAGAAAGAGGAGGGTGGGTGCATTGAACACAAAGGTCTGGAGGGGGTCTCATACTCACGAGAGTCGCTGTTGTTGAGGAGGGTGGCGGCGCTGCGACTGCGAGCCAGGAAGGACAGCGTAGGCGTCATGAGCCGCTCCACAATCTTGCTCTCCCACGGGCTCAGACGCAGGCTGCGGGCTGACAGAAGAGGGCGCTGTCAGTGTCGGGTTACTGTCAGAGTGAACTCCACACACGTACAGAGAACGTACAGTTGGATCCTCGTCTTTCACACAAAAAACACCCTTGTATCTCCTGCACACGCATACACTGTGGTAGAGACACACTCACACTGCAGGAGGTGTACAGCTCCTCACTGATGATACTGCAGAACATCCTCTCTTCCCTCACACACACACACACACACACACACACACACACACACACACTGATCACCGTGTCTCCATCTGACGCAGAGTGGAGTTTTTACCCTGCATTCATGTGCTGTTGGAAACATTGGAAATTCATCCTCACATGAACATCATTCAATGTAAGACGATTAAGTCTGACGCACTTTTATCAGTTTCTGAGTTGTGTCTTTGTGAGCAGTAAATAAACACTTGTGTCATGTGTTTATTTAGTCACACAAACCATCATAACCTCTGAAAAGCAAGAGGCAGCATGTGTCTTCTCAGTTAGATATTTCTGACAAAATTGCACATGAATGAAATGCTAAAAGTGCTTCAGACTGACTGTACAGGTTTTTTTCCCACCAGCACATGAATGCACACTTATTCTTTGAAGCATTGCTGCTTTAGAAGCATAAATAATCTCATTGGTTGATCCATCAGGAGGTGGAGCCAAAGAACCACAGTTCTTCAGGAGTAAGATCACTGCAGCTACAGCTTATAGTCCTAAACAATGCAAATAACATTGTTTTTGTAATTATTCATGACATTTATGATTTAGGAAGTTCAGCAGGCAAGCTATCTAGTTTACATGCAGTAGTAATTAACTTGCTATAGGCTGGTAGGGGTGGTTTGACCATGAAGAGGTTGAATAAATTGGTGCTTTTGAGTGGGATCATGTTTATGAGAAGACTCCATTTGGACAATCCACTGATGTCGTATTTGTGAATCCATATGTTTTCTATTAGTTTGGTTCATGAGATGTGATGAAGTTACTTATATACTGATGTTTTATGGTGTTTTTAAAATTATATTACTTTTGTTGCCATTTGTGCCCCTTTTTTATTTCACACTGAAATGCAAAAAACACAAAATCATTCACCATTTTTGTAAAGTGAACATGGCAACGTCCATTTTCTATTGTCCCCTAATAACAACTTAAACCATTTGAACGTTAAAGACCTCTGCTTACAATGAAGTGCTTGTCAGATCGTCTTGGGACTTTTTTTTAAACTTTCCAAAACAATTAACACCAACTTTACACAGCTTTATGCCAGGTGTGCAAATTAGGTAGAATTTTAACTTCTTTCTCAAAGTCAATTTTTCATTTTTCACACTACTTTTTCATGTAAGTGCAACAGCATGAATGCAGGTCTGATATGTGAACCTTTAGACGTGAATAGTTCATTTAAAGCATACTGAACCATTAAGCATAATGTGTCTTTGACTTCTCATATAAAAGAACACAAGTTCTGTTTGAGGCTAACAAGATCAAACTGGTTCTTTAGCTCCACCTGTTGAGGTTTTACTCATCCAGTGAGGTTATTACTGCTACTAGCAAATATCTGTTCAAGTCAAACTCCAGTCTGCCAGTCAGACACACTCTGACTCAAAGATACAGAAACTCGTACAAGATGAATGACTGAAACTTTGCCTACATGTTACATACAGTACCAGACATTAGATAACAACACACAGAGGAGCAAACCCAAGTTAATTTTCATTACTTACCACTCAAAAACACATCACGCAAAAAGCCAGTGACGCTGTTTACTCGACCTCATTCAAACCCAATGCAGTGCTAAGGCCTGTCAGTTTCTGGTGAGTTGAGCATTAGTACAATTTGTCCTGTAAGCAACACAAACTACTCTGACCTCAACACCATTCTGCCAGTATGCGGTGTGTTTACTGTTATTGAGTGTCATGTGATGAAGATTCTGCACATATGACGTCCAACAACAGCAAAACATAATCCAATGCATTGTAATGACGGGTGGGAAAAACAACAACAACACAAACCATTAAATTCATTCTCTCATGAGCAAAGCAAACGTCATGTCGGAGAATAAAGTTGCTTTTTTAATCAGAGGACGCCGTCTTTGATTCCTGCAGAATCAAATCAGTCTGAGAATATTTGTTAGAAGCTATAGATGTCTGTGTGAGATTTACATAAAGCACTGAACGAATACTAGAGAACCCCCAAAGGGAATAGAGAGAGAAAGAGAAAAGTAAATGACAGACTTTGAAACTCTTCAGAAGGAATATCATATAGAGGAGACAAAGCTCGAACTTCTCCACTACTCAAACAGTAGCTGCAACAGAAACAAATACTGCAGTGCAGCATTTTCTATAGTCCAGAAACACCTAGAGCATATTACTACTAACTATTTACTCAAATACTATACTTATGTATACTTTAAGTACTTTTTTCCCCCTTTTTCTGCTACTTTATACTCCCACTAGGTTTATTTAACAGCTATAGTAAGTTGTAGCTCTGATGTTAAACAAATGGTTTGACCTTTTGGAAAGTACGCTTAATTTGCTTTCTTGCCAAGAGTTAGATGAGAAGATTGATACGACACTCATGTGAGAGTGGCATCAATCTTCTCATCTAACTCCTGGCAAGAAAGCAAATAAGTTTATTTCCCAAAACATATAATTAGCTTTGAAATATGACCCATTTTTTATAGTTTCAACTACAGCGACAGTATATAAAGTAGTTAAACCTCGACCAGCTAAATCATTAAATACTTCTTATGCATCAGTAATAATAATCTAAACGTAATATATTTGGTGCCATAATGAGTATTTTTACTTTTGACCCTTGTGATAATACTCAGTTAGTAGCTATAAGCCTTTGAAAGTGTCTTACTAAGTAGCTTTAGATTTAGTTTTCCTTTTGAGTTCTACATACAACAGAGAATACGTAATGCACAGGAGACAAAGACATACAGATGGACACAATGTGTGTCTACATGTATGTTTATATTTACTTTATATATTTTTTATCATTTTATTTTAGCTAAAGCATGAGATCTAATGAGCTAAGACAGCTAGTCCAGTTTGTGTAGATTTCCTGTCTCATCAACTGCAAAAATGTTCTTTCTTTCTTTTTTTGCAGGGAAGTGATGACAGCGGGGACATGTGTACTGACGACTTCGGCTTCTTGTCAGTGCTCAGTTGTGTAATTCAAGCATCACTCTGTTGACATACACAAAGGTATGCGTGACACCTACAAACACATAACACACACACACACGCATGATAATAGTGCAATCACAACAGCACTGCCAGGAATGACACGAGGTGCGAGTTTTGTTTGTGAAATCACTCTTTCTGTCGTAGACTGGCTTTTCTTATATAACAGCTGAGGCAAACACCTTCGCTGTACGTTGGATCATTTTCACAACATGTTTTATGATTAACTGATAACCAGACTACATTCTGTTGCTAGGCAACAGTGGTTTCTCTCCTCCTCTTCTTTCTCCACTACGGCAAGAGGAGGCTGCACTGAGCTGCTGCCTGGTGATCGACTGTTCACCCGACTGTTCACCTAGAGGTAGATTGATGCCTGGATCTATAAACGCTCCGACATCACTACCCCCCTCAACACTATTACTGGTACACTGTGCAGAACATCTCCCAAGGCCAGAAACACTAGCTCTGATACTGGCTCTGGCTCTGCAGAAATATGATTCAGCTCCGAATTGTCCTTTTATGTGCCCGCAGTATCGGAGCATCTGTATTAGTGATGATCAAGCATGAAATCTGAACCGCTATTGTGGCGGCGGGGGAGCCGAGAGCCCAACTGCTGATTGCACTGTGGGTGATACGATCTGTAATGACACATGTTATGAGGCGAGACGAATCTGAGATGGAGACAGCGCTGCTTATGTACTTGTGGCAAATCAGGAGTCTGATGAAATGAGTCTGACATAACAAGTAAATTTAAATATTCGTCTTATTACAGCAGCGTATTGCTGCCACAGTGACTAAAAAGATTGTTGCTCAGTTTCTTGTTATAGCATAAAAGTTTTCTTGTTTAACTGTAATCCTGTCATGCTATAAAAATATATGTTTTATGCTATTATGACATATTTTATCATTATTACTAAATGCTACATTATTCTGTTTTTACAATAACCTTTTCTTGTAATAATGACATATAATTTTATCTTGCTATATCACAAAACCTTCCAGTTAAAACAACATATTTGCGTGCGTTGCTGCGTTGCTCTATGGAGTCGGTTGGTCCACCACTTTAGTTGAGACTTTTAATTTAGTGCTATCATCAGTGCTATTTATTTGTTGAATACTTTGGTTTACATATACATATGACCTCATACTTGCAAAACTAATGCCATTCCCATCAGCTGTAGTTTGTGTTTAGTGCTAATTAGCAAAAAACAGCATGCTAACATGCTAAACTAAGATGGTGAACATGCTAAAAATTCAAACGTATATATATTTAATACTATACATTTTAATAATATACATTATACCATCTGCATGTTAGCATGCTGACCACTATTCCTCACAGCCTCACAAAGCCGCTAGCATGACTGTAAACATTTAGCGTTGTTTGTTATAACAACAACTCACTATGTTACGTTACGAGAAAAATCTCTTGTTTTAATGAGATATGTTGACTTTGTGTAAATATACAGGAATGTTTGGTGATATAACAACACATCACAAGAAGAAACGTTTCATGTTATAACAAGAAACCGAGCAATTTGTTTTGTCACGGTGGCAGCAATATGCTGCTGTAAATATACAGTATAACCAAGCAAGAAAGACTTAACATCTATGGATCTAGACTGTAGATTTACTTAAAATAATACATAAAACCAAAAAAATTATACAATGCATGTGCTTTTAGTTGCTCTACTTGATTCATTTGCAACAGTCACACTATAATATCCACCACCACCACACCAAACCACCAAAAGTAAAGTGGAGGGGGACAACCAAAAAAAGGTGTCGAGAAGAGATGTGAATTTATAAACCGATGAAACACACGAACCAAAAAATATATCACAAAATATGGCTCAGTGATGTCGAGGTGAAGGGAGGCTGATCAAAAATGCAGAGGAGACTTAAATCAATGACAACCACCAACTCAAACCAAATTAAAACACCACGATGCATACGAGACCGAGAGCGTGATAAGAGTGGGGGAGTAGGTGGTAAATGACCAGTCACCAAGCACAGGCAGGCAGGCAGGCCACCAGAGACGACAGTTATAATAATAAAAGAAAACCAAAAACCAGATTAGGGTAACAGGAAGGGGGGAAGGTGGAGGGGGATGAATAGGAAGGGAAAGGGAGGGAGCAGGAAGCCTGGTGGACATTGACGTCGGGTCGTCCTTACTTCTGTTGGGGGAGTTCCAGAGCGTGGCAGAGGACTTGGACAGCCTGTTGTTAATGACAGGGTCCACCTGTCTCGGCAAGTTGACCGTGGAGGCCGAGCATCTGCCTGCACCGGAGAGAACGCAACAGACAACAACTGTTCACAAGGCGGCCGGGGTGCGGGCGGCCCCTGACTGGCAAAAGCTGTGGAGTGATAAGAGATGGGAGCTGCCAACTCCCTCTGTCTGGATCACACAGTTGTCAACAGCTCCTGGAGGAGAATCGGGACTCACCATTCCCTAAAGGTCAAACTGGCTTCTCTTTATCATTTGGAAGTAGATTAATCTGAATCAGACTTTGGGGGAGATGGGGAGGAAATTTGAGGAAAGTATGGGAAGGGTGTGGTATAGTAAGAAATCACATTTGGGAGGGGGGGGTTCTTTTTTCTGCTGCAAGAAATCAGAAATCATGAAATATCACACACACACACACACACACACACACACACACACGCTCTCACACACATTCAGGACCTTTCACACTTTGCAGGAGAGAAACTTGTCTTGACCTCAGTGTCACGGTTTCAAAAGAGGCAGCTGGTCACACGTTTGTGTCAGTCTGTGTGCAGGACAGGACAGAGTTCAATCTGAGAAGGGGAAATTACCTCACAGGTCTCTGATAAACACAACGCCTCGCTGTTCACACTGAGAATCTAATGAAACATATTTGTGACAACTACCTTTCTGCCTCTGTGATCAGTTAAATGGAGAAAACTGGTACTCAAAACCAATTTTTGCTCCAAAAAAGAGAAACATTCACTGAAGAATTATATGTGCTAACATCATAAATTACTGTGTAGGTTATTTGCCTCTGGTACCCCGCCCTCATAACACCAAAACCTTCAGAAACTATTTCCTTGAATTGCATCATTTGGACGAGTGAGTCACTTTCTGTACAGCATTGCTCAACACAAAGACTACAGTGAGGATATGATATATTTGTATGTCTCATTGTTTCTGGCTTCTATGAGTGTCCCTGTCGTTGTGGTTTGTCTAAAACTCACTTTCTCTGCGGGATGTCTGGTTGAGTCCACCTGCCCAGGACCACCTCTGCTGACGGATCTCGGCCCACGTCTTCTTTGTCGACCGCTTGATAGCTGCCTCGTATCGCTCCTGGAGGACCACAGAGTCAAAAATGAGTCAAGTCTTAGCACATATAATATGCAAATTTGCTTTCTTGCCACAAGTTGCATGAGAATATAAATACCACTTTCATGTCTGTACTGTAAATATGAAGCTACAGCCAACAGCTGGAGTTGTTGAAAGATTAAAGGGATAGGAAAGAAAAAAAAACATATTTTTTTAATCTTGGCTTCTTTTTTGTGAAATACTTAATAGTTTGACCATTTCAAGATTCTTACAGATTCTTTTGGGAATACGTTTATTTGATTTCTTTCCGAGAGTTACATGGGAAAATTGATACCACTCTCATGTTTGTGCAGTAAGTATGGAGCAAGAGCCAGGAGGCAGTTAGCTAAGCTTAGCATAAAGACTGGAAACGGGGGAAACAACTTATCTGGCTCCGTCCAAAAATCAGAAATACACTTATCAGCACCTCTAAAGCTTTCGAGTTACTGTGTGTAAGTATTTCTTGACAACAATTAATTTATCCACTCAGTACTTCTGTGCAGCGTCTCCGCTGTTTGTCTGGCAACCTCACTTTGAAAACAAAACTCCAGGGCTTGTAACTGTTCCTGCTTGTTAGTTACGGCAACTCCCTGTAATATCACAATTAATTGTTTTATACATTTCTGTTTGAGTATGGGTTAATCAAACAACTTTATAGAGTGCCAGGCCAGCTGTTTCCCTTGTTTCCACTCTTCATGCTAAGCTAAGCTAATAGCCTGCTGGCTCTAGCTTCATATTTTGTGCACAGATATGGGATTGATATCGGTCGTCTCATCTAACTCTCTCTGGCAAGAAAGCCAATAAGACAATTTCCCAAAATGTTGAACTGTATATTTATTTAAAAATCTATATAAAAAAACTGAGGGTAAATCAGTTTTTGGTAGAGTCAAAGAAGATGCATGTTTCATTTTAATGGTTCACAAGCCAGAAAGTTAGGAGCCCCTGCTAACAAATGAACTGCATTCATGACCACTGAAAAATTGGCCTTAAGCAGCCAATACTTGGCATCATGACTGTTATTCAAGATGGGATCAAATCCCTGTTACGGACGCAATTTTCCAGTGGTCATAAGTGTTGGACTTAGATAAATACTGGCAAAGGGTTGATTTTTCCACTCTGACCCGAATTAACTCTGAAGGCTTTGCAGAACTGGACATTTCTGTGACTGGCAGTACAAAAAAATCTGTCTGTGTTTGTGAATATTTGGCCTCAGACAAAAGACATTGAATTAAAACCACATTAGCTCAGTGTTAATAAACTAAACTCAGTCTTATAAAATGCAGGGTGTAAATATTCTTTGTTGTTCCTTGCCTGCAGACCCTGAGCAGACAAACCTTAAACTTGCCTCTCGTGCATCAGTCTCACCTTGTTCTTTTCTAGTTTCTGTCTCTGTTTCTCCTCCAGCAGGGCTCGGCGTTTCTCAGCCTTCAGCCTCTGCTCCTCCAGCTTCCTCCTGCGGTCCTCCAGCTGGCTCTCTCTCAGACGCCGCGCCTTCTCTTCCTTCTCCAGCCACTGTGCCTTCTTCGCCGCTGAGGGGTCACCACAGAGAGCGTTAAAATTCAGGTAGAATAGAGCGAGAGAAACAACTGAAATATTTTCTTTCAATCTCACGTTCCTCTGTAAGCAAAGGTTGAGACTGAATAAAGAGCAGCATAGTAAGTTAGCTATTGTAGCCAAGATGTTTCACCTGTTTTCTTTCTGACTTCATTCCCAAACATTATCGTAATAAAAAATGTTTTTATATGGCACATTTTTTTAAACAATGTTTAACAAGACTAAGAGTCTACAGCCACGCTAGCTGCTCTGTGAGGGTGTATTTAGACATAGCGGTGCTTTTGGCTAAATGCGTCAACATGCTAACATGCTTACAATGACAATGTTTACATCCTGGTGGATGTTTAGGAGGTGTAATGTTTACCATGTTCACCGTCTTAGTTAAGCATGTTAGCATGCTAACATTAGCCAGTTAGCACTAAACACGAAGTGAAGCTGTGGCTGATGGGAATATCATTAAAGGGGACATATCATGCACATTTCCAGGTCTATATTTTTAATCTGGGGCTCTACTGGTATATCTTGTATGATTTACAGTTTTAAAAAAAATGCCTCTGTCTGCCCCCTCCCAATGAGCCCAGTCTGTTCTGATTGGCCAGCTCTTGGAAGCTGCCCCTCGGAAGACTTCCGCCGGCTCTGGAGGTTGCGTCAAAACAAAAACATGAAACAATCTATAGTAGGATTTCACTACTTTTCGTTCTTTACTTGTCAACTTCTCAAATACATCCATACATGTTCAAGCTAAAAGCCGATCCAAAATATGAGTGGACAATGCAAACAACACATGGAAAAAACCTTAGCAACAACCTTCGCAACCAAGGCTACAGAACGGACGGCCGTTTATGGGCATGCATGGCGAACCAACAAGGTAAAAAAAAACGTCGCAAACAAAGCGCTGAAGCCCTGGCTTTTGACTTGCAGGGAGTATTTCTACATATGTTCACCTCAAGTTTTGGAACTTTGACCATGTTTAAAATAGATATCTGACATCGTAACAGTATATAAATAACAAAAAAATCACAAAAAGCATGATATTTCCCCTTTAATTTGTTCATGGAATGTCAGGTGATCGCCAAAGTCACCAAGAATGTCTGTACCAAATTTGTACTGAAATCCATCCAATAGTTGTTGAGATATTTCAGTCTGGACCAAAGTGGTGGATGACAGGAAGACAGACAATTGCCATCACAAAAGCCAAGCCTCTAACAAAAGTTATTAAAAGACACAACAAAAAACACATAAAAGCCAGTCTGTGTCTTTTATAGTAATTCAAAAGTTTGATATTTTTGCCCAGATTTTCTCCTTACATAGGTTATTCCAAAGTCAATTCTTCAAATGTAAGAGTGTATAATCACTTAAAGCTCCTGATAGGCTTCTACCACTGACACCCAAACAGAATGGGTGAAACAGATGGAAGACAATGTGTTCATTACACTATAATCCTGGTAACAATAAATAAGCAGAAGTTTCCCGCTGTGTTTTGCAGCTCCCTCCAGCAGATGCCAGTTTTCTTTGCACATACGCTGCTGTGGCTCATTTCTTGGGCGTAACAATTAAACAGCAATCAATCCTCTTAAATTAAACTGCCATCGTGTTGGACAGAAGCTGTGTTGCTCTCTGTTTTACAGCATAAATTTACATTTTTCATCATTTACATTTACATCAGTTGCATATAAGCCTACTCTTGCAACATATTTTTTAGCATGGTAGAGAGTTGAATTGAGTTTTAACAATGAGGTTAGTGGATGATGGTGTGGGTGGGTTACATGCTGGGTCCAACCTAAAAATGGCATGAAATATCTTGATATTACCCAGTTTTGCAGTGAGTTAGACACTAGCATTAGAAATACTTAGTGGCTTGAGTTCTGCAAGGATGTTACAGCGTTATGCGAGGCATGATTTGTATTTAGTTCAGTATTCTGCGGCTCATCTTCACTAATGAGCCAAAGAGGCACACAAGTCTGTGCAATGTCGACAAAGAGAAAGCCTTCTTCACTCCTCCGTAAATCCAATCCTAGAAAAAAATCCTGTTACGTCTGTGAGTCACAGCAGAATTGAAAAATATGTTGGGTTAAAGCTTAGTGCTTTTCACTTTCTCATTTATTTCTACAAAACATAAAGGTGCACAGCTGCTGTTACACAACAACAAGGCTGAATTCTTCAAAATGTTTTCGAGATATATTTGTTGTTTAGAGATAAACATACAGTAAACATTATGTTTTTTGACCTATATACCATCACATGCGTACTGCTTTCAACTAATTGCATGGTCCATGTGGAAAAAAGCCTTAACATTGTACCATGTAATTACACAAAGAAGCAGACTGCAGGAAACTAAACTTATCTCAGAGCAACTGAAGCCCAGTAAACCTTGGATATTATCGATAAAAAGGCAGCAGAATTCCCCTTTAACTGTGCAGCATGACCACATTATTGATGCTAATGAAAGTAGTAATTAAATCTAATCTGTCTGAGAGGCCTGGTCTCAGTTCATGGTAATGACTGCTCATTTTTCACGCCAAGCGCCCTGGGCTCCATGAGATGTCTCTGCAGGAAAACGCCCACCGAGCTCTGCTCTGATTGGCTGTTCACGCTTTGGCACAAGTCCACAGAGAGAAGCCCTGTGTTTGAAAACGAAATATAGTCCTTCGTGTATTTGGGCTAGCACAATATTTTCATTGGAGGAAGCTTTATTCTGCAGCCACAAAGTCAAAACCATGATTATAGGTATGGAACATGCACGCTGGGTGGGAATGCAGAAGAACATAAAGTAAAGGAAAGTAGATTTAAAGTAAGTTAAATTTAAATTTAAATGAGCAGAAACATTTAAGTCAAAAGTGAAACTGCTGAGAGTTCACAGGGTTCATAAGTTTTCCACCGAATTACATCAGAAAACAAATAACATGATCGATTCACGGAGGGAAGAAAGGGCGCAACTGTTCAGGCCGGAGCAGAGGAGAAATGGGAGGAATTGGGACTCCCATCACAAGTTTGATTATTCCCAAATGGTATGACTGTTTTGCTGCGAACGCTGATGGTTTTAGTGAAGCGCCTTACCTTGCAGCTGAGTTTGTTGTTCTGAAAGCCATGCAAGGAGAAACAATAAGAGACGTCAATAACCGTCAGTCACTCATAGCAGAGAGACAGAGGAAAGAGGGAGGATATTAAGAATAGAATAGAATAGGATAGAATAGATGATGGCATGCATCAAGTTGGTTACAATAAATTCCCGCTTCATGCATCACCAGCAGATACAGACCGAGTTTTTTAGGGAAAATCCAATTCGTTGAGAGTGAAAAGCCCAAATTATTTTCATGTCAACACTGTTTTATTGTTTCTTACCGATATATCTGGCTCTTTCCTCCCTCCTCTCCTTGGCAAGTTTCTGTCGTTGCTCTGAGCTTATCACATCTGTGAGGAAAAAAAGAAAAGCTTTTGGTTAATTACTTTTCCCCCCAGCATTATATTTATTAACATATTCAAACCTTCAACAATGAAGAGCTATAATATATGCACATCTAGTATGGATAGCATCAAATTAATGGCAGTCTAATAAAAAATAGAAATTCTATGCAAATTGTTATATTACTAACCCCTCCTAAAATCACATTTAGGTTTCGTTAATAGAGACCTCATATTTATGATAGACAAATAATGTATTTACATCTTTCCTACAAAGAGGACTACCCTTTACTGTCTTGTCTTTCATTGATGTTCAGTTCTAGGATCTTTTTAGGAGAATATTGATTATTGATAAATAGTCAATATAGATTAAATGATGCCCTGATTAGTGCCTGCAGTCCTCGTCTCAAGCTGCAGGTACAACCTCCAACAATCAGAGGGAAGAGTAGTTGCCTCTATGTAGCCTGAGTGGTTAAAAACAGTGAAAGTTTTGTGAGTAAATTAAACTGTAAATGTAAAAGTTTCGAGGGAAAAAAACACATGATTTTGAAAAGTGAGGGGGACATTACAACCTTCTTCAAATCTTCGACCATCACAAACAAATCTGCTCTCATCTTCATTGTATCTGGGTGGAGGCAGACATTTCAGAGACAAAATCTCGAAACCTGAGCAAACAAAACCAAAACTATCTGCATAGTTGAGAAAATGCAGTGTGGTTTCATTTTGTTGTTTTTTTGTCTGAACTGAGTCTTTGACATGTTACAGTTGTGTAAAACAGACACAGCTGAAGTATTGATGTGAAATGCCAGAGGAAGTTTAATTCAGATCTTCGGGATTTATTCACTGATTCAGTTTCAAGGTCAGCGCAGCTCCCTCTTCTTCCACTCTTACTGTGGTGTACATCTGCGCTTCAGCCATTCTCATCTGCAGAGATAATCAGCATGAATCCTGATACGCTGTGAGAGACGCAGTGGCATGACACAAGGATTTGTGTGGCTCTTTCAAACGTCTTCCAGCCTTGAAACTGGCTGTGAAAAGCCACGACTGAAGAGCCGTACACAACGTTGAAAACTGGCACCCCTGGGGTGCCCGCTGAGCCCGTCTCCTTTTGTGGTTCGTCTTCGTGCTATGTAATATGTATGCTGTGTATTCCCAGCCAATCAGAGGGCCCTGCAGCACTTCAGCCCCATCTCCATGGCAACCTGACTTTACTCCCTCCCTCCCCACCTTGAGAGAGTTTCCTACATGGCTTTACTCTGGCTGGCTGATTTGCAGACACTATGAGGTTCACAGAAAAATAAATCGGGCCTGGGCCACTTAATGTAGCAGTCCCTCCCCCACCACCCCTCCATCAGTCCTCCTCCACACTACACACCCTGTCTCCACACAGCTAACAACTTGGCTTTTGGCCACCACCATCTGTCTGGTGGGAATGACTCAATGTACACTGAAACTTCCATCAGGAGAAAAAGCATGTGAAAATCATGCAGGAATCCTATTAAGTTTTACACGTGTGGTGTGCAGGCTTTGTGTTTGAAGCAAGGTCAAAGAAGACAAGAAGAAGAGGATGAAAAATGCCCCCCCATTAATGAGCAATATTCCTTTTCATCACTTTTAATGTGTTTTTGTGAAGTGGTTTAACATTTTTCACACATGTTGGACTGCAGTGATTCATACAGAAGCAGCTCAACGATAAACAAGGACCAGGTTTTGATCAGAAAAGAAATGAGCCTGCAGCATCACACAGCCAGCGGCAGTGGGAGAAAATGGTTATTCAACATTTTACGCAGTTTACTAAATTAAACATCCAACAAGTTAAAATACTAAGCAGCTGGGGGGTAAAAAATAGACCAGTTTGTAACAGAAATAAGAGCAAAATTGCTCCAACCCTCTTCTGCTGCCAGTTTCCAACAGCTGGAAAAAAAGTTTAAACAATTTGTAGCAGTAACCACTGTTTATTTGCATCATAAAAAATCTGACCTATCATTAGCTGCGGTTACATGCACTTTTTTTCATTCTGATTGAGATCATTCAGGTTGAAAATTTTAGGTCAACTGTTTACATGTGATGTGATCTAATACTTTCTGGTGTTTACATGCGCCGAACTGCAGGACACGGGAACTTGGCTTCGGTCTTGAGGAGTTGTAGCATTTATTCATTGATAAATAGCCTAAACTGTACACACACTGCTCTGCTACGTTCACAGCTGCTAACGTCATACTCTATAATATTTATTCCAACCAGAGAGAAATGATCGGTTTTAGTGTTTACATGGTTATTTTCCTATTGAACGGATTATCAAAGGTTTACACACCCCTCTCAACCCGACTGAAAATTCCTCGGGCTGGATCGGGCCAGTCTTTTCCGATGGAGGTGGTTACATGAGACATTTTTATTCTGGTTGGGCTATTATTCCGATTATTAGTGGAATATTAGGGTCCATGTAAACGAAGCCACTGTGACTGGTTAACAATTTTTCTACAACACCAATATTTCCCTACTGCATCGCTTTGCCTTATTATCCATTTATACCTAGAACCCAGCATCCAATCTGATTACTACACATGATCCCTGGGCTTTTGACTGAGGCACAACATTACTTTATCTTGTGCTTAAACACGCTCCCACTGATTAAATATTATAAAAAATGTAGCTCATTATTCCATAGATTGAGAAATTAGCTGCTAAAAAAATTACTTCACTTCTAAATAGTTAATTTCCTAGCTGGGGCACCCCGGTGGCCTAATGGTTAAGGCGCATACCATAATTGCAACGTCAACGGCTCGACTCCCGGCCGCGTGACCCTTGTTGCATGTCATACCTCTATCTCTCTCTCCCTGTGTTTCCTGACTTCTGACTTCTAGCTTCTTCTCCATAGCAAAGGCAGCTGAGACCTATGGGTATTGTAGTGTTTTTAGCCGTCCATCATGCCAAAATAACGGACAAAACATGTTTTCTCAGAAACAAAGTTGAAATAATTGAAACAGGTGGTCACAAGATAAACCTAAAGGATTGTTACATTACCCAATAGAGTCCCATGTTAATATGTTGAGTAATATTGAGGATATTGTTTAAAGAAGAAATTGAAATGGGAATACAGAATGGGGGAATGGGCCCCTCACACTTCACAACTCTATGCCCCTGTGTACAAAGAGAAGTCTATAAAGAAATGGTTTCCCCAGTTTGGTGTGGAAGAAGTTGAAGGGCCTACACAGAGTCCTGACCTCAACCCCATCCAACAACCTTTGGGATGAATTTGAACAGCGACTGCAAGCCAGGCTTTATCGCCCAACATCAGTGGCCAAGATCACTGATGCTCTTGTTCCAGCCAAAATTCTGTTAAAAACCTCCTCATAAGATTGGAGGCTGTTATAGATGCAGATTAATGCCCACAGTTTGGGAATGAAATGTTCAACAATGACAAATATGGGTGTAAATGTCCAAATAAGCACAAAAAATCCATAATAATAAACAGAATTGATGTAACTTGGGTATGATGTTTCACTGCAGGTTTAAACTTAGGCCATAAATATCATTTGTTGCCATTTTGGTCCTTTCCAACTAAAGCAGGATTGATTCTTGTGTTTATATAACAGATATGATACAAACAAAAGATCCATCGCTCATAAATCTACCTTTCTTGGGCTGAGGGCTGCTGTTGGTGCCGGGAGTGGATGGCCTGGCTTCTGTCTTGGAGGAGACATCTGTCTCGGTGGGGGTTTCTGTTTTGGGGCAGGAGTCTGTTTTGGGAGAGAGGTCTGTGAAGGCTGAGTCGTCTGGAGACAGAAGGTCCTTCCCCAAAGATTTGTCCCCATTCGGGATGGACTGAGACTCCGTCTGCAAGGGCAGAGCTGAAGGACAGAAGGACAAATCGATTAATAACAAGATATCACTGTCGAGAGTTAGAATTTACACCAAATTAAAGATGATTTGTTTAATTATGAAATAATCCTGATAATCTCTGTACATTATCTTCTTGGTGCTGTCACTGATGCGTTTTTATAATACGTGACATCTTGCTGTCGTGTCAGTCACCATCAGTGTGGCGACGCTTGCAATAAAAGCTACTGACTTTCTTTCCCTTGCTGACACACCCTCACTATAAACCTGGAAAGCCCTCGCTTGGCTTAATTAACACAACACTCCAGCCTCATTAGAAATCATTAACATCTCTTTCACACGCAATTCACACACATCAGTCGACCCACAGCAAGACGCTACACCCCCCCCCTTATGTCTCTGAAGGTTTCAGTCCTGCAGAGAAAACCTCCCGTCAGCTCCGTTAAACACACCAGCAGCAGGTGAGACGTGAGGTGAGGCGTGGGAATAAATCTGAGTTTGCTTGTAAGAAGCCACAGTGAAAAAAGGATGGAGAGGTGAAGACACATTTAGGAAGAAAACATCGCAGATTGTTGCGTAAGCCTATTTTAACTTGCTTTCCTACAGAGAAGATGTGCTTACATAGTGATTATCATGGGGATAATTAATGCTAGATTGCCTTAATTATTCCCAGAGACTGATCCATAGTTCCCTCGACTTCACAGTGAGGTACACAATGCTCACGATTACTTAAGCTCATCCAGGCCTCCAGAGCACTGTGTGAAAAAAATACCTCGAATAATTGTATCTTTTATAACTGTTTTTGTTGAATTTTCCAAGTTATGTACAAAAGAAAGTATCCCAACATGCACACACACAGAAAAATATATCACAGTGTAGTACACAGAAAGTTTCTGCTCTCTGAAACGCACCCCTTCCTCCCCAGGCTACAACAATACATTTAAGATGTTTAATTTTAAATTATTGTAATTAAGAATTACAATATAAAAAGAGATAAATTACTCATACACATAGAATATACAGTATGTTGATAAAACTCATTCACAGGACCTTAAATACCTGCATTAAAGGGCACGACTAGTCACTCAAATTTTTATAGGTTGTAAACGTGTCCACATTTTCCTAAAATGATCAGATTTTCCTCTCACAGTAAATTTCTAGTTTTAAATGAAACGTGACATCTTTCAACCACCTGGTTTTGGATTTTTCCAATAGGATAAGACGACTAACAGGTGAGGTAAATGCAACAGCGTTGGAAATATTCAATAGCATTCTGTCATTTTTTAAGTAAAAATACTGAACATTTGCTGGTTTCAGCTTCTAAAATGTAAGGAGTGGCTGCTTTTCACACTTTGCAAACTTGCAAGCTTAATATCTTTGGGTTTTAGACTGTTGTTCAGACAAAACAAGTAGTTTACAGTAAAGACGTCACCTTTGGCTCTGGCCTTTTGGATTTTCAAGATATATATATATATATATATAAATAGACATTTTATAGACTAAACAGTTAAAAGAACGCTCAATTTAATGTTGCAAGAGAGACAAATTAACAAAAGAGAAGTCGAATAGTCTGAGATACCCTGACTTTGAGTCCCTTGTATGTGTCAAGGTCCAAAACACTGGATCCTACACTACACAACTCAATGTATCTTTTCCTTACACTGTGTTTATGTTATATTGGTGTGACTGAAATGACCAGATATAGACTTCTGTTCATGTCAACATCAAAGTCATAATTATGAATAAGAAACTGAGATTTTTCAAAAAGTTCGTATATATCCAACCTGGTGTCTCAAAACCAAACAAACATTGAAGTCTCACGTCAGTCAAAGGCCTGTTGTTCAAAAAATGTAATGGATATCATGTTAAATTGTCACTGCATGTTAGTATTTTTATGACCAACTCTACAGTCATACAACCGTCTCAAGTTGTCTGATGATGTGATTGTTCACATCATAAACATGTGAATGTTTCCTATCTCGACCAAGCATCACATGTAATGTGAACAAGTTCTTCTCTGACCGGTAAAAGCCCACATCTTCAGATCTCTCAAGTGTCGTCTCTTCATACATTTTACAAGACCTGACAAAGTTAACTAATCTAGAAAATAATTGGCAGATTAATTAATAATAAAAATAATCATTAGTTACAGCCCTACATTTAATGTTCTATGTATCATGAAGCTCTACAAGTTCAGTTAAAAACTTCCTAACATGAGCACTATTCATGGCTCCACAAAGTATCCGGTCATGAGGCCAGACTTCCTGACCTCTGACCCTTATGAAGGGTGACAAAGAGGCCGCAAAAAGTCACAAAACACATCCTGTTTTAATCCCTGCTCCGACTTTGTTTTCAAACTCGGCTGCCCTGCTGATACCGTCACTGAGCTCGGCTGCTTGTCCGAGTTCCTCATGCGACAAACTTCACAGAGCTGCAGTGACGCATGGTGGGGGGACATGCAGTGAGAAGGAGCAGGAAGGAGGAGAGGGAACAATTTGTGCACTTCTGCAAGGACATGTGGAGAGTGAGAAGAGAGATTTATAAAGAAAGGAGAGTTTGAGGACAATTAGAGAGTGGAAAAAATTGTGCAGCAGGCTGTTTTTGTAATGACAAAGAGAAAGAAGGGGGGTGTGGGATTTAAAAAGACAAAAAAAAGGAGCAGAGATAAAGAGAGAAGCAGCTCGGCAAATAATGAGACAGGAGCTCAGAGATAGTGAGGTAGGAAGGTGAGAGTCTGGAGGCTGGAGGCCAGCTCTCCACTCAAGTCTGCCAACAATGGGCAGATGGAGCGTGACGCTCTCCTCGGGTCCGTCCAAACGCTCACCGAACCACATAAATCACAGATTAACACTGGGCTCCTCGCCAGCTGCCCCCACTGTACAACACGGAGCTTAATGCACAGGCTGCACTATAGCATACTAATGGAGGAATAATAGGATGTGAATTAGGGCCCCATGTGTTTAGATGATAACTGTGAGAAAAAAGATGCAGGATCATGTTCGAACAGGATGGCACAGCTACTACCTGATGTTGAAAAAAGGATTAGGATTTGGTAAAAAAGAGGATTGCAGTGCTCCTCCTTTCTTGAGAAGATTACTCGTTCAACAAGTGCGGCTGACTTTGTGAATTTGATCAGTTTACCAGCCTTATATGGCTGCAAGAGGCACGGTGAGCCTGAAGAAGGAACGATTACGGCGACTAAGATCCCTGCAATTCCTAGACTTCAAAAAAAAAAAAAACTGCAGCTAAAGGATTGGCAAATCAAGCGCAATTGACGATGATAATAGTGCTACACAAGGTAAAAAAGACTGCAAGTATATCCAAAAACATGACACAAAACCAGACAAATCAAATCTAGAGAGATTTGGGCTGAAACTTGAAAACAACATGGTGTTTATATACTGTACACAGGAAGAGGAAACAATCACTCCAAATACTTTCTTAGGTGTGGTAAGAGAGGTGAAGCAGTGCATTTGTTTACTTTGTTCTAACATTTCAGCCCCCTGACAAAAAATAAGAAGAAAGTGTCCAGCAACACTGTTTACTGTCAACCACGGAAGAGAATTACTAGAAAGACTGAAAAACCTTCCGTTTTCCTCTCTTAAATACTGTATCACTGAAGTACTTCTGCCTAAAATGATCATTGTAGGGCTACAGGACTCTTGTCGGGTCATATGTTCCAGTTTTTGCTCATGATTGCTTATGAAAATCTCAGAAATAAAGTTTTTCGTACGGTGGATCATCACCAAATGTCTTGGTTTGGATTTAAAACCAGGTGCCACTGTGACTGCACAGAACAAAGGCCAACTGCAGCACAAGATGACATCCCTCATATGACTCTGGTTCATGCCGCAGAGTCAAATCTAACTAGTTATTACCTTAAGCACAGCATGGGTGTGGTTGTTGTGTGTTTTCTTACATATAAACAGCACTGCAACAGAGGGGGAATGATAGGAGATGTGTTTAAGCGAACAAAGAGCAAATAGCATATTCTACCTTCTGTAATTCAATATTTATTTCTGCACTCCTTCCACGACTTTGCACTACTTTTATCCTTGTTTACAATTTACAGAAACTGACTTGTATATAGATATTGTATGTTGTTGTTGTACATTTGTTGTTTCTTTATGTATGTATCTGTTTTTTCACCTACTTGCTTGTACACAATAGTCATATGTTTATGTTTACTTACTTACTTGCTTACTCTTAGTTCAGCTTTGTTGTCCTTGTGCTGGCTGAACGTCCACGTGTATCTTCCTGCTCCTGATTCAGATTCTCCCTCTCATAAATTAAAAGTTGAATTCATGAGCAATAAAAACGCACCACTGCTTAATTTAACACACTTCAAGGCTTTACTCGATCTAGAATGACCAGTAGCTTGTGGTGGGTAGTGTTAGCTAATGTTAGCCAATGTTAGCTAATGTTAGCCAATGTTAGCTAATGTTAGCCAGCTTTAAACATATACTGCTGAGTTGGTTTCACTGACTTTATGACTCTTCCCTCACTTGTGCTTTATGTTAAACTATGTACGTATGTAGCATTTATTAGCATTTAGCATCTTGTAATTTCAATTCGTAGCCATATTGGCTGCTGGTCAGCAAAAGTCACATAGTCTCACTTTAACTGGTGGACGAAGGAGAACAGAAACAAAACATGTAAACAGAGATAGATTACTAAATGACTGGCGTGCAGATGTTTCAAAGCTATAATGAAAATCTTTATGTTTTTGCCACATATTATGATCACAGCTGTCAATCACATTTATTAGTGTAGATCTTAAACCAACAGTTATGCTGCATTCAACAGTCATTTTAGGTGAAATTTAATGGCAACATTTCGCAATTGCTTACTACTTGTGAAAACATAATATGTGATGACATCTGAATTTAAATATGCAGCCTGAATATCAATGGACATGTTTTCAGTGGTGTCCCTGCACTAAAATCCATACAGTCCTGCAGGGCAACATGTTCAAGTCAACAAGTGCGTCTAATCACACGTGATCAGCCCTTCATGTGACAGACTCCATTTAACACAGTAACACAAATTCAGCATGATGTCCACCCGTCGCTCCTCTCCACCCCCTCGAGCTTCTTGTCCCTCCACAGCCATCTCAGGTTTCTGTGCCACTAACCCTAACCCTGACAGACTCCGAGGTTTATAAATAGCGATAAGCACCATACTGAGAATGTCGGCCATAAAAGGGGCTGGCTTCTGTCGAGGCACCTTGGGACAGCACAGTGTCCGCAGGCAGAGCTCCAAAGGAAGCAAACGGCAGCATGTGGTACACCAGATTTACTGCGCAGGCAGGGCAGGAAACTTAACTTTGTTTGTGTGTGGGCCACTTTGGCTGGTAAAATCTAAATCCATCTGGTAAAAAAACAGTTTTACCAATAATAGAATAAAACAGGGAAGGACGTCCAAATGAGAGTTGTTCACCCGCCAATGTGGGAGCCAAACTTAGCCACATTAAATATCAACCACAGATTAAATTTACCAATGCTGGTCCACTGGGTTTGTGTTACAGGGAAAATCTGTTAATCCTCTGATACGCTGTTGCACTGTTTTCTCTTTGACAGCTGAGGGACTGTGGATGTTTGTACTGGTAGTTCAGCTGCATGCACATCACTTCCCAGAATTCCTTTTTCAAATGTTCATGAGAACAGGTGTGAACTTTCCTACAGCTGCAACAATAAGTCAATTAATCAATCAGTCAATCAACAGAAAACTAATTTACAACTAATCGTTTTAGTCATATTTTTAAGCATAAATGCCAAACATTTGCTGGTTTCAGCTTCTCAAAGGTGAGGATTTTATGGTTTTCTGAATATCTACAATTTGAAGACATCAACTTGGGCTGAGGGAAATTATTAAGGGCATTTTTCACTATATTCTGACATTTTATAAACAAAACAACCAGTTGATTAATCGAGAAAGTATTCTGCAGAATACTAATAATACTTAATAATGAATATAATACTTTGTGAAAGAAAGTGATGTAGTGATGGCATGGTAAGTTTTATCTTTGAAAACAACAAACAACAACAACAAAAAAAAAAAGATCCCAGAATTGCAGAAAACATCTAATTTCGGGGTGTATTTTTTTGTTTTGGGGTGGTGATTCTGCACGCAGAGGGTTCAGAGATGGATTGTGCATGATGAGTAGTTACTGTACAGATACGCACAGAAAGCTGCCTCTCATTCATCCTCTGTGGGGGAGGCGAATCCTTCATGAGGAGCGGGACCACGCGATTACAGACAGTGTGGGACACATGAGCAGCATATTTGAAATCTGCTTGTAAACTAAAACTACTACAACAATGCAAAGTTCATTAAGTGACAAGACGATTTATAGAGCTGCAATGATTAGTCGATTAATCAATTAGTCCATTGAAAGATAATTAATCAGCAACTATTTTGATAACTGATTAATTAATCATTTTTTAAAGTAAAATCACCCAACATTTGATCGTTTCAGTTCTCACAGTTCTCAAATGTGAGCATATGCATCTTTTCTTTGTGTTACATTATAGTATTTGTACATTTGATAGCATCACCTTGTCTAGGATACTGTGATGGACGTTTTTCACTGTTTTCTGATGTTTTATAGATCAAACAATTAATTGAGAAAATAATTGGCACATGAAAATAAGCATTAGCTGCAGCTAAAGGTAGATCGTAATTTTTTTAATGTATTTTTTAAAAGCCATCTGTAAGTTTGCCTGATTTTAGGTAAATCATAAAAATATAAAGGCGAACCAGCCCTTTAATTAGTCTTTTTTGAAAGCTGGAGGGGTGCAGAACTCCATGCTGTGTGAAGCAGGTCAGATTCTTTTGTTTGGAGTTATGCGCATGAGAGCGACAGTATGTGAACACATGTGTGTGTGGGCATTTGTGACGAGTGGACGACATGTTGGATCTGGGTCAGGCCAACTTCAGGAATCCCTGGCATCCACACCTCCCTCTGCACGTGTTTATACAGCAAATGTGTGTCTCTTGAATGTGTCTGCATGTGCCAGGGAATCAAAGGAGGAGATTTATTATCTGGTGTATTTTCAACGACTAAGAAATGTCACTCACGTCCACAAAAACTCAGATTACGTGACTCAAGGAATTTGTGATATTTCAAAAAAAACCCTGACATTTCATAACACTCTACAAGACGTGTTTGACTGCTTACATGCTGTCAAAGAGCACATGTGCCCTCGATGGATGCTTCCACTACCTCTTCCTGTAGGTATAAAAAAAAAAAAACGGAAATGCTCTTGGGCAACAAGTATCCACGCCCCAGGGAAAAGCAGAGGAAGGACATTCCTGAGACTTGAGAGCAAAAACAGCCAAAACACGCCTCCAGTTTGGGTGTCAGGAGAGCTGAGTGTGAGATGTGAAGGAAACATTATAGTTTTACACCAATTAGCACATTTCTTTCTTACAACAATAAAAAAAAACAGTAAATACACTTCCCCTGCTCCATCTCATGACAAACAACAATAGAACTGAGTAAAACAAAAGGTCAACCAAACAAAAATCAACCATGTGTGATGCAAAAACAACCACAAACTAAATGTCAGCAGCACCGCTGCCTCTGAGGGCGCAGGAAAACTTCAGTCCTCACGAACAAACAAACCTTTAAACCCCCTCAGATTCTCTTGTTATGCCGTGAGAGGTCACCGGACCAACAGCTGTGTTTGTAATGAGCTCCAGGTTCCAGCAACGGGCAGCAACAACATGCACAGCTACTAATCACTGCCACAGAAGGAGAAATGATGAAAGACAAGAGAAACCTTCGATTACAGGCCACCTACTTTCAATGCCAAGTCAGCTGTTGTGGATAATGCAGCTGTTTTCTCTTTGAATCATTCAACGTGTAAGTCTGGCCAGAAGTGAGTAAGACTAATTATTTAATTTGGAAAACTGCATCGTTAACCCACTAAAGGGCCTGTTCACCCAAATGTGACACTATTATTTCAAACATACAAACTGTCAGAAATGAAGCCAGAGGAAGGTTTCTGGAAATACACAGTATTCTTTAAATTTTTTACAATAAAACTGTATCAAATGACAATAATGTCAGAGGCGTCACTCGTAGTGGCGAACTGACAGAGAATTATCAGCAACTCTGCAGCTCCCCTCGGCCTTACAGAGCTTTATAGTGAGTTTCGGCTCATTGTTTAGCTTTACTGTTTCGGTTCACTCTTAGCACTCTCATAGTGTCGATTTCAGCTGCAGCAGGCAAACAGACACAGTTAGAGACTAGCTGGTGAACATAGTGGAGCATTTAGCAGCTACAGAGCCAGATATTTCCCTCAGGAGTTGGTAGAGACCAAAAACAGAGCTGAGAGTGAATATTGGACTTACATTGGAAAGGTGATGATATGTCAGTGTTGTGTTCACAACTTGTTTTCAAATGCCCTCAAGAGGCCAAAAAAATCATTTAATGCAGGTTTAATGCACCATACACAAGTTTCCACTCACCTTCATTGTATTGCAGTGGCAGATATCTCAGAGACAGATTATCTCAAAATTCCCAAATCCCAAATCTCTGCATGGCAAGAAACCACTTGAGGTAAGTAAGAAAATCAGTTTTTTGTGTGATTTTAGTGAACTGCCCCTTTAATAAAAACTCGGGTGAGTCATTTTCTGGCTCCAAACTACCAAAAATGTGTCTGATCAGCGCACAAGATGCTTGTCTATGACAGTAAAACATAGTATGAAAGACGATTTTCTCGTAATCACAACTCATCCACTGAATACAGCTAGAAACACAACTTGCTATTAAAAGTTTTAACAAAGTACTGCAGTAATGTAAGAGCTAAAATATTCACACAGAATTGCGGGGAAAAGGCGACAGGATGTTACTCCTCTACAAACGGGAGTGATCTCCAGATGCTTTTAACCACAAAGAAGTGGGTTACCCAGTCACAAAGACATAACACAGAGCCGAGCATGAATCATACATGGATCATCTATTATTCACTTTTTCCTTCTTCTCTTTTCAGTAGCTCAAGGTTGATACTAAAAATAAGGTCAAAGGTGATCCAGCAAGAAAAAAAGGAAAGACTTTTGGATCATTTTTAAATGGCGTCTGCTGAGAAAAGCTTTTCTGCGCGAGACAAGAGAGAAAATAGCTCAGGCGTGGTTTGTTGTGACTGGTCTGTAGTCAGGGAGTTTTCACTTCCTCAGCCATGACCTCATCATTAGGTCATCCTCACGACGTAGCAACGGCAAGAGAGGCACATGATGTACTGTAAATAAGCACAAGTCTCCACAAGATATGTTTCTCTTTAGGTTGAAGACACACACAAAGAAGAGAACGAGCTGAGCAATGACTGTAAAGTAAAACCACATGAACTCCAGTATGCAGACCTACGCACTCTGTGCAAGTTGTAGGATACAATTTGGTATTTTCATCTGTATACTTACAACCAGAAAGACATTAGGGCTGCAACTAACAATTATTTTTATCACCAATCTGCCAATTTTTTTTTCAATTAATTCTTTGATGAATAAAACATCAGAAATTGGAAAAAAAAAATCCCATCACAATATCCTGGAGTGCGAGGTGACGTGCTCAAGTGTCTCATTTCGTCCAACCAACAGTCCAAAACCCCAAAAATATAACATTTACAGTAATGCAAGACCAAGAAAAGCAAGAAAAAGTCACATTCGAGAGCCTTGAAACAGCAAATGCAAATGTTAAACTTATCAATTGAACTTCAAAATACTGTAGTTGCCGATTAATTTTCTGTTGATCGACTAATCGATGAATCCACTAATTGTAGCAGGTTTAAGGCAAAGTACTTGTAAAACTGCTTGTATTGAGACAATATTAAACATTTGTGAAATTTGGAGAGGATTTTGTAGAAAAAAACAACATATTTATACATACTTTATAAGGTTTCGCAAAAATGCTGACCTTAAAATTTTAATGGCTGCTACCTCGCTGGTTTGGAACAGTATCGCACGATTACGTATTCCTGCCCACGTAGTTGTTGTGTGTGGATTGACAACACAATTGCAATTACACTTGTGTTCAATGTGGTCCCAATGTGTCCCTGACCACCTCTGGAGGTGGTTTGGCTGATCGGATCACAATCCGTCCTCAATGCGTCTTGGGTGCATTTACATTTGTACTTTCATGTGGTCGAGCACTATCTGATTGCAATCCGATCACCCAGAACACATTTTAATGCAAGGTGTGAAGGGGGTTAAACGGATCTGCATGGATCTGCACTGTAGCTTATCTCTGTACAGTTTATTTATCTCATAACCACAGATCACAGGCCTCCTTCAGACACTACAAAGCAACCATACTCCTAATTCAAGAGGGTTCCAGCCAATATGTGACTCTAACTAAGAATAGTCAGTAGAAACTAAGTCTTGATTTAAGTCTATTTGCAATGGAAACTTCAACAGAAGTCAACACAAGAGTATATAGTCCACAGCTGCCCCATCACACTCTTGCTTTGGACTCATAAAGTAGGACATATCTCTGTCTTGCTGACTAATGTTGACCTGGCAGCATGGTGAGGTGCGATGAAGGACTAAGTTTAATGTCAGCTGAGGTCTGGTTTCAGGACTGCGAGGGGAGTCATCATGTTCAGCCTGGTCACAGCAGGTCAACAAAAAGAAAGACTTCACCAAGCAAAAGTCAATATTGTGCTCTATCTTCATTAGAACGGAAATTCTGACTTCAATGCAAGTTTGAAATGGCAAAAAAAATCACTAGTTTCAGCTTCCAAAATGTTCATATTTGCTGGTTTTCTTAGTCTTCTATCATAGTGAGATGAATATTTTGGGGTTTTGCATGGCTGGTTGGACAAAACTAGCTATTTAAATACGTCAGCTTGGGCCCTGAAAAGTTGTGATAGGCGTTTCTCATTATTTTCTGATATATTAGAGACCAAACCAAAGAAAATAAGATTAAATCGCTAATGAAAATAACTGTTAGTTGCTGCTGTAGTTATCATACTGTTATATTAACAGCAAGTTTAAAAAGTTATTACAAGGAAGTGGGGTAAAGGAGATCCCTGACACAACACCGATTAGTGATTGTTGAAAAAATCTTCTTAATGTAAAAATTGACACATATCTTGAGAGTGCAAGAAGATGCAGCTGGGAAAAAAATTGACATTACTCAAGTCTCAAAATGGTGACACTGACAGTTGAGGTACAACTGAATTTTTACCTACAGCTGCAACTAACAATTATTTTCTCGATTAGTCATTTTGTGGATAAAATGTCAGAAAATAGTGAAAAATTTCCTTTCCTTTCCTGTTTTTGTCTTGTCTCTTTCAAATGACTTGTTTTGTCTGACTTACAGTCCAAAACCCCCCCAAAAAATCATCAAACCATCATATTTGAGGCATTTTTCCCCTGAATATTGCCAAGTCCTTCTCTTTTGGGGATTTTTATTATTTTTTTAATGCACTTTTTGTATCCTGTATCAACAGCTCGACCCTTCTAATTTATGAAGCAAACACAGAACATTCAACATGCACTGAATAAATCCATTCTTTCATTTTAGAAATGTCTTAAGGGACTGGATTCCAAACCTCTATTCACTAAAATCCCCAGGACGAGGGCACTACAGCACTGAGTCTGTAGTGTTTTGTTTGTTGCTTCAGAAACATCAGAATCATTTTGTGGGAAAAAAAAACCAACATGCCGGAGGACTGTGACGATGCTTCATCGAGGTCAGACAACCTCTATCTGATTTACTGCAGCACTAATCATCACACACAATCAAATCTGGCAACCAAGAGGCTATGTAATGTCAACCAAAAGCCCTCTAGACTGGAGGAAAACCGGATGAGCTGCGGCTAAAATGTATTGGCATTTTGCTGCAGTCTGGTGTTCATCTTCCGCGCTGGATGAGAGATTTTCAAGCATCCTTTTAGAGCATTAAAGGGCACAAAGAGGAGCACGCTAGCTGGGTCACCACGGCTCGATGTGAGTAATGGAGAAGGCAGTGTGGCTTGTGTGTAGGAGATTGCAGAGCTAATCAATTGACTGGTGCAGCAGGAGAAGCTGCAGTTGAACCAGTTTGATGCTGCTCATCTGCAAGCAGCAGCAACAAGACGATTGAAAGGGTAGAAATAAAACATTTGACGCACCACATGATGATGGATCCTTGCACAATCTAAAGTGAAGGTTTTCTCTTTTTCAACATGTTTGGGAACTATTGTCAGATCTGTTTTAAGTCAAGATGTTTTAAAAAAAAATGTCCCCTAGATGGAATTAGCATTCAGTCATACAGTCTGTTAGCATCAACCATCATCTGTGCTCTAAAATTAGAGCATGTGCGTCCTATGACTGAGATGTTTTGTGTGTGTGTGTGTGTGTGACGTGTGTGATTGTGAGAGAGCTGCAGCGAATTTAAGTGGGCATGAACACCAAATGTAGCTACATCAGGCTTGTTATCTCCGCACACAAACGCACACTTCAAAGCAGGGAGGGGGGGGGCGCATCTGTTAGTGATTCCCCTGAGGTTGGGGTAAACACATCAACGAAAACATCCAGTACATTTCGCAAGGCTGGGGACAAGTACGACAGGAACCAAACAGATACAGCTGAGCATCTGTGAAGCTAAAATACCTCCAAAAAAAGAGGAAAAAATCTCACTATTATATAAACTTTATCTACAGCTACATGGTGATTACATGTTTGTGTAGCTGACATTTACTTCGGGAATTGTTTCCTAAAATAATACAAGACAGACTTAAGGAAGAAATTTAAGCTCATGAGGTTTCTGTTGCAGCAAGCACAGCAAAAAAGCAGCTATTTAACTCTAAAGATGAATTCAGACACATTAGTATTGATAAATTAAACTTTAATTGATAGCCCAGTGCCCTTGGTAGTAAAAAATGTGTTAGGTGAAGCATAAAAACAGAGATAGTAAATGCCTCTGGGTTATAGCTGGAAGGGCCCCAAAGGCATAATCAATACCGTAGGCTCTGTCTAATACATCAAAGTGAGTTTTGAATATTTAAGACACATTCAAGTGCAGAGCAGCACAGATCTGAAAGGATAAATTCATGTAATCGTTCCCAGGAGCTACTGTAGGACAGGAAATCTGACCTAAATGTGTCCATAGAGTATCGAAAACAGAACTGAAAGCTGCATCAAAGCATAAAATGTCAATGTTTGCTCATTCTTTCAGTTATTCAGATACGTGCGGTTATTTAGTGTCCTTTGAGTCTGATAGGATTTAACATTTGGGAACGTCTTCTTCTGAAGAAGAAAAGGGATCTTGTTCAAAAACGTGTGTATACTGTATATCCCTCAAAGTACTGTATTGAAAAAAAAGTATTATTGTGGTATTGGTACTGAAATTCAAGTACTGTATAAGTAAACAATCATGAAAGAATAAAGTAGTAGTATAACAAGACAAACTACTTCATAATACAACAGAAGTGAATAAAACCTACAGTATGTAATATTAGCAAATTATATCAGCAGACATGAGCTGCAACATGTTATCATGATTTTACTGTCTTACAATTTTAAATATGCTCGTGCCCCTGTCTATATATCTGTTTGGACACTTTGTAACTCCTTATTTATTGAAAATTCTCTATTTTTTTTATCTAGGAATGTGAAATGTGACTGACATCTGTCCAGTATACTAAATGATACTGTATGTAAAACTGATAATCTGAAACATTTTTAGATGTTTTTTTGTGTCTTGCAGTCTCACTCTTCAACAGAAATGGGTCTCAAGTCTTGGCAATGATATCCCAAGTAAAGTCCAAGTCTCCTGCTAAAGCCGACTGGCTGCTGTCAGATATTTTTTCATTCACAGAACACTTTTTATGACAGAATTTTAAATCTTCGGGATTGAGGAGAATATGAAGTTATCCCAGGTCAAAGATGAAGCCTTGAGTCATTGTTGTTAAAGGGGACATAAGGTGCTTTTTGTGATTTTCTGTCATTTATATACTGTTATGATGTCAAATGTCTATGTTAAACATGGTCAAAGTTCCAAAACCTGAGGTGAATGTATATAAAATGCTCCCTGAAAGTCAAAAGTCAGGGCTCCAGCCTTCTCCGAATGCTCCGTTTGCAAAGTTACCTCTACTTCCTTCCTTGTTTGCGCATGCCCACAAACAGCCATCGTTTCCGTAAATTTTGTTGGTAAGGTTGTTCCACGGGTTGTTCGCGTTGTCCAGTCGCATATTTCAGATCAGATTCAAGGTTCAAACATGTACGGATGCATTTGAGAAGTTTCCATTTCAAGTAAAGAATGAGAAAAACAAGTGAAATTCCACTACTGTTTGTTTTACGTAGCCTCCGGAGCCGGCGGAAGTCTGCTGTCACGCAGCTACTGGGAGCTGGCCAATCCGAACAGAGTGGGCTCATCATGAGGGGGGCCTTAAAGAGACAAGAGCTAAAACTGCCTGTTTTACACAGAGGCTGAACTGAGGTGCTGCATAAAGAGCCAGTATAAGATAAATAAAGAGTTTTTTGGACTGTAAATAACACAAAGATATACCAGCAGAGCCCCAGAATATAAATATAGACCTGGAAATGTGCATGATGCGTCCACTTTGAAGTAAAAGTCTAAATGCAAGTCTTTTTTGATTTTTGTCGAGTCTTAAATCATCAGATTCATGAGCCAAGTCTACACCTCTGCTGAGTGATACAACACCAAAGTGATTTAGCTCTGAATCAGTCGAGGAGGATTTTACTTTTACAAACATCCTCTGCTTGGTGCACAATCAGGAAATGCTGGCAGTGGCAGCAGTGGTTAATTTGGATTAAAAAGAGGAAGAAAAAAGGGTAGAAATTAGCAGTTTCCAAGCATGGGCAACAATAGCCATTAACAATAGCACCTACCAATGCTCGAATTTAGGAAGTGTGGGGCAAAACGTCACGGTTGCTCAGCACCATAAAGTATGTGCACACATTGTTGAATCAGAGGATATCAGCACTTTTCTGCCTCTAATTTCTCTTATCACTTCCCCCACATTAGCACTAAAATAGGCACAGATTTGTAGAGAAGAGTAGGTGTTGTTACAATGATTCTAATCTATAAAACGTAATGTGACGGGTCTTATGACTAAACTCTGCCTGCCTCACACCGTTTCCAAATAGGATTATGCTGCAAACAGGATTAATAATATCAATGTCACATTCATGAATTCTGCTTTTTTCTGAATGCCGGATATGAAGGGAAACATGACTAATCTGTGTATAAGCTCTCCTTCTTCTTCATATTCAGCAGCAGAATGGAGCATTTCCTCTCCTTTCCTGTGCGAGCGGTTGGCGTCATGGCTGTGATTTATAGCATCTGGTCACAGGGCTCGCTGACGTGGAGCATGGAGAGGAATGGAAAGGAAAGAAAAGTGCTCTGGCTCTGCTCCGTCCCCTCCTTTCTTCTTCTATCCTCCTCTCACACCATAACACAACTAAACCCCGACTCCCCGTCCAGTTTCTCAGAGTCGCTCTAGCCGATCCCCTCCACGCCCGTCCCTCTCTCCCACCCGCATGTACAAGCATTCGAGCCCCAAGGCCGCAAATGACACACAGTTGGCAGAGCTGTGAGAACTTCTGTCTGAGTGCAGAAGATGAGAGGAGCTTTGTCTTTTGGTTTCTCTCATTTTGAGTTTTTCCTTCGCATTCTGACACAATTAAATATTCAGATTAGATTAGGATTAGCACAAATCCTGCGTGTGATCTTTGTGATATACATGTAAGTAGAGCTGTAACAATTAGTTGATTAATCGCTTAGCGGCTCAAGAGAAGATTTATCGCAACTATTGTCAAAATTAATTAACCGACCCCCTTAGTTACTGTTGCTACGCCTGTCAAGCTTTCCGTTGTCGCACAGCACATGTGCCGTTTACATTGTTACGGTAACAGATTTACCACTCTAAATTCCTAGTAATTTTTAAAACAATGGATCCTTGATTTAAGGCAGACATAGACAAAAGCAGGCTTCTCATTTTAAGATGGTGACGGTCGACTTTGCTGACTGAGATAACTGTTGCTAACGGATTTTAATAGCTAGCGTTAGCTCCATGAGTTGGTTGAAGACGCTGTCTTCAGCTTACTTTTTAATGTTTCCAGTTGACTCATTTTAAAACAAGAATCCTGCAAGACTTGATGGCTACATATATGATGATAACATGCTAAAAGACTGAGGCTAAAGCTGCGTGTGCAAGGAAAAAAGTTAGCGCCCTCACCAGTTTATGATTCATGAAGGAAACGCGGAAATATTGCTGCGTAGAGCTAGTTAGCCTTTTAAGTATGTTAAGAAAAAATGTAAGATCCAAATGTTATATCCGATTTTGTTCAAACATAACGCATAAGCTTACACACTTACAAGACAGATGTTTGATCTATGATTTACTGTTTGTCAAACAAACAAGGACTACTTTTACCGTTATTGAAAAGGCTTGTAGGGAAAAACTAGTGTAGCTAGCTAACGTATGTCAGATAACGAGTTTGGGGTCACTGGTGTGTAAACTTCCTCACACCCAATAAACAGCAGCTCTGATCTGGGAGCATTCAACGTAAACTGTAATTCCACAAAATCCAGGCTACTATTGTAAGTAGTAAGCTAGTTAGCCGGACATGCTAACAATTGCAGCTTGCATTACAGCAGATAAACTCAGTTTAATCCATTTCTTACACTTTTGCTCTTGTATTTTTGGATTTGCAAAGGCTACAAATAAGCCATTGTCCTCTGCCACTCTACATACAAAGGATCGCTACTACAGGTTCATGCACACCGATTCAGAGAAATCCAAAGCTTCACAGGCCTGCCATGCCTAATTATAGTTGCTCAACTATGATTGAAAAATGGTCAATTGTTTCAATCATTTTTCAAGCAAGAATGGCCAAACATTCACTGGTTCAGGCTTCTCAAATGTGAGGATTTGCTGCTGTTAGTATATCATTTTAAAATGGATATACAGTATGGATTTTTGGACTTTTGGTCAAACAAAACAAGCAATTTGAAGACGCCACACTGAGCTCTTGGAAATTATATTGGGCATTTTAACTATATTCTGACATTTTATATACAAAGTGATTAATCAGACTAATAGATAATGAAAATAAATGTTAATTGCAGCCCTACATGTAAATCAACTTACAACTTACAGGCTGAAAACCCAAATCCAAGGTTACTTCTCCTCTGAATTAATGCTTGAGGATGACTAATGAGACAAATCAAAAGCTGGTGGAGGAAGGTTTCTAGGCCAAAATCTACATTTCCAGGCTGGCTGCGATCTTGAACATGTGCCAAAAACATTACGTCAGCATGACTGGGAAGCTCACAGGGCCAAAGGGAGTCCACGTCTCATGATTACTTCCACAGAGGAGAGTTTATCTGAAAACTGAGACTGTATGCAGGACAACAAGGCTGCAGAAGACAGTACGATGGCACTGCAGATATCAGGAAAGAGATTAGGAAGAAGTTGTAATCTGTAGAATTTAAACTCCTTTAGGAAACATTTACAGGAGTTTTTTGTCTGTATTTTTGTCTGTATCACACAAAAACTGAATTGTCTCAACAAAGGAAGGCAGTGCCACTCCTATTGTGAACCGCAAACAGAGTCTTTGAACATGTCACGTCTTGGAGAGGCTTGACTCCAGCACTAGCAGAGATAAAGGATAGGTCGATAATTTGTCAAGTCTGTCTTAAAAAACAACAGTGGTGCCCAAATGAACACTGAAAGAGTTTTTCCTCGCTGTAATCATTCCTCCTGTTCATACTGGCTATTAAGGTGATGGGGGCCGAAATCCACAGTGTGTCCACACAGTCATATTGTGCAAAAATGCATTTAAAAGTTTATCTGAAGCTTATATGAAGTTGCGAGATATCTATTTGATTTGATTAATTTGGACGGCCGAAGCTTCATGGTAGCTTCAGGTAAACTTTTAAATACATTTTTTCACAGAAGGAGGCTCATGGATTTTGGCCCCCATCAATTATATTGTAAGTGCATTATTATGGGATCTGCTAATGGTCAGTATGAACAGGAGGAATGGTTATGGCAAGAAAAACATGTTTCAATGTTCATTTGGTCACCTGACTGTTGTTTTAAGACAGGCTTGGAAAAAATGTGAACCCGTCCTTTAAGTAATAAAGAAAACCGGTAGCTGTTTTTCCCCAAAGAAAACTCTTGTCTTTTCTGCTCCGTAGCATCGACTCTGAAACACTAAGAGGCAGGAAACACACTCAGATTAAGTGGCATAATGTGGCTGGTTGACTGGTTTCATGGAGGTATGGGGGATGACAGGAGAGATGAGGTCAGGAGGGGTAGGAGTGTGTGTGTGCAGGGGGTTAGTGTTAGGGATTTGGATGGTCTACAGGCATTAGGACTAAACCAAAGGTCCGCCAACATCAGACCTGAATAAATCACTTTGATATGGGATTATGATCCTCTCGCACAGCTCTCCAAGCACACCAGGCTGTAAAAAACAAACAAATGCTGGCTGACTTTTTTTTTCTTTTGTTTTTTTTTTGTCTGTCTTTCCTTTTTTTTTATTTTACAAGAAAGAGGCTCTCAGAAAGGAGTCAGAGAGAAAGAATGTTTCTGTTTATCTAACGCCCCTGCCTTTTTCAGTGTCTAGCATTCCTGATAGCGTTCCATGCTGATCAACTCTGGAGCTCTCGGTAGAGGGCCTGGAACCAAAACATGCTTTGTTATTCATATTACGTCACATATTGATGGGTGAATTTGTTTAAGAACAATGTACTGCTTTTTCAGTATATCAATATTCACTTGTGACACCAAAATTACACCTAAATATAAGAGTCAACAGAAAGATTCAATGATTAGGCTGCATTTTGTAGCACCAAAACGCCTTTTAAAAGTCCTCTCTCTCTTTCCTCTTAAACACACTGCTGCAACTAACGATTATTTCCATTATCAGTTAATCTGTCGATGATTTTCTTGATAAATTGATTTGTAGTTTGGTCAGAAAATGGTGAAAAATGTCGATCTCTGTTTCCCAAAGGCCCAAGGTGCAACCTCAAATGTCTTATTTTGTCCTGCGCAGTCCATAACCCAAAGATATTCAGTTTATTATCATAAAAGACTAAAGGAACTAGTAAATGATCACGTTTAAGAAGCTGTGATGAGAGAATTTTAGTATTTTTTCTTAAAAAATGTCTCAAAACGATTCATCGGTGATCAAAATAGTTAATTTTCTGTTGATCCACTAACAGATTAATCTTTGCAGCTCTACACTGCTGTTCTTCTTCTTTCACCTCCCAATGTATAGACACCCACACATGCATCGACAAGCCTGGCTTTGCGGTGGTAAAAAGCTGCTGCAGACGTTTCTCCCTCCATCCAGTGCTCTCCACATCAAACGGAAAGGAGGGAGGGGGAGGGACGCCACAGAGCAGAAAGTCACCTTCTACCAAGATACACAGGTCAGAGGGAGAAATGGAGGTGTGCTGCATGAGGCTTCTCCCCAGATTAATTGTGCGTCATTATATACATTTCACTGAAATTAGGGGCCACTTGAAGAGAGGCTGAAACCATCAGCTGGAGATGCAGATGTTAAAGCCAGTATCTGCGCTGCCGAAGTGTCTTTGAGCAAGACGCTCAATCCCTGCACCAGAAAGAGATGACTTTTCCTGCAGGAATCTGTTTACATCTCGTTGTTGTTAAAGTGGTTGTTTTTGCAGAGAGCTCCTGTGTCAGGTCTGTGAGGTACATGTCAGGGGCCATTTTTCACCCAGTGCACCACTGACGTGTTTGGTAATGAAGACCACGGCTCAGTGCAGTATTTCCAGGATCTCTGCTGGTTATAGAGATGCAGACAGCCCGCACTTTGCTGTGGAGGAATTACACAGGGTTGCCAGGATGGACGAACATCCTGTCTTAAGATATGGGTGGAGAAATCTGATCTGCAGCTGTTGAATGTAAAAATTTCCAAGCATTTCATAGCTCACTCATACACACCCTTTTATTATTTAAAAAAAAGGATAAAATGGGAAAACAACCCGTTTCATAATCAGAAACCACCAGATTCCCACCTTAATTTTACCGCAACATTATTCATGACCTATTTCTATGTTGGCTGTATACTCACATGTCTCTGTTAGAGTCAGCTTCTGCTCCAAATTATGTCCAAGGTCTTTATAATCCATTGTTTCCATTCAGGCGGATCGCAGTGCCTTTCCAGTTGCTGTCATTCCTCAGAGTCGCGCAAGTACAGGAGATGAAACTCCCGGTACAGATCAGCCCAAACACGCCCTTTGTAAATCCAACCGGAATAGAAGAAAAAGTGGCCAAAAATAATAATGTGGATATGAAGAAGTATCCGCCTGAAAACTGTGGGGAATGTCTAAAATGTTAAATGAGAATAAACTGCCGTCAGTGTCTTGTTAAAAAGCACAGATCCTGTGGGTGTACAGTGTCTTTAGTGGAAAATCTACAGTGTGGGAATAAAAAAGGTTCAGTGCCACAAGACCAAGGCAAGGCAAGCTACAAAGCATGCGTTAATCACATCCGGTTAGAATTTTCAAAATGAAAGGCCAGTATTTTTTGGGGGGGATAAAATATTCATGTGTATGTTTTCACTTTGCTTTCTCACAGTTTTCAGTTGCATCTTGAGGTTTCTCCTAATTAAATGGAGTTTGCTCTGTTGCCTTAGAGACAGCTCTTGTCGTCTCCATGACAACTGAGCAAACTCCATCTGTGAGATGCGGTTGAAAGCTACAGAAAAGGCTTGTAGGTGGACTTTTATTTGTTTTTATTTTGTCAAACTACTGTTTCTAAAGTCAAGAATGAACTTTTACATACTGTTGCAAGTATGATGCCACTTTTGGGCAGTTTTAGTTTTAAGTATGAATGAGGGGCAACAATGAATAAATAAACACAAAAATCTCAATTTTGTGGCAGAAAGCTTGGATTATTAATCTGTAGTTTTGTTTTTGTGAGAGACCATGTACATTACTAAACATGAATGTTGTAGTTTAATGCACTGTACCAGAATTTGCTTATTTTTTTAAGTACTAAACACTAAACAGACAGGATAGGAAACATAATATTAAAGTTAAGATTAAACTGAATGATATATATCCTAATTAATAAGAGAGCGATGGCTTGCCGCATCAGTGTCTTCTTTTAAATCACGTTTAAAGACTTATTTTTATCAAAAGGATTTCTTATCATTTTTCTTTTATTCTTATGTTTTTTTACACTTAACTATTGTGTTATACTGTTCTTTATTCTTACTCATTATACCTGCCTGTTTATTCATACATTACTGTGTATTTTATTGTTGTGTTTTATGTGTTTGTTGTAAAGCACTTTGTAATGCTGGTTTTGATAAGTGCTATACAATTAAACGTTATTATTATTATTATTATTATTAGTAGTAGTAGTAGTAGTAGTAGTAGTAGTTGTAGTGGTAGTAGTAGTGATAGTAATAGTAGTAGCATCATGCTTGAAATGCATAGGCTACTACTGAAATGTGTTTAGGGTTGGTTAAGCACTTATTCTGTTAGGAAACTATTTGATACTGCAATATGCTTTACCAAATAATGCAAAATAAAATTGTAAACAATTAGATTTAAGAAAAAAAATTCAAGCATTACCTGTCAAAACAATCATCTTATTCTGAAGGCGAGATTGCTTCATTTCCGGTTGTTTTCTCCGTCTCGCGAGTTTGACGCCGCTGAACGCAGCGAAAAAACCGCATGCTGGACAACCGGACTGTACCATCTGTTTGGAAAAGGAAGGAAACTCACTTATAAATTGAACACATGACCCAAAAGTCTGTCCAACATGTACTGAAAACGTAAAACGGTACATTTTATTCACCTTTTGTCCTCTCTGACTGATTTTAGTTGTCGTACCGGGACACAAGTGACCTGTTTCTTGAACTCCGTGAATGGTTTGACCCATCAGATGATTTCCAGCAGCTGTAACCAGCCCTGCTGCTCAGAAGGAGGTGAGTTGTCATAACAGCGTTTTAAAAGGTCTGTTTGTGTAATTACAGCATAATTAGGTTTTAAGTAGCTGTTAGTAGCGGTGGAAGACATGCTTTGCCTCACGGATAACATATCCATTGGGTAAAATACATATAATATTAATTCTAGGAAGATGCATATGCCTGAATTACCACAGGAAAGCAGAACTCTCACAGGAAGATCACCGTAATAGATACATAAGAAGTAAACAAAAAATAACCTTCAAAGGCTTTCACACCAATGAACAGACAAAAGATCATTTAGTTAAACTGCAGGAATATAATGTTTTGGAATATATAAGCACAAAATGTTGCATACTGGATGCTTAAATCATCTTTGCGGTGAACAAAAAGGCATTATCTGCCAGTATTCTGCTCAGAGTATTAGTGATGACAAGCTGATTAACAATTGATATGACCTTCCTGCCACTGCAACATACAGCAGAGGTCAGTCTTTCAAGGATGAAACCTGAGATGAAAAAAAATGTAAAACTCAAGGAAACTAATAATTATCCAGTGTGAAATGCAAATGGCACCATGGCTGTACTAAACACTGTTTTATTAGGCAAATATGATCAGGAATAGCCTGTATAATAACATCAAAATATTAGCGTTAGATCATTTAGGATCATGTTAAAACGTTTCTGTATCAGTGATTATTATGCAAAATATTATGCTCTATTTCCCTTCACACAGATGAGGATGGAAGAGCAAGAAGTGGCCTCTGCAGAGCTGGGAAGGAGTATCATTCATTTTTTAAAAGAGGCATTTTATAAATAGTCTGACCAGAATGACACCCACTACGCCTTTTTAGTGATTTGGATAAAAAATTCAGATTAATTATAGATGAGGTCATCTGTGTTATCATCATTTTTTTCCTTTAAATCTGCAGGACGTAAGGGATGACAGTGTTTATATAAAATATTATTCACCATTAAAAACAAATTAAGATTCTTTAGAGTAAACAATCAGCAGGTTATATAATATAACATGATGATGAATTGTGCTAAATGCTAAAAGGCCAAATATATACAAGAGTTATGAGAGACTGATAAAAAATGCATGACCCACTTAGCTTGGTGAAGACACTAAGGATGTTATAGACTTGAGGATTGAAAGCACTTGGGCTGCGGCTGATGCTAGAGACTTGTCAACATCCAGATCATCACTGTGGTCAATCCACTTTTTCGTTTATTTACTTTTTCTTATCCTAATGTCTAAATCAGTTGAAACTCTAATTTCACAACTTAAGTCCACCAAAGTTACAGTTTAGCTTTCTCAAAAACTATCCTAGAAAACAGAGCAGATAGTGGCTGCTTTTCATTTGAAGTAATTATTTGGTACATGGAGACTAAAGTTAGCCTGTGAAGCCGAAACACTGCTAATCAATCCACTGGCTGAACTGCGACATATGAAAGGGGAAGAGAGGCAGCTCCATCTGGTCTAATGGAGTTTGAGTCTGAACTGCTGGTGCCTGCGAAGGAACAAGCAGCTCTGTTGTTGAGTCTGGAGTCTGTTAAAAATCATTTGTTGATGCAGTAATGGCATTTGAAAATGTAAGGGCAGAAAATGCAATACAGAGTTAGAGGAAAGGCAGGAAGTGCTTAGTAAACCTTGCCTATTGTGTTCATCTCCTATCATCACACATACAGTATCCAGACCCATAGACTACCATATCCATGTGACAGTATTTGTTGCTGCGTTTCCATGTCTTCCGCGGAATATCTTGATTTGCAATCTATTTCCATCAGAGGCACTTGATGACACTGATCACACTGTAAACTGGTTGTTTTCCTAGAAAATGTTGCTACTGCAGGTCATGTGTTACAGAACGAAGGGGCTGGGGTGTATTTTCCAGGATATAACCTCAAAATAAACAAATGACTTCATTTATGAGAGCGCATCTTGATCAGTGAAGGGACTCTTTGTTGCACTGGTGATGATCTTCAGACACAGTTAAAACTTCTCAGGTCAAATCTGTCCATCCAGTGCACCAGTATGAGTCTGTAGACATTAATGTTTTGTCACTTGGCAGATAATTTTTAAGCGACTTACAAGCGAGGCAAGACAATCAAGCATTAGAGGACTCAAAAGAGATGTGGTACAAATTCTCAAGTAGGTGGCTTGATACAAGTGCAATGGTCAGTGGTGGACTGACCAACACTGCCATCCATGGAGCCACACCGCTAGCATGGCTAAGAAACAAAATATGTTGGACAAACAGGACATTTTTCATGTTTTTCTAATGTTATTCAGTTATACCATCATGTTCTGAAGGATCCATAAATACAATGTGTGTCTTTAAATGTTTTACACAAGCCTTTTGAAATTACAGCACAACAAATCATGCCTGCAATCCACTGATGTACTGCCAAGTAACAGACAGAAGCCCAAGTCAACATGATTAGCTCTCCACTAATGCAGGCAGCATCACTCTAGTGTGACTTTATAGTTCTTGCAAATGTGTTTTACTGTATCTCTCAGACCATTATGTTGGCATTTAGGGCCAAATCTAATCTAATATACCTGGTTAGAGCACCTGAATGTATAGATAAGGAAGGATTTTTAATCAGGAAGGATCGATGAGAAACTGAACCAATCTGCATGTAACTTTGAACTGTTTCTACAGCAAAGAGCTTTCACAATGAGACTTCCTTTGAGGGGGCGCGTGTCCATACTCGCCTGCACCTAACTGAGACATGGGGAGGATCAGAGAGCCTCCCACAAACCCACAGAGATATGTAGTTAATTGCCCCTCCGACACACAGTACCACAAAAGCACCACATAAAGACTCCAACCCAAGAGGACTCCAACAAACAGCCTGCAGTTACACTTAAAACATTCGTCTGGATCCTCCTAATGCACGTTTGACCGGAGGGAGAGCACATTTCACTCTGTGAGAGGGAGTTATAAAATACTCCTCTTATTGTAACCCCCTCAAGTACACAATGGTTTGGTTTTATAGGGCGAGTACACATATTTGGAGAGCACACTGCTGAAGTCAGAGTCTGAATATAACTACAGCTGCTGCAGAGTGGGAGTCAAGCATGTCTGCAGTTGGTGTGGTTATCGAGAGCAAAGCAGGGGAAAAATCTCCTGCTGATTTCCTTGGGAGCAGATGACGCTGCGGTCTAAACTGAATTGCATCCTTCTTCATCTTTGGAGATGGAAATAAGCACGAGGTACATATAAATACCATCTTGTTTTAATCAGACATTTCCATCTAGCGTGAAAAAAGGTTTTAAACAACTCACAACAGAAAAGTGTTTTGCCAATATGACATCTGATGAAGGGAGTGACTGATGTGTACATTTGTCTTTCTGGTTAAACACCATCCCTGCCTCATGCCCAGTCAGTCACATTGCTCACATACACAGTCACACTCCACCCCTCTGCTCTGCCCTCTAGCAGTTGGCACTGTGGTGTCATCTCAAGCTCTCAGCTGTTACTGTGGCGTACCACTGACTGGACCGGCAGCTGTTGTGACTGCAGCCACACTTACTGCCATATCATCCATAGATAAGAGCATCAGGATAAAAACATGTGGCTTTTCAAGTGTTTTGGCATCACCTTACGTTGCCATTATTGTTCCAAAATACCTTAACAAGTTTCCATCTTATCAACCTACTTTGACATAGAAATAGAGACAGAATAGTTGCAAACATATAATTTTTATGATCTAAAGTGTCAGATATATTTGAACCCATGCACATTTAAACACAGACACGGGCCTTACATAGAAGCATTTTTCAGAAAATCACAGTTTATGTGTGCAATGTACTTCCATATTTGCTGTGCAGTTTTCTTCGAAAGCTTTATACAGGAATCCAGACCCTGGAGTCGTTGTAAAAGAAGGACTGCTTTGCCAGAATTCGTGGATTATAGAAACCTGAAAAGAGGAAGAGAAAGTTCATCTTAACGCTTTACATGAACATTATCGCCAGTCACATTAATGTCACTTTACAAAGTCATACGATGAGCTGAAATGATTTACAGACATATACATCTTTTACCTGTAGCTAGAGATTCTAATATCCCATGACAATAACTGGTGCACTATCTGCATGATTTATAATTTTGTCTGAAATCAAGGTGAACTTCACATAATGCGACAGTTGCAGGGGAGTTACTTCTCTCTTTTGCTCCAGGCGATAAGAGACAGAGATGAATGTTCAATCACACCATCCAAGCTCTCACTAAAATCCCCTAAATTAAGGGCACTCCCTGTTTAAATGTGTCAGTTTTGAGTAAGGGAAAACTTTATTCATTCAGTCAAAAAACTGTCTTTTTATACTACTTTATTAATTTGCCTCTCAGTGTCACTTACTAGCTTCAAAAACTAATGTGTTGCACATTTGTTTTTTCGCATGAACTTTTGATAAGAATATTTGCATATAACATTTATAATGTAATTTGTTTTCCTTTGTTTTATTCCTATACAATCTTGCTGTCTTCCCCTTTTTATTGTGTATTTTGTTTGTTATGGTGGTGATGATTATATTGGCAGCTGGAACTGATGTAACCACTTTATACAGTTTGTTCCATTCCTTGAAAATAAGATGAGGGAAAATATATATACTGCATATTTATGATGGATTGCACACATATATAGATTTTAGGTTTGCCTAAAAAATGCATTTATCACAATTCTGAAGGTTTCAAATGTAATAGCTCATGACAGAACAGTAATCCAACTAATCAGTGAGATCTGTGAGGTCTGTGGTGTAACTGACAGCAACTTTGAGGTTACAACAGCATCATTAACAATAAATAACACATGTAAAATTTGATCAAGTGCAAAAACAAACCTTCAGCCAACTTTTACTCCGGTCAAACCTCATTAACCTTACTGACTTTATAGGGGTCAAGGGTCAAAACCTAGAATGTGAATTATTTAACCAACCAAACAGTAACATAGGCAACTACTTATATTAGCAGTAGTTAAGACTTTCTTTCATATGTTGCTCAGATAGCCATGATAGCTAATTTTGCTTATAAGGACCAGGACTATTAATATGTACATTGACAGTGATCGGTTTGCACATAAGCCTCACTTACTCACTGGGACTGATGGGGTTAAAGAAGAAAATCCAGCCTCAAACAAGCAGACTCCAGGAGTTATTTTATAATGAAATGTCATTAAAGTTTAATGTGTGCCTACTTTTCCTTACGCCTAATTTACATATACTTAAGTCAGCAATTTCCTACATTGCCCACATTCAATTTCAACAGCTCCCAGAGCAAGAATGCAACTTTAAAGCATCCCTAATTTACCTCCCAATGTATGTATTTAAAACTGTGACTATACTGAGCAAACTAGTGTGTGAAATTTGTGGCATGTTACACCACAGCCATGCCCCTGATGTTTAGCAGAGGGGGCATGGCATTGTTTTACGGAGGTAAAAGGTTTTCTGCTACGTCATCACATCACTTGTACTTGTCTAGTTATTTACAAAAATAAGAAGAATGCAGACTAATAACAACACATACCAACAAACAAAATGCTCTGTAAACTGCAAGGTAAAGCTATTTTTCTAACAGATTTATTCAAAGGATTTTTTCCTGTAAGGCATTACCTGGGCCTGGCCTCATATTGGCACGTGAATCTTGGGGTATCCTTTCAGTTTTGGATGCAAACGCAGCAGTAGGGATGGGATGCTTGGACAGACCGTCATAATCCCCGAGGTCATACTGTCCAGGTCCTGGCAACGGAGGGTCCTTAGGAACAATCAGAGGAGGTGCTGATATTGCCAGATAATATCTCCTCCTTGAAGCACAGTTGAGAGGATGCACATTTTTTGATTACCGACAAAGAAATAACTGGGGAATACACATTCAAAGCTGGTAAATATTGTGGGGTTTACTCACGGGAGGGTGGTTTTCTTCACAGGTGCAGGGGCCTGATGTGGAGTGTAGGCTCCTGGTCCTGGCACACGGTTGTCCAATGGTGGGGGGATTCTCTGAGTTTTTGATTTGAAAGGGGACAAGACTGCCTTGGGGCCATTGTGGAGCAAGTTGCTGTTCACTTCATAGTGGCCTTTAACATATTTATGATGCAATAGTAAAAATAGAAGAGATTTAATTGTGAATAAGACAAAAGGAAAGAAGTAAAAAATATATAATAACATGAGATTATGAATGACTTTACACAGAGAAATTAGATAAATAAAGATAATTACATGGTGATGGCACATTTTTGTTAAGGCAAAAAGATTCGCGTCCAGTTTTTGACAGGAAAGATGATGTACCGGCCATCGAGAAGTTTCTCTCTCTAACACCACAATGGACCTGCAGAGAAAGAGGAAAAAAGCAGCTACACATACACTACAAGACACACAGCACAGTCTCAAAAGATCGACTGAAGTTTGAATAATTCACATACATACATACATACATCATACTGATTTGGAGCTGGAGTTTTGTGCTTCGGACCATCCAGCTGCACAGCCACAGGCAATCTGAACACTCTGGAGACTCCAATATTAAAGTCGTGTTTGTTCATAAAGGAGCCTGGCAGGTTGTATGCATTTGGTCCTGGTATGCCTCTCTGTGGGATACTGGAAGCTCTGGCAGCCTGGCGCAGAAGATTATATGACAAAGCATTTTAATGCTCCTGGTGTTGAAACACGTCAGTTCAAAACTTCTCAGCAGAATATAAAGCATCAGCATCTCAGCATCAGAGCCATATCTACCATTCAAGACACCAAGGACATGTCCTCTGTATTTTTGTAGAAATTTGGGTTTTTTCTCAATCCTAGGGAATAAAAACGTACACATTGTGTACTTTCATTGCTGCAAGTAAGTCCTGCATTAAAAAATATTATTTATTATAGTATTAAAAGTAATAGTTAGTTTTCCAATTAATCGATTAATCTTTTTTGTTTTGTAGTGAAATTATATAGTTATCCATTATAGTTCCACACAGCCCAAGGTGACGTCTGAAGCTAAAGATATTCAGTTTAAGTCATCAGATTTGAGAACCTGAAACCAGCTAATTTTTGGCATTTTTGCTAAAAAAAATCACTAAAACAATTATTTGATTATCAAAACAGTTGCAGATTAATTTCCTGTCGATCGACTAACTGATTAACTGACTAATCATTACAGCTCTAATGAAGTTATATTACTGGCATTCATGTGTAAGAAGTATCTTACTTTTATAGTTGGTTGAGGTGGAGCTAATTTTAACTATTTTATGTACTGTTGGGTAGTTTTATATAAAACAATACATGGTATTTTATAAGGTGATCATATTTTTGTTTGGAAATTGTTAATCTCAAAGTAACTAGTGCTGTTAAATAACTGTAGTTGAGTAAAAAGTACAATATTTCCTTCTGAAATGTAGTGGAGTAGAAGTGTAGCATGAAATGGAAAATACTCACATTTGTACTTTAGTATAGCACTTAAGTAAATGTACTTTCCACCACTGCTGAATAAAGTGAAAATAACCCAGAGGATCTGACCTTGGATGCAACAAAGCCTGTAGTGCCTTTCTTTGAGAAAGAGGGACTTTCAACCTCAGCGCTGGATATACAAACATAGCTGCCTGGTCCTGGGTTTTCATTCTGAAACAAATGCACGTTATGGTTATGTTGCATAACTTTTTCAGATCTTTATAACTTGTATAAGGATGAGACAGAGTCTGATTCCCTACCAGACAGACTTGTGATGGGAACCTCTTAGCTTGAGATGAAAACCCTTTCTTTTCTTGATTTTTTATCACCACCGTTTGGTATTTTGTTGGTATTGAAGGTGAAACGTTGCAATCAGGGATCTTCTTGGCTAAAAAAAAAGATCAGAAGAATGTCATGTGTCACATATCTGTTATCAAAAATCTAATTTATTTATATAGCGCATTAAAAAAAAAGTTGACTAAAGTGCTGTACAAATGACAGTAAAAGGCACAACAGTAGAGAATGAAATGACATCAGTAGGCTAGTAAAAGGCACAAATAACAACAGTGAAAGGCAATGATAAAATGCAAGGCAATATCACAAAATATATGCACAAATGTAAAACAGAAAAACAGAATAAGAATTGTAAGATCAATTTATAGATAAATAAAAGATTACAAAAAATACTAAAGTCATACATATGACCCTAACTTTATTCCATACATTAAGAGCAACTAAAGGCCATTGAAAGCATGCCAGTCTTGAGTTTGGTCTTAAAAATGTCAATGGAGGGGGAGACACTTGATCGAAACCGGAAGACTATTGCAAATATTTCGGTGCTGCAATCCACATAAATGAAAGCTAGTTCTTACAGTATGTAGACTCACTTTTATTAAGTCCTCGGTACATGTTGCCCATAGTTCAGCTGGATAAAGCGCAGGTAAATCTGGAGTAGGTATTAAGCTCCTGGCATGTTGCTATGCAGGTTGCTATGGCGACGTAAAAACAGCGCGTGTCCTGTGGCGCCATCTGTCGGCGAAAACGACCGTTGCTCACTCGTTTTAAAACCAAACCCGCCACTGTTGTGTTTCCCAGATAGCTCGATCCATCATGGCGATGCATGCGAAAGCGACTCCACCACAGATCCCGGACACCCGCCGGGAGCTCGCTGAGCTGGTGAAGAGGAAACAAGAGCTCGCTGTAAGTTTACGTTGCCGTATATTTGTCAAAAGACGAAAGCAGCGTTATAGGTTTGTTAAGTTTCTTGTCATGTAGAATCGCGGCTGACGCTAACTGCAGCGTTAATGTTAACGTTTGATTCAGAGTGAGCACGCTGCTAACCTAGTTTAGGCCTCTACTAACTCTACTAGCTAGATTAATTGTCTAGTTAACGCTAGATATTGGGCGCTGGTGCAGGTTATAAAACGCATGTGTTTCTAGTTTTTCGAATACATTCTATTTGATAACATTAGTATTTTTGTTGCAGCGGTTTTGGCTGCAAAATAATAGCCAGCTAACAGCTACATGTTAGCTGCCGCCCGGTGTACCGTTAGCGAAGTTCTCGCGATATTTCAGCGTCATGGATTTATGGTTTATCAATGTGCAGCTTGAATAGCGATAACATATTCAGGCTCAAAACATTTTGGACAGGGACCACGAGAAATGCACGGTGTCACACACAAGCTATGCTTAACAAAATTTTAATATAAAAAGATAACCTCTCATCTCATTCTAATTCGTATTGTGTTTACTGTATCTTTGTCTGCCCTGCACTGTGTAGATGTATATAATTGTTGAACATATAACTGTACGTATATATCCTGTTAATACACACATTTATTTAAACTCGAATTTGTATTTATATCTACATTGGTACTCAAACCTCTATTTATATTCTGCTTTTTTGCACACATACAGTTCTTATCATGTCAATATGAATGCACATAGTTGTTATACTGTACTTCAATTTATATTCTGCTTTTTTGCACAGTTTTTATCATGTCAATATGCATGCACATAGTCTTTTTACTTCTATATTCTGCTTTTTTTTTTTTGCATGCATATAATTTTTATCATGCCATTATACAAGCACATAGTACACCGCCACTACACAGAAATGTAATTTACTGTCGCTTTCTTACACGGTTATGTTTGTGTTTATGTTTATTGTTCAGTGTTCATGTTTATTGCTTTTTCTGTTGACATCGGGACGACATTGAATTCTTTGTACTTGCTACTTGGCGAATAAAATCTGATTCTGATTCTTCCAGCTAGACCTGTTTTGCCTTCTCCAGGCTCTCTTTTCCATCCAGCTCCTAACTAGGCAAACTCTCCTGTCTGTGCATCCCTGACACCACCCCAAAATCAAATCAAGAGTCTTGACAAACACACCTACACATCTATCTTGTCATCTATGTGCAGTACTTAGTCTGTTTCATAATATTGTCATTGCATGTTTGTACAACTGCTAGTATTTGACTCTAGATATAACGTCTAGAGCTGCAACAATTGGTCGATTAATTGGTTAGTTGTCAACTATTAAATTAATCGCCGCACTATTTTGATTATTTGTTTTAGTTGTTTTTTTTAATCATAAAAAAAGTTGCTTTTTCTCCAAACTTGCCTGTGTTGCAGAAGTGTGATAACACACTAATATCGTGGGCCAAACCTGCCTCTTGTAAAGCTGCTACAGTCAAAGTTACTCATAAGATGCTTTTCGGTGACTAATCTGTGTTGTGATGCCCAGTTATATAAAGACGACCACATATTCGAAATGTGTAGCGACACAAACATGCACCATCAATTCCAATTTGACACGATTTCTTCCAGGAGACGCTGGTGAACCTGGAAAGACAAATATATGCATTTGAGGGCAGCTACTTAGAAGACACTCAGATGTATGGCAACATCATCAGAGGATGGGACCGATACCTCACCAACCAAAAGTAAGTGTCAGAATACATAAAGACACATAAATCCTTTGCTCTCTTTATTTTTATTTATTTAATTTGTGAAGCATATAGAAGGCAAAGTAATGCTTAAACACTGTTTGTTTCGCAATTCTAACAGGAACTCCAACAGTAAAACTGATAGAAGAAATAGGAAATTCAAGGAGGCAGAGCGTTTATTCAGCAAGTCGTCTGTCACATCGGTTGCAGTACGTCCTTCTCTTGCTCGGCTATTTCACGCAGTATTTCAGATATTCATTTGCTGCATAACAAGACCTGCTTATTCAACTCATTCTCCTGATTTGCAGGCGGTATGTGCACTCGGCGGGATACCAGATCACATGAGTGAAAAACGTGAGTCATTTTATATGAACCTTTTCCAAAGTGAGGGGAACATTTTCTATATCGGATGTTTGAATTGCAAATGTCGTACTGAGTTTGTGCTGTTGTTTGAACCTTGTCAGGCGAGGCAGGCAGTGGCACAGAAAGCGACGCATCTCCAGATCTCCAGAACCAAGAGAACGAGCCCAGCCAGGAGGACACAGAGGACGTGGACTCGACGCTGCAGGACCTAAAACCCCAAAAGGCTGCCTCCTCCTCCTCTTCTGGCAGCCATCACGGAAGCCACAAGAAGAGGAAGAATAAAAACAGACACAGGTAGAAAACTAAGAGACAAGAGCCAATTGTTGCTGTATAATCTCTGCTGTTTTTTTTTCCCCCTCTGTGGTGTTTATTAACAGCAGCCTAATCTGTTCCATAGACAATGAGTCAGTTTGCTTATACACTAGAAATCAGGCTTCACTGCAATGTGTTTACATGCACTGTGCTGTGACAACCTGGTTACTCTAAAATCCAAATTTACATGTAACGGGTCATTAATCAGGTTTCACTCCCAAACTTTGGTTCCATAGCTTATTTTAAATGTATGAGTGATACAAAATGTTGCCCTCTGATTCAAATTCAGACACATTATTGGTAGTGTGAATGTGTCTAAATTGTACAGGTGGTCAATTGTTCTGCTGCAAAGACTTATTAAGGCTACATAGCGTCAGTTTTTAGTCTGACTTAGTTACATTACTTTGAATACGAGGATGTATCACAGTGTGCAGTGATCCCCTTCCCTGACTGGAAAAAAAGTCCACTAACCCCCTACCCCAATTACAGAATCCAAGTTTCACATGATTTGTATGAATCAAAGAAAAAATACTGTAGAAAGCTAATGGTAAAGGCGGGGAGTGCCAAGGCGCCAGACTCTGGGTTAAAGAAACATCCATCATGAAGAGGGACGAGATGCGAAAACCGTTTAAAGTACATATAGAAAGGGGGAAGAAAAGAACTTGAGAGAGAAATCCTCCCTACTGTCAGGCCAGTCGCCGCATGAAATGAGCGTGATTGTCAGTTTCAGAAAGTAACAAAAATCTAATTCAGTCATCAGAATTGTGTCGGGAGCGGGTTTCTGAAGTGGTTCGACCATCCAACAAGCATTTCAGTTGGAGCACACGACGCATTAACCTGCTTACTTAAGTCAGTGGTTTCCAACACTTTTGGCTCGTGCGTGCGTGCGTGTGTGTGTGTCGGTCGTTATCTCAGGTTACAACCTTTATAGACCTGGATTGTAAGCAGTTCAACCAAGGAGTGATTTTTTTTTTTTTTCCTTCTAATCCTATGTCTAGACAGCAAACGTAGCATGAGCAGCACGTCAGTAGAGCAGCAGCAGCGAGTGCTCCGTCTGTGTGTCTACACTGGAGGCGTTCAAGTGCAGTGTTGAGCGTAGGTCACCCGCGTGTTGGAAGTGCTCAGAGCCCAATACACATGACTGTAGTGACGTCCATAAAACGGAGGAAAATGGACTTGAAGTGTAAATGAACGCTTCAGGTCACGGTTATGTCCATGAGACGCGAGCCTGCATGGAGCCAGTGCAGACAGCTGCATAGATTAAAATGAGAGCGTATCTGTTGCATGTGACGTGCGTATGAAAAACGCGTCTGATATTCTTCCTGTCTAGACACGGGGTTAGGTTGGAATTATACTTCTCTGGGTTGCACGTTGGCAAATGTGCACAGGTGTTGAACCAACCAATCAGTTTGCTTGCACAGGTCTGCAATCTGGAGACGATTACGTGTATCTTTTGGAGAAGCATATTTCCACCATTGGATTTGTTTCATTTGAGGATTTTTTTTTTAGAGACCTGGGGATGTGAAAGTATCCAGTATTTCACAAGAAAACTACGAACTAATTTTGTGTAAAAGAAATGTTTTTTTTTTCTTATTCCTTTCCTCCTCTTATATCTTGGGGGATCCAGACTATGTGAGGAACCACGGACACTGAAGTGCATGTAAATGCATTGTTTATTGCTAAAACTAGTTTTGTTAATATAAGGGTAGTTGCAGTGCATTTTAATTGAGTGACCAAACTGGTTTGTTAAGTAGGATTGTTGTTTATATTTGTATATTCAATAAAAGATCTTTCCAGTGTTGAATGTCACTGTATTACCCACCTATTTATTGTCAACCTGTATTTCCTGACTCATGCTTTACTGTCCTAACCACTTATTAACACAGCAGGCGCTCCACCTAAACACACTGAGATGAAGTGGTTCTCTCGCTCTGTAAAGTCCGGACTGCAGTGTTTATGTAGACGTAGGGCTTAGACTCAGGTTGGTGAACTAACAGCTGCTGGTCTCTTCCTTCCCTTACTGCCGCCCCCTCCAGCCCTTCTGCCATGTTTGATTATGACTTTGAGTAAGTCTGAATTTTACTTCCTGCTCCTGTGGTGTTTACATCCTGCCTGCTGTAAACTCCATCCTTAACTTCTTCCACAGTTTCTCCTGCTCTCTGCCTTGCTTCTGTTGCCCTAGAGTTTGAGTTGAAGCCTTGCTAGTTATTCAGTCATACTGCATGTCCAACACTTCATTCTTTAATTTTGAATGCATATCAGCATCCATCACTCTAAACTCCCATTAGATTTTGTTGCTTGTTACCGGGCGATTATCATATCTTTCTGATCCCAGATTCATTTCAAGTGTGCTTCACCAATTCCAGCAATAAATAACATGGCTGGTCTTGTCAGATGATGGGTTGGCTACAGGTTTGTGCACAAACAAGAACAGGCACATGGTCATTTTAGCGTTCTTGTTATGGGCTTGTTTTTAGGCTTCCTCATGGTTTAGTAGTGACGCCGCTTTCCTCTCATAACAAGCTTTATCTGTTAATATCTAATGTTCTTTATTTTTGTTGCAGGTTTGACATGAAGGTTAACAAGAAGCCGAGAGCTGTAAGTTGAGTTCTTTTTCATGTTTATCTAAAAAATACAGTGGTGACTGTCTTTACTTGAATCGTTTTCTTCTTCCTCCTGCAGGATTATTCAACCTAACAAAGACGACTGGAAGACCTGGACACACACACACACACGAGAGGACACATGTAGAGAAACACAATATTTCTGGACTTTGTGAACTTTGTATGCCTTTTCTTTTTTTTTTTTGTTTTTTTTGTCATGTTTCAGTCTACTGTGTGTATCGCTCGAAACATTCCCCCTGCCACCCCACCACCCCGCATGTTACTTGAGGCCTGAAGAGGCTCGACTCCAGTAACACACCATCTTGTATAGTGTTTAAAAAAAAAAAAAAAGACTGTATTTATTATGTAGCTAATTACCATGTTTCCCATTGTGAGAAAGTTTTGCTTTTTGTTAAGCGTCACATACTCGTATAACCCCTGAATGCCCCGGATTCTTTTATTACGTTTTTTTTGTTTTGCAAAAAAATAATAAAATACCAGTAACGTGAGTATGTTTTGGTTATTTATTAAAAGATCCAGGGTCTGTAGATGGATTTAGTTACTGAAGGCAGTACTTTGTGTCACTCATTACAGAAGGGTTTGTTGGAGGTTGTGAATTGTCTGATAAGTTGATGCCTGGCTGTAGTTATTACCTCAAATCTTTTCTGTATACATCAGACATGTCAGAGAGCTGGATGGAGTTCCCACACATATGGTCCATAAAAGTTATATTATAGATTTTTCATAGTTTTTTTTTTTTTTTTTTTTTTAAAGGTCCAAATATGATCAAAGTGTTTACTTTACTGATAAAGAGAACAGCCAGCGCATTCTCTTGTGACAGCACTGTTTGTTTTATGAAAATAGTGACTTGACTTAACTAAACAGGCATCTCCAAGCTCAAGCCAGTGACAGCCCTGTGCTGTACACAGTGTTGCCTGGCTTTTCTCAACGGTAACCTCGCATCTCCTAAACTGTTTAAACAAATAGATGCTTGGGAATTTGTTTCCATATATGCTTGTTGATTAGAAGATGTGTGTGAAAGTTTAAGGTTGTGATCCGCATGCAGTATCGGAGTTTTTCACTAGGAAGCGCCAAAACATAATGCTTGCATGTATGCAACAGTAACCTACAGTATCTTCCATATTCTGTTTGATGTTCATTAACTTTTTTCCTATTGGGCAATTACAGTTACAGCCATGTTTGTACAAATGTCACAATTTAATTATTGATTGTATGTGTAGAACAACATTAATACACAGAAATGGACATAGAAGCACAAGTTTGTTACGGAGTATAGACAATACAAGCAGTTTTCAACCACAGACGGATTAATATGACCTTGTTAGGTCATATATTACTGATTAATCTACCGACTATTTTCTAGATTAAACATTTGTTGTGTAAAATGTCAAAAAAATTGGAAAAATGCCAATCACAGTTTCCTAAAACCCAAGGTGATGTCTTCACATTTATTGTTTTTTTTTTCTGACCCAACAGTCCAAAACCCAACATTTTCAGTGTACTATCCCATAAAACAAAGCACAGCAGCATATTTCTCACCACAGAGAAGCTGGAAATAGTTAATGTTGAAACTGATGAACAATATCAAAATAGTTGCAGATTAATGTTTTGTGTCGAATGATTCATTGACTAAGTCCGATCCGTAGACCTTGTAATACCTTAAATGTGAACCTGACATTTAAAATGTAGGCGCGCACAAAGGTTTCTGATCCTATTATTTCATTGTAATAGTTGGTATAACTTACCCATAAATGTTGGAAGGAATGGATAAATTTGATTATTCGTTCATCCAACATTTTTAAAACCTGGCTTCAAGGTGGTCAGTGAGCCATAGCTCTATACTTCCCTATTTGGGTCTTTGGAATGAAAAGACATATTTTAAAGCTTCCCTACATTAACTCGAAAAGTATTTGAATGTTGCAGTGACTTCCACATTAGTCACGACTGGCCTGAAACATCACCACCACATGGAGGGATGGAGGCGGGGTCCTGAGGAAACGGAGCTGCTGACAAACACAATGATGGAGAGTCTGCCTGGGAAGCGTCCATCTCTGGAATGCATTCCTCGGTTTCACCACCGCTCCATCCCAGAGTCACATTTCATTCGGGTTTAAATGACACAATGCCTGTTTTCTGTTTTACTCTTTACTGCTGTATTTCTCCCAGCAGGCAGTTATCATTATGACTGTTTTTTTAGCAATGCTAGCGGTGTTGCTCTGGATGACAATGGTGGTCTGTCCACCTCTTTGCTCCAGACTGAAATATCTCAACAACCATTGGAAAGATTGCCATGAAATGTGGTGCAGACATTCGTGGTGCCCAGAGGATGAATCCTAACAACTTGGGGATCCATTAACTTTCCCTCTGGAGCCAGCAGCAGATTTCACTTATCCAGTAACATATTTTCAACATCTCAAGGGATGGATTGGCTCAAAACTTTTACATACACTCACCGAGCACTTTATAAGAACACCTGTCAAATTTAATACAATCAATACCACAGCTCTGCCTACATGAGGGGAACACTTCAATATTAAACCATCAACGAGCTCAATAATAAACATTAAGTAGAATTATCACCTTTCTGACAATGTGAACAAAAACAGAAAATGTATACGCTTCGTAAAAGTAGAATTTAGGACAGAGCTGTTGTATTATATAATATATATTGTATTAGATTGCACAGGTGTTCCTAATAAAGTGCTCGGTGAGTGTATATTCATGGTTTCCAGACACTGAATCCTACTGTAATGGATTTTGAGATTGACTTTTTCATTTAGCACCACCATGAACTCACATTTGTGGTTTTGACTGAAATGTCTCGACAACTGTTGGATTGACATGAAATTTTGTAAAGACGTTTATGTTCCTGTCGGGATAAATTAATAATCAAATAACTTTTCAAAACAGTAGTTACAAAGTGCCTCAGAGAATGAAACACTGAAATATGATAATAAAGAAGACATAAAGGATAGGAAAGGATAAAAACATTAAAATGTACTTAAGATACACTGAAATGGACATAAAATAGATGACACTAAAATACAGGCACAATAGCCAAAGTTTGCAATAAGTTAAGCTAACTAATAACTAAGCTAGCAAGCGCCATCATCTTAAAATGTAATATGTCCAATACTTTGGTATGCTTAAAAAAAATACTGAAATTCCTGTCAGCCTCAGTTGTACTTTGTGTTTAATGCTAATTGGCAAATGTAAACTAACATGGTGAAACCTCAATGACAAGTTTCACCGGATGATTCATAATTGATGACAGTCCATTGTGCATTAACGCAGGTTTGGAGACATGCTGCACATTTTTCTCCCTCTGCCTCCCAGCAGTATTACTTCCTCGTCTCCTCCCATGTGTCCTTCAGCCATCCAACACATAGATAGTGTAGAGGCTGTGGTTGGGACCAGGTTACATGTCAGCCCATGACTCAGTCACAGGTTACACTAAAAATGTACTCAGCAGCATCGCTAAGTAATACAATCTGGCCGGAAATGTTTATGCTCACACCAGACATGCATTCCACTTGTTTAACTTTGGGGCGTGTGAGTAATGAGGCATGTTCATGTGTGTTACGCCACTTAACAGCAAATCTTTGTTTCACTTCCTGTCACTTCGGGAAATTCTATGGAAAAACAAAATGAAACCTTAATTGAGCTTTTGGGGGCCAAACAGGATCCTTGAGATTAAATTTAAATGACTCAACTGTGGTGTTTTGATGTGAGATACAATGATGGCTGTTAGATAGACCTTTTTGTACTTTTGAGTCCAGATAACAAGTCCAAACAAATGAGTAAAGTGCAAATTGCAGTCTAGGGATTAAAATAATTAAGTTTGTGACGAAAAAGTTTTTAGTCTGAATCTGGCTTTGGAAAATCCTGATTTGGAAGCACTTCAAATCAGCAATCAGCGCTATTGAGCGTGACTCTTAACCTAAAACTGTTTCATCGATGTTCAGTGTCCAAAAGTGGATCATGACTCTCCAGAGGAGCTGAATGAATGATTTTATTGTGTTCATGAAACCCAGCGTGTGTGTCCAGTCAAGTTAAGCGTCATCCCATGAACAAAAAATATTCCAAACAACAATTTCAGCCTTGCTGACCTTTACTGGAAATGAAGCTTTACTTGTCTGCTATGTTGTTTTCCATCTCCTGTGGTGTTGTTACAACTCACTCATGACGGCTGGGCAGACCATGATTAAAATAGTGGAGTTTTTTTTTTTTTTTTAAATATCTTCCTTTATACTAGTTTCATGAAGTTATTGATGTTTAAAAAGTGCCTTTGAACTGCTCTCAAAAACCTTTAACAAATTAGTTTACACACCTAAAGTCAAAGGAATTACTTTTAAAGGTTATTTTTTGGGCTTTTTGCCTTTATTTGAGTCAGTGGGGAGAGACAGGAAGCACAGGGGGAGAGGGGGGGTATGATATGCAACAAGGGTCACAGGAGTTGAACCGCGGACATTGTGGTCATGTGGTATGTACTCTAATCATTAGGTCATCGAGGCGCCCCATTCCTTTCAATATTTTAATTAAAACAAAGGTTAAAGGTTCAGTTCACCCAAATTACAAAAAAATCCCCAACTTTTTTCCTTTAGTGTGGGGTTTGGCGATATGACAATATACAAAACTCCATCATACATTTGTCCACTGTCAGATATCAATATCAATATTTCTATTATTTGTCAAGTATTTAATTCACTGGACTGGACCTCACCATGAGGTCCATTCAGTAGCTGTTCTGGAGCTTTCTATCATATCACACAATCTTCCCCAGCTGATGGATTTTGCCCAGTTGTCATGGAATTTCAGAGGTTCAAATTTCCATATATCGGAGCACTCCAAGGACTTCTCGTCAATGTTGGCCCATCTTTTGTTGCAACTGGACGAACTCCATCTGCTGAGGAAGATCCTGTAATACAATTGAAAGCTACAGAGCAGCTACTAAATGAACCTTGTGGTGAGATTGTTTTGCCAGCAGCAGTTTCCAAGAACAAACTTTCAGTCTCAAATGTATCAATAGTTTTTTGTTCCAGAAATCTTACTATATCACAATATGCATCAGAATCACAATATTAAATTACATATATCGTTGTGTATGTAATCGAGAATTTTATCAATATCACCCACAACTATCTTAGTGGTATTGAGCCATGTGGGTAGTTTTGATTTTATGGTATGAGAAGAAGAAAGTAGAAAGTAGTTTCAATAAAAAACATTGACAATGAGGTCTGTGGATTAAATAGAGACGCTGTTAGAGACACTGTTTTTGGAAAGCGATGTTGCTACTGAATTTTTAAAATGTAATATCAGCATATTTTAGTAAATGAAATCAAAACTATCTGCTTGGCAAGACAACTATAAAATCAAATATTGTTTCAGTCCACTTTACAAAAAAAAAGAGAGAAGACAGTTACAGAAAAAGAGTGAGAAATAACAGGATTATTGAGCTGCTCAAATGTGAATCTCTGTACACTGTAAAAGAATATCATTTGTATATTCCTTGACATAAATAACAATTACAAGTTCTTAGACCTTAGAAAAATAAATTATCAGCATTTGAAGTAAAAATTTAAATTGAGTAACTTTGAATCTTAATCTGTGATTCATTACAAAGCGAGAAAGTTCTGTCAACCTGCAGGAAAAAAACAATTTTGACTCTGTTTTTTCATTTATGACTAAATGTCTAATGGATTGTTGCCTTAACTCATTAAATTGAGTTATTATGGAAACATTACTCGCTCATTTCAAGAATTTCTAGTGAGTGCAGTACACAGGTTTGATTTACTTTAAGTAAAATAACAGAAGAAATAACAGAAAATTTTGAGCTGTGATAATGTAAAATAATGTTTCTCTGGTTTGGAATAAATTAATAGAAGTAAAAATTGCTGGTTAGATAAACTCAAAGCTTAAATTTAAGAAATTAAGTTAAATCAAAATGTTAAAAGTTCGAGTTTTTTCAACTTTTCCTTTTTTACAGTGTAGACATTAAGGACCTTAGATGACTCGAAGAATCACGCAGTAAAAATACACTGTAGGAAGTTTAGGATCTTGTGCGAGGCGTAGCCCCCTTTCTTCTTCTGTGGTCTGTCAGTCAGAGTCTGTCTAATTGCTTTAACAGCCTCCATCAGCAAGGCCCAGCTGAGTCCCAGAGCCCGCAGAGGCTGAGTGGGTCGGGATGACGTGAAAAAATCTTGGATATTTGCTGTGGAGCTTCAACCCCGTCCTTCCTCCTTCCTCCTCCTCCTCCTCCTCCTCCTCCTGGGACCAAACAAGGCTGCTCTTCTACATCCCCGCAAACAAGGTCAAACATATTTCAGGAAGAGTCATGGGAAAAACTCAAACAAATAACAGCACCACATGGCTCTTTTATTTTTCATCTGGAGTTGATCTTGTGATAAGATTTTAACAGTGTGTAAAGAACAGGCTTGTTGCAGCAGGTCAACACCAACACTTGGTCATAAATGATGATCAAAAGCAGAAAGTTACAGGAAATGTGTATCACTGCATGACACACACATTTCTGAGTTTATGAGGGAACAGCACCGGCCTGGAGTGAGAAGAGAAGTCATATTTTCACATTATCACCTGTCACTACACTTTTAAATCCATATTTTGGCTTGTTCATTTCCTCCCCTCAGATAAATGTCCATTGTTAACTAAGTAATTTCAGCTCAAGGTCCACTTAGCTTTGTCCGGAGTTTAAAAAGAGGAACTGTACTCCTTAGGTGGGCCTTGAGTTAAGATAATTTTGTATTGTTCCCAAGTTAAAGAACATACTTTCATGCTCAAGAGCCCCTGCAGACATGTTTTAAGACATATAAAATTACTCTGCTTGGAGTAATAATTTGTGTCCCCACAAAAAGTTCAGTTATTAGTTTAGTTTAACTGCAGGACACAAGATGTCTTCTATTTAATGGAAAAGTCCATTTTCAGTGTATGTGTGCGCGCTGGAGGCTTCCACATCACCCTTGTGCTCCAAAAATAGTTGTGATGTCGCAAAACCTGCTCGTAGGTACACGCCTTAAACTCAGATTTTCAGTGAGCTCAGAGAAACGTTCCCCCTTTCTGCAAATAAATGTGAAAACAAACTTTGCACATACATCATTCTGCACCGTGAAGGTCAAACATCCAACTGAAGGAACAGGAAGAAAAACACATTTTTGAGTGGAGAGGGGCTTAAAATGTTAAATATTACTGTTTCTGACAAATGTCTTTATTTCTGTTTAATGTTTAATGTTTTCTGGTCACTGTAAAGGTAGAAAGATCAGACTCAAGGTGTTTAAATAAGCATCAGACCCATAGAAATGAAAGCACTGTAGTCCAAAATCACCAGTTCTATGGAAAACTGCCCAGTTGAACTCCATCATCATGTGCACTCTCTGTTCCCTCCTGATGACATGGACACTAGCCTGGCACAGCCTCCATATAAACACAATCAGAGCAGATCAGTACAGAGGTTCTGAACTGTAAATATTTATGTAGATTATGTAAGTAATAGTAAGGGAAAGTCTGGGAGAACCCACAGAAAACCATTTTTGGGAAACGCGGTGAGGTTTTTTTAGAAAGAGGTTGTCAAGACAGTTTAAGATGATCTAACGGTTTTCATTAAGTATCATCAAAAAGGAGAAAACATTTTACAATATTGGGCAACATTTTGTTAAATATATGAAAGACATACTTCTGAACCAGATTGACAGTTTCTATGTATAGATCAGATTTTACCATGTATTTATGTTTTATTACGCTGTAATATAAATAGTTGAAGTCAACTTTTCTTATGTGTTATTTTACGTGTAAATATGAAATTTTGAGAAAGCAAAATGAAATATTTTTAAAAAGGTGTCAAAAACTGTTCAAATCTTACCATATGATTTTAAACACTTCTTTGTACTGTAGAGTTGTCTTTGTTTTATTCTTCTTCAGCTTTGTGCTAATGAGCTCTTGACATTTACGGTAAATAACGAATGCATTGTGCATGTTTTGTTCATATAGAAAACTACATTATTCATCATTGTTATGACCGACTCATGAGCCACAACAAAAGAAGGAGATGCACACCAAACTTAGCAGGAACAAACTGAAATTTATTAAAGTAAATGACAGTAATAACTGCAAGGGGGTGTGAAAGTCAGGATCAGAGAGTGCATGAATGCAGTGGCTGAAGGGAAGCAACAAAAGAGAAACATCCCGAGCTCGGAGAAGGGTGAAGGGACACACTGGTGTCTGGGCAGGAAGGCTTAAGTAACTGGCCAGTGTTCCCAGTTAGCTCAATGGCACCTCAACTCCACCAAGCCAAAGACCTGCAGGACAAACAAAGCACCAGACCAGACCAGTACACACAATACACAGGACCAAAGCAACAGGCTCCTTTGACATATTTAATTGCTAAGAAAACTGCAGAAGGTTATGTCACTGCACAAAAAAAGTGTCATCTATTGAAATTGACTGCTGCAAGCGTTTATATATTGTATATTGTACCTTAAAAGAAAAGTTCCCTCTCAATAAAGAAGTTAACGTACAGGAAGCAGTGGGATTTCTAGGACGGCTCTTTATTTAAGAGTCAAAGAGAAGTTTTGCATAGTGGAATATATGAAGTTTACGCTCCGAAGTAGAAATACATTTGACAAGCATGGGTCAAAAACATTCAAATAGCTAAAATAAAATGCATTGGATCTGTCTAGCGGTCAAAGTTTTTTTAAAAAAGTGTCATCAATGGTGAATTATCATCCTGTCAAAAAAACAAACCAGCTTAATTTAAATGTTTACAAATATCTTTTGTATATTTCATTAATTATATGATGTGCAAAACATTAGAAAATAAAGAAAAACAAACAATATCACAGGACATTTCTGCAGAATTTATACATACATTTCAATGTGCTGAAGGCTGATAAGAATTTTGTAAATACTGAGCTTTGTATCAGCTTTACACTGATGAGAGTGAGTTAGTATATCGCAGTGTTCATGTGCACGGCTGAGGTTTAGAAGTTTCTCTGCTGGTGTCAGCAGTGTTCGATATTTGCTGCGTCAGGTGCAGGTGTTGCAGGTGTAGTTAGTGGGGGGGGGGGGGTCAGTCGTCGTTGTTGCAGTCTGTACACAGGATCAGGTCGCGGTCGGGGAAGAAGCCGGAGCCCACCAGCGACACAGAGCAGCGTGAGCACTTAAAGCACGGCTGGTGCCACTGCCGGTCCTCAAAAGAAACGTACTTCCCGTCTCCAAAACCTGCGAGACACGCGTACAACACATGAGCAAGTGATGAAGGAATGTTTCACTGGGGGTGGAAAATAGTTTAGTAACAGCCTCACCACATTCAGGAAATAAATTAATTCAAGATAACATCAGCAGTTGGCAAAGCACTGCCAGTTCTGTGTACCTGCTGGTATTCTGGTTCATAGCTGTGGTCAAAAGCATTTAACTCTGGCATGTAAAGTTTCTTTGCCAATGCTATAAAGAGGGGAGATAAAGAAGATATTGTTGTAGCTGTATTGCTGTTGTTGCTTTATGTTCACTTAAACTAAAATTAAAAATCATTTCTGATCAAAAAAACAAGCAAATGTTTGCCTTGATTTGTATACCAATCTGGTCAAAATTGTGATTGCCAAAAAGAAGAAATTGAGGTTTTATTTATTTTTCTGCTGCAATAATGACATTTCTCCGGGGGTGTGACTTTTTATTTCCAATAATGTCAGTACTGTAATTTGATTGATTGATTGATCTGTGTGGATGGGCACTAAATTCCAGTGGCCACACAGGCAGTTAACCAAATGCCAACGTTACTCCATCACTCTGTATGTTCATTACTTGTCGTGATTTGCATTACAGTAACATATGAAGCGTCGAGGTCACAGGACGACCAGCTGCAGTGAGAGTCTGGTCATTTTCCGTCACTATATCCAGACCATCCTCACACAAAAAGTGAAGAGAATTCAAATTTCAGTTCAACTGTGTGCAGATTATTTATGTGATTATAGCGTTGTCTTTCAAATGATTCTTCAGTTATTCTGGCGTAAGTGTTTGTAGAAAAGTAAGACAATCCCGGTGAAAAGCTGCAGCGTGTTTGTTTTTACATTACTGTCTTTCAAGCCTACCAGTCTCTCCTTAGGCTATGATTTTCGAGGTTTCAATTATGTCCCATATATTGTCCATTTGTTCACTTTTGTCTTCCTCCCATTGTAAATAACTTAAAGTCAAGAGGCTGTAATATGTAGTAGAACCAGCTGGCGAAGGACTGTAAACAGAACTGTGTTCCCACGCATGCGTAGTGGCATCTGCCGTACACTGAACTACTCTCTGGAGACTGAAAGCATGATCTGTTATTAGTCTTTGGAGCCATTTATAACCAAACTAACATGCCCAAAACTCTTCATGATGAAGGAACATGTCATCCAGTGCAGCAATGTGGCTCACTGATGTGTTTTAAATTGTTTTTGGACAACAACAGAGCTCTACAGCACAGAGGAATCAGATATATCAGGATATTTGGATACACACACAATACTTGTTAGCAGATCAGTTCATTGTTGGTTTGGCTCTACACATGAGATTTGCTGACAATAAGAAAAATATAGAAAATCGACAGCCGTATCCTTTAAAGAGCTGCCATCTTGTTCCCAGTACCCACATGACTCGTTCATGTCAGTGTCAGTGTGCAGGTCATATCCGTCGACACATGGGGGCTTTAAGTGATGCAGGTTGGGAATGGGCCAGAGATAAAATGTACTGCAGCAAACTGTCATTTTTTCTAATCCAGCCTGGATTGGAGCACTGGGTAAAATAAAGAGAAGTACGTAGATTTTCTTCTTTAGATAATGGTCTTGACATTTTGGCTTTTATTGATAGTAGATAGTCGACACAGACAGGAATCATGGGGTGAAAATGGGAGAACCAACCAAAAATCTCCAGTTGAACCATTTGATTTGCATTGTTTTATATGTCATAGTCTATAACAATGCCAACAGACAAAATGTTGTGAATTAGTAAAGGTAGTTCTGTATACTTCTCTGACCTGTGATGGCCGTGTTGCAGCCGGCACACTTTTTGGCATAGAGGTTGCTGAAGCACTTGACGCAGTACGGGCATCCCCCCTCCGAGGTGAAGGGTTGGCCGGCCAGAGGAGTTTTGCAGCCCGTGCAGAGAAAACACTCTTTGTGCCACACCTCGTCCCTGTAGGTCACCCCTCCTTTAGTCAGAGCCTGCAGCACACAAACACAGACTGTGTCAGCACAACATGTGACAAGCTAAGATCCTGCTTTGGCAACATTTCGGCAACTGCTACTGTGTTTCTGATGTCTTTTTCTGTGAGTTTTCTCTATATAGTCTATAAAGTTTGAGTTTCTGTAGGTAGTCCTATTTTATGTTTGTGTCTGTAAGATATTACTGTTAATGCTTACTACTTTGTTCTTCTTCCTATAGATTTCATCCAGTGATTTGACACCCGCATGTTTAAAACAATTGTTAAATTTCATCCACTCAGTATCAATTTAGGCTAAATTACAACTCAGAATCAGTAGGAATAAAATCAGATGTGACCAGTATCCCCTGACACATTGTGGAATACAGATATGAAAAGTCAACAAAAATATTGTTAAGAGCCGACAATCCCTTAAAAGTTTAAAATGAATTCTTAAAAATGTATTATGTCTAATCAATGTATGTCTGTTGGTTTATCTTCCAGCACTGATGTCCTTTGTATTTTTTTCATGATCATTATTAGCTTGTAATTGTTTAAGTCTCTGCTTCCAGCTTCTCAGATGGTTTTGGACTGTTGGTCAGTGTCACCTTAGGCTCTGGGAAATTGCATTTTTTCAATATTTTCTGACATGTAATATATTAAAAGTAGTAATCGGTTAATCAAAAAAAACTTTTAACAGATTAATAAATATTGAAAATTATCATAAGCTGCAGCCCTGTATTATAAAAAATGTGTTGTATATTCATAGTCAACGCCCACTACCATTCTGCACATGAGGCCTGGTTCACCTTTTTGCATTGGCTGCACTGAGGAGCAACCCTGCCCTCGTAGCACGGCACGCAGTAGTAGTTGTTTTTGTCTGGGATGAAGGCCTCGGCACCGATCGGCTTCTCACAGCCGTGACACACAAAACAGTCCTCGTGCCACGTGGAGCCGCCGTACTCCAACATCCTTGATCCTGTCAGAGAAATACAAATACTGTGTAAATGTTTAAAGAGTGGAAGAGAGGGAGCAGAAGAGGGTGGTTTTTGACTGTTTGTTGATGTCATGCTTGACATTTTCAAGTTCTGTGTCACTTCGGTCTTTCCTTTGATCTCTGTGTCTCTATAAGCTGATACGAAATCTGATAGCGTTCACACGAACACTGAGGAGACCAGAAGTGATGATTCAGCGCAATGGCTAAACCTGTTCTTACACGGCCTTCCTGCAACGTACAATTACTTCAGCTTATCTTGCATCAAAGCAATCTGACAAGCTGTAACAAAGCAATGCTCTCGCCGGCACATGGCTGCACACTGCTTTTTATTTATTTTACAGTTTTAACCATTTTATATGTTTGCTAAGAAACACACGCTTCACTGCAGACGTTTATAAAAGTTGGCAGCCAGTCACGCCTATGAAATTGGACGTCAGATCCCTTAATCACTGGGCTCTTTTTTTTACGATTTTTGGGACCTGAAAGGCAGCCCAAAGGCATGACGGTGTTTTGAACTTGAACTTGGCTGCACTCTTAAGAAGAGGGGGGAGAGCGCAGTAGCTTTTAAAGGCATTCCAGGCAGAACAGAAACTGAAGAAAATGACTGCTCAATTCAGAAAAGAGCTGGTGAGTTATAATGGCCCACACTCCCAACAGGACCGGGTAATTTTCAGTCATCCGACACCACCGCTGCAGTCGTGTCGTCACAGCACTTGCAGCTGAAAGCACTGCTGGGAGATATTTTCAGCAGAGCAAGGAAACAATCATTCTGTCACATCTAAGCTGTCACACCCTGGATAACAAAAACTCATTAGCCTCTTTATCCCTGCAAAGACAGGGTGTGAACTTTCTGGCATCCGAGCAGCACAGACTGTTTGACTCAAGGGTCTGTCCCCAGGGGAAGTTTTGTGAACTTGTGTGATGGAAAAAAAAAGTGTTCCAGCCAGTATTTATTGTCCCTACCTGGCATGACTATCTTGTCGCAGGCCACACACTTGGAAGAAAATTCATTGCAGTAACAGTCGCTGCACACCAGCCCCTCGCTCTGGCTAGTGAAGGGTTCGTCTGCCAGAGAGCGCTCGCAGCGGAAACAGCGGAAGCAGTGCTCGTGGTAGTGTCTGTCCTCGTAGAAGAGCTCCTGGAGGAAGAGGAGACGGAGAGTGAGATCAAATATGTTTCATAAAGACATTGATCAAATTCAGTTTTGCTCTATTTGTTGAATTTAGGGATACAACACTTTTAAATTCCAGACTAACCAAAGCCAACACTTAATTCATCTTAATGCGTATAGATGTTTATAAGTTTGCATGAAGGAAAAAGACCTACTATAATAAAATTAAATGGATGTGTGCAGTAAGATTGCACCTAATGATTAACTTATCGATTAATCTGTTTTAAAATAGACGTGAATAATTGTGAACCTATCCTTTAAACAATAAGTCGATTATAAAAATAGTTGTTTAATTTTCTGCAATCAAAGACAAAAAAGGATAATGATAAAGAATTTTATTTTTATTTATTTTTATTTAAAGAATTTTTTTTAATGAATAATGTTATTTTAAACCTGTCAGTTTGTTTCAGTGTAATCAGTTTATAGTTGATTTCAAGCTTTTCCAGAGAAACACTCAAAGCTATTTATTTTTATATTGGGATAATGAGAAGTACAACAGCAGTGAAAGTTTAAAAACTGATTAACTGATAAAAATGTCCTTCCCGCTCTCTACTGTAATGTCCCAATGTGATAACTATCTAATAAATAGTCTAATTATGTGCCAAACTACTTTTGGAAAACATCAGGAAATGTCAAAAGTGGAATTGATTGGCTCTGCAAAATAATAAAAAAAAAGCTAAACTTCTTTCAGTAATGTGTTTGAACACACACACACATAACAGAAAGCTGTATCAAGTGAGGTGTATCTAATTAAATCAGATGAGTCTGTGTTGTGATTGTGAGGATTTATTCTTCAGATTCATCAAGTAAACGTCACCAAGGAGATCTTCATATCCTCAGCCATGACATGTTATTCTCAAACAGTGAATAATACAGGAGCTCAAACAATTTGTCCTGAACTGTGACTGAATAAAAACTTTATATGTTATTGTTCTTCACAGGGAGATTCTCTTTTTGCAGCTGCCCACCCGTCAGCTTGGAGGTCAGAGGTCACGGTCACTCACAGGATTCAGTTTCCTGCAGAAGGGCACTTCAGTGCTTCGGATGTTTGCCGACATGGGAGCCTAAACACACAGCTTCCAACTTTTCTACTTAACCCTTCTGTCTGAGCGTTAACAGAGGAGCACAACATGAGGAAAATCTCTGTGCATTTCCTTTTTTTCCTTCAATATTTTCTTAAAAATAAGAACACCCACTTTATTATTTTTCTTTTTTCTTTAACAGCTGCTTGTGTTCCAGGTCATCTGCAGTTCAAGCTAGCTCTGTGATAAATGGCCCTGTTGAACGGCGGGTGAAAAACTTATTTTTGAGGCGTAGGGTTTCACAGAAACAGACACAACTAAAGGAGAGGGACAGAGAAGGATGAAGGATGAATGCTGTCACGTCTTGTGCAGAGGAGGGAGGGCCAAAGCAAGCAGCAGCGTAATTTACTGCCGGTCCCTCACAGGGAGTCTATAATTCACAGGACACCGATGGCCCTGTGGCGTCTGTGCATGTTTCCTTCAGGACAGTGTTTTTATTTTATACTAACTAATGCCTTAAAGGAGCAGCGTGTAGGATTTAGTGGCATCTAGCAGTGAGGTTGCAGATTGCAACCAACTGAATACCCCTCGCCCTCACCCCTCCCTTTCAAGCGTGTAGCAGGCGCGGTGATGTGGGTGCGCCTAACAGGCCTGGGCCCGCCCACTTGTACAACTGGCCCATCCTAAATGACTGTGAGAACATATATATATAACATAAAGACTAAAAAAAAAAAAACATTTCCCTTTCTAAAAAAGTAAAAGACAACATTTGTCAGGCTACTATCACAGTAACACATCCGTTTCCAGCTACGTAGGATGCATGCAGTCACTGTCTAATTTCATAGCTGCAAATTCATTTCCTATTTCCTAGAAGAACCTAGAAAACTATGTAGGCGAGACAGGAGGTGACAGGAGCTGAAAATTCCTGCCTGACTTGATTGTCTCTATGCCTTGAAAGCGTAGACCGTTTCTGTTCAGACAAGCTTATGAAGTGCCCGCTCTCTCTCTCTTGTTAAAAGTCAACCTAGCTCACCCAGCAATCACTCTCTGTCCCTGCAATCAACTTAAACAAATAATAATCCAGCCAGGTCATCCAAACAAGACGGTATTTCCTTAAATAGAATTAAAATGTCACTGTTCTAAATGAATGGATGTATCGGTCTACACAATCCACAGCAAAAGATAAACATGATAGATAGCGACAGAACGCAACGCGTCATTCGCTTAAAAACTACGCCCACCGGAGGGGAAAACAATCAGCGCCATAATATGCAACCAAGGGCTGAAATGCTAACAAAATGCCTGCAGCTAGCTAAAAACATTAGATTTCAGCATGTCAAAGGATTATTTTAGCACCATATGTCTACCAGAGAGGAAAGGTAGTTTATAAGCATGTGCTGAAACCTGTTATATTGTATATGCCAAGATGCAATACATGAATGCAAGGGCTGACATCACATCTACAGTAGAGATAACACAACTGTATAGGCGGGAAAATTACGTGCACAGACATGCAATCATTTCCCATTCAGGCTCTTTTTACAGTTAGCATTTCAGTTGAATGCAGGTAAGCTATTCTGTGATACAAACACTGCATATCTTTTAATTAAACACCTGTTTGGTTTTTACTTTCATGCTGTTCTCTGTGACTAGCAGCGTGTGCAGGTATATGTGTCATTTTTTTACAAAGGTTTTTGAGTTGCGGGCTACCCGTGCAGTTCTCTGCATTGCAAATGTTTTACAAAAAGATTTAAAACCAGTCATGAACCAGTCATGCTAGTCGCCTTCCACAGCATATCAGTCATTTCTGTTTTAGTAAGACTACCAGGTGGAAACCGTCAAAGGAAGGCAAAGAGTATTAACCTCTGTGATTAAAAGGCCCAGCCAAAATTACTCTGGCTCATCCAAAACTGAAATCCTGGCACCGCGCCTGGCATGTAGGAGAACCTACGGTGGCTGCGAAACTCCTGAAAAACACGAAAGGCCCTCTCTAGAGCCAGTGAAACATGGCGGTGCAACATGGCGGGCTCCGTGGAAGAGGACCCGCTCCCTATGTAGATATAAAGGGCTCATTTTCAGGTGATTGTACACTAATTAAAACATACTTATGAATATTATATTCCATTTCTGCCAATAGATCCCCCTAAATCTTACACACTCGTCCTTTAAAAGCAACCTAAAAGTGTTACAGACTATTTAGTATTCTGCAAGTAGAGTTATATTTTCCAGGAATGTCAGCTGTTCTGTAGAAGCACTTATTTTTAGCGTTTTGAGCTAACCTTGGCATTGTGTCCTATTATTTCTTTACATTGCTGGCAGGTGTTGGCATACAGGCGGTCATAGCAGGGGATGCAGTGAGGGTTGTCCTCCACCTGGATATATTTGCGTCCGTACAGGGACTCGTCGCAGTTCTTGCAGTCGAAACGGTCACTCATGATGTCTGGCTGACCTCCTGCAAACAGAGAATTCACAGGCGCAGTTCAGCATCCACTATCAGCGAGAAGACAGCGCAGGAAGGAGGAGGAAGGAGATTAGGAAGAGGGAGAGCGAAAGCAGGAAGAAGGGAGGCAGTTTTTTTGAATATGCAGCTGGGAAATAAAAAAAAAACAACACCAGAGACAAAAGAACCATTATGAACTCTGAACCATTATGAACTCTATTTAGATTAACTTTTAACACAGAAGGAATGGAGTTGGTTTACTGAAAGACATCATACAGCAGTTAATGGTTAAATATTGTTAAAAAATGTTCCACATCCCAAACACTGTTTTGGTCACTGCAAGTAGAAAAAGGGCTGAATGTACACTTTTACTCAAAGAGTTATGGCTGATTCATAGTAAATCAGTGCTGTAATGATATAACTTCTTATAGCTTCTCCTGTTTTATCATTACTCTCTAACAAGTGAAAGCATATTTTAACGTCAGTCTCTCCCTCCCCTTCATTCTTGTACCAAAACCCCCTGTGGCGGTTTGGCATTGAGAAAGAACAACCAAACAATATTAATTGTTGGGAGCTGAGTCGAAACAGTGTTCTCTATTTCAAAGACTCTCTCTCGAGGGCTTTTTCATCTGTGTTTGGCTTGTGTTTAAAGGGCAATACCACTCATTTATCTAGTTTATTTTGTCCACTTTTGACCACAACGTTCTCACAAGTCCGTGGGTGCACATAACTTGTGGTCTTTGTTATCTTGTTGTCAGGAAACAAGACAACAAAGACCTGAACTCGTAATGCCATCAAGATGGATTATTTGCTGCAACTTTAGCTTCTTTTGTCCAAACTAATCATTGTGATGCCGTTAATGTGCTGTCTTCTAACAGAACATCACCAGCCGTGAGCATTTTGTAGGGATGAATATATTTGGGCCAGAGCCACAGTTATTTGATATACCACTTTAAGACTGGCCTTTTGTTTCTGAGAACAAAAACTGATTCTTAACGACATCCTTTGGGGACATATCTTGATTTCAGCAGTGTTGCCTTCAAAGACTTTAACTATTTAAAACTGAACCCTATTTACCCATTAAAAAATCTTTCAAGTGGACTCTGATCAAAATCTCAATTGCCTCATTATGGAACTTTTTATATCTTTCTTGGTGCACAACGCTACGCTACAGTCCCACAGCGCCAGAACAACTTTAAGCATGTGAGTATACTGACACTAATGAAGCCATGTAATTATTTGAGTTTCAGCTTATCAATGATCTGATCATTTGCAGAGTTTAAAAAAGGAAAGTAGCATCAAAAGTGCATGACAAGCACGTGACCTTAGACTTAGCTTATTTGACCTCTTTTTATAGACGTAAGATTTCGAATTAATGTGATGAAAAAGTGTTTTTATGTTGTTGTTTTTTTTGGTTGTTTTGACCAGACAGGATTGTATGCGAGAATAAGATAAAGGCTGCTGTATACTGCGTCAGAACTGCTTGTCAAGGCAGCTTTATTTTAGCTTTATTTATAGTCGAATAGCTTTGGAAAGATCCCCCATTTTCCAAAACTGAAAATCCAACATTTACACCCACTTCAGGTGTGATTGGCCAGCTGTGTAGATTTAAGAAAGGAGCCAGGGTTTGAACTTCTCTCTCCAGCTCTTTTTTCATTCTTTACACCATTATTGCTTCATAGTTCAACACTATAAATGCCTGCCAGAAGAAAGTTTAAGCCTTTATCCCTGTATTTAAACAATATTGCGTCTCCCCCCTCTCTAGGATGGCCGGCTTTTCACTCCACCTTCGAGTGTGGCTGTTGGGAACAACTTTAAACACATTTGACTTCCAACAAGGTCCAACAACACGTCATACAAACTACTTCTTTTCGAGCATAACCATGCCTTAATAAGGTCCAAAATGAAAATACTCTAACTTGGTTTTATCGCAACTTACAAGCAAGGCAAGACAATGTTGATGTATCTAATTCAAAAAATTGGCTAAATTTGTTTGTTTTACATATATAACTGTTGTTTCAACCGCATTTCAGTGACTATATTTCAGTGTGTAGTGAGGTCCTGTTTCATCGTTGTAGAGGTGTTGAAACAAAGGTTTTATGTCTAAACCACATTTTAACTCAGGTGTCTGGGCATCTTTTGTTTTAAGGAGAGGGTGTGTTGTATGCTAACCCTGATGAAGGCCACAGGCTGAAATGGTCTCATAATAAAGTTTTTCTTTATACTACAAGTGTTGCTGGAGTTTTGACCCTACTTATCTCTTAATTTGTGAGATAAGTGCAGTTGATCAAATGTAACCTTAAGAGGCTAACCCTGTAAACGATAAATTTATTGAAATCCTTTGCAGCTCTAAGCACCAGTTTACCATGAGAAGTAGCCTATTGTATAATGCTTATGATGCAAACAAATGAGTCAGTTGACACCTGGTGGAGCAGAGGAAGGACCGGTGAATCAAGGCACGGCCACACAGACAATAACATCCCACTGCTATTACTGAACACAGTGGGGCATTAGCAGAGTGACTCGAGCTCGGATACATGTGCAGCAGCAGCAAAGGGAAATGAGTGAGGAAATGAATTGTGGGAGGTCGAATTAAAATGCCCTCCTCTAGAACAGTTAAGACGGGGCAGGCAGGGCTCAGCAAGATAGATACAGTGTGGATGAAGATTACGAATAAGGCGTGACCACTGAAAGGTCTCCAGAGTTTGGGATATGTTCATGTTCAGGATCACAATGTCTGAAACAATGATTTTACAGAGGCAGACACTTCAATATTTTACTTGGGAACGGTTATTGCTTATAATTTCCTCCCCTATTTTGGGCACAGAGTGGCTTTGACATGTTTCTATAATGTCAGAAAAGAGGAGGTGGGTTCAACAAAGTGCAGGCTTTGAAATCTCCCTGAGGGATCAAGGAATGAGCCGAGACCCCCCCCCCACTCCCCGTCCCAGCGGAGGAAGACGTCACCCAGAGCTCATTGCAAACTGATGAAGGCCTCTTGTTTTCTCTAAAAAAAACATATTTGTGGTTTGTATTGAAGCTGGCAAGAATTAAAGATCGTTCATGATGAACGATTCCCGCTCTATGAAAGCTGACTTTTGCAGGTACCATGCTTCACGCTCTGTAACCCCCAAGTATTTGCATCTGGTCCGCTAAGAAGTCATCTTGAAAGTGGAGTTTACATTCCTCATGTCTGACTGCTATCAAACATTTTGTTTCTTATAACCAATGATGCAGCAATTTCAGATAAACATAAAAAAGATAAACACAGACTGCTCTCAGTCATGTGTTAAGCTGATGCCAGAACCAGAAACTCCCATTCCTCCACGCCTCGCTCAGAGACTTTCTCCCAGTGCCATGTTAGCACAACACTGAGGACATCCCTCATGTATCCCTCCCTGCAGATAACAACACTGCTTCCTCTTAAAGGGCATCAAGCTAGGTCAACAAAATATGGAGGAAAACCAAACTGACACAAAACATCACATCCTATGTCTGCTTTGTGTCAGATTGCTGTCTGGATTGGGAAATCAGCCCAGCTTCCCTCCTTAAATGTCTGAAGAGGTTTCTATTCTCGTCCATCCATGTCTACGATGAATGCAGTGATAGAACAATGGTTTTCCTTCCGGACATAGTCCTCTCAGTTTTCAGCTTTATGTTTCTTTTCCTGAGCCACAACATCTGCAAACACATTCTGTGGTCTCCAGCTGTTGTCTTTCATCAAGTTCTCCTTTAGTCATCCACTAGGGGATTCTTATGCGACTGGTGCCAAAACGCAACAGCATTGAATTAAAATCCATCAAAGTAGAAACAAAATCTTTTATGAGTCCTATAGAACTGTCCAATATGGGCACTATAGTCAGCTATACAATAGGCAGCTATGGTAAGACCCAGGGTGTGTCCAAAAGAAAAATGTTGAATACTGTCCACCAATTAATTTTGAGTGTGCCCTCAAAAATTCCCCCAATGGAACAAAATCACAACTATTTTCCTGAAAACAACTACCTGCAGCTGGAAATGAAGTTGACGTGAGCAGTAAGATTGATTCAAAACGGCAGAGTTATGGGGCGTTAAACAAAAACTATGTGCTGAAAGAAGCAAAAAGCCCCGTAGATTCACTGCAAACAACACATTTCACATTAAACGGGGTCAATAGATTCAATGTTGATATAAAACATTGATTAGTGCAACTTTAATGAACTAATGAAAACTTGATAACTAATCAAAACATTGCAATGTTATTAAAAATTGTTTACACCGTCATACAGCTCCACAAAGTAAGCAAAAAATGGGTAATCTGCCTGTTTAAAGTGAGATTATGCAACTTTTGACAGAAAAAATAACACAATCTTCTTAAAAACTGAATTCATAAACAGTAAAACGCACCATTGCACAGTTCAATATTCATAGGTTTTGCTGCTATATAGCTTTTATAGCTGCTATAGCTATATAGCTTTAGCTTTAGCTAGCAAATGTTAGCAAAATCAGCTAGATATTGCTCAATCAGTTTGCTAACTTCATGACTTTTTTCTTCTTCTGCTACACTTCATTTTATCATTTATCCATAATCCATATTGTCACTGGTGGCCAGTAATGCATTACTTTATACTGTACGCTTTACAGTACGTGATTACTTTTTTTCTAACGACCGCACGGGATTGCAATTTGAAATTCAAGTAATTAGCTTACATTACAGTTACTAATTTGATTGGAGGGCTGATATCAGTTTGGTCTGTGTGTTCAGTGGACAAACTGTAACTTTTTGTATGTTCTTAGCTGGCTTGCTAACGTTAGCCACTGCACGTTCAAGAATCTGTTGGTTTAGTTCAGAGTTTGAACAACTTCACAGAGAGGACGGGATTTAACGGGAAACTAAGATAGCTGTTGATGGTCAGTAAATACATCCAAACTGTAGGCTGGCTGTTAAACCACAATGTCTAATTTTCTTTTTCACATTGTTAAACACAGAAGATGAAACGTGAGTGTGGGAGCTCTAAAGTTGTTTAAAGCAGCTATAATCAATATTTTTTATAATGACAGTGTAACAATGACAGTGTGTAATGTCAGAGGCGTTGCTCGTAGTGATGAACCTACAGAGAAATATCTGTGACTCTGCAGCTCCTCTCAGCTTTACGGAGCTTTATAGCAAGTTTCAGCTCATTGTTTAGCTGTCCGGCTGCAATTTACTGTTTTAGTTCACTCTCAGCGCTGTCATGGTGTAGTTTTCTTTTCAGAGATAAAGCTCTAAAAACCCACTGTACACTACCCGCTCAGTAACAAACAGCAAACAGACACAGTTAGAGACTAGCTGGTGAATATAGTGGAGCACTTAGCAGCTAAAGAGCCAGGTATTTCCCTGATAGAGAGTGAATATTGGACTTAAACTCAACAGGTGAACAGAAACATGACTCCAAATGAATGATAATGTTGCTCCATAACTGCTGGATGTATAAATAAGCAACAGTTTGCTAACAAGTTCAACATATCAACTTAAAAGGTGGTGACATGTCAGTGTTGTGTTCACTACTTGTTTCCCCCAAGTGGCCAAAAAATCAGTTAACGCAGGTTTAAAAGGCACCTTTGACCGAGTTGGGCTGCGTAACAAAAGGAAAACAAACAAATAAAGTAATTATTTGATGCTGACTAATCAGTAAAGTTATGTAATCACTTTAATGAGTAACATGTATGAGTAATATATATGTTAGGTGTCACTTTAATTACATAGCTGACTTGCTCACAATGGTAATAAATGGTTGGTAGGAGTCGTCACACCCTCCAGACTGTCTGACACTAATATCTGAAACAGTGACTCACACAGCACCTTGTTAGGGATCCAAAGGCGTGCACTTTACTCTACAGGTGTCCTCTTGGACCTCACCCAGAAATACTTGTCTCCCCTGTTCTCCTCCTCACCACAAGACATTAAACCAAACAGTCATCCATCCTGTCTAAGTACTCTCTCTAGTAGCACGTCTGCTGAAACAATTTAAGCCTACAATTCACCTTGATGAGTGGACATGTTGAATCCTTCTCTGATACACTGTCTGTCCCAGTGAGAGATTTACCGCAGTCGCTTGGCTCTGAGCGCTTTGTAGCTGGAGCCAAATGGCAACTGTCTCCCAGGATCAGCCACCGCTCCTCCTGTCTCATGTCCCTTCATGGTTCGCTGCTGTTGTTTTACTCCTCAACAACTTGACAGTTTCTTACGACCGGAGCCAGGAACTCTACAAGCCATGAGAGCTCTGCTGGTGTTAGTGTTTATTTTCCCCCGTGGAGGAATTTAGACTTGTGTCTGTGGTTTACAAACCAGATTATTCCATGATGAAAACCGCTGTCACACGTAATAAAAACCAGTGGAAGAAATATGTAGGTAGGTGTTAAATCTGTCACAGCCATAAATATTAATTCATGAATTGTAAAGCAGCCTCAGCGCCTTTTTTGGGGTGACGTTATTAAATTCCCCCTCTTAAACAGGCACCAGAATCTGAGCTGCACACCCTCCAGTCTGTTTTAAGAAAACTTTTTTTGATTGTTTTCATATCAACAACATAATCAACTAAAGTTCCAGTTAAAACAGGAAAGTCAGTAACAAACAAAGCTTGAAGCTTAGCTGAAAGGATGGTAATGTTTGTTGGGTCGGTTCGTCCACCACTTTGGACCAGACTGAAATATCTTTCTATTAGACTGAATTGCCATGAAATTTGGTACAAATATCCATGTTTCCCCGATGATGTATACCCAAGACTTTGGTCATCCCCTGACTTTTCCTCTAGTGCCACGTGAGGTTCACATTTGTGGTTTTGAGTGAAATATCTCAACTACTATTGGATGAATTGCGATGAAATGTGGTGCGAACATTCATGTCTCCCACAGGATGAATTATAGTGGTGATCCTGTAACTTTTCAAATAGCACCATCATCAGGCCTAAATTTTACCTCAACGCCCCCCCAAACATCTTCATATATGTTATCGATTTATCTATAATTCTGTCATCCTGTCTTTCCAAACTGTAATTTTGCTATCTATGTCTGTCCATCCTGGAAGAGAGGTCCCTCCTCTGTTCCTCTTCCTGCAGTTTCTTCCATTTTTTCCCCTTTAAAGGTTTATTTAGGGGGAGTATTTCCCTATTTAAATCGAAGGTCTAAGGATAAAGGATGTTGTACAGATTGTAAAGCCCTGAGGCAAATTTGGATTTGTGATGTTTAGCTATATAAATAATGATAAAAATGGTTTTGATTCCCGCTGCATTCATGCAACGTTGGCAGGATGGGAAGAATGGAAAAAACCTCCCATTATTCCGACATGGGAGTTTTCACACATTTTTCCAAGATGTTGACCCCACTGCTCGCCTACACCATTTAAATAGACTGAATTAGGTTATTTTGTAGTGCTAAGTATTTGGAGAGGTTTGTGAAACAAGTGAAAACAGATAAAAACAGTGTATAGCTGCTTTTAAATGAGCTGAATCCACTACTTCTTTTGATTGTATTAGTGTTAATATTGGATTGTATTTACTTTGCCAGTGATGATGGCAATTTTCCGCCATTTTGTCAACAGTTTGTTGACACTTTTGCAATTCTTTTCACCAAGAGGCAGATCATCGCTGTCTAAAAATTTCACATATTACCGACTCAGAATAACAACTCAGAGGTTTTTTCCAACTTGGTTGCTCATAATTATGACCTACTCTCAATATGAGGTGACCACAACACAAATACAGCCTCACAGAGCCGCCTGGCTGCAGACGTTTAGTTTTTCTAATGCTTGAACCAACAATCACTGCTTTCTCCTTTACTGTAACACCCACTAAAGAGCCCAAAGACTGTGCGTGCATTCAGTCAAAGCTGGAAAGTCAGTGACAAAGTTGGTTTTTAATTACCACTCCACTTTACTGTTTATCCCCCCTGAAATGGATTTAAGGTGCTCCTCAAGCTCAGAACAGTTCTCATATTGTTTGACTCCTGTGTTACACAAACTGGTTTTGGGGAGGTGAATGAGAATATTCACAGTGGCACAATACTGCGTAAAATCTACTGAGGAGCCTGGCAGCAGCGGAGGAAAAGCAACACCCTCTTGGTTGCAGCTATAAACTGTTACAGAAGAAAACACAAAGCTGGTCTCTTATGGCTGTCAGATGACTGTGCTGCCTTTCATCCTCAGTACAAAGACGCTCAATGTGGTGTGGCTTCCTGCAGATCACAAGGCCAATTTCAACTGCACACACACAAATCAAAACGAACACGCTTTGTAAATTTTGTTGTCTCTGATTAAAGATCTCGTCAAGATGAATTGCTCCTTGCCGTTCGCTCTTTTCGGTGCAGACGTTATTTTGAGATACAGAGTTGGCAGAGCTGTGACATCATTTTTAGCTATTTGAATATAAAAACAGCTGCAGTTTCTTGAGTGAAATCCTCATGAAGTCACATCAGTGTCAAGGATTCGGCTGTTTTATGTCTATTTTATACGTATGAGCGTGTCATTAAATGATTTGTTTAAAGAGTCAGCTCCTTTAGGATAATTTCCACCAAAACCAAAAATGATCAGTAATCATTGGATATTAATGACACACAACTTCATACTACTTCATACTACGACTGTCATATTAATATAACATTTGGTAATAAAGTGTTTATAGAGATGGAGTGGGTGTCTGGCTCTGTTTTATAGGATTTCCTCTGGCTCACAAAACGAATTTCCGCTGCATGCCCATGAATTTAAATGAACACACATTGTATATTTTGTTGTCTCTGATTAAAGATCTCGTCAAGATGAATTCCTCCTCGCTGTTTGAAACATTGACGGTATTTTCGAGATACTGAATCGGTAGAACTGTAACATAATTTTTGTTATTTGAACGTGAAAAATAGCTGCGGTTTCTGGAGTGAAATCCCTGTAAGGTCACATCTGTTAAGAGAAAATGTTCTTTCACTCTTAATTTAGCTAAAACCATAACATGATTAGTGTCATTGGATATTAATGACACATAACCTGTAACACTAAGCCTGTAAAATTAGGGAATTAAGTGCTTTTAAAGACAGAGTACGTGTCTGGCATTGTTTTATGAGTCTCCAGCTGGCTGTTTGTTTACTTTGTGAAACAATGTGATCTGCAGCTGCAGCTTCACCTCTGCTGCTGTATAACAGCTCTCAGCCTGGCGGTAAATAATTCACCACCATGGCGAGACTTCAACACCTTATGACCTCATTCAGTGGTTTCCAAGCTGGAGGTCGGGACCCCCACTGAGGGGCCGCGAGATGATCACTAGAGTAGGAAAAAACTAAATTCAGCTACACACATTTAGGTTTATTATTCAAACTTTTCTCAGATCTCTTGTTAAACAGTGTAGTTTTACCTCTTCAGAGCTCTAAAATGCTTTATTTTACAGCTCCATATCTTTTAAATAATTTTTTAATTTCAACTTACTTTTTGTCAAAATACTGTTTCCAAGGTCAAGAGGAAAGAAGAAAATACGTACTTATGCTACATTTAGTCAAACTTTACTCTAATTTTTGTTTAGTTTCTTGTTAAATTACTGGATGATTTCATTTGAAGATTATTACAATACAAGTAAAAACAAAAAGGATGGTAATTTTATGGTCACATGTTCCCTACATCCTCCCATCATGTATGTCTGCGATGTAATTTCTGTCAGTGGTCAGTATAAATATTTGGCGCTGAGGTCTGTATCTGTGCTGCTACACTGCTGCCTGCTTTCAGAAACCTAACTCCCTCCACCTCTGCCAATATTAGCATTTGCTTGTAAGTTTATGTTCATCAAATGTGTGTCTCAGGCTCTGCCAGTGGTGTTTGACAGTCGGTGTCAAGCTCGCTCAGATTTGTACCAGAGCATCAAATAAGCAGAGCCACACCAACCAACTAAAATGTGCTTTGTGTTCTAGCGCACCATAAGGTCTTAGTGACAGGTTCGTAGGAACGAAAACATTTTTCTTCACAAGAAAAAAAAAAGAATCTCGGACACATAATTTAAGACAACTTTTAAATAATAGATGTTTACTTGCAGCACCCAGTTGGCAGGATTGTTTTCTCAGGTGAGAGCAGATAGCCTTTATACAGTATGTATGATGCTGTGTGTCTGTGTGAATTTAGCCTGATGAAGGTCCGAGGATTGAAACGTCATGTTAATAAAGTGAGTTAAAGTGATGGATAGTGTGCAGGATTCTTAGTTTTTATTTTCAAACCTTGACCTGACTGAAATCTCTTTTTGGTTAAACTCGTCAAAAAACGTTGGACATATGCAACTGACGATGAGGGGTTTAAGAGGTCACAAGCCAAAAATGGTGTGAAATTCTGCACTAGGTTATACAAGCAAATTAATTGCAACTAAATATCCAGATGTTATCATCAATTATTTAGAACGTATTCAATCACTTTCCAGTGAAAAAAAGATAAAAAGCAGACATTACTCTGAGTCACAAAAGGCTGGGAACCACTGACCTAAACGACTGTTGCCGAAAAATATGGTTAAAACATCTGAATGTTACTGTGAAGGAAGAAGAAAACAATAAAGATTAAAAAGATTATAATCAAGCGTGTTCATGCAGTCTCTTAGAAGTATGTATCTTTAGTGAAGTTACTTTTGGCAAACTAGTTGCTGCACTTGGATCGTCCTCGCAGGGAAACATCAACCGATGCAAATAAACAGTCGGTCTGATCTCAAACTACTGGCAACAAGTAAACACATTTTCCCATCAACTGCCAGCTGGCAGTGAAGTGTGAGTGAGGTGGTTCAAGTCCTGGGTGTTAAAAGTGTCAAATGTTTGTTTTCTGAGAGACTAGGCCTGCTGTCTCTGTTTCATGTTTACTGCTCGATTTATTTGTCTTTGATTCTGAGCTTCATCTGTGTTGGAGAGCTTTGGAGAGGAGGACTGGAGCCAGAGGCATTTGATCGACACGTTACGAGGTCATTAACGAGAACAGGAAAGAATTACTGGTCAATATTAAACTTTTACACCTGCAGACAGCACATGTGGATGGTTTTGAGGTTTTGGACCATTAGAGATGTAAATTTGAAGACATGCAGACTTTAAAAATGACATTTACTCCCAACTGGACTGGAAATTGTGTTCCAGACAAAATTGGGATCTTTCCTCTGACTCAATAAAGGGATAGTTTGACTTTTTGGGAAATTATTTCATACCACTCACGTCTTTACGTTAAATATGAAGCTGGAACCAGCAGCCATTTAGCTTAGCTTAGCACAAAGACTGAAAACAGCCAGCTAGCTTGGCTCTGTCTAAAGGGAGCGGCTATAAAAATCTATTTTCTTGTTTGTTTAATCTATACAAACACCGAAGTGTAAAAACGACAATTCGCCATTTTAAATTGGGTTATTGTGTCAGACTATTTCTTGCTCCTGTCCAAGAATTAGCCTGGCACATAACCCCCCGTGAAACAGTGAACTGTCTTTTTTACACATCAGTTTATATACAGAATTAAAAAACAAGGTATGACGTGTTAATTAGTGAGCTTTAGAGGTGCTGGTAGGCAGATTTTATTGCTTTTGGACAGAGCCAGGAGCTGATTCCCCCCATTTCCAGTCTTTAAACTAAGCTAAGCTAGCTGCCAGCTAATCTATGATCATTACGGACAAAAACACTGAAACTTTCCTTTTTTGTCTCAGTTTACATTTTTGCTACTATATTTTTATATGTTATGTGTAAAAATCAGTCCGACCAATAGGCCTACTAGGTTTTTGAAGGCAATAATACTGATAGTTGATTGTTAAAGGAATAGTTTGACATTTTGGGAATCTGGTTAATTCGCTTTCTTGCCGAGAGTTAGATGAGAGGATCGTTACCCTGAGACTAGTATCAATCTTCTCATCTGACACTTGGCAAGAAAGCAATTAAGCATATCTCCCAAAATGTTGAAGTATTTTATTAAAAGCTCTTCCCAGGTTGTGCAAAGGAAACAGGAAATGGAAAAGTCAGTGATGTGAGTGAGACTGACTCACATCCATGACAGTCTGATTTTATAACCATCAGTCAGTTGGCAATCCAGAATCATCTCTGTTATTTTTTGCGTCTGGCTCGTCTCCAGTGATTTTACACAGGCCCAACCTTCGCCCAACGCAAGAATTTCAGAGGAATGTGACTGTGGTCAAAACGTGGCAAAATCGTGCGGTTCCAACACTGAGAAGAGGGAAAGAAAAAAAAACGCATTTTTCTTCCGCCCTCTGTTTTCTAAGAAAAGACAAAAGTCAGGAATTCCTTTCTGTGTGAAACAAAAAATAATGCACCCCCACATTTCTTCAGGGAGGGAGGTCGAGGGGGGGGGGAATGCAACCAAAGTTGGATTGTTTCAATGAATGTATTAATTTCACCCAAATGGACTGGAACGTGATGTTGGTATGGGAATGGTGTGTGGTGATGGAAACTATGAGTGGTGCTGGAGGAGGAGGGGGAGTTGGGGGGTTTGCTGAGTCCCCAGAAGAAAATTTGTAATCTGCAGGAGACATGACATCACTTTAACTCAACAAGACTGAATGGCTTGTTAACATGCCTGTTTGTGTGACACATTAAGCTCCAATTCTCAAGATATTAAGCCTTCTTCTGTCGTGCATCTGAGCCGATCCAAGACTTTGGAAAAACATTAAAGCAAGAGATTGTTTCCTCAAAGATCGCCTTGTTCTTCTTCTCATAAATCCTACTTCAAAAAGGGAGTCGCAGCACTTATTCACGGTGTCAGTTACACACACTGGACCCTGTTCAGCCCCAAAATATCCATTATTTCCTTATTCTAAAGAAAGAAAATCCTTTTTGGTGCATCCTGGATGTGTGGGGTCAAATATTTGGCTTAAAAATATGCAGTTCTCGCGTGCAAGTTTGGTGATTTGGTGCCACTTTCTAAAAAGGCATGCTTTACAGAGGGTTTAAGAGATGCAATGTCTTTATTTAACTGTTATAAAAATAATTCACTAATGCCTTTAATGTCTTTTATTGACTTGGTGTGTTTTTATTGACTTTTCATGGTTTCTTGTTTTTATGCTGCCTTGCTAAAAAAGGATTTCCTCTTGTGGGACAATAAAGATCTGAACTCAACTGAACTCACAGATTGATTATAAGCCATTAGTAAGAACACATTTTGGGTTGCCACGTTGTGAAAAATCTCATTGGCAGGTGTTTATCTTTTAAATGTTGGTATTCAATTAATAGCCTAAATGTTAATGAGCTCCTGGCTTTCTAATATGGCACTAAGTGCGCAATTATAAATGTTAGTGAGGCATTAATAAATGGATTTTAGTTCTGATTCTGTGCAGCAGCTTTCCAGAAAACGTGGTCAGACTTGACAACCTGGCAACCCCAAATTCGTTCCCATTAATAGCTGATAACCACCCTGTAAAGCTTTGGTTTATTAGCCATTAATGAAGTCAAAAGTTAAAACTTATACAGAGGTTATACAAGCTGCCTCATTAGAAAGTGGTGCCATTCATTTTAAAACCTCCATGTGTTGCTTAAAAGTGGGAAAAGGTATTAAAAACTATTTTTGGTTTGATTTGCTTTGATAATTTTTGCACCATGTGAGAATGAGACAGGTGAGGCTTGAGAAGATTATACCCATGCAAACTCATTGTATCCCACGTTAAATGTAATTATCACCTCCTTTTTCCCCACATCACAGAGCTGTAAGTAGTACCTATCATCTACTTTTTATGGTATAAACCTGTAAAGTATATCAAACGTACCTCTCTTGGCGCATCAGCAGCCGGTCTCTGCAGGATCTGAGCAGTTTCTCCGCTTGTGCCGCTCTGCTGTGTAAAATGACAGATAATTAAATCCTCCGTGGACTCCTACGGGCTGAAAACTGACGGGTTTCCACTGGATGAAGCATCTGTGTCTGGTGCGTAAAACCAAACCATTCCTCCCAAACACCGCCCCTTTCCTCCTCCTCCTCCCCCTCCTCCTCCTCTCTCTCTCTCTCTCTCTGTCTCTTTTTCCCCTCCTTCGTTCTCTCTTTCACCTTGAGAGGAGTTCAAACTGAGAGAAGGTAGACCGAGTGTGTTTTTTTGGATGTAATTGAATATTTTAAATACAGAGTAGACTTTTGAGGATCCGCTTGCTTCCAGCTGCTGATGCAAAACCACTTTATTATCTCTCTAAATGGAAAATCACTATAATAATCCTAAAATATAAGTTGTGGCAGTACTAAATAACAATCCTATGGTTTAATGTGCTATACAGCAGTTTTAATATCACTTGATATTACAATAAAGGTAATATGGGGACTACACGTCCTTCTAAAATCTTAATCTTCGCTGCACAAAAGGCTGAAAGTCACACATTTCTCTGCACACTTGGGATGCTCTCTACACTCTTGTATTGTCTTTCTCTCTCAAGTGGTGCGTTTCTTCTGAGTTTTCTTGGCTTGCATGAAACCTTCTGCGGTCAGGAGCAAACTGCAGGGTCCTGACACACACACACACACACAAAAGAGAGCAAGATATCATTTTCCCTCTCATTGACCTCCATTTTCCACAGTGGTGAGCAGGAGGTCTGGGGCCGATTAGAGGCTTCATGTGCGGCTCCATCCTGCCACTACCCATTAAGTTAGGATGTACACTACATGTGTATACACTGTGTGATGAAGGGTTTTACTTTATGTGTGTCATTTTAAAGCTTATTTACAAGACCTGTTGATGGACTGCCGGGTCTCAGAGTTCATGCAGGAGGAGCTGATAGAAAAATAAATTCTATTTCTGAAGCATAAGTGAAGGTGACACTGTCTAAATCGCGGCAAAAAGTCAAATATTTACATGACAACATGCTGCCACCTGCTGCTCAAACCTGTTAGTTACAATGGTGCTACTGTGGGTGGACGCACATGGACAGACTTTAAGGAAATATAACATTTTAATCATCACAGTCTTTGACAAAATTCTTGGAACTTCATAATTATTAATATTATGAGAAACTGTCTCATAATTATAAGACAGTTTCTAATAATTAGGAGATATTATAATTAGGAGAAAAAACAAATCAAAACAAAAAAGGTAGATGGTGGATTTTTAACTAACTTGGTATCAATACTGCCTCATAATTATGACTTACCATCTAATTATAAGAAAAATTATCGATATTATAAGATAAGTATAATAAAGAGAAGGTTTCTCAGAAATATGAGTTTCTCATCATTGTCATAATTATGATTTAAAAAAAACTTCATAATGAAAGACAGAGGTGGTGGATTTTTATAACTCAATATCTCATAATTATAAGATCATTTCTTACTTTAATTTCGCGTCTCATAATTAAAGGGAAATTTCCACATAATTATGATTTCACAAAGAAAAAAACATTTTTTAATTACTTTTTTGTTAGTCTCATAATTTCCCATATTTTAATTTCATTTATATATTTCATAATTACATGAAGGTTTCTAATAATAATGTTATAATAATGATGAAAAAACACTAAGGCCTCTCGTAGATTTCTATTTTTTTTCAATTGTTAAAAACAACAAAAACTGTTGAAAAAAACACTTCATAATGAAAACAGTGAAGTGGATTTTTTCATTTCCACTCACTACTGCCTCATAATTGACTTAGTATCTGAATAGAGATAATTATAGTTATATTATAGTAGTTAATTATGAGGTTCCTCAGGTTTTTCATAATTGTCATAATTATGATGCAAAACATGGATTTTTAAATGTCTTATAATTTGATAATTGTTTAACTTTCTCAGGATTATAATCATGAGTTTCTCAAAACTATAATTATGATAAATGTATCATAATTTCTAGGAAAAAAAGTTGAAAAAGTAGGTGGTGGATTTCTAACAAACTATATATTTCTGTGACTAACATTGTCTAAATTATGATACTAATTCATGCTTGTACGAAACTTTTTCTCATAATCATGATTAAAAACACATGAAAAGAAGTTTTCTCTTCAAGTGGCAGAAATAAGGTCCTATTTTTCACACAATTAAGCTCGACTCAGCAAAATAGAAACTTATTTTATTAAAGAATTATATACAATAATAAAAACAAATCCTCACGGCCTCTGAAATATTAACCAGGTCTCACTCAAGTCTTACAGAAAAAGCAAAACAACTGCTACAAACAGAATCTCTGTGTGGTAAATTTGGCCAAAATGTTTCTCAAGCTACAAAAAGTCAGCAGGTGTGGCACGTCGGCCGAGTGAAAAGCATCATCAGTTATTGCAGACTCCATTAAAACGAAAATGCTGTCACCTTCTCTGTTAATCAACCGAGGCTCTAATGGTGGAGCTGGCACAGTTCTGGTCTGTGGAGATCCTGAGCAGAGCGCTGGCCGCATGAGTCATTATCAACAGAAAACACACTGAAGAACAAACACTGTGCTCCACAGGACTTTTCTTTTTTTTTTCCATATCGGGGATTAAACCCATTTATAGCACTCAATATTTCACGGTAAATTGAGCAGGAACATGAAAAGTTTGTGCTGTCGCAGAATGTGCAGTGTACCTCGCGGAAACATGCTTCAAGCCACATTTCTGGTTGGGTCAACGGAGGGTTTACATTGAGCTCAGTCTGACAGAAAGCACTTAAACTGTACCACAAGACTCTTTCACAAATATTTTTATGTTGCAGATTACACAGGATTAACTGGCCGAGAAGGTAAACATAGCTGACACACTGATAATTGTGCGGAATGTGGGAACAAAAACATGGTGCGTACATTATTTCATTTTTTGGCATATGTCACCTGTAAGAGTACAAATCCGAGCAAGCTTGACAAATTTATTTCTTCTCCTTGACATGAGCCAGAACGAGAGAAGCAGGTAGATCAGATTAAAACCAAAGGCTCATAAAGATGACCTTTTTGCCTCTCAACTCCCTGAAACTGTGAAAGTTGAGGTCCGTTATCTGAGCTCAGTTCGTCTGCCGCAGCTGCGCTTCTCAAAACTGATTCACATTCAGTTGCACAGAACAAGGCAACGTGTGTTCAAGTGCTTTCATATTATTTCTCCACCCTCACTGCACTTCAGGTAAACCAAAGAATTACAGTAAACTCGTGTCGTCTCCACTCATTAAACGGCACTTCCGTTCAGTGCGGCGTATTTTAAGCCCGTCAGGCTGTTGCTGGATGAGCTTGCTGGATTCTGGGCGCCGCCTGGTGTCGAGGTGCCAACTTCAAACACTTCGTGGATGGCTTTACGGAAACAATGAAAGTTGTACTCTATCAAACCTGCAAACAGAACACGTGGTAAGTATAGCATTTAACTTGAAATGTGGTAAAACAGCATGTCTAAAACTCTCAAATCACTGAATAGAAGAATATACACAGAAATGATGTAAAAACGTTGTGTGGAAAAGACGAACGGCCACACTGATGTTTTCACTAAGCTGCAATGATTAGTCGATTAATCAATAAGTTGATCAACAGTAAAAAACAGCAGCTATTTTGATTATTACATAATCGTCTTTATTGTTTTTTTAAGCAAAAATGCCAAAATTATAGTTTTAGTTTCTCAAATGTTAATACTTTTCTTTTCTTTTATATCTTTGTAAATTGAATATCTTTGTTATCTGTTGGTTGGACATAAGAAGACGTCACCTTTGACTCCGGGAAAATATTTTTTCACTATTTTCTGTCTATATTATCTGATAGACAAAAACAATAAATCGAGAAAATCGAATCGTTAGTTAGCGCCCTAGTTTTCACCTGCTCTTTTTAACATATCTGTCCTCACTAAAACAGCAAAACAACAATAAGAACATAGTCAAATTTACTCTTTGTCATCCTCTTTCAGTCAGCAAACAATAAAACTGCATCACAGCCAACATCTGGTTAGGAGCGCTGCTTTCTGTGATCACCCATTCTGGTTTTTTTTTTTTACAGCAAAATTCACGATTTAGTTGTTATCATCTACATTTTTCCAGTTTGTTTCCAGACAAACCAATAAGTAATAAAGTTTCTACAAGAAACTTTCATTTTGTGTTGATTTTGGCGGCCCCTGTGGACAAAATTGCTGTAAATTGTCTCATCTGATTTTGCAGGGAATCAGACCCAGGTATTTAGAATAACTATATAGAAATAGCCAATCTCCTCGCTGATAGTCTTGTTTGCTTATGTAGGTCATATAGAGGCATCAGTACTACATTGAAACTGTTTCATAACCAGTTAAAAACTCCTTGTAGTTGCTTTAAAATGGTCATTTGATTGCAGGTTGTAAATGCTACCTGTGAATCATGTCAAGTTGTGATCGCAAAAATAAGCACAAATACAGGTTAATAACGACACCTGATCTGCTATATTTGGCATTTTAAATAAGTGACCTCAGAGAAAGTTAGATGCAGAAAAAATAAGTGGTCTTCTCAATATTGCCACAAGACCCCTAGATCAGGCTTATGTCACCCTTTTCCAAAAGCTAATTTCCTGTCTGAAATCGGACCATGTTTTCAGATTCATTCACTTGGAGATTGTTTTCAAAATATTACGTTTTGGTTGTGGGGGAAAAAAAAAAACATCTGCCTAAACGGAGAGAAAAATATGTGTTTGCCTTAAAATTCATCCTTAGGATCAAACCTCACTTTGAACAGAACACTTTGACACTTATGGGTTGGCAGCTTCAGACTTCAGACAGTTAGGACATCCTGTATAATTAAACCACTGTCTAATAATTCAAATGTAACTGTTTATAAAATCTAAACTGCACACCTTTCCTTTCAAAGCTTTCCTCTCTGAGGATGCAGACGAGAGCGAGGAACTTTGTGACCTCTTTCAAATAAAGCACTGTAGTGTTGTTGAGCTTGATGATAGCCAAAGACTCTTTGTCATATGCACAGCCGCTGCCATCCTCCATTAGCCTGCGGAGGAGAAGAAGACAAAGAAGCACCTTTAAACGCTGCATAAAAAGGGTACAATCAGTGCCAACGCTTAAAACAAATAAAATATAATTCTCCTCACCCGTAAATGCAGGAGACATCGATGACAACATCTATCATATCACAGCAGAGTTCGTAGGACTGCATGTCCACAGGAGAGCTGTCTGTGGCGATGTAAATCTTGCTGACAACATCAAACAGGAAGGCTTTCTCAATCCCAGAATGCTGTAAAACATTCAGGGTGTGATCAAGAGAGAGGATACACTTTGAGCCTTTTCACAAAAAATCATGTGACAAAAAAAAAAAAAATGAAACAACATACAGATATGAAAATGTTCAAAAGGTTCTCCAGAGTCGGCAACTGAGGAATGAGCTTCTGGACGACTTTACTGAAGGCCTCGAATATGGAGTGGTCGTAGATACTGGTCAAGTAGAAGCTGAGGAGGGAAAGTGAGAGATAAGACGCTGCAAAAACATACCAAACAAGTTAGAGCAAAAGCCTGAAGTCTCTGCTCTAACGCTACAAAACAAGTGATGTCATGTCTGCCTGCTGTGAGGACAAAAAAAATATATAAATCCAACTTTTCCACAGTGATGAAATGTTTGAGTTGCATGTTAAATTTGACATTACACCTGAAATTTGTGACATTATCACCACTGAAACAGGCTGGAGACAAAAAAAGTGAACAACTCCTTTCTTGAGCTCTGTCTGTATGAGTCATAAACACAACACTACGACGGCTTCAAATGGCAGCCAAAAGTAACCCATCTGTTAAATGTCCACTACAAAATCATGGAAAATATCTCTGCACACCTGAATGTGTGACAGATGCGTTGCAGAGCAGCACAACTTGAATAAAAGTGAGAAAATCCTGCACATTGTGTCGCTCACTGCTTACTGAAGACATGATCAGTCACACTCTGTTTTCATGTATTTATTTTCTATCATTTATTTGTTCTCTGTTTTTTGGATCTCTTATCTCTGTAAAGCACTTTAGTCAACATGTTGTTTTTAAATGTGTTCTATGAATAAAGTGACTTGACTTGTGTTTATTTACACTTTGTTGAATATGTACGTCCCTCCACATTCAAATAAATATGTAATAAACCAGCAGTAAGTGAGACAAAATGTGGGACTTTTTCACTTTTATTCATCAATAATTGTGATGCGTTAATGCTAAAAGAAACAAAGGTCTAGATTGAGCGTTCACTACACACAAGACCCCACAATTTCATTTGGGCAGTGATTTAGTCTTTTTAATTCATCAAATAACTACGAGAAAGATTTTAAGGGAGTGATCTACAGCTACTGTTTTCTAATCCTGTTGTAACTTGTAAAATCTGAAGTATCGAACCTGTGAAAACATACAGTATGAGAGTCTCACCTGAGGTGAACTTTCTCCAGGCTGGCATCTGCCAGGTCATCGTTGGCCCTCTGATGAATGTCTCTTTGTGTTTCTATTTTGTGGTCATCTGACAGACCGTCTACTTTATGGATGAACACTTCAAAGTTGATGTCTGGATTCACTTTGTAGGCTCTCGATACAGTCAAATGTAACCGTACAAGAGCTTCTACGTAATCATCCTGAAAAACAGGAGAGACACACGTTGATTTATCTCACACAGGAAGTCTTCCAAAGCTACTATGTAAGCTTCAGCTCAAACTGATGAATGAATACCTGAGCGTCAATGACAAAGATCAAGGCGCCGGTTCCCTTGAAGATCATCTCACTGTCAAATGTGGGGTCGAAGAAGTCCACCTGGCCAGGAAAGTCCCAGATCTGGAAGTTGACAAAGGAGCTGCTGGAAATGTCGTCCTTGTAGATTTTGTTGGTACTCTCGAGGAACAGAGTCTCGTTGGGTGACATTTTGTGGAATACGACCTGAGCAGAGGTGGACAAGGATTATTGTTTTAGTCAAGTCACCCCACACACTTAACTTATAACACTCATATTATACGCCATGTACTTTAGTTACTTAATATTGTCATCTTTGTTATCCCATATTGTAATTTTACTACTGCTATTTATGTATATATGACATTTCATGTCTGTCCAGATTCCTCCCCTGTTGCTCTGCTGGTGGTGTTCCTTTTTTTGTGGTGCTTTTTGTTATGTAAATTCAGAGTCTAGGGACAAAATCCTCTTGAGACAAGCTATATAGATTACATTATAGAGTACATTTTCCTGCTAATACTTGTGTACTTTTACTTCAGTGGGATTTTTCATGCAGGACTTTTACTTGTAATGGAGTATTTTTACATTGCTGTATTGATACTTTTACTTAAGTAAATGATCTGAATATTTCTTCTTAGTCCACTGATTCTCAACCTAGGGGTCGGGCCCCTCCAATGGGTCACCAGATAAATGTGTTGTATTTTAAAGCTTGTTATATTATCCATTGTGTCCAATCTTCATCTGAAAAGTAACTAAAGCTGTCAAATAAATGTAGTGGAGCAGAAAGTACAATATTTCCATCTGAAATGTAGTGGAGTTGAAGTATAAAACAGCATAAAATGAAAACAGGACCTCAAAATTTTATTTGAGTACAGAACTTGAGTACATGTACTTAGTTACTTGCTGTTACTGTGTATGTTTGAGGGTAGATGGTACTTTACCTTCTGGATAGAGGACTTTCCGCTCCTCCTCAGTCCCATCAGCAGTATCCTCGGTTTGTCGGCTGATGCTGAGCTCTCCTCCATGTCTGCCTCCTCCACCCCGTAACCAAAACTTTTGGGAAACGAGCCCACAACACCGTAACTCCCCGTTAACGTGGGCTCCTCAAACTGAATAGACATCCTGTAGTTACGTTTCTGCCAGTTCGTCTCTCTCTTAGCTGGATAAATAATCCGAGCAGGAATGTTGTTGTCGCTAAATTTTCACAACGAGCTAGCATGGCAAGCTAACTAACTAGCTAGCAGCTGAAGCGCGGTGTTTAAACGTTGAAATGCCAGATTAAACTTTAACGAATCCACGCGTTGTTTAAAAGATAAGTTAACAACAGGTTAAATGGCCATAATTTCGGCGCAGAATTGATTACTTTAGCCTAAAGAAAGAGGCATAATTGGCTAACGTCAGTCCAAAGACTGTAAGAGGGCTAGTCACAGGTTAGAGATTCCCGCCCCCTTTAGAGCTTGGCCCCGCCCCTTCAATGTGATTGGTTGTTCCTTCTAAACATCGTCATGTGACAAGCTGTGCAGCAAACAGATGCAGGAAGACAACACGGACGGTGAGTAATGTTTTTTAAATTAGATACAAATATTTAGGCCTATTCCACATAAACCTTAGATTTTATTTAATAATTGTAGTGATTTTAACCTTCTTTGTTGCTTATATCTGGTGCCGCGTTTATAAAAAATGTGTTGAGTCATTGATTTATTTGATGTAAAGCGTGTTTTCCTTAGCTTGTTTGAGCTAACTTCCCTATAATTCCTTGAGTTATAGGAAATATCTGTTATTAGAATAATATCTGGGTCAATACGCTGCTATATATGTGTTTTTTCTTGTCGTTGTGGTCTGTGTGCAGTTATAAAGAAGTGAAATCTTTGTAGATATCAGGAAATGCGCACCTTAGTTTCTGTTTCCACGTGACTGTGACCGGTGGTGGGAAGTACTAAAGTACTGTACTTTAGTACAATTTGGAAATTTTATTTCCATATTTGTTAACAGCTCCACCAAATAGTGATTTTTTTCCCTCTAAACTTCTCACAATAAATGTTCAAATGAGCCAATATTCCACCAAAAATCAAAGATTAGAGAAAAAGTCCAAGAAGTTTTTCTTCTTTCCTCCCCCATTACTCATCTCACGACCCCTCAGATTTATCTGGTGACCCTTTGAAGGGGCCCGGTTGGAGACTAAACTAGCTCACTGTATATAAAGTAGTAAAAAAAACTAGCTCCACCTCCAGCAGCTACAACAGTTAAGTTGCAGGACTTTAACTTGTAATGAAGTATTTTTACATTGCTGTATTGGTACTTTTACTTAAGTAAAGGATCTGAATACTTCTTCCACCACTGACTATGACTGATGTCTCTGTTTCAGCCTAAAGATTCAGGAAAAGTCATGCATGCTTTTATTATGTCACACCTAGGACTGGGAAATATATCGATATCGTGATATGAGACTATACCATCTTAGATTTTGGGTATTGTCATATCATGATATGGCATAAGTGTCGTCTCTTCCTGGTTTTAAAGGCTGCATTACAGTAAAGTGATGTAAGTTTCCGAACTTACCGGACTGTTCTAGCTGTTCTATTATTTGCCTTTACCCACTTAGTCATTATATCCACATTACTGATAATTATTTATCAAAAATCTCATTGTGTAAATATTTAGTGAAAGCACCAATAGTCATGCCTACAATATTGTTGCAATATCGATATCGAGGTATTTGGTCAAAAATATCGTGATGTTTGATTTTGTTGATATCGCCCAGCCCTAGTCACACCTCAGCTACTGTAAATCAGTGCACATCTTTTTTAAAACAGCATCTAAACTCTTTTTTTTTTGCCTTTTTCACTATTTTCTAACCTTTATGGGTTATAGACTTATTTATCCTTGCTTTTTTTAAATTGTCTTTTCTGTCTCTTCTATCTCAGTCTTTCCCCTTTCCTCTTCCCTTAAAGCACTTTGTAACTTCTGTTTTGAGAATAAAGTTTGCTTGCGTGCCCTTGTGTTACTTGTGTCAGCGTCCAGGATGACAGCGGCCCTCCTGTATTTCCTCCTGGCTGGTCCAGTGCTGCTCGTCGCTGCAAGTCCAGTTCATGACTCAAACAATGGGACCGTACCACTGGTGGTGTGGCATGGGATGGGTGAGTGCTTCAGCTGTTTATTCATAAGGCGTGAGGATACAATCGTTAAATTCAAACAGGTTTTATTATTAACCCCTTAACATACAGTTTCCCCCTTTTTCTTTCCCCTCAAGTAGCTGCTTAAGGGTTGAAAATGTCAACATGTTCCACTCTGTCTGACAGATTTACAAATATCATCTTCATATCAGCTTGTTCCACCTCATCATGGAAACTATTTGATGTTTACACCAAAATATTCAAAAATATCCAAACCTAAGTGTTTGTCTGTGTTTTTTATGGCTGTACAATTTCATAAAATGGAAATATTCAAGGTGCATCATTTTATTCACATTTGGCATCTTTGGGAAGTTTGGGATATCTACTAGAGATTTTGAGTACATTTGGCTGCACACATAGTTTGTAATGATTGATAACTATGATGACATTTTCTGTACTACACAATGTACTTTTATGTGTCTTCTCTGTTACAATCTATAAGACTGTAAGGATGCAGGAAACTCAGAAAAAAAACGTATAATCTTGTTTCAAAGACAGAAAGAACAAGTTATACTGCAGGAGAGCAGGAAAAGTGAAGCAAAACAGTGAAGCAAAACAAACACTTCCTGTCAACTAGAACATTTACACTGACGATAATATTAGTGAGATACAAACATCACACCACCTGTAATGCAACATGTTTATAACTGAAAGGTTGCTGGTGCTAATCCCTGGCTGGGAAAATACAGTCAGAAGAAGTGAAAATAACAAACACTTTCTCTTCTGTCAACTATAATGATGTCTGAGTTACCTCAGGCTGCAAGTAACAATTATTTTCATTATCGATTAATCTACTGAATCATCATTTTGTTGATGTCAGAAAATGTGATGTCTTCAAATGTCTTGGTTTGTCCAATAAAGAGTCAAGCTGCAAAGATATTGAGTTTACTATCATGTATGACAGAAAAGTTTCAAATCCTCAAATTTAGGAAACAGCAACCGGTGAATATTTTTGCTTAAAAAATTACTAAAATGATGATTCAGTTATCAAAATTGTTCGACTAATTGACTAATTGTTGCAGCTCTAGAGTTACTTCTCTCAAGGTACTTAAGCCCTAAAGGCTCAGCTAGATGTCTGTGTACTGGCCAGCTCCTTGTTTTTGAATATATGTGAGAGTAAATCAGAATATCCCCAAAATGGATCTTGTTTGATCTTCATACTATAAAGAAAGATGAAAGAATTATAATCAGAATAAAATATGTTTAATCTATTCTCAGAGGGCTCATTCAAATTCGTCACGACTTCCATTTTATTGGATGGTTTAAAGGAGCCTGATTATGGATTATGTATATGTGTATATACAACTCTTCATGTGTCCACCAGGTGACAGCTGTTGCAATCCTCTCAGCATGGGGGCGATAAAGAAGATGATTGAGGGGGAGATTCCTGGCATTTATGTGCTTTCACTGATGATCGGGAAGAATGTCATAGAGGTACTCGCTCATTTTAAACTAAAAAAAATGTACCCACTTCTTCTGACTTGTTCTAGTATTTTCTGTAGTAAAAATAACAAGTAAATGAATGAAAACTTAACCTAGATTTAAAAAAAATTTGAGTCTATGTTTAATTTCTGTAGAGGGAGATAAATAAAATAGTAAAATCAGATCCTTTATCCATACAGCAGCTTTGATTGAAACATCCACATGACATGTAAGGATTCCTGTTCTGTGATATTTGCAGTGCTAGTCTCACAAGTTACATCAGAAAAATAGCTCCTTTACAACTTCACTACGTAATTTTTCAGTGTTGATATTCATGGCAAAGCAGCACGACTCCTTCGCTCTGGCTTTGATCCGTCGCGACAGCGTGACTTTATCTCTCAGCTCCTCTCCTCTCAGTCAGTGCTCGCTTTCTTCTTTTTAATCTGCCAGTCAAGCTTCAAACTTTTCATGTCTCTCTGTCTGCAGGACACAGAAAATGGGTTTTTCATGGATGTGAATGAGCAGGTGTCCATGGTGTGCAGCCAGCTGGCTCAGGACCCCAAGCTGAAGGGGGGATACAATGCGATGGGCTTCTCCCAGGGGGCGCAATTTCTGTATGTAACTCCTGTTCTGGACACAGAAGGGTTTTGTTATGTGAATTTAATAGAAAGCAGACAGACACTGTGTTTGTGCAGTTTGTCCCTTTTTTCCTGATTCTACTGTAAAGTGAAAGAAAGCTTTAAAAAATGTAGATAACTTGAAGAATAGCACAACGCTTTGAGAAAGTCAAGACAGGAAGGTGTGAAGGCTTCACTCTCAGGCTGCGACATGTTTTCTGTTCAAAGGACTTTGTCTCCTCACAAGAATGAGGAAGCGTGTTGTGATTCTTCCTGGTTCCTCTCTTCACAGGAGGGCTGTGGCGCAGCGTTGTCCCTCTCCACCAATGAAAACCCTGATCTCCATCGGTGGCCAACACCAAGGTGACATCATTGTGAAAGAACCATGACACCAGTTCAGCTCACTTCCCTGAGCAAAGCTGCCATTAAGAAAACGTATTAACACACATGAGGGGGGGAAAATAACAGGAACACTTTTAAATATAATGCACTCCAGTACAGCACCACCCACTACAACCTCAATAATAAACATAAAGTAGAATTATCACCTTTCTGACAACAAAAACTAAAAATGTATAAGCTTTGTAAAAGTAGAATTTATAGCAGAGCTGTTGTATTGGATTGCATTAGATTGCGCAGGTGTTGCTAATAAAGTGCTTGGTGTCATATTAAGTTAAAAAATCTTTATTTAAAACTTTTTTTAAGCTGTGGAAAGTGTGAATATAAATCATTATTATCACAAACTGCCTTGACGAGATTGAACAAGCGCCCACTTTTATTACATGATGAATAATCACTGTTTGTTGATCCTCAGGAGTGTACGGGCTGCCCAGGTGTCCCGGAGAGAGCTCCCACATCTGTGACATGATTCGCAAAGCTCTGAACAACGGAGCTTACACTGACCTGGTTCAAAAACAGTGAGTTGTCTTTTCTTCCCTCTCTGAACGGCCGCGTATCACTCAGAGGCGCCGATGTGTTCAAGCAGCCGTGATATCGTGTGGCTATCGTCACCACTGTGTAGACTGTTGTTCTGATTGGATGTTGTGTTTGTGTTTATCAGCCTGGTGCAGGCCCAGTACTGGCACGACCCCTTGAATGACGACCTGTACAAGAAGCACAGTCTCTTCCTGGCCGACATCAATCAGGAGAGGGTCAGTATGCGGCTGCGGGGCTTTACAAAAGCAGACCAGATTATTTTAACAGTTTTAGATTCATTCCATCGGCTTCCTGACTCTTATAGGATTGATTTTAACATTTTACTTTTGACATACAAAGTATTAGGAGAGTTTTTGTGCTCAGCCTCAGATTTTCAGAGCAGGGACTTCTGGTTGTTCCAAGGTCAAAGCTGAAAACTAAAGCCGATCTGGATTTAGCTGTTGTTTTGCTCCTCGACTCTGGAACAGCCTCCTGCAACGTTTCAGAGAGACCAAATCTGTTCACATCTTTTAAAAAAAAAAAGCATCTTAAAACTTTTACTCTGTGGGTTATAACTTATTTATCCTTGCTGTTTCTATCTACCTCTATCCCTTTTCCTCTTCCTGCAAAGCACTGTTTTGAAAAGTGCTGCGTAAATAAAGTTCATCTAAATATATAAATGCCCTTTTGTTACTTGTTTCAGCGCCCAGGACGAAGCTTGAATTTCTTGCTGAGAGCAAAAGCAACATTTGCATTTAAGTAAAAGTCAGTATTATTGGCTCAGACACGAGGAGAGCGGTCACGCTTGTGTGCGAGCTGTGTGCTATTATGGGAAAACAATAAGGCCATTGTTGTATAGAGAAGACACAATAGAATACCTGTAATGGAGTAGACGTTATAAATAATAGAAATCAGAATAGAAATCATCATGTATACTTCCTCTGGCTTTCAGTGATTTAAAAAAAAACATATTTATGTTAAGAGACTTTTTTATTGGATTGTCTGAATCCAACTTTCTTAACGTGTTTTTTTCCATCATCTGATTTTCTTCCGTTTCACAGGCTGTAAATGAGACTTATAAGAAGAATCTTCAGTTGCTGGAAAAGTTCGTCATGGTCAAGTTCCTGCAGGACACTGTAGTGGATCCTGTTGATACAGAGGTAACATACAAAACACGCACACTTTGACAGTGACCATACTAATATAAAATTCCTGTGTTTATCAAACACAGCAAAAAAAAAAAAAATCATGTAATAAAGCACAATCACAAACCTCCTCGTCCCGATTCTTCTCGCAGTGGTTCGGCTTCCTGAAAACCGGCCAGGCCAAAGAGACTGAAACTCTACAGGAGAGCGTCCTCTACAAAGAGGTAACCGTCTTTATTATATTTGTTGTCTTATGAGAAAATACAGCTCATAATGAGAAGATGGCTGTTTGTCATTATTTTCAGACTGAGGTCATTTAAAAACCCACAAAATCATATACATCTTTTTTTTCATAGTGTGTCATTGTTCTCTGTGACTCTAATGTTTGGATTGTCCGATGATGATAATCTGTTAAAGTCTACAGAGAACAGTTTGTTCTCAGTGTGGTTTTTTTTCCCCCTCAGTTTCCCTGAAAACCTGAAACACAATACTGGGGTTTTCTGCTGACATACATGTTAAATGAGTATATAATTATGAGCTGACGAGGCTTCACACCAAAACATGTCAGCAAACTTGTCAGTTGCTTAAAATTCCTTAAAATAATTAACTTTTTTTTCTCACATTTGGAGCGTCACCTTTTTCCTGAATTTGTTTTGAGGCAACAAACACATCTATTGTTTTAGAGAAAAGATAATCCTGTTATTTTAGTATTTTGCAACAACAGCTCCTATAGGTGTGATCTCAAAAACACCGTATCCCCATTTGAGCTCTTAAAATGTTAATTTCCTGCTGCAATTTCCCTTAATGTCAACTGTTGTAATTAGTCTGCAGCTTATTTGTAGTTTGAACTGTTTAAAATTTAAATCCTAGCAGCTGATAAAAAGGTCTAACTCTTATCTTTAGATAGTTATGTCTAAGAGATTGTAATGACTGAAGTGTGCGTTCAAATGCAGGATCGTCTGGGCCTGGCAGCGATGGAAAAGGCTGGAAAGCTGGCTTTTCTTTCAACCCCAGGAGATCACCTCCAGTTCACCAGAGAGTGGTTCAACACAAACCTGCTGCCTTTGTTACGCTAGAAGTGCTGATGGGTGACCTGCAGTAATCAGTCACATCAGAGTAAACTAACATCAAGACTTTACTCATCATTCCTTCTTATTGCACTGATCATTTATAGCACGTTGATGCCGTGATGTTAATTTTTGCAGCTAATTTATGTTAGTTTACCGCTGTACTAACACTAGACTGTCAATGTTATTTTCCAATGCAAGCTATTCTGATGAGGTCAAATTGTTTTTAAATGTTTGAGACTTTTTAAAAATAAATTCTTGTCTTTAACTGTTAAATACATCTGTCTACAACTTACATAAACATTCAGTTCAATAAAAAAAATAATAAAACACCCAAACAAAATACATTTTATTGCAACATTTTTAATGATGTCTCCAGTACTAATGAGCAGAATTCTGATTTTGGACCCAAAGAAAAGAAAAGAGGTAAAAGAAAAGAGACAATATAAAAGAAAATTCAGCAAAGAGCTTCACAGCTACAAGAGCTGCAGATAACCAAAAGAGAAACGAGTGGAGAGACGCTGATGGTGGGGGCTAATATTTAAGACTATTCAGTAATTATCCTGATCTATACAGGTGATTACAGCAGATACTTCCAATTTAGAGATTGAGGTGGAGGTGAAGCATTCAACAACAATCACTCTATAATATCCTCAGGTCTCTTTTCATCAGGAGCCAGTCGCCATCGATCAAAATCTCTTTGCTCTTTACTGCAACTTTTTCTTACATGCCTCCTTACATGGAATGTTTTTTTTTTTTAATTTTTTATATACACGGGAATGTCCTATGTGTGGGTTTAAGGGAAAGCACATGGAATGAATTTGTTCCCCCTTTTTCTTCTTTTTTTTTTGTGTCTTTGTTCCAACATCATCTAGATGAAGTTTCATGATGTGAAATAGACAGTGGTGCTGCACAAACACTTGTTTTACTCCTATTTATGTGCTCTTAAGAGTGCTTTTTTATATTATTATCCACAATGAATGTTAATATTGTTATAGTCAACATCAGTGGAGGTGATATGGATGCCATTATCCTCTGTAAAAGGGCTGTTTGACAAGTGCTTCACCTGTGAATTGCATTTAATGGAGCAGAAACTTATCAGACTGCAACTTAATAAACACCAGCCCCTCCTGACCAGTGAGAGGAGAAAAACAATACCTGAAGCATCCTGATAGAAGAGCCTGATCAGCTGCAGTGCTTTTGTTGCAGAGGAGACAATATCCATGTAACTGATGATAATCCCCTTTTCACATTGGCTTCTCTACATTTTAAATTTAGCGTCGCATTATCCAGATAAGAGAGATAAAAGATATGATACAGACACTATTGGCAAAACTCATGACTGTTTCTGAAAAGTGCTCACTGGCCACAGGGAAAACCAATTTAAATGACAAGCTGCCCCCTGCTGATTGGCTGGAGGATTGCTCCAGATAAAGCGAGCAGTCCTCTTATTGGCGTATGGAAGGAACAGCTTTAAGCCGTGATTGGCTGATGTGGAAGAAGGGCGGGAGATAACGCATGACGTCCGATTCTCAGTCTACAGTGTGAGAGTTAGCTGGTGGGGTGGTCGACCAGTCAGGTAGGCATTTGCAAAAAGAGAGGGGTGGGGTCGGGTGGGGTGTTGTCGAGGAGGGGCGGCCATTTCACGCGCTGCCCCTCTATCCAGCGATCTCTGTTGCTGTGGTAACGAGCTTCTGGCCGTCCCAGATGGTCTTGAACTGCTCGGGAACAGGGATCTCCGTCTGAGAGAGGGAATCAGAGACAGAGGAGTCATTGTACATGTTGAAATGTATTTTTCATAAACTTGTGCTTCTCAAATCATTCTTTTGATCTGAGTAACAGGACACTTACATATTCTCCGTCTTTGTTGGGCACCAGGACGTTCATCTCGGAGCTCTTGGCGCTGATGATCTCACATGTCAGAGAGTCTTTGCTCAGGTAGACATGGCAACCGTCAGTCTTGTTGATGGAGATAGTAGGGACCTTACCCATGACCTAAATATGAAAAGGCAAGACAATTCAATTTTACACAGAATTCAACAAACCATAAGTTATTCACATAAATACATGTAATGGCAGCGGATGTACAACATGTCGATGAAAAAAAGATTTGATGTGACGCACATTTCTCTTTCTACTGTCAAAGATTTCCCTTGAAAAAAAAAAGAACTGAATCGCCATTTTCAGCCGAGGAGCTGCACTGTGGCCAAAAGTTGACTCAGACTAAAGGTCATGGCTGAGAGGGTCAGAGTCATCGATTAGTGCATTCACGAGCACTTAAGCAACCAAATTAGTGAGAGAAAACAGGTTACACTGGTAATCTGGGAACATATTTACATGCACTGTAGTAAAGCCTACATGCAGCAGATCAGTAACCAAATTTCTGCCCCACCCCCCCAACCTTATTTTGCAACCATTGCTTACTGATTCTAACTATAAGTAACAGTAGATGCCACTTTTCGACTTTCACAGCAGAGAAGTAAGTGTTCTCCAGGAGAAATGGTGGAGAACCTGGTGGAAAAAAAAAAAAATCTGGTTTCTCTAATCCCCGACCCCTATTATGGTAACCAGGTTTCTTGTTTACATGACATTCAAGAGACCAGATTACTGGAGAAAGCAGACAAACAAACAAAGGAGAAAGAAACTGTACCCCTGTTATTTAAACATGCAGTGAATATGTAACTACATGAGCATCTAAACAGGGTGTTGATAAAAAAATGCAGCTGTGCTCAGTAGCAAAAAACAAAAACAACTGAAAAATGACAGCAAAGCAGGATCTACACCATGACACCATGCAACAAAAAGCTTGTGGTCAGGATCTAAATGACTTCACTGCAGTCTGCTGAGCGCGTGTGATACAGATGACTCCTCGGGTCTATTCATTTTGTTTGTTTGAGTGCATGTTGTACACACCTGGACCTTGACATCTTTGCAGTTGATCACCTCTACGATGCCCACTACGTCATCAAACACCAGGCCCATTTTCTTACAGTTATCTGACGAAGAGAAACAAACACAGAAGCATGTATGTCATAACCAGCAAGGAGGAGGTTCCACTGTGCATCTTTGGTAAATAAATAAGACCTGTCCCACCCACCCGGCACACCAAATGTCAAGTCTAGTTTGGATTGAAAACTTTGTGTGTATAAATTGAGTTGGTCCCCTGCATTATCTAGGATCACTTTAACCAGCACTTAACTTCCAACAGTTTAGTGTTCTTCTTACCTATAGTGATGGAGTTGATTTTGCCCTTGACCTGCAGTGTGCTCTTGTTACACTTGTAAGCATAAACGACTTGCTTCAGCTCAGTGTCGCTGATCACCAGGCCCTCCACTCCCTCTTGGTTCTCCTACAGAGGGCAGGAAGGAAGAAGAAGAAGAGAGAAGAGAGTGAACAACAAATTAAACGGTGCAAGTGAGCGAGACAAAGACCAAGAGTTCATGAGAGAACATCAGTTTAAAGCAGGATGAAACACTGGAGTTACTATAAAAAAAACAGTTTGATAAAAAGTAATTTTGGGTGACTGACTCATTCTGGCAGTCCTCACAGCCTGCTGCATAAACAAATCCAAACAGTCATTCCAACCAAAAGTAACAAAAACATAACTCTTGTCCGTTTTTCTTTTCAGAAGGATAAAACTACAAGATAAACTCTGCTTTAGCTTAGATTCAGATTCTCAGGTAATGTGAGAGTAACGTACCACTTTCCACTTCTTTCCCTCCAGCTCCAAAACAGGGGGCAGCGTGCGGGTCGGGGTTGCAGACGCAGCAGGTCGGGGGGCGGAGGTGAAGGGTTTTGGTCCGGTACGCACTGGAGCACCCTGACTCTTGAGGCCAGGATTCTTGTGGGTCTTTTCTTCATCCTTTACATGCCTCAGGCCTGTCGAGGAAAACATGTTAAAGTCCTGCAGTATACCATGTTTAAAACATTAGAGACACATTCATAACTGATGGTTTACAATAATGTGACAATCCTCTCACATCCATTTCTCCAAATACAAACACTGAACAAGGGGAGAAACATTTTTATTCCAAAACAAGACCACTGAAAGATCACTTGTCACCAACTGCATAAAACATGAGCCGTCCAATTCTCTGGAAGCTTCACTGACCTTATTGGTCACATATTTCTCTCATCCACTGTCTGTGTGTAGCTTAATGTGTTCATCAGTTTGTTTTATTATAACATATAATGCTACAACTTCAAGTCCAGAAAAGACTTAATATGCTTGGAGGTTTTTAAATTATCTGGAAGTCATGATTTTATCCCCATTACAGATGATAAATGATACATATTCAACAGATAAGGCTGGTGTAAATTCCATGGAAAGTCCAAATACATCAATGTATTAGTCTGCATATCAAGTCTGTCCCTACCTTGTCTTTATCTTTAAAACCAGTCAAATACTCAGGCTCAGTAAATTCTTAAAAACAGCTGCACTACAGCTGTAGATTTTATCAAATATTAGTTAAACAGGAGTAAATGGTGAATTTGTTGGGGATTATTTTCAACCATAGACTATAAACATTTGGTGTGTTAGTGTTTGCAGCAACAGATGGTGTATGTGGGATCGACTCGAGTAAACATCAGTGCTCATGTTCATTGTAATGAAGGAACATATACGCAAATAATGATGCAAATAATTGTTAGTTGTAGCCCTAATAAAACACAGAATATTGCCAGCTTTGCAGATTAGAAGAAGCATAAAAAGTAAGGATAAAAAGTAGATAACTTTCAGCCCTATGAATTGAATTCACACATCTACATACAAGTAGAAGAACAGATAAAATGGCTCCTCCGATGCTGATCAGTGAGGACTGTCTGCGGCTCTCTCGGCTACCTACCCTTGGTGATGTCGGATCCCTTGTTGATGGAGGCAAACAAAGCGTTCCGCTCGTCGCCACCTCCGCCGGAGGATCCGCTGATGTCCATGGAGGGAGGAGGTGGTCCAGGTGGAGGTGGGGGTGGGCATCCGCCAGCAGGAGCACTGGGGGGAGCTGCAGAGGCTGAAGCCATGGGGCCCTGAGGTGGGATTTAACATTTTAACAAAACCTCTGAAGCTGAAGTTTTCCCATTTATTTTAAACATCAGCCCCCCAATAAATAGTGCTGGGAAAAAAAAAAAAAACTGGCCCATGGTTGAACCTAGTTGCTGACTCCTGCATTAATTTGTCCAAGTCAAATGTCTACATGTAAAGAAGTTGGAGTGTTTTCACTAAAGAGAGACAAGGAAGGTAATAACACAGAAAACTGAACTGCAGCAGCACTATAAACACTCACACTCTTGCTCCAGGTCAGTCCGGTGGTGTGGTGCTGCTTGATGTAGTCTTGCAACTCAGTCCAGATGGAGACATAGGCCTTCACCCAGTCCACATGTGTCTTGTCCCTGTGAGGATGACAGGAGAACACGTTCATCTGTCTGACCTTCATTTTGCATTTCAGTCTTGGCCTTTTATTGTTCCCCCCGCCCCTTATTTTAGCGATTTCTTGTTCCTTTGCACTGGTCTCTCCGTCCCACAGGAAAACAGACAATGCAGCTACCATGTTGGCACAGAGATAAGACAATATTTTACTCTGGAAATTACATTTGACAAAGTGGGGGTCGTCTTATATTTGAGGACTAGACATTTGCGTGTTCACATGATCAGAGATCCTTTTTGAATGTGAGAGTGACGCTGTAAGATCAGCTTCTAAATGACTGTATTGTATTATGGGTTGTTTGTAGCATTATTGTTAGTAGGCTAGCAAGTGTCTCCAAGTCAGTTTACAGATGTGTCTTTTAGATTTAGTCAGCCGTAGAAGTGTTTTGTTAGCTCAGATTGATTTATAGGAGTTCGTGATGGCTCGTGTTGCCTGGTTTTTTTTTGCCATGAAGAATGACGAGTGAAAACTAGTGTACAGTGTCTTATGATGTTTTTACTGCAGAAACGGACCGTATCATCTGTCAAGCAGCCAAGAATTACTCTGCCAGTTAAGATGAGGAGCTCAAAAATACAGTCTGAAAAACGCTAACAGCCGGAGAAAATCATTTTTGACAGGAGTGTGCGAGTATGTGATTGACATGATACACAAATGTGGGATTTATGTTCTGCTTTAACGGTATTATTTGACTTTTACAAGAGAAAAGGCTTCAATATGAGGACTATTCTTCCTGGATTAATAATATCTCAGAAACTTTCCCAACAGGACAAGTTTGATAGTGTGTTTATCTATCTCAAAAAATGTATTACCCACAAACAGATGCTGGAAAAGGGAGGAGGGGGGGGGTCGTCTTGTAATCAAGGTTTGTCTTATATTTGGGCCAAACTTTCCACTAAGCCAAGATCTCATACTGGTTGGATCGAGTGTACTGATTTTGTACTTGTATACAGCATTAGGGTCAGGTTATGCTTGTTGAGAAATAGCTTGTATGACGTGTAATCAGACCATTAAAATTAAAATTGTTTATAGTTGTTCTAAACAGCTACACTTAAGGGAGACATGACATCATTTGAATATGAGGATAACGGCGTACATTTCCAACTATTGTCTCCTTGAAGTCTTTCATAATGTTGCACTCAGTTGTTCACATTAAAAGTGACTGAAATAATTGTGTCAAGAATGAAAAAAAAATTGCTAAAGAGAGAAGGTAAAACTCTAGCTCATCTGGCCAATCAGCATGAAGTGGGTGTGAACGTCTGAGCGCCTGTTTCAGAAAGTTACAGCATTTGAGGGAGGGGGTTCAACTCTTCTGCATTCAGCTCAGCACAGCGTTTACTGACAAATCTGAAAGCAAGATTCTGATCAGCATGACGATCATGCAGATTTTTAGTCTGAATAAACTTCAACCTTTTAACATAACTCAAACTCAAGTCTATTCATAAAAAACACACACAAGCTGTGATTTTAGGTCTAAATACAGGAAGTCTACCGCCAACATGCGTGAGCGTGTCGTGTGGCAGCGCTGACTCAGTAAAACTGTGGGGTGCTTCGACTTTAAAAAGAGCACAGAGGAAGGAAAGGATGGAAGACGGATGAGTCCAGCAAAACAGTTTGGCTGCATCTGAAAAGTTCCTCTGACAGTTTTATTCAGATGTTACAAAAATGTAACATCACAGTAAAAAAAAAAAAAAAAAAAGAAAAAAGATCCTAAAATTAATGCATGGACAGCTTTAATGAGGCTTTACTTACTTTTCCTTGTACTCCTTGAGCACACGGTTGGTGTAGAACATAGCGGCATCCTGCATCTCTTTAACGTAGGGGCCCGGCTTGGGAGCCTGGGACACAGAAATAACGGGAAGACGATTACATCCATGTCTAAAAAGTGAGTTTATGCTTTGCACAGTAGCAAAAGTGCAGTATAAATAATAAATTCATTTCACCAGCATAGCTTCTGATGAGATAAAAGGCGTACAAAGAATGAATGCATCTATTATGTGTAAACAGAATGTATTATTCATAAGAATCAAACAAAAAAAAAAAAAACAGAGTTAATCATCTAAATTCTAACAGTGAAGCTCTGTTGCTAGCAGTCATGTCAGCCAAGAAACTGTCGGTCTTGCTCAGCAGACAGTGATGACAGAATCAAAGAGTGGCTTCTTTCCAGCTATTATACACTCATTTATCCTCCCACACACAAACAAAAGACACACACACACGGTCCCTCACTGTTACACACAAACCACAGTGCACAAAAGCTTCATTTCCTGCCCGATGACCACTCCCATCCCCAGTCTCACCATGGCGACCCATCCGAGGGCAGGCACGCTCTCACTGACGGCAGAGAGGTGGTTGAATTGCTGTGAGGTGCGATTCTGCTCGCGAAACGCCTGCACCTGCTGGATCGCTTTGGACACCGGCTGAAGGAGAGTCGTCAAAACGGCCTGAACAGGAAAGAGATGAGACATTTTTACTAATTTTAAAACTTCCTGTTAATCACGTGGTACATTTTAACACGGTTTTAGGAAGTTAATCTGACTTTTTGAAGTGACTTTTTGTGTGCAGTAACAAACATTTAGTACTAACAGCATCTGCATTTTCTTGTTTCAAGAGTTTTACAACCATAAAACTTGAATCTATAGGTGTCATTTCCTGCACATTTAACATGGCAGGTTGCTGGCTAAATATTAACCTGTACAGTAGCTCTGCAGGTTTTAAATGCAAATATAAGCAAGCAGAAATGACACCATGACAGCCAGTCTGTACAGGAGTGTGAAGCAGTTGCAGGGTTGTGACACAACAGACAAACATAATGAATTATGCAAATTGTTGAAATAGTTTAATCAATAAGCTGTTCGGTTAATTGACTGAGCAATTATCAAGAGTGTTTAACTCACATCAGAGGGCTTCTGGGAGGAGGAGGCTGTTACAAGGAGCTGTCTCTCACTGGAGAATGCCTGCTTCATCATTTCTGCCTGTGAGGAGGAGAAGAAAAGAGTTTTTAACCTATCAATAACAGACGGGTGGAGAACAAAAGATCATCCTGGTTGTTTTGCATGCTTTAGTCCTCTCACTATAAATGAGATATTTACAATATTCACAAACATGCATTAATTGATTAATTCATTAGTTTAGGCAACTATGGCTGCAACTACGATTATTTTCATTTGTGATTAATCTGTTGATCATTTTCTCGATTAATCGATAAGTTGTTTGGTCGATAGAATGTCAGAAAATGGTGAAAAATGTTGATTGCCATTTCCCTAAGTCCAGCTTGAAGAAGCAGGCAGGAGTACCGGCACAGAAGCTAAGCAATGTACTGCTGTGGACGGAGCCAGCAGCAAAACGTATTTTAGCCACCTAAATAACTATGGAATATCCCTTTAAAGGACATCACTTTGGGCTCTGGGGAGTTGTGATGAGTGTTTGTCACTTGTCTTTTTAATGACAATTTAAAACCATCAGAAGTATTGTAAGATATGTGTATGGGATGATCCTTTAAGTAGAGTATGAAAAGTGAGATAACATGACGTAAAAAGTAACAGACGTGACTATTTAACTGGTACATTTTTTTCTATTTTGCATCTAAAACTGTTACTTACATGTTTCAGGACATCGCCTCCTATCTTCTGGCTGAGGGAGAAGTACTGGGCCAAAGGACCTTTAACGATCCCGTCAAAGGCCTCGACGTACGCAGATACAGCTATAAAAAAAAGAAAAAAGTTATAGTACAGTTATAGCAAAGTAACAAACAGCCCCAAATGTAAGCAAATGAAAATATTTTAAACAGCTGACAGGCAGAGTGTCAAAACAGGTGGTGGTTAAGGTGCATCAATACATCCTCAGTTTTACAGCTGGCAGCACTGAATGCTGGCAAAGCTGCTAACTCATTACACTTATTGGCAGTTAGGAGGTCAGGGGCTAACTGTGTCAACTGTGTTGTTATCTTGTTTGTCTGAGGAGAACAAATCGTTGAGGTAGCACTGATGGGAGGTTTGCATGAGCATGTTGGTCTGTTTTCTCAAAAACAGGGCTTATTTCAGACATCTTATTTAAGATAAGTGGAATTTTTCCATAGTAATTACACTTGATGATTACCTCCCCCAGCAGACGCTCCAGCGCTGCCTCCCTGGCCTGACATGGTCTCCAGACGGCCCACCGCCACTTCCAGCCGCTGCACCAGACTCGCCAACTCTGCCATACCTGTGAGATGAAGAAGGTTGAGAAGGGTGCCAACAGGGAGAAGAGACGCCAAGCAGGAGCTGGCAGCTTTACTGGCTCCTGGTCAAATCTATAGTACAGCCAGGGGATTCAATTCCCCTTTTTGCAATGACAGTAATTATCTGTGACTACACTGGTTTCTTCACTTCAAAAAGCTCTTGGTGGAGGCAACAGGCTACATAAAGAGAGCCAGCAGCCCATTTAATTAATAATAATAATAAATTATAAAGCGCCTTTCACGTAACCCAGAAAAGCTTTTCTAATCTTTGTATTTGTACTGTTTGTATTTGTTACATACTGTAGGTCAGCCGTTCTTAATCATCGTGGCTCGGAGGTAGTTTCTGTTCTAGCCCTCTAATTGGGGACTGATTTACACCTGGGAAACGAGGTGAAGGCAATTACGGCAACAGTATCTGCTCTGGATCCCGGACATGTTTGGCCTTGGTTGATTTAGTCCTGCGAGGCTCGATATATTAAGAATGTGTAGCTTCCAGGAATTTGATGTCAACATCTGTGTCTTTACGTCACTAAAGCTTGCGTTTGTATCCTGATGATGATTACTCTAAAGAACCTGGACAGTTATTTTATGCTCACAAGTTTATACTGAATGTCACTGTCCTCCATTGTCTGCACAAACACGGTGCTCCAGAATTTCAATAAATTTAGCCAAAAAATGTTAATGTGCAAATTTTAAAGGCAGCCCTCACCAGCCCTGTGGTGAAAAATCACTGAATCCCACCTGAAGAGTGGTTACATAACACAAAAGAAGAAGAATGGGACTGCTGGTAAACAGGTCAGGACTTGCTGAGTAAAAGTATGTAGATCATTATTAGCAGTTACTTCTGACTCTCTGCACAGTGTAGACCTGTCCAATCATCCCAGCTATGTCGTGTATGGGTACAGGTGAGCTGTGTATTAGTTACAGTATTTTTAAAAACACACAAAAACATTTTTCAACAGACTGATATTTCAGAAATTAAGTATTTCATGCAGTCGCATAAAAGCAGCGTGTCCTTTACTAGTAGTTTATGATGATATTGTTATTTAGGGCTGCAACTAATGATAAGTTTCATTATCCATTAATTTGGCGATTATTTCTCCATTAATTAATTCATCTTTTTGTCTATAAATTGTCAGAAAATAGTGTAAAATGCTTCTTAGAGCCCAAGGTGACGTCTTTAAATTATGGCTGAAACTAACGATTATTTTTTCACTATCGATTAATCTGTCAATTATTTTCTCAGTTAATCAATTAGGCTAATTGTTTGGTCTATAAAATGTCAGAAAAAGGTGAAAAATGTCGATGACTGTTTCACAAAGCCCAAGATGCAACCTAAAAGGTTTTGTTTTTCCTGACCAACAGTCCACAACCCAAAGATATTAAAATTTACATTTAGAAGCTTTAAGATTTTTCTTCATAAAACGATTAATCAATAATCAAAATACTTTTTCTGTCAATCAACTAATTGTTGAAGCTTTAAACTACTAGTTTCACAACTTTAAAATGTCTTGTTTTGTCCGATCAACAGTCCAAAATCAGATATTTAGTTTACTATCATGAATGACACAAAAAGCTTCAAATCCTCACATTTGAGAAGCTAAAGTGATTATTGAATCATCAGAATAGTTGCCCATTAATTTTCTGTCGATCGACTAATGTCTAGCAGTCCAGGTTTAGAAGGCAGCAACAATTCATTCTGATAAAACAGAAAAACTGTAGGGATACTGATACTCCTAAAAAGACCCCTTCAAGTACATGATTAACTAACTTCAATTGGCGTCTAGCATAAACTTACACACCTAATGAGAAAGGCTAGCATTACATAAGACGGCTGTCACCTGACACTGCCTTCATCTGTGTGACTGAGAGTGCCTCCAGTCTCAGGTACTTACACCTGGCTGACGGTGAATGGAGGCACACAGACCACTCTCACTAATGAGTCTAAGCAGGCCAGAACTCTCGAGATAAACCTGCCGCTACCATCTCACTTTCACTGCAGACGCACTGAACTAAGTCTTTAAGATATCTAGTGACTGATGGAGCTCAACATTTCTGGCTGTGACAGCTGAAGATGAAGGCACAGTAGTATGCACTTTCCTGTTTATAATAATGGTATCAAAAACGCTCAAGTAACAAAACGTTGGCATCGAATGTCTGGTCAGATTTGTAATCTTAACTTAAATTTTAAATCACAGATTTCATTTAAATCAAATGTTTGCCAATTTTACTTAGATATTGTACAGTTTCTTATGTTTAAGCAACATTTAACATTTGAAAAATGTGGTTGTTTTGCAGAGAGACATGTTTTTCTATCTTAGGATAAGGTATTGAAAAGTTTTCTTAATTTATTGGTACTGAAACTGAGGTAACATTTTTGCAATAGTATTGAAAAACTGAAAACTGATGCAGATGTTTGGAAGCTGCTGACAGATGATGTTCTGATAAATCTTTAAAAATGTTTAAAAATATGGAGGATACATTTTCATCCCCTTATTATTATTGTTTTTTTAATCTATGGCAGGTTGCAAAAGTTGCTAAAAACAGCTAGACTTAAAAACATGATTATCAATTAAGTATTAAAATTGTCTAATCAAGCAAATATGTCAAACATTGTTTGATTCCTCCAGATTTGTATTTATTGCAAGTGGAACTAGTTTAGAAAGCATTATGCTATCATATGGCTCAGACTTGCCCCTAAGATCCGTATTAATCATGTTGTTGTAGATAGTATAATAGTACCCTAAAGGCAGGGCGAGGCAGGTTATACTTCCTTGAGCACTGCTAAGGGATTCATACCAATAGGTCAGTCTATCAGCAGACTTATTTTACTTTAACCCTAAAAGACGTTTACTGGAGCTACTGAAGGAGAAGTGATGTCACCTTTAGAAACAACAACACAAAACATCTAGTCCTGAAAGACTTCTGATGGCCAGCTAAGTACTATGTATACAGCAGCTCCCTTTCAAAAATGCCTCTATTTCCTCCTTTTTCCACCACACTCAGACAGAGTGGTAAATTAATTTCTCCACAAGGCTTGGCGATAAAATTAGATTATAGCAGGACACACACCCTTACCACCCTTGACCTAAATGCCTTTTAAGGCCAACAGCAGCTTTTATACCTGCAGAAACCAGAGTTCAACTGTAACATTTCCTGGTCTCAGCTGAGATATGACTCACCAGCAAACAGAGGAAGGGAACGGCCCCTCAAGGTGTAGGTGGGAGTAATAAACCCCCAAAAACAAGCACCTAAATGTGTGAGCTGCTTTAAAAAAAATTTAAAAAAAACAAGACACTGTATAGGACTAACTGTATTATTTATAGTTATACTAACTTATTCTGCAGAATTGCAAATCCCTCAGTGGGACACATTTGAGCTTACCAAATATCCTGCTGCACTAGTTTAAATGCTGATATATCCTAAAGTTCACTGCTCTGTGTGGTACAACAGTGACCACATATGTTAAAGCAAAGTGCTGACCATCAAGGAAACTGCACTGACAAGAGAGAGGCAACAAGTTTCCAGAGACATGAGGGCAGATATACCAATGACTCAAGCCAAGAGTCACGTCTTTCATAACATAATTTTCCTTAGATTCAAGCACGCTAAAAAGGCCAAAAAGCCAAAACCGGGGCTTTAAACACAATTTCAGAGGTGGAGGAACCCAAGTAAATAGTAGCCTTTTTAACTAGAATGTGCAAAATCCAATGAAAAGACCAAAACAAACAATTAATTGATCCTACTTACAAGTATTGTATTTGCAGTCAAAGCATGACATTGCTGTATAGCTCCGTTGTTGTCCAAAGACTATTAAAAACATCCAAATTAGCCACAATGCTACACTGGGTAACATGTTATTTCATTACAATGAATACAGTACCACATACATACAGATATGTCTCCACTTTTCCAATGTCTCCAGTGTATTATTTCAGTCATTCTTGACATTATACTTGGGGAAGACAAACCTAAGAACACCTTAAAAGGATGATGCCCACCTGCTGCAAATACAAAACTTACTACAGAACCAAATCTGCAGCTGAAAATATATCCAAGAAATGCACAATTTTCTTCAGTCTGCATAACATTTGCTAAAAACTACAATGTCCAGCTGTTTCGGAAAATTACTGAGACTTTCTTTTAAGTGAAATTTCATGTTTGTGACCTGTTTTTTTGGCACAGGCAGGATAGGGAAGCCAGAAAGGCCTGAGAGACAGACCAAAACATTGTTGGTTTTGGTCAGTTTCATGAGATTTGTTGACCATAACAGAGGTGTAGAATATCACCAGCCTTATATTTTAAACTAAATTTCAGGCTAAGAACTGTTTTAAAAAAAAACACAGTACATCTGCAAAGCAAATTAAAGCATGAATCATATGCTGTGATGAAGGCCACAAGACCCACATGAGTGTGTATTTTACAAATTTGTTGAGTAAGATCTGTGTACTGAGTGTTACAAAAGGGCGTGTGCTGCATTTTGCCTTTTGAAAACTGGCCAAAGAGCCCTTGCTCTATGGAAAGGTGCATTTTACACATGGATTACACTGACTTTCTCTACATTATAGCTCTTGCTGGTCTTCCTAGAATACGAAAAAAACCCTGTCTGCTCTGTATTCATAGACCTATTTTTGTGGACATATGGCAGAAATGTTCTGCGTAGAGCACCATCAGCATGCAGGGGCAGTCAAGTAGGTTAGGCCTGTGTGTGTGTGTGCCTCTCAGCCTGGGGGCCAGACGTTCAGACATAAAGGAGGGAGCATCCAACTCAGTGTTATGTGTGTGTGTGGCTTTTACATGGGTTAAAAACCAAAACACACATCATTTCTTCTTTGTCGCAGAGGGAGAAGTAGGCCAAAGCAATGGCGGTGAGCTGTAACCTTCCCTACAGTCCTACTTCGGTGGGCTCTAGGGCTCCAACAAATCACGCTCAAGCCGCTGATGTTAATGCGATCACTGGAGTTTCAATCAGACGGCCGGGGGATGCTAGCGAGGCTAGCAAAGCCGGCGGTGGGTGTTGTGGAGAATTCTGTATCCCGGGCAAGTTCAAGCTCCCCTCCAACGGTTGCCTACTAGTACGATCGATTAAATATGAGTGGTGAGGAGACAATATGACAGCTTATTTCTAATTTTAAAAAAATCATCTCTACGTAACGTTAACATGTGTTAGAAAACCGTTTCGTTTATGAGGGAACACCCTGCGGGGTGCACGAAAAATGTCAAAACACCGTCGGCGACACTAGCTAGCTACTGTAACGTCTGTTTCATAAAGCAGCACAGAGTTACCGTTAGTAGTTACCGTTGCGCGTTTACATAGAGTTAATTAGCTAACCGCTAAGACTTGTCAGATATTTTCTCTGCCCCCGCTGATGTTGAGGGTCTGACGTGCTGTCTGTTTCGGCATTTCCTGGATTTTCTCTCTCTCTCTATGCCTCACACACACACACCCCTCCCTTCAGTGTTAGCTAATGTTGCACTACTCTGCAGGAGAAAAAAAGAAGTTCTTACATTTCAGCGAGCCAGTGTCTCATCATCACATAGAAAGAAGAAGTCTGAAATTAACGGAAGGTAGTAAAAAAAAAAAAAGAAGCAAGTTTGTGTCAGGCAATGGTTAGATTTTGCGGCTATTAGTGTAGCAACCTCGGCTAGCCGGGTGTGTTAGCGTCACACCGATTTCAATAAATAATTTCTGAATGATTGAATGCCGCGGCGGGGAGGAAGCGGCGACGCACCGTTTGTCTCTTTCGCTTAATTTACAACGCTCTAGCGAAAGAAAAAACGAGCTTCAAACGGCACAGCGCAAGAACTGCACGCCGCTTACCTGCTAAACGGGTCAAGCAGTGATTTGGTCCTTTGTATCAGCCTCGGTATCGCCGTGGGAAGTGAGCAGTGTGCAGAAGGCTTGCAGACCAGACTGGGCTTCGTCTTTTTCTTCCTGTGTGTCAGTGAATTTACCCAGCTGTCACCGCGCCGCGTTTCCGCCCTTGTTCGCGCAACTAATTCCTTTCCCATATAAGGAGTGTGAGAGGCAGAGGGCAGCAAAATAAGAAGAAGAAGGGGAAAAAAAGATGAAACAACTGCTTTCCTTCCTCGCAAAACATACTGTATCTCTGTTGACTAGCCAGCATACATGTCATCATGGCTGAAGAGAACACAGGACTCAAATGCCTCAGAAAGAAAAGTCACAAATCTCCTGGTGGAGTACATTTACTCAAGCACTGTACTTCAGTACACTTTTGAGGTACTTTACTTGAGTGAAGTGCAGCACCTGTCTTGAGGAGATAAAGGCCTGGATGAGCACACATTTCCTCCGGTTAAACAGCAGCAAAACTCCAGGTTCATCCCCTCATACTTCATCTCATCTTTGATGGCCAGGACATCCCTCTTTCCTCCTCAGTCACTAATCTGACTGTTAGGTTTGACCCTCGGCTGACTTTTGATGACACCCTGTCAGATGCAGGAAAACTTGTCCATGCCTTTATCTCCTCAAGACTGGAACTGCAATGTGCTCTTCACAGGGATCCCTGGCAGGAGCATCCTGAAGCTCCAGTACATTCAGAGCAGCGCTGCCAGGATCCTGATGAGAGCGCGAAAACACAAACATATAACACCAATTCTGTTTTCATTGCACTGGCTCCCTGTCTCCTTCAGAGCTGACTACTAAGTCCTGCTACTCACATACAGACATGCGCCTCCCTACCTACAGCAACTGATCATACCACAAACCCCCACCCGTACCCTCAGATCTCCCAGCAGCTTGCTCCTCCAGGCCCCCAGTACCAAGCATGGGGCCCTCAGACTCTGGACCCTAGACTCATTTATAACAGGCTTAAAAACCTTTTTATTCAGGAAGGCTTTTTCATCTTAACTCTTGTTATTTTCTTTATGTTATATGTTTTAACGCCATAGGACTTTGAGATTCACTGCGACTAAAAAGTGCAGCACCTCTTAAATACATTATTATTATTATTTTACATTTTATGCTGCTTTAAACTTCCACTCCACTACATTTATTTGACAGCTGTAATTACTTTTCAGATTAAAAATGACATTAAATAATATATGATAAACAGCAGTGTCACCAAATAAATAATTGTTTGACACCTAAAGAGGTAAAACTTTCCAGTTTTTGACAAAAATGCAAAGTTTAGCAAAAAGTCAGAAAAATGTATCAAACTTTGTGTGCCTGCCTGATTTAATATATCAGTCACAGGGGCCGGAAAGCGAGTATATGTACTTTGAATAAATTTAATTGTTAATAATTTTGTATTTATACTTAAAGGATTTTAAATGCAGGGATTTTACTTGTAATGGAGTATTTTTACACTGTGGTATTGCTACTTTTACTTCTTCCACCACTGCTCAAATCACAAATGCATCTATCTGCAGGCACGGTATAGTTTGCATAAATAGGAAGCACGTTTCTTGTGCTCTGTCACGCTTGAACATGTTTGCTGAGTTGTTCTGGCCTCTGAAGTGAGGGTGCACAGAATTACACAACTTAAACTGGATGTTCAGTCACTGGATCTTTTTTCCTGTAATGTAATGTTCAAAAGCACATAATAATCAAGGGCCTGGAGTTTTTGGGGCCCTAGATCCCCGGGGACCAACAACAACACTCGCGGATTAATCTGGCCATACTCATCTGATAATTTAAATACCTAAAACTGATATATATTGCTTTCGCACTATATGTCTTAAAACATGTCTTTAAGTTGGAAAACTTGCAAGTGACAGATTTAAAAAAGAAGGATCGACGCAACGGAGGGCGAGATATCCTGACATTTGAGTCCCTAGCATGGGCCAAGCCCTAAAAACACAGGATCCTACATATCCCATAATGCAACACATAGCACTGGCAGAGTGCTCCTTTAATTTGCATTACACAAAGAAAAAGTGACATTTCAGCTTTAGTATTTGGAAAGAAAGAGGAATAAATAAACTTTTAGCTGACGTCACAAATAAGTGGTCAACCTTCACCCAACAGTTAGTGATAGAAACTCTTTACTGACCTCTACTTACATCTTCCATGAGGTGAAATATAACTAAAGAAGCAGGCTTCAATTATCAAATGTTATGGACTCCATTATCGCCATTATGTGTTAATGGAGCAGCAAAGGACGACCATTAGGGTAAATGGGCTTATAAAGGTCAACGAGAAAACAAACTGACAGATGTGTGAATGAGATGAGTCAGTGCAGCTATACTGGAGTTAGTGGGTTAGAGGAGTTTGGATTTACTGTACTCAGATGTAAAAATAATATCCTTACAATTGATTAAAGAAGAAATAAAAAGCCTCTACGAACAGTTTTGTCTCTAAATTTCCGTTTGGCCAAAAATGAATTTGTAATTATACTTGACAGCTAGTAAATCAGTGTAATCCTCTTTCAGGCTTCTACCTCTTTAATCTACTGTTTTTGAGTATATCCAACTTTACAATATGTTAAAAAGCATTTGGTTAAATCCCATAACATATAAAATTCACAAGAAACTGGATGCACACATTTGAATCTTTCTGTGTCACATCCCATCTCTTATAATCTGTGCCAGCTGGGGAAAAGTGGAAAATAAGGGCGATAAGAAAATAGAAATAAATGGGAAAAAAACAACAACTTTGTGGTGAACTGCAGCAAAGAAGTGAATAAATAATGTTCATTATGGTAAAAAGGTTTCTTCTATGTCAAACGTTTTTTTCCTAAATAATCAACAAAGCAAACATCCCGCGGAAAACCAAGAACAAAATGAAACATTTTATTTTTAATTTACAGATTATCCAGTTGCATCAGGTCTGGTCACACAGAAAGAAGGGGGAACTAAAACTCTATTCAAAACATTTTAACTTAAACTCCCTTCATTGAATAGGTGCTCCCCATTTTGTCTCTCTGCCTTCACAGTGGACTCCATCAGAGTCGAGGTCAGTTCACTTCTACGAATTCAAGATGTGGCTGGCCATTCTTGCACGTGTAACAGAAGAAATGTTTAATGCTGTATTTCCAGATAGGTAGAAAAATAACCTTTCTACTGTGAGTTTTGGGAAAAAGTACACAAAAAGATTTTAACAATTTGCAGGTTTTTGAGAGTGAATCAACATCAAATCCGGATATGTACTGCATAAACTTTCCCTCACGATGTGCAAAAAAAAAACATGGGAAGATGTTTGTGACATTATCTCAAAATGTTCAGGAGATGACATTTTACAGAGTTGGCACTTAGGTGCGCTTGATTTTACTTTGCCTCACATAAGTTGGCAAAAGATGGGCAGATAAATTCAGCACATCTGAATGAAATATTGAGAACATCTCCACCCGGGCCCGATTTGCACTGGGTACTAAACTAGCGCAGCAGAACTGACATCGGCATGAGATGACTTGACAATACAAAATAGACATTTTTTTTGCAAAAAAAAAAAAAAAAAAAAAAAAATTAAATGATTGCTTATTTCACACAGAGTACAGGTTGAACTGAATCAATGACATACCCTTTAAACATTCAACAAAGAAAAAGTGACTTAAAATGTGTGGAAATCAACTTAAAGGTCAGTCAGTTTCACATTCTGCATGCAAAGCGATCACACACTGTGAGATGTTACAGGGACGAGTCATTTGGTTTCCCTCAGTACAGTTCAGCACAGAAACACGCTTCACCACTACTGATACACAGAAGGAAAAATAGAAGCAGCTTTTGTTTTTCTTTCTCCTCTATGTTCATGTACTCTGTCCTGTTACTGGTGTATCCATGGCGATCTCCTCTCTGAAGAGGCAAACATCCCTCAGATTAACCTTCTGCTCTTTTCCTATTTGTGGGAAGAAATAATTTGTTTTCAGGATTTAGCACAGTTTCAGGTCGTTCTGGACGCACAACACACTTTAATGGAAGTTTACTAATGCCTGTATTAATGTCAATTCTTCTTCATCAACAGATTTCCTAATAACTGTGCCCAATTCAAGTAAAACTAACCGAATATATACCTAAAAGGAAAGCAAAGATAAATGTGCTCATCCTGAACAGCCAAACAGACCATCATTCTTTGCTGAAATTGCACAGAAAATGCAAAATGGCTTCACAAAATTAAAAAACTCCCACTTTTTGTCCCATACAATATGCTCACACCTATTGATTCAAGTTTACAGATGTGTCACCAAGTGAGGTTAATGAGGTGCGTCTGGACTTTAGCTGCATTCAGGTTTAGCAAAGTGTATCCTTTCCAATGACCTGTCGAAAGTCAGAAAAAATTAAGTATTTTATGTAATTTAAATGCAGCCAGCACCTGCGTTCATGGCTTAACTTTTCAACTTTACCCATCCCCTTTTCAGTCAACGAGAGACAAAATGAGACTGAAGCTGACAGACATGAAATCAAAGTGCATCGACATCTAATCACAGCCTAAAGGTTGTTCGTGAACAAACAAAAAGAAAAAGTGGTTTTCATGGTTCAATCAGAAGTTACATATATGAATATTGAGATGAGTGAGGAAGCGGTGTCCTTTACTTCCCATCTGTTGTGAACTTCATCTTTCTCCTCATTATGTTCCCTCTGTCGAGGACCGCAGAGACCGAACTCATTAATGTTGTGTACTCCAGTGTGTGTCCCGGCGACTTAATCCACAGAGAAGCAAGCCTCCAGAATGAAAACAGCATTTTTTTTCAAGGTTCTCTACATCTGACCGCCTTAAATGACAACAATCAAACATCTGTGACTCTTAACGTGGGTTAATAACAGACATAAAAACATACAAACTGCTCTGAAGAAACAACTTTTGGCACAGCAGCCGCGAAAATCCACCATGTCAGGCGCACACATACACTCAACAAACAAACATGCAGGCGCTCATTCCAGTATCAAATGGTACCAGAACTGCAATCTGTCACTCTTCATGCATTTTTTTTTTTTTTTTTTTTTTTGGAAGGGAGTCCATTGCTGTTGGTAGATCTGTTTTGGTTGTTCCTTCCTCTGAGTCACCATTTTCTGCTACTAACAAAAATAATTAGAGCATTGGTTTTAACATGGCAGTGTTTGGTAGCATCACGTCGCCCTGGAACAGTGTGAAAACGTGAAGAGTTGTGTTTGTGTGCGTACATGCGTGTCTACGAGAGGCAAGGTGTGAGCGTGTCAAGTGGGCTCGCTGGTTTTCGTGTCATTGAAGCAGTTTGTTTTTTTTGTTTGTTTTTTTTTTGTTTCCCCAGAAAGTCAAGTGTCACTCAGGTAAGTCTTCTCTCCCACAGTCTCTAACCAACGTGTGTCATCAGTAAGAGTGGTAACAGTACATTCTTTATGTCTTTGTGTTAAATTATAGGGGTCTACGTTATACTTTTAAATCTTTCAAAACACAGTGCTCACCCCTAATTCTTCACAAAATGGTAGCTTTCTTCCTCTGTACTGGCTCAGTGTGGGAGCAGGGAAATTTCAGTATAGTGGTGTTTTTTTTTTTTTCTGTGACAGTGGGACAACATGTTTCCAGCATGTTTTTCCTCTCTCCCTCTTCCTAAATCCAGGGATCACACAGTCCGTCTTCATGGATGAGAGGCGTGAGGTTTTTGTGTTGAGCAACAACAAAGGAGAAAGGGGAAGCGTGAGGAACAGAGGTGTGTGTGTGACAGCTGGAGGAGGTGTGTGTGTGAGGGCAGCAGCGAGCTCCCCCCTCCTCTCCTGCTATAGCAGCTCTTCTCTTTGCTTCTTGCCCCTCGCCGGACCCTGGCCGTTCCTCAGGGAGCCGTTCTGGGGCCGCAGGAGGTGTCCCCGCTCCTGCTCCGTCCACGGGACCCCGCCCTGCCCGTCATCGCTGTCCAGGTCAGAGTCCGAGTGCATGAGGGCGGAAGAGGTGGGGGCGGTTACTGGCTTCATACGGCCTGGTAGGTGGGTGGTGGAGGAAGAGACGTAGGAGAAGAGAAACAAACAGAATGATACTTAAAATTGGTTCTGATCTGTAATTAGTAACAGAGATAGTTACTCAAGGTAATTACTCAAATACCACATTTATAATATTTTGTACCTTATCATACAAATGCCAGGTTGCTTTCCGATCATACGTTTATATATTTGTTCCTAACATGTACATTTCTCACTCCCGTCTAATCATTTTAAACCACTTTTGGAAACTTTCTGGTAATAACTGATTTTTACTCTGTACATAATTTAAACTGTTTCAGAGTCTACCAAATCTCTAAATTTGAGTGTTTAATGAACAGTGAGTTTGTTGGTTCCTAGTAAGTAGTTTTCAATTCAAATGATTCTTTTGGCTTCCTTGAAGTATGAAAACTGTATTTGTATTTGTTGTCTTAATGATAGTGTTGTGTTAAAACTGGACAAGGAGAATACTCAAGGGACACTAAACTTTAGCATCCTTTGGTATAAAGCATCACTGACTGGCTGGGTTGGTAGACGTGAGTAGTATGAGGGGTAAACGCTGTTCAATTTACTGATGTCATGTCCTGTGATTTCTGGGAATTGGAGTTGGAATTGTGATTTCCAGAGAACTAAAATTAGTGGTCGTGGTGTTGCATGTATGTCTTACCAGCTCTCGGTGGTTGTAGCTCCAGACTGTCTTGTTCGTCAGCTTCTAGTATTTTATACCGGCTTTTGCTTCTGCGTACTCTGCTCTTACGTCTTCCAGGAAAAAAAAAAACATACAGTATCATCAGTCGGTGTTGAGGTAATCCCAAGCGTTTCTTGGAAATGACAGATATACTGTATATATCCAACGACATTTAATAATAATCATCATAATATTTCATATTTTAGAAATTGCTCTCACCTGTTGCAACAACACACCATTCCCCAGACAACTGTTGCTATAGCAACCACAATCAAAAAGGATGCTATAGTCACATAGAGTACACTCCACTCTGAAAACAAAAAGAGCGGCATGTAATGATTATGTAATATATTAAACGTTATTTTAGTTTAAGCAACACAGTCAATTTTAAGTCCAAACTATGTGAGGAGATAAAGTATGGCCGTCATATTAACTATATCTCAATGCTTGGAACTCGATTTGCTGCTGAAAAAAAGATCACAGATTTAGTCTCAAACTAAAATATTGAATTAAGATTCATCTCATCTTACCACAGTTGCTCTCCGCGTCACCAAGCTGAGCTCTGATGAAGTTCTCCATCCAGAAAGGGTGGCAGACACAGCGCCGTGTGAACGAGTCACACTCGCCATGACTGGAGCAGTTCAGCTGGCAGACTGAAGAAAGAGAGCAACTTTAATATCCCAGAGTGGACACTATAAGCACATTATAGAACATAAAGCTACTGCAGGTGCATCGTATAACAGTGTCTCTTCAGAGGCAGCTAAAACAAAACAACCAGGAAGAGAGAGAGAAGGAAGGGGCCAAGAGTGAGAAGAGATAACTTGTAGAAAAAACCTCAAATATCAGAGATTTGACCCATGAGTCCTATCAGCCCCTGTCATTATTTCACCATTATCTTAAGACACAGAGGTCATTAGGTCAAAGTGGATCTATTCTTTCCTGTAGCCTCTGGCTCAAAGTAAACACCAAGTAAAACATTCCTTTGACCACTCAGCCTGCATTAAATGACTTATAATCTAATATGTACTCCAATCTGAAATATATGTGCAGCAGAATCACATAATGGCATCAACAATCTCTCTTTCTTTAGTTTTACGTGTTATATGTGTGTTACAAACTCTCTTCATTCAGTACTCACTGACTGTATCCACCCGTCGTGCCTTGTAAATAAGGAAGTCATTCTTCTGTTTGCGCAGCTTGTTGCGTAGGCCGAGTGCAACGCTGTGGCCAGACAGAGGAGGGCGCCCTGGACCGCCTGACACCAGGAAGACCAAACGAGTACTGAGAAGGGAGGAAGAAAATTATTTTAGAGTTTACTTGGATATAGTAATATCCAAAAAGTCAAGATGGGTTAGTGGATTTAAGTCTAGAAATTAAAAAAAGTTAATTAGAGAGGTGCAGAACTACTCACCTGTGCTCATTAAATGCACTGATCTCTCGCACAATGATGTCGCTGTCAAGCACACCTAGTAACACCCCAACCTGGCGCAGCAGCATGTCACGTTGACGGTGGGAGACCTGGGATACAGAGATCTCCAACACCAGCTCCACCAGGTCACGCTCCCATATGTCTGACAGAGAGGGAGAGTAAAGGTGAGAGAGGAGATTAAAACACAGAAGAGACATGGAAAGAGGGGAGGGTGGACAGGAGAAAGAAGAAGTAACAAGGAGAAGAGACTGACATGAGAAAAACAGGCTGATTGCAGGATCCATCTGACACCCTGAAATCTGGGAAAGAGGCCAGAGCACCAAGCAACGGATTAGTCTCTGGCTGAGAGTGTGTCTCTGCACCGTATGTTGCACACTGACCTGTACAACCTTCTGCTGTTGGTTGTTGAGTCTCTTGCTGTGTGGAGACCATTTGTATGCACGCAAATATACTCTGCGATACTCTTACACTGTTAAAAATCAAGCAGTAATGCTCAATATAAGTGGTGTAATTTTATCTGTGGTGTGCTTATATGCCTGCTTCAGTCAGAATGCCTTTCAATTACCCCAAAAAATCTGCTGCAGCTTGTTGTATTCAGTACATGGAGGTAACAGAGCATTAGTATGCAACAGCAAGAATGTGATGATGAATGTGATGGTACTTTAAATGCACCACCAAACAATGAAACTGACCCAGAACAGCAAGGGCACACCAACAAAAGTAGATCTAAAATAGCATAAATGTCTGTCTCTTTCTGTGTATATATTGTAGGTTTGTGTATTTTCATTCAGTGTACCTGGTTTGACCTCCACTGTGCCTCTGTCTGTGCTGGTCTGTCCTTTACTGTCAGTTACAGTCAGGGTGAAGCTGTACTTCCCCGCCACCAGGTTTCCCAGAAACAGCACTGCCTGGTGGTCAGAGTTGTTCAGCACATCCTGTTGGAACAAAAAACAAACGTATATAATTTTTGAACGTTCAAATTTGCTTATAAAAAGGTACATCACCAGTAGCAGGTTTTGGCTGTTATAGTGTCAGTTAACACTTTTACCGCCTTAGGATGGATTTTCGTATGCCTGCTTAGACTCAGCCTTAATCATTAACTATTATGAACCAGTTCAGAGCTAAAAACATTAAGGTCAGTCTCACCCCAGCGGCAGGGCTGCTGTCGTCTCTAGACCACAGGTAGCTGACTCCACCTTTGTCATCAGTGGAGTGAGATCCATCCAGAGTGGCAGTCTTGACAGGCAGAGAGATGGGTTGACTCGACACAACATGAGCCACAGGTGGCTGGTCCAGTTCTGTTAGAAAAACATAAAGAAAGACGATGAATGTAGAGATTTAACAGGAAATAATGAAATACTGTATATTCATTCACTGAGGTGGATCCAGGTGCAGTAAAAGCCATTATGCACATTGACTGTGCATTGTTGGTTATCTTCCAACATCTAAAACAGAATGCCTGAGATTATACCAACTTTTCCATTAAAAACCATGGAAGTGTACAACAACATCCACAATCCTCACCTGTCTCCAACCCCAAACATCTATTTTCCCACAAAGAGGAGGATTACTCCACACGCACACACTCACGCACACCCTCACCTTCTCTGACGATGACCGTGACGGTGTCGCTACTCTGCAGCTTCCTCTCATCAGTTACTGTCAGGGTGAACTCGTACGTGCCAACCTGGAGACCTGTCACCGTGGCAACAGCACCGTCTGCATTCTCGATCTTCACGCCATCAGGACCCCTGGTGGAGGAGCAGACGGACAGGAACAGAGAGGGAAACTGTGACAGAGAATTTTCTGTAGGAGGATATATAAACTTAAATGACACTGATGTGCAGAATGTAGAATAACGAAAAATGTTCACCAGATCTTTTGTATGTTTTAATTCTAATATATTATATTTGCAGGGGAGGTTTTAAAGAGGCACCACATTGTTTTCTACACTTCAAGTTCTGTTATGTTTACTCAACATGGAGACTAAAAATACATTTTATGTCTACTGTGTTTCTGTAGGGAGCTTTCAACTTTATAGAAGTGTAATACTAAATCACTGAAGTGCTGGTACAGATTGTGCTTGTGTTACTGACTTGGTCTGTTTCCAGTGGTAAGTGGCAATCTTCTGGTCGTCGCTGCTCTTACTGCCGTCCAGCGTGGTTCGATCAACTGGCAGAGTCAGCTCTTTCTCCGGGCCTGCATCTGCTACTGGTGGCTTGTTGTTTTCTGGAGGATGGAGAGACAGAAAGTTCAGGATGAAGCAAGAAAAATCTTGAGAAACACTGTCTTCCACAATCAATGCAAGCTAACAAAGCACATCTCAACTATCATTAAAATAAGATCAGTAGAGCAGAAAAAAAGGCCTCTCGGACTATGAAATTTTGATCCTTAATACTTGGTGAGTCAGGTGAAAATGGATAATTTCCCCATGCTTTACCCAGATCAGATTAGTGTCTGACATTTACTGTATTTGACAAATGGACCAATAGTTTAATCGAAAAATGCTTTATTTAAAAATGAAAGGATGAGAAGGAAAAACAATATTCTTCATAACTAATGCAAAAAAAGTAATTAAGCAATAACAGCCCAGTATGTACCATGTGAAAGATCACACAGTAGAGAAAACCAACTATGATATAAAAGGACTTCTATAATAAACTCTATAATAAAGTACCTGATACATTTATAAAGGTCAGTGTGTGATTAGAGAGCAGCAGTCCTGCTCTGAAATACCTGGAATTTCTAACAACACGCTGCCATTTCTTTTAGATATTATTACTCAAACGGCTGAAATGGTCTGACGTTGCAGGTGGATGTATGTTTACATAACAAGTCCTGTTTAAACACAAGAACTTCTTGCCAGTGTGTGTTTGCAGCCAAATTCTAACTTAACAGGTTGAATGTACATGTGCAACCACGTATACCTCCAATTCACTCAGTCAAAAGGCTGTTTCTCCCAAAATGTAGGCAAATACAATTTCCTATTAGAAGTATGATTATACTGCTATGTAATGTGACTGTATAAATACAGTGCAGCTACATTTTATACTGCGGCTCAGTAGGCTCTTCAAACTTTATGTATATTTGGTAGCCTGTGGTAGAGAGAAAGGGCAAACAAGAAGTAACACAAGTCATACGAAGTACAAAGGATTGATGATTTATGGGTACATAGGAAGTGGTGACTTATTATGTCAAGATAAGGAGTTTAATTCAATCTGTCTTTAAGTAGTGCAAAAATCCAGCTGATTAAATAAACTTAAAAAAAGAAACACCAGTAAATGACTGGTAAATAGATGAAAGTAGGAACATTGCAAAGTAAGAAGCAGATGTATCTGTATTGCCTACCTTCATCTGGAGATTAACCTAACATGACTCTCAACTTTCACTGTATTCAAACATGTGGACGTGTCATATGACCTCCTGCTGTTTACCTGGCTGCACGATGACTGTGACCTGGGCGGTGTCCTGCTGTCCAGCCGAGTCTGTCACAGTCAGCTGGAAAGTGTAGTCTCCCTCCTGCATGGCTGACAGCTGCAGGATCGGTGTCCGCACGCCCTGATAAAACGCAAAACAAAAAGACGCCAGTGTTTGACGACAACATTTTACCCTTGACGCTCTCATCCAGAGTAAATAAGAGTGTCTGAATCTGCTGAAACATGAGAAGAACTCACCTGCATCTCCACCACCTTGTCTTTGCTCTCTGAGCTGAGTGACCACTCATAGGCCAGGGAGTCATGGTCGTCTGTGCTCTGGTTGCCGTACAGAGTGATGGAGTTACGTGGCAAGGTGATGACCTAGATGTTCAAATATCACACAAAAGGGGATTTTATACAAATAAAAAGTACAACTTTTGACATTTTTCAGGTTAATGTATCAAGGGACTTTTTATTGAGCTTAAATAGATGTTTTAAATGCTACAATACAATTAAAAATATTGTTTATTGCATCACAGAAAAAGAGCCAGTATAATGTAGAAAATACTTCATACCTGGTTAGGGCCGGCATTGGCCACGGGCCGGTAGTCCTTGGCTTTGTTGACAGACAGGGTGGCCTGTGTTGAGTTTGTGGCTCCATCTGAGTCCGTCACAGTCAAACTGGAAAAAAAAAGAAGACACATTTTATCAGATCAAATACATAAAACTGTACAGCAAATAGTTTAAAAAACAAACCAGTTTAACCTCTAAGTTAAATAAAAACACAGCCTACAAATTATTCATTTGACTTGTAATGTTTTAAGATTTGAAGTAACTTTAACACAATCTCTTCTTTTGTAACATTGTAATGACTGACATATAGAGTGATGAGTCACAGTATCCATGGTGGTGGCAACAGTATTATTTTTAAATTCAACTAAAGGCTTGTGGAAAATTTTCCCCTCCTTCCATAAAACACATTTCTTGCCAATTGTGCTTGTCCTTTAAAAATACATCTGACACCTTGAGATTTCTCAGATGCCATCCATCTTTATGAGATAAGTGAGGTCCACCTGTACCTGAATGTGTAGTTCCCAGGCACCAAGCTGGTAAGGGTGAGGACGGGGGTGTCGGCAGAAACCTTCTCCTCCCTCAGGGGGCCTTTGACCTCTTCCCAGTGCCACACCACCACCTTGTCATCATCTGTGCTCTCTGAAAAGACAGAAGACAGAAGAGGGGCAACATATTTATATCTTCAGTTTTAGTACGCAGCCTCTCTCTTTGGTTGGTGTTCAATATGTTTGTGCGTGTGTGTCATGTGGGAGACTCACGGCTGCCATCTATCACCGTAGAACTGGTTGGCAAGGAGATCTCCTGGAACTTTGGGGAAACTACGGCAACAGGGGGCTTGTTTACCCGCGGCTCTGTCAGGTGGAAAACAAGAAATAAATGTGTTTAATGAGCTGCGCATCAGTTGTTTGTGACTGAGACAGAATGAACAACTCAATGGCTACTTTGGCAAATGTCACAAACATGACTAGCAGCATCGTCTTCCAGCAATATGATCTGAGTTTATTTAGTCAACATGAGCCGTAACTGTTGACTGCTTGTAATTTTATACTATTTAAACTGACAGGAAAGACGATACCACCAAATATTCGTCATGACCTTCTCTAGACCTACTGTAGCCAAAGAGCCACAGCATTGAATGTTAACTCTTAATATTATTGTATTGTTAACTATGATGTTACTGCTTAGCTTAATTAGCATTAGCATGTTTAGTGACACTATTAACTAGAAACAGTGGGTGCACAAAATATAATAAATATCTTACCATAATAATAGTCCTGCAGTAAATACTAATCTTGTATGCACATACTGTGTTTTTTTAAGTGTCAGAGGTGTTGAATAACTTGAACATTTCGAGACTGTAATGTTGTTCAGTCAGTGTTGCTGAAGGTCTATTCGTGAATGTGTTCATTACTGTAATGTTCCCACATGTTTGGCATTTGTATAATTTTTTAGACTTTTCCACAAAAGCTTTTGCCATATTACATAATTGTGCAGTGTTTGTGACTGATGAGCCAGCATTAGCCTTGAAAAATATTCAACTTTAGGTGATTCATTTGTGTAGTTTTATAATTCCTTGCCTTTATTGATGATTTACAGTAGTTAGTGCCTGTATTTCTGGTGCAGCAGTTGAGAATACTGCAAAATTATGTGATATGGCAAGAGGAAAAGTCTCAAAGTGTTAATCATTACAACGCATGCAAAAAACAGGAAAACCATGTGGGCAAACAGGAAAAGGAGTCACAAGTGTGAAATTTGACTAACTCTAATCATGAGCTATGAACGGTAACAAAAAACAACATTTTAAGTTTCACAAATTGGTATTTACTACAGAGCATGTGTAGTTTAGTGTGTCAGTTATTTTGTCCACATCCTAATATAAAGTTTTATATCTTTATATTGTATGTCTGCAGTAACCCTTGTTTTGAGAGGGGACTGTCACACCTGCAAAAACAACAGCTTTTAGGAACATCTGAATATAAATCAGATTTTATGTTGAGCTGAATCCTCACCTGGTTTGACTGTGACATTGACATAACCTTCTCCGTGAGCCCCCTCCCCATCCACCATCACCTCAAACTCGTACAGGCCCACAGTCAGCTGAGAGGAAAGAGAGAGAAAATTAGGCAAGTAGAAAGAGGAAGCGATCTGTTTGAGACCTGTGTCATTTACACACAACTGAAACTTTCTGTTTATACATTCAATAGATCTCCAGCTGCATATTTGATTTTTAGCAGAGCATGACTGCATGAATATGAAGGCTGTACCTTGCTGAGCTTCAGTGTCTTGCTGTGCTTCCCCTCCATCTCCCCACTGTAATCTTTGGGATGTGTTATCAGACGCCAGTCAAATGCATAGTTTGTCCCTGTAAAGAAGTAGCAACATTAAATAAATAAGTGCATCAAACAAAACTGCTCATGCATTTAATTAAAATCTATCAGATAAGAGTCATTTCCAGATGAAAGATTTTAGTATTGTTATTACTGAGCATGTTGAGCAGAGACCGGGGGATTTAACAAATTATGACATGCATTCCTCTTCTTAACTGTATGATATTTTTCCAGTTTGGATTTAAAATTCTCTGGCAAGTGTTCAGTATGAGGTATGATGAAGGGGACACAACTGAACACCAAAAATGTCACAGCATGCTGAATGACTATCAGTCTATAATCAGGCTACATAAAAAGTACAATTAATTAAAGATGTCAAGCATTAGAATGTGTAATAAAACTCTACGACATATTAATGAGAATCAGAAAACTGCTGAAATCACCCTATTTAATCAACAATGTGTAACACATTTCCAGGTAACTTCAAAATGTAAACAATGAGCTGCTATGTCTCGTCTATTTCCATGGTTTTACCTGGCGGGGGTGTTGGGACCACAAAGGCGTTGAGTTCAACCTCACTGCGTGGCAGCGTGACCTCTACACTCTCCCCTGCCGACACCACCAGCTCCCTCACTGCAGTGGTAAACACAGAATCAGAGATGGTGCCAAAAGAGAAGTATGGTAACCACAAGGTTGGCATGGCAACTAAAAGACGGGTAGTAGAGTGGAGCAGGTCAATATCCACATACAGTGATTATATAGTGCCAAATCATCACATTTTAAGTTGTCTGTTTGAACATCCACCAGACACAGAGCAACACATTAGCATTTATTTGGAGCAGTGGTTGTGTCCACCTGATGAATGTAAGTCCAATATTCCCTCTCCTTTTAGCTGTTTTATTCTCCACCAACTCCTGAGGGAAATATCTGGCTCTTAAGCTGTTAAATACTCTACTATGTTCACCAGCTAGTCGCTAACATTGGCTGCTGTTTGGTGCTGGGCAGGTAGCGTATTGGCAGTATCAGACTGTTTTGCTGAGCTCCCTAAAAGTTCCCTAAAGAGCCACAGGAGATATTATATAACCGTTTTCACAGGTTGAGTATTTCTAATCATTATTAGCAAACAGTGTTTAGTTTGTCCGTTGTGGGCTACTGTAGAAACATGGCGGTGCAACATGGCGGGCTCCGTGGAAGGGTACCCGCTCACTATGTAGATATAAAGGGCTCATTCTAAGGTAACGAAAACACAATGATTCTTAGTTTCATGGGGAACTATACACTAATTAAAACATGCTTATGAATATTATGTTCCATTTCTGCCAATTCCGTTCCACTAGATGCCACTAAATTCTACACACTGCACCTTTAAAGCCAATTCAATGATGATATTGTCCTTTAGTGAGGAGAAGCTGACCATACGAGTAATTCTTGTTGGTAGAAGCCCAGCATGTCTCAGCACATTCCTATTGCTTACATTCATTTGGCTTCACACCCACAGCACACATGACATCTGAGCAGTCTGCCATAAAATCTGCTGGCAAAGTACATTTTCACATTTTGCCAAATATTAGTCAAAACAACACAAAGAAAGAACAGAAAGAAGTGTTTTTTTGCAAACCTTGAGTTAGTGTGATAGAAAAAAAGCAAGATTAAAGGAAAAGGATTTGCAGTATTTTAAACTGCATGAGAAAAGTAAGGACCTAGAAGTCGTGTGAAATCTCCCTCTGTACAACCACGATCCTGTTACATTATATATTAGTTCATAAATAATAAATGAAGACAAGACACATTACTGAAGGAGCTGGAAAAAGGTTGCTATGTGACACCAGCTGCTGCAGATAGTTCCTTTCTTACCAGCCTGTGTTGGAGTTGCGATGATAGCAGTTGCAGTCACCGTGGGTGTGATGACGTCACTGCTATTGGAAGACGCAGCTGTATCAATGGTGTCAAACACCGTTGAGTTCTGGTGTGAAGGAGCTGGAGCGGTGTCAGCACTCACATTGGTTAACTGACTGACGTGCTTTTGGGTTGTTTGAGGAAGTGCGATGGTGCTGGGTACTGTTGGAGTTGGGTGAGCTGTTTCCAGTTTGGAGCTTTCCTGCAGAGACGGCTAAAAATTGTTGTTTTGAATGATGTGAAAAACTCAGAATAACAAGGTCCAACTTTTGAACCAGAATTTCCAGGTGCATAATTTATGTAATTTATTTTTACACTCCCTAAATCTACCACCACACTCCTATCTGACTAACTAATCAGTGTGATTGCAAGAAAGAGGGTGGAAATGATTTAAGAAAGAACAATAGAAAATAGGGAATACCGCCTGTTTTAATTCATGGTTTGTACATAAATCTATAAGCCTAACAAATCCATTAAAACAAGCCAACAATGTAAAGATCAATATATCCTGTGTAGTTACCGTGCTGGTAGGCTGTCCTGTGAGCGGTTTGAGGTTGCTTCCTGCATGCTGTGCATGACGAGCCCTCCTACGTCTTACTGTGACCGGACCCTTAAAGAGACGTTACAAAAAACAAAGAATTTTAGAAATTTTTTCACAAATGAACTGAAAATTTCCAGTTTCTACACAGCATACAGTATAGTTAGACTATCAGCTTTAATTTGGGATTCACCAATCTAGCCTTTTCACTCCTGATATTAATTCTGATACTGTAAAACAACATGCTAATCTTCTGCTTAAAGCTTCTAAATATATGATGAATCTCTCTTCCCAATGAGAGAAAGTCAATAGAGGTAGATTTTTAATTTAGATTTTTTTCCAGTTGGCATTACCCGAATCGATGGCAGTACCATTTGAAAAGGCATAATGGTCAACCAGCAGCAACCATACCTTGGAGAGCAGCTGAAGGAGGCCGAGGGACTCCTGATGAGGCTGGGGCAGAGAGGAGATGGGGCAGCCCCTCACACGGGTGCAGCTGAGAAGCACACAGCGCCCGCCGAGGCTCCACACGGCGTTGCAGTTCGGCTTCAAGCAGCAGGACTCCCAACATGTTGCCCCGGCTCTCCCGTCCGCCAGAGGGCGCCAACCAAGGCTGATGATGCTGCTCCAGTGGATCCCTAGCACCCCGCCGGTCACCCGACAGAGATTTGCTGACACACCTGGAAGGAAACAAAAGTAGGAAGAAAACAACGACGGAAAATCAATCATCTTCCATTGACTTGCTGCAGCGACAATTGAAGTCACCACGTTACCTGACAGCTTCACAACATGTAATTGTTCTGATGGTAAAAACAGCTTGTCAAAATTTTGGCCATTGTAGCAGCCATTGTAATAGACAAAACTCTTTCTACCATGGTCAAAAGAAAAGGAAAAGGAGTTGCTCCTGAAACATGGATGAATTAGAAGATAAAAGCTGATGGTTATGGACTAGTTTCCCCACAGAGAAATTCTAGAAAGAGTGTAGTGTGGTGTGTAGTTTGATCAAAAGGATCTGCCAAAGGCAACAGTATGTTTATTATGTATTATTGGCCACTGGGCAGCGCTTCCCGGCCTTTTCAAGATTTCACTTGTTTATATCAATCAGGGCATTGTTGGCTACTCTTGGCATTGTCAAAGGCAGAGGGGCAAAGTGAAACCCATATTGAATTCCGGTCCCAACTAGTGAGACTTTTCACAGATTAGGCTTTGACTGAACATTTCTCAGAAAAGCCAACATGAAGCCGCAGATCGAGCAGTCAGCCAAGTCAGCAGCAGAGAGAGGAAGTGAGGCTTTTCCCTGACAAAACAAGACACTGATTAAAACCCAAAGCACATTATGCAGTATGCACAAAACCCCACCCTCTGAGCCAGACCATATCAGACTCATATCAGCAATGCATCAGTCTGCTGCTACAGTTAGCTGCCCCAGTATTTGTATTCCTCCTTAAGAGCATTACTTTGGCTGATAAAACTATTCTCATTCAACCCTTTGAAGCATGAATTGAGTTTGATTCAATTAATCCACTGTTCGAGATAGAAAACTCATTGTGCAGCCAGGTACAATAAAAAACACAGATTGTAGTCGTAACACCCGGAGAAATTGGAGTTTTTATTTCCCCAGCACTCAAATGAATGGCCACAAAACGATAACAGCCAAACTAGCTGTGAATAACAGCCCAGGACAAAGGAGTAGAGCTGAGTCACTCTGTGAATTAAAAAATCTGCAGCCGTAATGAAAAAGCACTTTAAGACTTGTTTTTATTTTTGTTTTGTAGTGAATGGTCAACCCAGGACAAGGACCAAAGGGGATGATCAGAGCTATTGAATACATTTTTTTCCCCAATCACTTTGCTGTCAGCGCTAACGTCAGTGACATTGCATTTCCTTGAACTGCTACACAATAAAAGTGATCCGGCACCTCAGCAGTAGGAAATGTTCAGCTTGCATCAGCACTTAATACAACTCTGATAGGGCAGTATGAGGTTAACAGTAAACAGTGAGGCTGTTATCAATGAGGTAAAACTTTATACTTCCACTTCAGTACATTTCAGAGGGAAATATTGTACTTTCTACTCCACTACATTTATTTGACAGCTTTAGTTACTTTTCAGATGAAGATTTGACACAATGGATAATATAACAAGCTTTTAAAATACAACACATTGTTAAAGATGAAACCAGTGGTTTCCAACCTTTTTGACTTTGTGATATCTTACAAAAAACAGTGTGTGTAATAAATGTTCAAATGATCTAATATTTCACCAAAAATCAAAGATTTGTGTATCAGAACTTTGTTTTTTCTTCTTTCCTCTCCCATTAATCATCTCATGACCCCTCAGATTTATCTGGTGACCCTTTGGAGGGGCCCGACCCCTAGGTTGGGAACCATTGGACTAAACTAGCTCACTGTATATAAAATAGTTCAAACTAGCTCCACCTCCAGCAGCTACAACAGTAACATGCTGCTTACACACTGATGCTTCAGTATTAATAATCTAATGATGTCATATATAATAATATATCAGTCAGAGGGACCAAATGAGTACTTTTACTTTAATACTTTAACTACATTTTGCTGCTAATACTTATGTATTTTTACTTAAGTAAGATTTTTCATGCAGGACCTTTACTTGTAATGGAGTATTTATAATTGTTGTATTGATACTTTTACTTAAGTAAAGGATCTGAGTATTTCTTCCAACACTGGCTGAACTACATGCATGCATCATTTCCTGTGAATCAGTCGTGCGTAGGAAGGCACTCTGAATCCTGCACGGGATTAACAATGAAAACAACTACATAGAGAGGCAATCACAGAATGTAAATACATTCAAAATACAGACCACAAATAGCAGCAAAAACAGAGTCTGATTTCATGAAAATCTTTAAACAATTTTTACAAAAATATTTCTAGATATTTTTTTAGATAAGATCCAGCTGAAGGTTAGTTAGCAAAGAGCTTGTCCTACTGATGGCAGGGTTTTAAACAGTTATGGTGGCTTTGAAGAAAAAAAACAAACAAAAATGCAGCTTATCAGTCCATCTCAGACAGTGCTTTTACCACTCTTTGCCACCACAGCAACGCTACAGTAAAGGGTGACTTTAAGGGACGTCAGTGTAAGCCTGGAAACACAAAGGTCTTGCCTCACACAAAAGCACTATAGTTTGTTTGAGAAAGGACTCTTTGGCCTCTGTTTAGTCATCCCACCCCTTGTCCACCACCCCTCAACACACACACATACACATGCACAAATGTCTACTCACAGAGCCCCTATTGTTCTGTTTCACAAGTAACCCGCTGAGCGGAGTGGCATCAGAGAGAAGGCACATACACACACAGTAGGGGTGCCAACAGTCTTCTGTCTCCCTGCCTCAGATTAGAAGGACAGTAAACACTAACTGGCAACCTAAAACAATCCGAGTATTATAATAAGATTACACGAAGATGAAGACCCACCCTGAGTAATCAAAGGTGTGTATATGCCGAAGAACGCTGGTAGTTGAAAAGGCACAGATGTGAGTTGCCTTATCGGTTTTCTGTCAATAAACGTGGTTTTGCCAGCTGAATTCAGGGTGTCGATTGGTTTATTTTACCTGTAGGAGAAGCCAAGAGCCAGAGGTAGGTCAGCGGTAGGAGAAGGAGGTGAGGTAAGCTCCAAGTGAGCAGCTTATGGTGTGCATAGGACATTTTCCAAAGACCTAGAAGGAGGAAACAGAACAATGTTAGGACACTTTAATATTTCCTCTATGTTTGCTGGACATGAACGGGTTATCAAAGCCAAGTAAAATGACTAAATAACAAATCTTTAACACTAGAATAAATGATGGGATGCCCACAGAAGCGCCACCAAATTTACTCACCACCACCTCTGACATAAAAGTAATTTCAGTGACAAGTACTACTGATATCCTGTGACAGAGTCTACAGTCATGCTAGCTACTCTGTGAGGCTTCACTTCGCCACAGTGGTGCTTTGAGCTAAACTCATCAGCATACTAACACATTCACCATGACAATGCTAAGATGATTATTTAATGCAGGTCTAATGTTTATCATGTTCACCATCTTAGTTTAGTATGTCAGCGTGCTAGCATTTGCTAATTAGCACTACACACAAAGTGTAGCTGAGGCTGATGGGAATGTCATTAGATTTTGTCATAAACCCAAGTCATGGGATCACCCAGGTAATTACAATTCATCCTGAGGGGGACATGAATGTGTGTACCAAGTTTCATTGCAATCCATCTAATATTTGTCGAGACATTTCACTAAAAGCTACAAATGTGAAAATCATGGTGACGCTAGATTAAAAGAAAAAGGATCAGGTAAGTCATTAGGATACATGTTTGTACCAAATGTGCCAATCCAAGTAGTTGTTGAGATATTTTTGTCTCAACCAAAGCAGTGTATCAAGGACAGACAGACCGACTGACACCGTCATCCACAGAGCCATGCCGCTAAAATTGGACTGGACTTCCTACAGGCAGGTCTGACTTCCACCCCACTCAAAAAAATAACAGCTGTCGAGCCAGCTAACCTATCGAATGTACAGTTAGTTTACTCATACACCTGCCTAAAGTAAAACAAGCACACGTGCTTAACAGAAACTGCAACCTGCAACCACATGCCATGTTTACCTTTACTCCCCGTCAGGCGGTGGAAGAAAGAGAAGTGGGAAGAGAGAGTGAGGAGTTAGGTTGGCAGAGAGGTGCTGTGAGGTGATGGGTGAAGACGGGTCAACACCAGCACTCTGTGGAAGAGATCCAACATGGCCGCCACTGGGGCCTTCACAGGCTCAGCTGCTCAAACACGACGCTAGAGAGGGGACAACAGAAAAAGAAAAAGGATTTAATATATCAATTATTTAATTCTATTCACATAAGGATGGACAGGTGTGACCATATAGGGCTGGGTGGTGATTCAATGTTACCGTACATTGACATTCAGTGGAACTGGATCATAATATGATCATATTGTGTTATCTATTTTTTAAAATCCTGCTGTCCAAATTAATGGTACAAAGCAAAATGTAATTAAAAATGAATTATTATTTTAAATAATTATTATTATTTTTATAGTGACTTCATCCATATTACCCAGCCATAACGTCAAGATGTTCCACAGCTTCCCATTAGAGAACATTTCAGTCTACTGTCTTCTGTTGTAATTATGAGATAGAAAGAAATGTTCCCTGCTTCAGCGTAGATGAACAAATACAAGTTTGTCTCATTATGCAACAATTCTGCTAATATCTTGCTCAGAGTAACTTTAAAGAGGTACAACATGACTCAAATTACTGTAAGCACTGCCCTTTAAACTATTAGTTTAAGCAACACTGAAGTGAAAATGGAAGTGAAAATATGACAGGTGTCTAGTCCCTCTGTTTTAGCCAAAGGGCATAGAGAAACACATTATGCAAAACACACAATCTTAACAATTCAATCTGTCTTTTGTTGCCTTAGGTGTCTTGTCTTGAAGGTTTACAACCTATACTCAGCGTATGTTTTTGTGGTAAACATGAAAATCAGTTGGAGGATTGCTGCATGCCTAAAAACACACTTATTACTAAGCTCTTATTTCTCTCATAGCACTATTATCAGATGAATGCATCCTTCAGTGGTCCTCCATACTACTGTTTAAGAGAGTTTTTTCTATGTGGCACTCAGAAGTAGTACAGTAAGAGAGGGTCAGACACAGGTCAGCCCCATGTAGAAAACACAAATTAAACATGGTACTTGATGTAAAAGGGGTATGAATGATAGCACAATATATAATCTGCACAGTGCAGTATATCATTTCAGTATGTGAAATTATGCCCAAGGCACAGTCACAGACCATCCAGAGTTGACATCACAGAGCTAAATGTCCTTTCCTCCAGGAAGTGTGATGTGGAAGTTTCTAATTTTAAAAGTAATTAGTAATGATAATACATCATGTTGGATTAGAGAATGATTAATTTGCTAAATGAGTTGACACCAAAAAAACAGGAGCAAGACTCAGACTGTTGGACTCCACTCATGAAAAAAGTTTAACATCAGCCAACCTGATTCTGTTGTTTTGGGGTACCAAGGCAAATTCTGTTCTTTTAAAGTAAAGTAACACATTAGTAAAGCTGGTTATGATTTGACGTGGAATGCATGGAGTTAGTCTGAGTAAAGAAGCCATACTGCACTTTTTCCACTCTCAAATGTTCATGCAAGTTCTTATAGCAGAAGAGGGAAAAAAAAGGGGGGGGGGCGTGAACAGTACAAGTTCTGGGACACTGTGTTCAAGATGTCTGCAAGCCTTCTTCTGCACAATGTCTCACCAGGAGACCACTATGGGGCAATTTGGTAACAAATCAAGCAGCTTTCACGTGAATCTGCTGTGCAGACAGTCTGTAGAAGTAAACTAGACGCTATACATCCAGATTTGGTGGGAAATGTTATTTAGTAAACACTGGTCAGTTTTTTAAATCTGCAAATGATGTTATCCTTTACAGAATTACTACTATGTCAGATTCAAGTAGGTGGTGACTCAACAACATTAAGACTGTAATTTCATGAAAGCAAATAGTTTTGTCTAAAATTAAAATATGTAAATCTGTTACAACTATACTAGATCTGTTAAAACTGTATTGTAAGAAAGATGCTATTTATATATATATATATACACACAATATATATAAAACAATCACTGTAAACTATCAGGTAAGTAATTTGTATTACTTTGTATACCCCAGTAACAGGGGGAGTAAAGTGTATTATGTGGAATGAAGTCTTTCATATGTTTACAATCTCTTACACACATGCACAACATTAACTGCTGACACAAACCTCAACGGTCTGCCTCCATATGTGAATCTGCATTCCTGCACACACACGCTTGAGCTCCAGCAGCCTCCTCTGCTATACTCAACAGCTCAGTCAGTCCCAAATCCACGAAGTCATTTGTCCTCCTCTGCCTGTTTTTCAGTCGCAGGTAAGCCACCAAAGCAGAAAAAAAAAGATCCAGGTAAAAATAATCCACACAAAAAAAGAGGGAGGGATTCAGTCACGATTTTTCCTCCTTGCTGAAGTCACAACTAAGTGGATTTTTTTTCTTCCTGCGCAGCAAATGTCCAGAGGCTGATGGTGACTTTGAATGTGTGCAGCAACAGTAACGCTCAGGTGCACTTGGTCACCTGGGCTGATGACAGCTCCGCCATTATAGACTTTTCAATGGCTACTTTTCCCTTGAGAAGCTTCTGCAGAACAATGATCTCTGTGACCAATAGACCCCTTACATCCAGGAGGACAGGTTCGCTCTCTCTCTCTGCCAGTTTCCTCCTCCTCTTTCTCTCTCTCAGTTGCAGAAGTCAATAGCACACTTGTCAGCACTGTATTGGCAGACAGGTTGGTAGAGCTTTCTCTTTAATGACACCAAATCCCACGCACAATCTCTTCAGGCTGCTGAAGGGAAAGAATAAGTTGTTTTTATTTCTCTCCCAAAGTCAGAGTCCTTGTGCAGTCAACAAAATAATAACATTTTGCAAAGACAATTACAGCAACATCCTGACAAAAATAACTATTATAATCCTAGGATACATTTTAATTGGGTGCAACACAAGTATCACAGCAAAGCCACAAGCTCCTCTATATGAAAATATCACAAGAGTATAGAGAATATATAAATTGAGGCTTACCTTACCTGAAGTGCAACAACTGACTGTATATAAAGCCACACTATTAGTTCTTAACTTCAAATAGATTTTTCACCCGATGATAGGGAGAGTGTAGACATTTATAAAACTAAAAACCAAAAGCCTTTTAATTAAGTTTACTTTGGCTTAATAATATTGTTCATTTTTGTCTTTTTAAAAATGTATTTAATCTAATTTGTTTCTTATTGCTACTAAGATCTATAACTATTTAACAGTTAAACGCTTAAGTAACCAATAAAAAACTGATAGGTAAACCAACCGGGAAACCAACTGTAAGATGAAATCTACAGTGCATGTTTGACTGATTAACTGGCTGATTAAAGTGCAAATAAGTGCATGACTGAAGGCTTGAAAGAAGAACTGTCAATCAATTGCAAATGCACGAGTAAATACACTGAGGACATTTTATCCAAAATGGTGGGCTCGTGCATTAAGTATTTTACCAGCCTGAAAACAACAGACGGGGTTTAATCAAGACAGGACGTCTTTAGCAGTCAGATAATTGAATATAGGCCGATGGCTGTAGCCTGCGCAGTCCCACTGCACTATCACAAAATTACAAACGAGTGACGGTTGGTTCCATAATGTGACACATCGTATCTAATAGATCCTTTTATACAAGGCATACCGAAGTCCCAGCACTGAGACGAGAAGGCTGAGGTGGAACACCTTAAGGTATATCACCTGTATAATCCAGGATCACCCTCGCACCTTGAGGCTAACAGCTGCTGGCATCTCTCTTTCACTACACGCAGAGTCACGGATTCATCCTGTGCGTTTTAATGGCAACTGTCACGACACCATAAAGAAATTAAAGTGTTACACGGACACAGAAAAACGGCACCGTCTTACACTTCGGTCGGTCGCTTTGGTGTGTTGTTGTGTCGTCGTCGTTGTTGTTGCTGTTGTCCCCTGTACAGTGAATTGGGTCAGTGTCCCTCTCGCTTGTACAGCTGATATACCTTTTAACTGTCAAGCTAGTCAAAATGGTAAATAACGCTTCCGCTACCTGTAATTTAAAAATAAAGCACTTAATGGCAGAACCGTTGGACGATTTGCAGGTGATAAAGGCACAATAATGACAATTAACAATACATACAAAACGGAGAATATAGTACTCTAAAAGAGGCTACAAATTATATTACATACATATTTGTTTGAATTCTAGTTTTGCCTCTCCGGCATCTTGAATTGAACTAAAGAACAGTTAACGTTAATCCGACTACTTCCGGCCTGCGCCACCTGCTGACCGCTGTCAAGGCGAACTCAACAGAAACAGCAAAGTTTCTGCGTTTTATCGACCGTCAGTTTTGTGGCATACTTGGTGCCAATTTTTTTTTAAAAACAAATGTGTAAAATGTTTTTTCTTGGCCTCGAAAATCACGCGGCTTCGCTTGTCCAGGTCGTGTCTAGATGGTAACCCTAGATGGATTTTGGAAACCCTCGCGAGATCTATACGCGTTGTTCTTTCATTGTGCGCGTTGTTTGTCATTGCACAAAATAATTATGTTGTATGATGTGACAACGCTGTGGTTACGGTCATGGTTAGGTTTAGGCACAAAAAACACTTGGTTAGGGAAAGATCATGGTTTGGGTTAAAATTGTCACTCTCGCGAGATCATCCGCGAATCTAGGGTTACCATCTAGTCACGACCGCTTCTCCAACGTTAGAACACGGAGCAAAATGGCGCCGTCACCTTCCAACTATCCCCGCTGCTATTGGTTGACTGACATTGTTGGACCGTTTTCATTGGTTGCTTTCTTTATTTTGACAGTATACTTCCTGAAGGTGCTCACGAGTTGTCGCGCGTTAAGAGCGGTTGAGAGGGCTGTCAACAAGGTAAGTTATTTTATAAACGTTTGATAATTCAAATGTTACATCCCGAATTGTTGCCAACCGTTACTCAGAATAACCTACGCAAACCAACTGAAAACCATTGATTAGGCTACTCTCGTTGCCCATAACAGCGTGGAGCTAATTAATGACATGATTTTCCGTTTGATTTTCAAGTCCCTTTTAGAGTTTGCTTACTTTCTCATTGCTCTCTTGGTTACACAGAGGTCACAATGGCTGACAGCGCCGAAGTTACACCTGTCGTGAGCTGCCAGCTTCCTGGTCCTGGAAAAGAGGAGCAGGGGAGAGGAGAAGGTGGAGGAGGCTCAGAGAGGGACGCAGGAGGTGGTTTGACTGATGCTCAGAGGGAGGTGTTGGAGAGATGTCTTCATGCCCTCAAACACGCTAAAAATGATAGTCACACATTGGCTGCACTTCTGCTGGTAAGAAATTAGGGCACTCTGCTAGATTTTGGCTTCTCCATCTGATCACAGAGCAACAATACAGTCCCATCCTCCCCATTACAGTCGTTTTACTGACTTAACTGCTGCACAATGTGAGTTGAGGACACACCTCCACACATGGCAGAGAATCATCAGACTCCTGGATAAGCTATTTGCATGCCACAGTTTCCGAGTTTCTAGTGGAGCACACCAGTTTTACATATTCGGGTTCTCAGGCTAAACCTTCCAGAAACCAGTATGATGATTACATGTGCAAACACATCGCTGGTATACTAAAAGAATCCAATGCTATTGTGCATGTAAACACAGTCATTGATAGTATATCAACTGTTTTCACTATGTCTTATTAAAATGGTTTAAGATGTATCTTTGCTTCTATTAATTTTAACCACGTTTTACTATTTACATGGACTCCAAACTTTTAATTTGAACCAGATTAATGACACATTCTGAATTGAGAATTAAGAATGTAAGTTACTGATTTTTTTTACTCACCTGTAGTAGTATTTAGCCATGCAGATGCTTTAGTTTTAATTTTATATCCAGGTTTTGAGATTCAACAGTAACATTTCCAGAACTATGTTTCACAGTCAATAATCTGGGCTGATAAAACCATAACCATGGTTAAATAAAAGAAGATGTAAGTGAGGAAATATGTTGTATATATGAAAATGTTGTTTTTTTTTTGTAATTTGGATGAGTCGACCCTTTAACTCAATTAAACTCAGACGGACAGAGACCATGTGTGTGACAGGCGTGTGCTCTCTGTCTTTGACCTAGCTTGCTATTTTCCTCTCTCTGTCTGCAGATCACTCGTTTGTGTCCAGCGAGCCATCTAGACAAACCCACCTTGAGGCGCATCTTCGAGGCAGTTGGCCTCAACCTTCCAGCTCGGCTTTTGCTGACAGCAGTCAGGGGAAACGACAACTCCGGTTTACCCCCACATGAACTCCTGTCATTGGGCACGGCTCTGTTGTCGGCCCTGAGCACAGATCCGGACATGGCCTCTCATCCGCAGCTCCTCACCACAATACCGCTTCTGCTCGGCATCTTAGCAAACGGCCCCATGAACCAGCAGAAACAGGCAGCAGAGGAACAGAACCAAGCTGGAGAGATGGGGCCAAGTCCAGATAGTAAAGTCCACTTGGCAGAGATTTCAACCCCAGGAAGTAATCCCGCCAATGTGGCTAAATCGGCAAGAGAGACTGAGACCAGCAAGCAAAAGGGTGATGATAGCAGTGCAGCAAATGGAGTATCAACCCCTCAAGACACCTCACCCTCCTCCAAGCTGGATGAGGCCTTGGCAGCTGACTGCTACCAGGTTCTGACAGCTGTGTGTGCCTTACCCAGGGGTCCTGACCAGCTGCTGAGCAGGGGTGCTGTCCCGGCTCTGTGCCAAGCAGTGGAACAAAACCAAACCTTCAGCCACAAGAGGGGGCTTGCCTTGCTTGGTTGCCTTCTCTCAGGTAAAACCAAAGACAAAGCATGGAGTAAACACCCTGCAGAACTCCTCACTCTGCTGGTCAGGCTCTCCAAAGACTTCTGCAAATCCACAGACCAGACCAAGCTGGATATGTGTTCCCAGTTGGTGCAGTTTCTCCCCCCGGTCGGAGCAGAAGTAGAGAGAGAGGAGCTGAAGGGAGTCGTGAGCCATGTGTGGGGGGAATTGAGACCCATGATGCAGGCTAAGTTGACGCCAAGGCAGATCGGGCCAATCCTGGTCCTCAGTGCGTGTCTGCTGGATTTGTATGGTTGGGAGCTGGTGGGGCCGCCAAAATTCTGCTGCTTACTGGTGAACCGGGCCTGTGTGGAGGTCAGAATGGGTTTGGAGGAACCACCTGGTAATGATCTGAGCCCAGAGCTGCAGGACACAATCACAGGTAGCACACTTATTCAGATTCCAAAGCTGAAGCCACCGTAACAGTTTATGTTTGTTTACTGTTTCTCCCCTAGGTTTGAGTTTCTGGAAGACAAGCGAATGAATCTAATACTCTCTAGCAATCAACTTGGAAGTCCTGGGCGTTGGTTCTCCACAAGAACTATGATACAGCATAAATTTTATGGCTTGGTTATGAAAACTATGTAAAGGCAGCAATCCCATATCCAGATCACCAAAAAAATCTTAACAGCTAAAGCTTGATCCACGGCCTAGATGTCAGACAAAACTGTACCACATTTTGAGATCTCTTAAAACACAAATTGGTGAAAATATAATCAAACAATCTTAACTCAAGGTCCACTTGTTCAGTCGTTCTGGAGCTTTCAAATGCATGACACTGTCCTTGTGAACAGATTGAATTTTCTCAGTTGCCGTGGAAACGTAACTGTTTAAACGTTCCATGATTCTGAGCACCTGTACGATTTCTCATCCTTGACCTTTTGAAACAGCAGTTGACAGAACAAACACATATTTTGTCAGTGCTGTTTGCATTGTTGTTTCCAGCTCATATTTCCATCTTTGGAGTAGAACAGTATTAAACAGTAAAACTGACATAAAGTATCCAGCCCACACTGCTTCCTTGACCATTTTCTGAATTGAAAGTTATATGTTTATGTCTATTGCTCTAATAATAAATAATGTTAATGCTTTGCTGTGTTGCTCATAGGAGACAAGTAGCCTTGAACCTAATTTAACAATGATTACTGATAACACCAATACTGGGTCATAAACCAGGTAGCGCTGTAAAACTATGCACTTGGTTAAACATAATTAACCTCCTTCTTTATTTTATTCCCAGGCTGTTACAGGATCATGGAGGCAGCCATAGAGCAGGCCTGCTGTCTGGGCGTCACACAGACTGCTGCACCTCCTCAGAGCTCCATCTCTGCACTCAGTCTGCAGCAGAGCAGGCAGGTCCTCGGCGTGCTGGAGGAGGCCTTCTCTGCTGTGATGTACCACCTGCAGCAGGTGAGAGGAAGATATTTAAGCTTCCTGTTTTGTATCAGTTATGCTCGTCTTTATTCCGGATGAGCTACTTGTTGCTGCCTGTGCACCAAAGGGTTCCTCTGAGAGCTGTGCTAAAACTATACATCCTCTAGGAATTAGGAGTGTGGGATGAAATGCTTAGTAAATAACAAATAGTTTAATGTGAAGCTTGCAGAAAAAATGGGGGCTATATTTTGAATTAATAAGCTCAAAACTAGATGATCTCATGACAATGATTTTTAAAAAAATCCCTTTTACTGATTGGGAATGAAGCAATGGGAAAGCAATCCAAAAACATTTAAAGAATAGGAAGTGTAAATCTTTTCTGTTCTTTTTGCTATAGGTTTAATTTAATAATAGTTTATTTCATTTACAAAGTCTGAACATAAAACAATAATAACACCAGTCAGAGAAAGAAGGTAGCAAACTGTTTTAACAGCTTTAATTATATGAAATTTCTGCTCCTTATTTCTTTCAGTATTTTGAAGTCCCGCACTAATGATTACGTTCTTTGTGCTGTAAAACAATAAACTTACTCAGAGTTCAGTCCATGCACTTTCCTACAAAAAAAAGTCCTCTCTTCCTGTTCTCCCAAGGTGGATCCAAGTCGCTATGGCAACCCTTTCATCTTCGCCACATTCCGCTCTCTGTGCTCATGGTTGGCCGAGGAGACATCCTGTCTGAAGGAGGAAGTGACCGGACTGCTGCCGTTCCTGATCCGCTACTCCCGGAGCCACCTGCAGGGTGAGAGCCAAGAGCAGGGCCTCTCTGACTGGATGGCCAACATGTCCGTCACTGAGGAGAGAGCGGCCTGGACGGGCAAAGAAGCTCTGAGGTAAAGATGACAAGACAGATCAGAAGGAATCAGTTTTTCCATATGTTCTGCACTCATCCTAACTGTGCCAGTATTTCCAAGTTCTTAATAAAACTCTTTTGGTTTAAAACAGTTTTTATGCCTCTGCGCTGGCGACAGCCGTGGCCGGAGGCATTATGTTTTCACGTTGTCCATCCATCCGTCCCATTCTCTTGTGAACGTGATATCTCAGGAATGCCTGGAGGGAATTTCTTCAAATTTGGCAAAAACGTCCACTTGCACTCAAGGATGAACTGATTAGAAATCGGTGGTCACTGTGACCTCACAAAACACATTTTTGGCCATAGGTCAAGAATTCATAGGCTAATTATGGGAAGGTTTCACACAAATGTCTAATAGGATAAAATGACGAAGTGATGACATTTTATATCCAAATAGTCTCTAAGTGAAGTGATGTTTCTCACTGGAACTTATTCACTGGAATCATACGTGTCAATATATTGATAACTTCCATTTCGCCAGAAAATACACTTAATACCTTTTTTATTAAATTCTTCACTACAAATCTTATGAGTCGGACAGACATGGATGTAAACTGAAACTTGACTGGTTGGCGGAAGCATACAACCATGAAGCGGTATTTCTAGTTTATCATGCTCTTTTGTTGGCTTTGACTTCACTTGTATGTCCCATTTGTAAGCAGTTACATTCTTGTGAGCACAGTCATTTATAAACAATACATGACATGTTATTACCTTGATACTCCTTAATGCTATAAGATAAGTTCTGTTTAGCTGAACAGGCAAATACCAAGGGCTGTATCTAATTGTTAATAATTGTTAGTTTCAGCCCTAATAATATCCTATTTTTCTTTCTAAGTGCCCTAAACCACAACACAACCTTGAGCTTTGTTTGTCACAGAGGAAGAAGGATACAAAGAGAGACGGTATCAATGTTATCTCTTTATTTTCTTCTCTCCCCCTCTCTCTTCTTCCTCCTCCCTCCCTCTCAGGTATCTCCTCCCAGCTCTGTGCCACCTGTCAGCGGAGGAAGGTCCCAGGAAGGTGCTGCTGACCCTCGACACCCCGGCGCTGCTGGTGGACTTCCTGTCGCAGAGCTGGACTTCCCTGAAGGGGAAAAGTGGAGTGGCATCAGCAAGGGACCCCAGCATGGAGACAGCCTGCTCGGCCCTCCTCAACTTCACCGTCACAGAGCCAGAGAGAGTCAGGTAGCTGCTCTGACACTAATGACCAGTTGTTTTAGACATCAGTACATATTGCAAAATTCATGTTAGCATCAGTTTATCATAGTGCGAATTCAAAACTATTTCTCTTCTTGTTTGTTTTCTAGAAAGGACCCATGTTTCAGAAGTCTGGAAGCCCTTCTGAGTGAAGCGCTTCCTGTTTTGGTGCATAAACCCCGCCTCCTGGTCCTAGCAGCAAATTACTGCACTTTGGGACTAATGATTGGCAGACTTAAATCAGCTCCTACAGGTGAAAGGGGTTTTGTTTATTCAAACACTTGGTACCAATTTTTTTTGCAGTTGTCCTCAGCTGGTCATGCAAATACTGTGTGCTGTCGCCTCATGTTACAAGATTACTACAATTATACAGTAATTCTACAGTATTATACAGCAGACCTACAATTTTGTTTGCTATCTAGTGGTATTTGTGTTTGTCGTCAATGTTGTTGACAAGGTTTGAAGTGACAGTGCTTGTGTAATTGACCTCTTTCACAGCAGACATTTGCCTTGTCATAGCAGGGAAGCACAACTAACAATATTAATAATGCCTCCATTTAATTTTGATGACCCAGTAAGCCATGCAAGAGAGCCAGCATGGATAATACTGGGGCTGTGGAACTGGCAAAGCTAAATGGAATCCAGCCATTAGTGAGACCTTTTTGAAAGGATTAAAAAAATCCACTGTCGATCACTTGTACTTACTTTATTATCAACGTTTCGGTCTTCAGACCTTCATCTGGAAATGTTCATTAAACATGAACAAGGTCTAAGGACTGAAACCTCATATAAAGTGAGTACAAGTGATCGACAGTATGCTGGAGTTTTTGATCCTTTCACAGTCACAGATTAGAACCAGACACACCCACAAGATTTTCTGGAGTGCAAGACCTACCTATTAGTGACACCTTTGCTTTTCCTCCTATGATTTCCCAGCTCTAGGCTGGGCAGAATATCTTTAAACCAATCATTTTATTTAGCAGAAAAATCAAAATACTCTCTGTAATGTGAAAGGGGTCACACGAAGTGAAGAAATCACAGAGAGATATCGTCCAACTCTGTATTTCTACAGTTCTTTTTTGTCTCTTTTGGCTCATTATTTTAGCTTTAAAGCCTGTGCAGCTTCAAATAGCAAGTAGATCAATTCAATTCAATACAACTTTATTTATCTGTAAGAGCAATTGTATGTAGCAGCTCGCCACCCAGATCAACAGATACACACACACACACACACACACACAGTTGATAGGAGAGGAATGAAAAGCTAGGATGCTAAGAACAAGATACTTTACTCAGGAGATGGTGGACACAAAACAGAGCTGAAAGGTGACTTACATTCATCATTCATGTGAAAGTGGACAGTTGTTTTCTAACACAACAGCCACAACAACTACTAGTATATAAAGGCTGAGGACATAGTGGTGGTTTTGTATTGGTAAGCTTGTTGTGATGTTAGTCTGCCCCCTAGTGGCCACAGAAGTCATTAATGCAGCTTTCTTATTATTATATAAGTGTTTTTTTTTCCTTGACATTTGTTTGGGACACTTTTAGCATTTACACTAGAACACTTAAGTTATTTTTTTATCTCTAGTGATGTGATGTATTATTTCTTCTTTTTTGTGCTTGGTACATTTTAAACTGGAACATAACTTTGCTTCATCAACTGAAGGTTAAAATTCTTGCACTCTACAATTTTCTCTTTTGTCTCCAGGCTCAGTGGAAGCTGGTCAGAGGCGGTTCTTCTCCACAGCTCTCCGGTTCCTCCGCGGCGCCCTGGACTCCGGCTCCAGCCCCGGACCGATCAAGGTGAGCCTCGGCTGGGAGGAGAGTTGGGACGAGGCCGCAGAGCTCTGGAGGTTGAGTTTACAGGCTCTGGGAGGCTGCGTCCGCGCCCAGCCCTGGATCACCACGTTGGTCAGAGAGGAAGGTTGGCTCAAACACACGCTCACTATGCTGGCTCAGTGTAGCGCGCTACCTGACCAGCACACACAGGAGGTGCTAGAAGAAGCCCTGTGCGCCCTGGTGAACCAGTGTCCGCTCTGTAAGCAGGAGATCGGAGACACGATGATGAGAAACGATAAAGGAGCTTTGAGCTGTATGAGGAACCTGAAGAAGCTGGTGGGAGCGAAGTGAAACCAAACTGCTGCACACAGACAGTGAACTCTTTAATGGAGGTGAAAATCAAGTCACACTAAGAAAATAAAAAAAAAACACGATTATTACCGAGGCCAAACTGGTTAATTATTTATACCACTCTGACACAGATCATGCGTTACCTTTTGTACTGAGCTGTCTTATAATGAGACTAAAAAACCCTCAGATTTGTACTGCAGGTCAAGTGATGATTGCAGATAGGTTTTCATAGAAAAAAGGACAAATGGTGTGTTTTTGTGTATCACATATTCAGTGTAATTCAGTGTAAATGCACTCTGATAATCATTTAGTCTTCTCTATTTGCATGAAAGAGACAGCGGTGCTCTTCACCTGGAACTTGCCAGTGAATGTTGAAAATGTAAATGCATTTAATAAAGAATTATTTTGTTAGAGAACAGTAAGAATTGTTGCCAATTTTACTCTACTTTTTGTTTTTCTTGTAGCTTTAATAGGATAACCTTTTTTTTTTTTTTTTTTTTTTTTTTTTTTTTTTTTAAACCACCAACCAGTTGAACAGCTTCACTGCTTCCAGTGGTTTACCAGTGGAGTAAATATGATACAGTTGTTAAAATCTGCACTAACTTCAGTATCCAAGAGAAAAACTTCTTGTCTTCTCTCAATTACCACAAGATGGCGCGCTGAGACTTTAAGTTCTTGATAACTGACACTTTCATCTATCTGCATGTTTGGAGACAGTTTTCATGGTCTCTAAATATAAACCTTGTTTTCCCGGATTCTAAGATAACGGAGTTGGTAATTTTATTCCATTTAAATGGATGAGTGCAACATATAAAAAAACACAAATGATCATGAAGGACAGTTTTTTTTAACTGTGGATGTAGTCTGAAATAAAATAAATTCATTGCAACAACGAGTTAGAGTAAAATTATCCTTTTGCTTTAACTTTTTCAAATAATCTACCAATAAGATATTAAATGTAATATTTATTTTAACTCAGAAATTTGAAGAAATGTTATTTTCTCAGTTACTTTTCAGGCTGACCTGCGTGTTGCTGTAAATTTAGAGAAAGCTGTGAAAGAATAATGATTCAAGTGAAAGACACTTTGTTCATATTGGTGTTTTCTTGCCTTGTGATTATCACTGGTGAGCCTTCTTTTTCTCATTCACTACTTCACCTCTGATCCTGTACTGCATGCACGAACCGAGCAAAAAGTTTCAGCTACCCCCACCTCGACTCCTGTCACCTCCCGCCCTCTTTTTTTTTTCTTACCCCCCTCCCTCACCAACACCCGTCTCTTTCCTTTCTGACTCATCCATACAAACTCCTGCATCGTCTCTCAAACTAACTCACTCCTCTCTGTACCCTCAGCCCGTCTCCTCTCCATCCGCCGCGTCACATTAACCCCTCAGCTGCAAGCTTGACAGCCAGGCCGAGCGCCACCAGCGGCACCATGCTCTGGAAATCCCGAACCAAGACTGGCGGTGCGCAGGTAAAAGAGACACCCCGAAGTTTTTCTGTGTTCATTCGTACTTGCAGCAATTGTGGGGTTGGCGTAAAAAGGCTGCACATAGTGAGCCTGTTTGTCTGTTTTTAAAGAGGATCTGAGCTCAGAAAATAATTCAGTCGATATTTCCACCTGTGAGCGATTCAGTTTAGATTTTGGAAAAGACACTCTTTGAAGTTTAAAGCTGAAAACTTCAAAGATTTTTGACCAGAAGGATGTGGATATCCGTGCGTAAAAACGACAAAAATCAGAGAATATAAATTTCATGTTTGAAATTTGGTTTTTGGGAAGTTTCTTGTCATGTCTTGTCATGTCTTACTTATGTTAAAACATTTTTATAGTGTCACTCGGTGCGTAAAACATGGAATATAATCCAGTGCCAGTCTTTTAAAAGGAAACAAAACAGTAAATGTAAAAGTGCAGCGTGTCTGTGCGTTAACGACCAGTAATTGAATGAATATATCTCTTTAAGAGAAGTGGACCCCCCCTGTCGACCCCTCCCCTCATTCTGCCGGGTGCGCGCAAAACCTATAAGTAGTGCGCTCATGGAGAGGCTGGAGGACTCCGTGTGTGTTGTGCGCGTGTGTGTGTATCTGGCAGCAGCTTTTCATTTGTGCGTAAAGAGCTCCGTGAAACATCGAGATAAGGGGGGAAAAAGTAAAAACAAAACAAACAAAAAACACCTTGACTTTAATGGACCGTTAAACCAGTCTGGATTACATCTCGGAACATTTGGTGACATCTTTCAGTGACTGGAAGCCTTCGGGTCCTGTTGAATTTTAAATTTGGGGTATCCAGAGTGGTCCAGATGTTAATCCACACCTATTCGGCTATGGTGAGTTTGGTACACCCTCATATTTTTTTAAAGTATTATCGTCCTGTCATCCTTAATGTAAATAAAAATTTAAGGAGTTTATTCTCTGTGCTTGACGTTAGTACACTAAACCTGAAAAAACATGCATCCAATTTGTTATCACCACTTAAAACCAGCTTATATCGAGCAAATTATATTAGTTAGTATAAATTATAAAGAAAATATTTGATCAATGTGTTGCATTTTTAGACGTGTGACATCAACTGTCAGCTTGGGGAAAATAGCAATACTTGGTGATTTTTTTTTTTTTTTTTGGCTCACATTTTTTAAAATCTAAATCTGGTAAATTTAGATTTTTCGTTGCTTTCCAGTAGCATGATGAGTGACAAGTGTCCATACTTCCCAATGTAGCTATTTGACACTGAGTTTACTGTGGCGGCGCCGCGCATCTGTCCGCGGAGATGGTCTTTGTCTGCGCAATGTCACAGCAAGTGAGACCGGCTGACAGTGAAGTGTCCACTTACTGCAAGAGAAAAACTGTGACATGAAATAGAGGACGATCATCTTTTCTGCAGGAGTGTCACTGAGATTTATAGCTTTATATAGAAACTCTGTTAGGATAAAAAAAAAAAAAAAATCAGAAGAACACAGTGTGGTTGATGCATGACAGATAAATGTGTGTGCTTTTGAACCTGGCAGATAATGGACATTGTTCCACAACAGCATTGATCTGGCTGACCCAGCTTTTAAAAAATCCAATTTTACCAGGATGTGTGTGAGAGCAGAAATGTAGGCTAGTGGACTACATGTTTTTACGCACACTGGGGAATAACACAACATGCTGACGTTCCTGTTACATTAAGGAGGGCAAACTTCTAACTCTCAATAAAATCACATTTGGCTTCCTGCGCCTTGTGTTCAATCTGCCTGTGCTTTCAATAGTGGGGTCAATGTGGTTTAGTTGACACGCTGACAGATTATTTACAGATGTACCTCCCTCCCGGAGCGACGTGTTGTTGTTGTTGTTGTTGTGCATTACCTTCCCTTTGTGCAGCTTCTTGGTGGCCGTGACCTTTCTGACACTGTGCAGCAGCGATGCCAAAGGCTTCCTCTGCCAGCGCGCATCACTTCAAGCGCTGCTGCTATTTTCACTCCTGATAAAAATAGAAATACATTTATATGTGGGTTATTTCTGTTCTGTGCTATATTAAAGGTGTTTTTATATATTTTTTAGGTTTGTGTCTGTGGACTCTATCTAATCTTGAATAGCTCCTGTAATTTATGCTTCAGTTTTAATTCATTTCCTGGAGCTCATAACTTCTGGAATCTATCTGACATTTGATGCAATAGTTAGTCACGTTTTGCACCTTTGGGAAATAGTTTGATAAGGGCTTGGAGCTCCTAATATAAAGCAAACTTTCTGTGATTTTTCCACAGGACCGCGCAGACGGACTAAGCGGCTCCTCGCCGAGTGGGCGCCTCTCCCAGCTGTCCTCCCTGAACCAGGCCGCCTACTCCTCGGCTCCTCCGCTCTGCCACACTCCGGCCTCCGACTTCCAGCCTCCGTACTTCCCTCCACCGTACCCCCAGTCTTCCCTGCCATACTCCCAGAGCCAGGACACGTATTCCCACCTGTCAGACCCCTACACCTCCATCAACTCCATCCATCAGCATCAGCAAGCGGCATGGCACTCGCAGAGGTCGCGCTCCGAGGAGGGGGGGCTCCTGTCACAGTCGCACCGGGCTCTCAGCCTCGACCCCCGGCGGGAGTATCCAGCTGTCCCTCGGCTGCTCCACGGTCTCGGGGAAGGGGCTGCCGCTCTCGGGGACGGTCCTCTCGGGATGCACCTGGGACATCACGGCCTGGAAGATCTTCAGGTGATTTAAATTTTGCTTTTCTATCATTTTTTTGTTGCTTAGATGTTGCTGCGCACCGCGAGACCGTGCGTAAAAGCCACTCGGCACAGGATCAGGGCGCACAAACACAAAGTCTTTATTATGAAAAAAATCTCTTCTTGGCGTCTTTAAAATGATCATTTTTAATTCCTTTAAAATAATCCACTAACATGGAGAAAGTGTGCAAAAATATCTCTAAAGCTTAAGAAATACGTGCAAGTTGGCAAAAAGGCCTAAAGGCAATTTATCCTCCATTTCCTTCTTTCCTCCAGAAGACAATTTATGAAGAAATAGCTTTCATTAATAAAAATGGGTTTTAAGTAAAAACTTAATTAACAATTCCTGCATTTTATTAATCATTTCATTAATTTTGGAATATCTTAGGTTACCTGTTTAAAAAAAAAAACAAAAAAAAAAACTCCAGAGGGTCTTTAGCCTATTTAAACAAAATTTCCCCCCCCAAAAAAATCATATGACAAATGTATGTTTATCTGCTTATTTCAGATTGAAAAAAATAAAACAGCTTAATGTTATATTGTTGGAGTGAGATGTCAGGCCTGAAATATTAGAATCTACATTGCTGCAAAAATATTTTTTGTTTATGTTTTTATAGCTCATAAATTAGGAATAATTAGAAGAGTGACTGTATTTGACAAGTGTAGCTACATTTTAGGTTGCCTGTTGAATACGTTTTTTTTCTGACATGGTGCGTCGTTTTCCTTTTTAGATGTGTTCCGTGTTAATCCAAATATTTACGCTGAAGTTGAGTTTAATGACTTAAATTCATATTGTAGATTTTAAAAAGTAGCATTGTGTTAGATTTTATATTAAAAAAAGATAACAGTTTCTGAAAATATGAGGAATTAATTCTTAAAATTAGTGTTTTTTTTAGTGATATTCTCCCCACTTTATTATTCATCTCTACATTCATGCAGTATATTATCCGATACATCGCACAGAGACAAAGTGATTCTTCTCATATACTGCAGCCTTTTGCCTGCTGCAGGTTTTCTGGGAGAAGAATAGTTTCTATGGTTTATTGAGTAGTCAGCTTCCCTGCAGCAGGTGCAGCTGCAGACGCTGTTTGTTGCCTCCTCGCAGAAAAACACACCGAGACCAATTGATCTGCACGGTCATTAATAGAAAAGAAACGTTTGAGAGGAGCGCCAGGCGAGGAGTCAACGCGGGCATGTTACTGTTAAACGTTCCCACTTGACAAGGAGCTTTTCTTTGATTAATGGATTATATCCTTCACGTTTGAACCCTCTTATAAATTCACCACAAAGGAGACATCCGAGAGTCGTCCTGCAAGACAGTTTTAGCCTCAGTGAATGAAAAGATCAAATGAAATGCAATGGCTTTAATTTACTCTTTGTGTCTGCTTTTCATTATCATTAGATCATATTTTCTTTTTCACATATTTATTGTACTAAACAGACCTAAAATGGGAGAAATATCGGTGTTTTCTGATGATCACATATTGGAAAACATAAAGAAAATAGAATATATATACATTAACATCTCCAATTATTTTAAATAGTGTTAATTTTCATTCATTATTTATATAATTTATTTTTAGAAGTTCATTTTTGCACAGAAAAATTAAAAAGTGTGTCCAAAAAATATTCCTGATCCAAAGATTTTCACCACATGAAGCTCATAAAAAAATATATATTTATAAGATTCTGCAGATTTAAACATTAAATTGCAAAACCACACACACACTTTTGTTCCCATATATGCTTTTGGCATTTTAAATCGCACAATAGAAATCTGAATTAACTGTTGCAAACGTTCTCAAAACTCTGATCTCCATTTCGCACAAAGCAACTTGCACCAAATCGACTTCGACTTGAGCAACAGATTTTATTATTCATTTGGATGGTGGATGGTGTTCGTATGTGCTGTGAGGGGAAAACTAAATGTTGGACCTTCCATCTTGCTTTGGCCTGAGAGCTGGTGTGTGTGTGTGTGTGTGTGTGTGTGTGTGTGTGTGTGTGTGTGTGTGTGTATGTGTGTGTGTTGTCCATGAGGCCGGTGGATAAATGATAGTGACTGTCTGTCTGTCTGACACAGGGAATGGAGGAAGGATCAGCCTTGGGCATCCTCGACCACTCTGTCATTAAAAAAGGTAAGAGGTGGGAGAGCTTTCTGCGTGTGTGTGTGTCTGTCTGTGTGTGTGAGAGAGAGAGAGAGAGAGAGAGAGGGAGGGAGAGAGAGAGAGAGAGAGCAAGCCAGAGAGAGAAGAGAAATATTGAGTGTGTATGTGTGCATTTGTGTCCAAGTGTGCACCTACAGTATATAATTGTGCTATACATGCTGAAGGGGGTTTTGTGTTTAGGGGGCACGCCAACACCAGTCTCTCTCCCTCCCTTGCTGTCTCTCTCTTTCACACACACACACACACACACACACACACACACACACACACACACACACACATACACACACACATACACACACACTGTTTTGCTATTTCATTTGAAGTCAAGAAGTCCTCTAATACTCAGCTGCAGACTTCACCCCAAAGGCACACATTCTTAATGAACTGTTCATGGTCATATGAGAGAGGGAGAGGGAGAGAGAGAGGGAGAGAGAGAGGGAGAGAGAGGGAGAGAGAGGGAGAGAGGGGGATTAGAGTGAAGAGGAGAGGAGAGAAGTGGGGCAAGGAAAAAAAGGGAGGGGAACATGATAAAAGAGGAGTTGTGGGGAAATTTGCAGAGTATGATCACTCTAATATTACCGACTGAGTGGTAGGATTTTTCTTTTCTTTTTTTTTCTTTTCTTTTCACAAGACACAGGGGCACGATTAGAAGATTCAAGTTTGTAGCTGGTGGAGTGTGATACTGTGAAAACCCCTCATAGACAGACTGTTTGGGGTGTGTACTGGTGCAAAATAAACAAAAGAAGTAAAGGTTTGCCCCAAAACAAGCTAAAGATGACACCCGCTGTGTTATAAAATGACTGACAACATAGAATTAAAAACACAATAAAACCTTTAATATCGTGGATCCTTTATATTTTAAAGAATGACCCTTTAAATGAGGAACTTCAGCAGATGATTATTAATAGTTTTCCTCAAAAATTGTTATTTCATTTTGAGAAAATTGTGGATTTTTTTCTTTGCTGATTGATTAAATGTTTTAGGCGTCATTTAAACACAAGGTGGACAACATGCAGTATATTCATATTCTAAACATGCATTTTGGACTTTCTACTTCCCCATATTTCAGACATCCACACACTTCACTGGTCTGAGCCTCTCCGTGCTGTAAAGTTTTAGAAAAACAGGGATGTAATTCTCCAAATCAAGTCCCTGAGGAAGAGGAGGAGGAGAGGAGGCTCCTACTGTACATTTCTAGCTTGATTCAAAGTGCTTGAATGTTGCTGCTGCAAACCAGCAGTCATTTGCTGAAGCGACAGTGATTCCACTTGTTTGCCAAACGCTTAGAATTGATCAATTACCACAGTGAGACTCTCCCCGGTACGCACTTACAGCAGATAGCAGAGCAAACCTAAAGCCCTCATGAATAAGAAAAATCCAGCGGGGAGAACAGAACGAGACAGAATATAGAAAAAAAAAAAAGACGAAGGGGGGAGAAAGATAAAGAGTGGAAAGGCACAAGAAAGAGTCAAGCAAGAGAGTGAAAGATGATAAGCGAAGGAGGGGCAGATAGATGACAAAGGGGAGCGAGAGAAGTTTAGAGGTCTCTCTGTGGCCTCGACGGCTGGCTGATCAGCTGGTTGTGAATGAGAGATTTTTTCAGAGATTTCGTCAGTTTTGGGGAATCTTTGCTGCACAGCGGGGCGTCACAGAGAGGCCACCCGCCACCCACAGAGTACGAGGGGAGAGCCGGCATCCCACTGTACAGTTGTACAGATAATATTTTGAATAAAAGACGAGGAAAATTGCAGAGGCATCAGGAATAGAGAGACTGCAGAAAGATAAATTCATGGATTGCCATGATTGCGAGCACTTTTCTCGGCTTTGTGCTTTACCTTAAATGGCCGGTTCCCCCCAAATTACAAAACAGCGTATTTTCAGAACAGCCTGGTGGCTCAGGGTTAAAGGGCAGGTTCACAGTTTTTCAAGTCTGTCTTAAAACAACAGTCAGGTGCCCATATGACCATTGAATGAGTTTTTTCTTGCTGTAATCATTCCTCCTGTTCATACTGACCATTAAAGGATCCCTTTGAATGTAAGATAGGGGACATAATCCACAGTACTTGTTTCATGCAAAAATATATTCCAAAGTGTATCTGATGCTTGTATGAGGCTTCAGCCGTCTTAGTCAAAACAAGTGGGTATCTTGTGGGTAGCACAGTTGCAGTCTTTTAGTTTAAAGTTCCCTCTTTTTGTTTCCCTGTTGAGCTGCAGTGGAAGGATCATGACAAAGAAGAGGGAATTTGGCACTAAAAAGACGTTGAAAGTTATCTGCTTGATTTGACTCATTTGGACGCTGAAGCTTCACATTAGCGTCAGATAAACTTTAACTTTTTTTGCACAGAAGGAGGACTGTGGACTTTATACCCCATCACTTACAATGTAAGAGCATTATGAAGGGATCTTCTAATGGTCAGTATGAACAGAAGGAATGTTTACAGAAAGAAAAAACATGTGTCAATGTTCATTTGGGCACCTGACTGTTGTTTTAAGATGGACTTGAAAAATTGTGAATTATTCCTTCAGGCGCTAAGCATTAATTGGAGTCCTTCGGTGCATCTCTCTCCCCTTACTTCCTGTCATCTCTCCACTGTCTATTTAAAAGGCTTGTAATACCTATAAACATACTAAAATGTGTCTTTCTCCTCCATAATTTCACTTGCTTAATTCTTTTGGTATCTTTTGGTATGTAGTCATACAGATACTTACATTTGTCCAGGTTTTGAGATATACGCTGCCACCTTAATGCATTGCAGGTAAATAGAATCTCATTTTTGTGGTGTTCACAGCAGTTGAAAAATTACCTTTTTTCCAAATACAGGCTCCTCGTTACTCTTCCACAGACCTCTCTGTCAACAGTTTCCATAGGAACTATTTGTTGGGGTAGAAAGTAGTTCCAATAAAAACCGTCCACAGTGAGGTCTGTGGGTTATCCAGCATGTTTAATTTTTCAATGCTGTGGGCATCACAAGCTAAATTCTATTTAATTTGTTGTTATTTTGGGTGCAGCAGGAAATCTCAGAGATAGATATCTTAAAACCTGAGCATATAAAACAAAAAGCATCTGCATGGGTACATTCCTACAGTCCTAACATCCTAAAAAAGCACCTTAAACCAGCAGGGTGACGTCTTATCTTATCTTTCTATCCTTCTTGTGAGGGATTTTGGTCCTTACAAGAAGTAAGTATAGAAATACATAAAAAGAAGTTGATTCCACTCAGTCGTCTCAGTTCAGAGGATTTCTGCCCACACAGTTGTATAGTTCGTGGATTTGGGATTAAGTGATAATCTCATAATTAAGACTTGATGTAACAAAGACTGAAAAAGAAAAGTCAAATAGACCCTGGTCTCTATGCCAACATAAACTATCATCAGGATTTGATCGGCAGTTTAAAAAAATCCTCATCAGCTTTTAAAACAGGGGCTGCAACAGGTTCAAAAGTTATCGCACTCGCAAATAAAAAATCACCCAAAGTAAGGCTGCGATGGAAAGAAAAACTACGGGCATCAGGGTCTTGGAGGTTTACTGCAGTGCAGAAAAGTGAGTGCGAATTGAGCTCCTCAAGGTGTGAAATAAAGCTATTTGAGAATGCGCAGTTAAAGTGTAACCACCTGCAGTTTGAACAACAGAATCAACAAGCAGCACTCCAGAATTAGAGCTGTCAACGCAGGGGAGATTATTGCACTGAATAGATTAATCAGAAGAGGAGAAGTATGCTGTTATTCACACAACACAATTGTCACCGCAGAAGACATATGTTTACAGTGATCATCTTTATTCATTCTTTACCTCTTTATTTTTCCTGCACGTCCTGTTTTTGTTGCTCTTAAACTTTTCTCATCACTTTTTCTATCCTAGAAGTAAATAACTTTCTTCTTCTCCTCTTCCTCCCCTCTCTCTCTATCACCCTTTTTTTTCTCCATCATTTCTGCACAGTTCCTATCCCGTCTAAGCTCAACGGCTCGTCCATGTCGGCCTTGTCCATCGGCAAGGAGGGTCTCGGTATGGGAGCCGTGTCCAACCCAGCCGAGGTTTTCTGTTCGGTCCCGGGTCGCCTCTCGCTGCTCAGCTCCACCTCCAAGTACAAGGTCACAGTCGGGGAGGTGCAGCGACGCCTCTCCCCGCCTGAGTGCCTCAACGCCTCTCTGCTGGGCGGAGTCCTCCGCAGGTGAGAGGGAGACGGGGATTGTGAGGGTGTGATGTAGGTTCAGATCTGGTTTCCTGTTGTTTGGGGAGTAGTGTTAGGGGAGGTAACGCTGAGACAGAAAATCCCAACTTTAGGATCCCAGAAGAGGTTGCAAAATAAATCTTAATGAGAGGATTAAGAAAGTATGAAAGAAAATAGATTTCTGACACACAAAGTTATGTTTATTTTCTCAAATTTGTGCTTTATCTGAGTGTCTTTTGGCCTCTAAAGCTATTAAAATGAAACAGTCCGAGAAGGTAAAATCTATCTTTGGTTGGACTGGTCACAGAAACCTGTGATAAGGGGTTGTAAATAGACTTCAAAACTGTAAATAGTTTAAATAGTTTAACTAACAATATCAACAGTAAGTGATAAGTCATCCATTAACCATTTGGCACTGGTGTTAAATGAAGATAAATGAAGAAATCCATCACAAAAGAGGAAGAGACAGCCATTTGTCCATCAGCAGAAGCCTAAATAATCAATATTAATCAAATGCTGCAGTTTGATAAAGGAGCACAACTGAGATCATTGACATTTGCATAAGAGGCTATCAAGCTCATTTACAATATATGCACTCCTTCAATTTCAAACAGTACCTCCATGTTCCTGCTCTGAATGTTGTTGAGAGTAATTTTGGGAAATTTAGGAAACACATACATGTTTTAGATGTCAGCAGGGTGATAGAAAAGAGGAGGCTTCCAGAAAATTACAACAGTTCATCACAAAATAACAGCTGGAATCCACTGATCATTGTATGTTGATATTTCAATTATTGTTAAAGTATCTGAGAGTTAAAGAATTACAGTTGCAAGTAAGCAGGCAGACAAAGGCTGCAAATCATCCTGCAGCTACCATGTCAAAATCTTGACCAAATTTTTATTTGTTGAATGTAATTTTATAAATATGTGACAGCGATAAATTTATACAAAATGCTTGAAACCACATGACAGGGGCTTACAGAGGTGTAAACTCAGTCCAAATAGGAAATCCATAACTATAAACCATGTACTCCATACATCCAGGGCCTTTTTATCTCTCTCTTATTTTTCTCACAGTAAGAGCACTTTAATTTAACTATGGGGCCAGAACTAAGGACTCAAAATGGGTCATGGGACTAAATCACAAGAGAAGCAATGTGGTTTAATGAAGCACCGCCTCGGGGCAAGAGAACAACTTTATGATTTGGTTTGCAGGCTGAAACACTTCAAAAGGACATCATTAAAAGATATAAATGGTTGCAAATGTTGTAAACCAAGTCTATACATCTTCCACCGTGATAACAATACATCACTGTCCATCTTATCACAGTCACACCTTTAAATATTTCTGTAAATATAAATAAATATTGACATTTTTAAAGGGTGAGAAAAGGGAAAGAGAAACAGTAAGTAAAGGCACAATTGAAGGCAAAAATGGAAAATACAAGACACTATCCATGTTGACAGGAAACATAGGGAGACTTCAGCTTCATTCACTTACATAAACACACACACACTCAGCCGCAGACATACAGAAAAACACATCCACATACACACGATACACAACAACAAAACTCATAAAGATAGACACAGAGTAGGATACACACACAAACACACACACACACACACACACACAAGGACCATCTCCTAAAAACTGCTCTCCCTGTCTCCCTGTCCCCCCTCAGGGCGAAGTCAAAGAATGGTGGCCGCTGTCTGAGAGAGCGTCTGGAGAAGATTGGCCTCAACCTGCCCGCCGGGCGACGCAAGGCAGCCAACGTCACTCTGCTAACATCTCTAGTGGAGGGTAGGGAAAACACACACACGCACACACACACACACACACATATACAGTGACCTGCATATATCCTGACAGATAGAGACACATATTTACATAGAAGCATCCTCGCATGAGCAGACACGAATAAACAGTCGTAGCATGGATGGCTGCATACGTGCGTGCGTGTGCACACACAAACGGAGGGTGTCGTTTTGAAAAAGCTGAAGCTGCGTCTGCCTCACAAAAGCCAAAGAGCACTGAGCTATTTGACTAGTGAAAGTGAGAAAAGTGGTCTCAGAGTTTATTCTCTTGACCTGACCTGACCTGACCTGAGCGGTTACAGCAGTTCGATTGTGTTTCATTTAAAAAGCATTTTCATGGATAATTATTTGATTTGAAGTCTAAACCAGAGCGCTGACCTTTGACTCTTGTATACCCACAGAAGTAGTAGCTGCTTTTTTTTGTACTGTACCAAATCTGACTTGTATTTCTCCCTTTCCGTCTGTTCCCCTCCTCCAGGTGAGGCTGTCCATCTGGCGCGGGACTTTGGTTACGTGTGTGAGACAGAGTTTCCAGCCAGAGCCACCGCTGAGTATCTGTGCAGGCAGAGCGAGCCCGACCAGCTCCCCACACGACGCAGCATGCTGCTCGCTACCAAGTGAGTGTTTCATTATTACTAATCCACATTTTAGTCATGTATTAGTCTTTTAAAAGGGTATTTTTTAAAAGCTAACTAGTGCAAAGTGTAAAGTGAAATCACCACAGGTCAGTGTGTTTGGGGAGAAGGCTGCATGATTTGTGACATCACAACTAGTTTGGAGCCAATCGTGGTCCAGTGTTGAACTTAAAGTGTGATGTTAAAACTTCTCCAGTGACTTTTCTGTAAAGTAGGAAACATCTCGTAACCAGCAGTTTAACTTTTGAAAAGAAAAATATTTGCATATTCATGTTTTTTTTGGAATTTTTAATGAGGGAGAAGGACGAGATGTCGTTTTTAACGAGATAATTAAACATTTTTGTGTAAAAGCCATATTAGGCACAAATTATTATTCAAGAGTATTGTAGAGTATTTTATATACATCTTAAAACATGTCTGGAGGGGATCTTTAAACTCCATCTGCTGACGAAGGTCGTGAGATGTGTGTGAAACACCAAATAAATGTGATGAGAATTTTATGTCATATCTGTGTGTTTTGTCAAATAATCTGTGTTTTGTGTAAAGTGAAATTGTTGAGGGTGTTTTGTGTGCTGGTGATGGGCGTTTTCAATAGTTATTTTTCCTGAAGACTAACTCATCTCTCCTCCTTTCCAGGGAGATCTGTAAGGAGTTTGTGGACCTGATGTCCCAGGATCGCTCTCCGCTGGGCGGCAGTCGACCCACCCCTTGCCTGGAGCCCGGCGTCCAGGGAAGCCTCACCCACTTCAGCCTGCTCACCCACGGCTTCGGCACTCCCGCCATCTGCGCCGCGCTCTCCGCCTTCCAGAGCTACCTGATGGAGGCGATTAAAATGCTGGATAAAGGAGAGGGGGGAGGGAAGGGCCACCACGACAAGGAGATGAAGCACCGCAAATAGAGGGAGGACGGACAGATGTGTGGGTGGATGGATGGATGGATGGATGAGCGGCAGAAAGTAAGAGAAAAGAGGGGAAAAGACTGACTCGTGGCCCCTCTGTGTCTTTACCTTCGCCCTCAGGACAAAGACTTTTACCTCCCAGAAACCTCTGCGGACCCTCTCGTCAAGGAGGCGGGGTTTATGATGATATCTGTACTGTAATGTGTGTCCACAACCACCTCACTCTAAATGACGCATGGACCTCTCTTCTCAGTAGCTGGTTTGTGTCATGATGGCGTCTCCAAAACATCTCTTCAGGATGAGTTCCTGCATATGGCAGTATGATTTTATTCACCCCCCCCCCCCCCCACCCCCACCCCCCAACTCTTTTTTTAAAATTTGGTAAAACATGTCACCTTTATCTGTGTTCTTAGCAGCCCCCGCCTTCATCAGTCACACACAAACACACACACACACACACACACACACACACACACGTTGGACTGAACTCATCTGGGAAGCGTCGTAAGCCATATCCGAGACAACAACCTGCTCTTTGCTCCTCTGGAACTTTTTGGGAGACTTTTAACTCCACCTGATTGGACGCAGCTTCCATTTGTAGTTCGTAGTGGGTGGTCATGGGAAATTGAGTTCTCTGGGTTAGCAGCGGGGTAAGGAGGAGTAACAGGCAGCTAAAGGAGATTTGATTTCTTTTTATTTTGAACTACTACATGTTGGTAACTTAAGAAAAGAACACAAATCATTTTGTACTTTCTGTGTATGTTTATTATTAATGTTATTACTGTTGTTATTATTATTGTATTACGGCATAAATGTAATATATTATTAAAGAATTAAGAACTGATCTGTTAAGTTTCACGAGTGTGTTTTTATGTTTTTATCTGGTAATTCAAAACAATAAAAAGGTAATGGCACCTTCAGGCACCTTTAACTGCAGCTGCCCACTTCAACTTAGCTTTAAATGCAAAGGTGATAATGGGATTTATTTGCTTTTATTTGCTTTTATTGTAAATGCGTCCACTCCTCTTTTCCCTCAGTCACAATAATGACATTTTTTATTGAACCCTGTAGGCAAAGTCTATTCTCACTCAAACAGGAAGGTCATAGCTAGGGCTCCAACTAACACTTAATTTCATTATTGATTAACCTGTCAATTATTTTTTCGATTACTCAGTTAATTATTTAGTCTATAAAATGTCAGAAAATAGTGACAAATGTCCGTAGCAATGTCTCACAGCCCAAAGTGATATCTTTAAATTGCTTGTTTGGTTTGGACGATCAGTTCAAAACCCCAAAGATATTCAATTTACAATTTTATAAAAGAGAGAAACAACTATACATCTGATGCCATGAAATATTGTACAGGCATTCGTGGTCCCCAGAGGAGGAATCCTAGTGATTTTTGGTGATACACTGACTTTTCCTCTGTCACCACCAGCAGGTCAAAGTTCTCACTTATCCTGTGAAATATCTCAACAATCATGAGATAGATTGTCACAAAAATTTGCTCATACCTTCATGGTTTCCTTAGGATATATCCTAATGACGTTGGTGATCTTCTGACTTTTCCTATAGTGCCGCCATGAGGTTTACATTTGTGGCTTTTTAAAGATATGTCATAAAAACTATTAAATGGATTTCCACCACCTTTTGTCCAGATATTCATGTTCCCTTCAGGAATTGTAATAACTTTGCCAATCCCTTAATTTTACTTTGCTTTATGACCTAATAGCAGCCAAATTATTGACATTCCCATTAGCCTCAGCTTTTGTGTTCGGTCCTAATGAGCAAATGTTAGCGTGCTAACACGTTAAACTAAGACGGTTAACACGGTAAACGCATAAACAGTGAAATAAGCAGTTCTAATTTTCAGTTCCTGTGTTATTTGTTCAGTTATCTCTTGTTAAATGCCAAATATATGTCAAAATAATAATTAAATAATTAAATTTGAGTATTATTATATGTCTTTATATGTTTAATGTCTTCCTGTAAAACACTTTCACGTGTGATAACTCGTCTTGAGCTCAGAGGCGTGTACAAAAATAAATCCAGTCAAATCTGATTTAGGCCGTCTAGCTAACTGCTTTAATACATTCATTAGCATGTTAGCATTGTCATTGTGAGCATGTTAGGATGTTGATGTTAGCATTTAGCTCAAAGCACAGACTAGCAGAGCTGCTAGCGTGGTCGCAGACTGTTCGAGCACCAGTCTGACGCAGGTTCAGCTCAGCGTAAAGGGATTTGTCACCTTCGGCTCAGCCTGAACTGTGGCCTTCCTTTCACATACATCCACATATGACGCTTAGGACACATTTTCTGCGTGCATCCCGAGGGGCCACTCAAAAATTCAGGGCCCCACTATGCAAGCGGGGCTCCAGCAGGGGCCCGGGGATGGCGGCAGCATCACATCTGCAGCCCTGAACACTGTACCTGGGAGAACAGAACAGAGGCAGTGGTGCGACCCCCAGCGCCCAGTAAGCCACACACACACACACACACCTCCCCTGCACAGTCCTTCACTTTATTTAACCAGGATGACATACTCACAGCAATTACTGCTTTCCAGGGACTGCACACATACATGTGTCGCCTGCTCAGACACTCTAAAACAGTTCTACCTGCCGTATCTCCCGTTCTCTCCTCCCATCTCATTACCCTCCTGTGTCCCCCCGCCCCCCACCCATCCCTTCATCTCCCTCTCTGTAACCTAACCCCCCACCCTCCCCCCACAACCCACCCTCCTCACCCGCTCTCCCCTATTCTCTCCCTCTATCTGACACTCAGCGGGGCCGCTCTCCATCTCTCTCTGTGCCTCCAGGCAAACATATGCTGCTCTTCCCGTCAGATTCCGGTGTGTTTGAGAGAGGAGGGATTGTTTAATGTTTATTAATCACCTGTCTGTGGTGGAGAGAGGAGACGGTGATAGAGCCACACACACCGTCTCTCTCTCTCTCTCTCTCTCTCCAGTACACATACACATGAGCTTACAGTCTCTCGCTCGCACACACACACGTCTAAACTTGGCCTGGTTTTCCTCAGTTACAGCTGTATGTAAGTGTGCTCATTTACTGTACCACTCCTGATACACAGTCAGCACTGATGGAGGAAAACTGAAGACTTTTTAATGTATTTCAGGAGCTAATTGTGTATCAAATGGTTGAGATGATCCTAAAAACCCACCTAAAGGCTCATTATTGAACTCACGAAACATATTTAAGTATTAAAAGCATTTAAATTTAATATAATTACCTCTTGAGGGAGCCCATAATTTGGAAATCTATGCTGATCACGATTTGGTTCTTGATTCAGATGGGACACATTACCCCTATAAATCAAGTTATACTGAAAATGGGTAGTGCAATATTCTTTCAGATAAATCATTTTAGGGCTGAAACTACCAATTATTTTCACTATCAATTAATTCTCGATTGATCGATTAGTCGTTTGGTCCATAAAATGTCACAAAATTGAGAAACCAGAATATATTCACATTTAAGAAGCTGGAACCAGAGAGTTTTAGCATTTTTTCTTTAAAAAATGACTCAAAACAATGAATTGATTATATCAAATAGTTGCTCATTAATTTTACTAATTGATTCATCATTGAAGCTCTAATTGATTTAAATAATAAAGTATAAAATATTATACAAATATCAGAAAATGTAAAATCTTCAATGATTCAAACACTTTTGATAACCAAATTTCTTTAAAGGGATTAATTAATTAATTAATCATTAATAAAATTTGATAAGCAGACCAGACTTTTTTAATGATCTGTGCTATTACAACCTTGATTTGGAGGCACGCAGCCTACACGAACACAGGAAATACAGCAGTATATTATCTTCTATCAGGGCACGAAATTAGCAGCAGCCACCAGCCAAATGCTGGTAAAATATGCAAGTAGCTGGTAGATTTGCTTCACTCACCAGCCAAAAGAACACTGAATCTATTGAGTGGCTGGTAAAATTTGGAAATTCACTAGCCACTGGACAAAAAAGTTAATTTTGCTCCCTATCTTCTATTCTTTAGTTATTCCTGGTAGTTACCTTTTTTTTTTTTTGCAGTTAAGCGGTTTGTATGAGGCAAAAGGCAAATTTTGGACATCAGTGGAATTGCCAAACCGCTGTCACCTGGCAGCTGTTTTGAACCTAATAAATAAATTATATTCCTTTTTTTCATCCTACCTGCCTAAATTGTGACATTTCCAAAATGAGGAGAGAAAGCAATGAGAGGAATGAGAAAGCACCACAGGGACAAAGAGCGTGTATCTCAGCTGTGTCACTTATTACTGGAACAGAAAGAGCAAGGAAGTCAATAGTAAAAAAAAAAGTTTGGTAAAAATTGTGATATTTCCAAAATCAGTCGCTATTTTAGCGTGAAAGTTCATTGTTGACCTTGCAAATGGAAGTTTGAAAAAATGATCTTCATGCAGGATCTCCTTACAAGCTTTTTCTGGAGCTTTCAACCACATTTCACGGTCATCATCACAGTTTGATCAGTTATCATTGCGGTTGCTCATTGTCATCAGGTGACTCAAGTATAGAATTTCATTTATGTGATAATAGCTGGCTTTTACCATACTAAAGTCACAAACTCACAACTGAACCATCTGAGCAAACTCAATCGGGTGATGAAGACCATAAGATATGGTTGATATCCCCGAAAACAGCAAGAAAGTGAACCTTGACTAAAGATTATTTATTAAAACACGCAATGTAATTATCTGCATCCCAACAATCTGCAACTTGTTGGCCTTCTCAAAATCCAGACGCCTTTCTCTTGTGAACATCTGACACAAAATATTTCCCTTTCAGAGGCTGGAGTTGGGGGTGAGTGAGAGTTATGACCAAAATGTATTTAAATTCAGTAGGTGTTGTGTGTTGGTTGGTGGAAAAAATGAACACTATTTAAAAAATATATATATTTCCTGAAGCTAACCTTCTGACAAACCTGCTTAGCTGCACAGAGTGAATCACAATCAGAACACAATAGACCCCAACTCATTAATTCTGCAGTAAATGCAAACTTTGTGCAGGTTATTTATTCATTTACTGACAGTCATGAGAGGTGTTGATTCAACTCAATGGTAATTTTTTAAGCCATATTTTGTGACCTTTGATTACAGCGATACATCGCTATTATTAATTTTAAGGTTCCATGATGCAAAACATTTAAACTAACTGATTATTGGACTTTGCAGTAATTTCTACTATTTCTGTGTAGCTTGGTCATTCAGGGACATGGAACATTCTGCTAGGAAACTTTTCCACATGAAGATGTGCATGCGTGTTTTATTACACGTGTACAAGCATGAGCAAGTGTACATTACCCACACGCACACTCGCTGAACACAAGTGCAAAAGTACACAGCCAGAGGGCTGTTCTCTTTCTATGTGCAGATGAGTAGACTAGAGAGCAATGAGAAAGCACCACAGGGACAAAGAGCTTGTATCTCAACGGTGTGTCACTTTTTATTGGAACAGAAAGAGCAAGGAGGTCAACAGTACAAAAAGAAACGAGGGCGTGAGAGTTGGTAGCTAAGCAGTGAGCGGTCACTTGGCGCCGAGGGTGAGCTTCTCCAGGTCATGGATGCCCTCCTTGTCAATCAACCGGACGGTGAAGGAGGTGAGGTTCAGGATGAAGCGCTTGTTCAGCTGGAGGAGGGAGAAACACAATGAAATAGGAAGAAACAGTAAGTTGAGGCGCAAATGAATGAAAAATCAAGTAAAGCAGGTGCAGAAAAACCGGTGGAGGAGGAGCAGAGTGACGGGAAACGTAACAGCAGGGTGTTTTTAAAGCTAATAAGATAAAGTCGAAATGAAATGTCTTTTTTTTAGACTCCCAAGAGTACACTGAAAATAATGAGTTACTATTTGAAAGGCCGAGTAACTGAATAAACAATTAAATATGATGCATGTCATTATTCATACTTAAATATATTCTTAACTCACTTCCTCGATGCACTTCTTCAGTAGATCCACTGCCTCATCTCGGGTCAGATCTAGAACAAAAGACAGAAGAAAATGAGAAAAAAACTGGGAGAAAAAAGGAGAGTTTCCTCTAAAATCGAGAAGAAAACATCTGTCATTAACAGAGGAATTGAGTGGATATTGCAGTGTTTTAATAGGGAGAAAAGCATAATGCCGTGATAAAAAAGGCGATTTAGTTTGGGATATATCTTACAGTAGAGACCACCATGGAATAAACATACAAACTGCTGTCTTGTTTCTACTGTTATTATTTGACATAAGGTGAAACAAATTAATCTAAAAAGACATCTTACAAAGCCCTGAGTCTGTACATTTTAAAATCTCAGACACATCCTCTGTAATGCATGCTCTACAGACTTCATCACATCTTTGTATCTTTTTCTCGTCTTTCCAGTCAGTCTCACAGGAACAATAAACAGCGAAAAAACACGCACGAGGCGTTTCTCTGCACTGACCTGGTCTGTAGTAGCGGTCAAGAATGGAGAGAGTGAGGAAGGCTCCGTAGCCGTGGGCAGCGAAGGGGGCCTTGGCCAGGGAAGACAGGTAGTCCATGTAGTAGAGACCCGGGCCGTCTGTGTCATCGTGGCCCGCCAGCAACAGGTTCACATGATATGGAGTCTGGAGAGGAGAGGGAGGGGGCGGGGGAGAGGGGAGAGGAGAGAGGAGGAGGAGGAGGATAAGGAGGAGGAGGAGGAGGGGGGGGGAATGAAGGATTACCATTCAGATCTATAACAAGCATTCTTACAAGGTGTTCGCCTGGGACCCAAACTAATTAAATTTAATGTTAAAGTCGCCCATAAATTTAAATACGAATGTTTTTCAGCTCCCACAAACACCTGAACTATTTTTAATACTGATGAATAAATGCTAACGTAAAACCACATTAAACCAATCAAAACTACGATCTTTAAACAGCTGTAGACAAAGTTTTTTTACCTATATAATATTTTCTTTATTGATTAATCTGCCGCTTATTTTCTTGATTAATTGTTTTGTCTATAAAATGTCAGAAAATAGAGAAACATGCCTGTTATAATGTCTTAGAGCCCAAGATGATGTCTTTGTCTTGTTTTGTCACACAAAAAAATTTAAAATCTTCCCATTTGAGAAGCTGAAACCAGCAAATATTTGGCATTTTTTCTTTAAAAAAAATGACTAAAATGATTATTCAATTATCAAAATAGTTGGCGATTATTTTTCTGTCAATTGACTAATAAACATAACAGACTGCTGCTATCATCCAAAGTCAGATTTAACAAGTATCTTTTGATTTTATTTCCAATGTTGGGTCTTTTGTTTTGCTTTTGGATTTTTTTTTTTTTAATGCAAATCTCATGTAGTTTTTTAAATACATACTGTTTTAAACATCAGTCATGATATTAGCAGATTTGGGTGTGAAAACACTTCAAAAAGGGAAAACACATCAGTGCGTCTTTACCAAAAATGTACTTTTAAATGGCCCAAATAATCAAGTGTTGCCTTAACTAAAATAAATATATCTGTCCTACTGAATTAGGCCCATTTTAATTATTCAACCCCAACATTGGCCTACTGAGTTATGTCTCATTTGGTAGCTGTGTTTGAGGTTTAACTGATTAAGCAGCGATGGGTAACACTTTAAAGGAAAAACCTGAAGCGTAGATGCTTCAGTACAGGGCTCACTGAATGGTTTGATGAGTATGAAAATTGTGTGAATTATATGCTATATGACCTCCACAGTTACCAGATCTCAACCCAACTATGAAGACCTATGGCAGATTTTAAGAGCAACCACCAGCGCTGGAGGATCTCTGCCAAGGAGCATTGAAGCTGGAGGCTCATAACGACCCGACACTAAAGGCCATTTACATGACTTTGGACCAATTCTCATAATGTGACTGCTGCTACGACCCACGTCAACAATCCAGCCAATCACAACATGACACGAAAGGATGCCTGAATACCCTGGCTTCAGGTTTCATTGTTAAAACTGAGTGGAAACAATTAGAGAGTAAAAAAAAACAACAACCCTGCATTGCAGGACCAATCCAAAGTCTTTAGGGCGTTGGGGTTGTTGACATGCAGCTCACTAAGAGGAGATGGGGGGTGGGGGTGGGGGGAGCATCATTTCCAGTAAGGTGGGTCCCTGACAAAAAGTAAGGGGGTGTAGGTTTGTTAGCGGCTGTTCTCACCGCTGTTCAAGCAACTAATGTGGATTTAGAAATCCCCAGACTTTGGCAGGCGGAGATCTTTGATTGTCTGGTATCGCGAGACTATGGCCGGCGTGGCATTTTAGGGATCGCTTTTGAATAAAGTTTAAGAAAAATAAATAAATAAACAAACACACACATGCAGACCAAAACGATGGAGGCGGGACAGCAAAAAAAAGTTTGTGGGGTTCTGGCCACCTCCTTACAGCAAAGCAAGGAGAAAACCTTCCCTGCTTTACTACATTTTCAAAGCTTTGGCAGCACTGAGTATGATCCTGGTGTTGGATTAACAACACTTCTTCCATTTTAAAGAGAAAAGTGCAAACTTCAGAGTGAAATCCCACATAAACAAGCTAAATTTGTAATCGTGGTGTTGTGTGCCGTAGTTTACCGTCATGTGGAAGGACTTCTTGGTCTAAATAATTAGGAGGTGCCAACATTTCCACCAGCAGCATCAATATGGGTGACAAGAAACGTGTCACTCTCTGTATCTTATGTCGCGTACTCGTCCCTCTAAACAGTCAGCTTCACCAACCGGTTCACAAGATAGAGCCGTCTTGATAAGTGCAGCTTCTCGTTGTAAACTTATTCCAGATAGATTGCTCCTAATTATCGACTTTGATTTTTTTGCAACTTAGCAGAGATGTGGAGCGGGGCGCGCAACATTAACGCGGCAGGAACAGCGGTGAGAGGAGAGACCCAAGAGGCCAGAGAGAGAGAGAGAGAGAGAGAGAGAGAGAGAGAGAGAGAGAGAGAGAGAGAAAGACAGAGAGAGAGAGAGAGAGAAAGACACAGAGAGAGAGAGAGAGAGAAAGACACAGAGAGAGAGAGAGAGAGAGAGAGAGAGAGAGAGAGAGAGAGAGAGAGAGAGAGAGAGAGAGAGAGAGAGAGAGAGAGAGAGAGAGAGAGAGAGAGAGAGAGAGCACGGGGGAGGGAGGGGTAGCTGGAGAGTGATGGAGGGAGAGGAAAGGTGAAAGGGCGTCACAGGACAGAGGAGGTGTGTGTGTGTGTCTTTGGGGGGGGGATCAGGGTGTCACTAGCAGTGTGACATCTGCTGGGAGTCAGCACCCCTGTTGCTCCCTCCATCGCGCCCTCCCTCCCGCTTCATCCCTTCTTTCGCTCCCTCCCTCCTCCCCATCTCTCCGCCGCCTTCACCCTGTGCCCTGGAGTGGCGCCAGGGCTCATTAAAAACTTCTAAAGTCGTTTCTCTTGCCCCTTCCTCCCCCCCCCACCTCCTCCCCTCCCATCTTTTTAAATTACATCTTTTACGCTTCCAGCCTCTTCTCCCTTCTCTTCCTCCAAAACACTAATTTTCTCTCTTCGTTGTTGCGAGCCACTGTTCCTCATTTTAAAATATCCCTTTAAAGCGAGACCATTTTTTTTTGGGGGGGGGGGGGGGGGGGGGGGGGGGGGATTTCAAAACAACTTATGGCCTAAATTCTTGACTGAGGTAGAAGCAGTGCAGTGTTTCTGATTAGCGCAAAACAAGAAAAATATATTGCATTCTCTGTCGTGCAGTCAGGCAAATGTGATTCATAGAGCGAGTTGTGATGTACACACCTGCCCTCTCATTTCAATTTATTTCTCAGCCGACCTGCTTATTTCTGTGACTTGTGTTAGCGCTGCGTTTGCCACAAGGGGAATGATGATCGTTATGCTCCCTGTGGAGTGGGCTTTAGTGTGTGTGTGTGTGTGTGTGTGTGTGTGTGTGTTAACAATGGCGTGAATCTCAGGATGAATATCTTAGTGTGTGTGTGTGTGTTTATGTGTGTGTGCTTTAACTCCTCCGTGAACCTGCGAACGCCCCCAGTGGCGTCACCCCCACCCACCACACACCTGTCTCACTGGTTACAATATAACAATAATATGGACTTGGCATCAAAATAACCTTCCTTTCCCATGTCACCTCGGAGGGAACCAGGCACCTTGTTAACCCAGCCACCTGAACTCACACCCAGGTTCACATACAAACAATACACATCATATGTTTTATCCACCCCGTTGTGACTCTCGCTCCCAGCCAAACAAGGGGACTGTTGTGCCACAGAACAAAAGCTTCGCCGGGTTCGTTGTCGCCGTTGTTGTCGACCCTCCGCTTTGCTTTGATGGGAGAGTTTTTTCGGGAGTTAGATGCTTTCTTGCCTAGAGTCAGATGAAAGGATTGGTACCACTCTCATGTCTGTACGGTAAATTTGAAGCTACAGCCAGCAGCCGGTTAGCTTAGCTTAGCACAAAGACTGGAAACGGGGCGAAACTGCTAGCCTGACTCGTCTAGCTTTTACACTTTGGTTTCGTACAGATTAAACAAGCGAGATATAACGTGTTAATTAGTGAGATTTAAAGTTGCTTGTAGGTGGATTTTATTACTTTTAGACAGAGCCAGGCTAGCCATTTCCCAGTCTTTGCGCTAAGCTAAGCATCTCCTGCTGTAGTTTTGCATTTACAGACATGAGAATGGTATCAATCTTCTCATCTAAGTCATCTAACGAATGAGCATATTTCCCAAAATGTCAAATGAATCCTTTCAGATACTGCTGTTGCAGACTTCTAAGCAAAAACAGCTTCAGTTGTGACAAAAATTAAGGTCACGCTGCTAAGAAACCACCACACACTCATCCCCAAACTCTCCTCTTCCACGTTCCAGCACTCCCACCCTCCCTCCTTTCCTTTCCTTCCTCCCTCCCTCCCTCCCACCCCTTCTTTTTGCACCCTGCCCCGGGGCATGTTCTCTTTATTGGCATTTCTCCTCAATCTGCTGTATTAATTGTTCATCTGTGCAGGAGCCGGGGAGCTGCGTGCAATATGGCGCCAGTAATCATTTGTGCCCATTGTGTGCCCGTGCTAAAAAATATTTCACAAACCCATATGGGGCCAGCTGTAGGTCGCCACCGCACAGAGGCTAACTGTTGCTGTGGACTTATGGAAAACTAAAAATAAACACCTCAAACTTCAAAATGTTACTTCTTCAACTTACTGCAGTGCAGACATCCACATATACACAAAAAATGATGACTGTAAGGCTTTTTAGTTTTCTACATGAATCTCGACCAAAAAAAAAAAAAAAAAAAAAAAATCAAATGTGATATTTATAAACTCTCTGCCTCCCTGGAGTTTTGCTGTATCAATTTAACCTCATGTTTCAGTCTCCCACACTTACAAATCCTGCACAACTTTTCTGACTACTACACGTTTGTACCTGCCAATTCAATATCTATCAATTTAATCTTCGATACAATTATATTAAAAGTACATCGGGCAGGAAAATAAAGCAAACAGAAGCAGAGCAGATGCTGGGTTTCTATGCCCCTAAAACTTTGAACATTTGTTTTGCTTTGTGGTGAATTCTACGTGTATCATTACTGATATGCATGCAGCAGAGTCGAGGCCTCAGGTGATTATGCTTACCGCTTTTTTTTCCCCTCTTCTTTGTCTCGTCTCTCTCTCTCTCTCTCCCTGCTCTCTAAAGCTTGAGTGAATGCAGTACTCCAGAGGTTAGCGCAGGGCCCGGTTGTTTTTCTGGACGGCAGGCTCGTAAGCACACAGTTGTATGTGAACAGCGTCTCGCTTACTTTGCGCCGACATGCTCTGCCGAGTTGAGCTAACTACACCTCCCGGAGGTCTGCAGCCACTGGAGTATGACATCTTTCAGACTAAAGGACTCATCTGTAATTTATCCTGCAGGAATAAGGCCATCAGAATTAACAATATACCACTGATTAATTTATCAGCCAGTGGTTTTTAACCTAGGGGTCTGGAAATGCCGGCGGGATCACGTGACGTTTTTGTTGGAGGGGGGGGGGGGGGATTCGGAAGATGATTTAAGGACGGTAGAAAAAGATTTGAGATACAAAAGCAGATCATTATTTTTGATAAATCCTGCCTTTCTGTCTGGTCTAAACTTTCATCTGCAATGATTTAATCAGATTAATTAAAATAAATTCCAACATATGCGGCCAGTTCCCCAGACAAGAATTGAACATACTTTTGGACTAGAGGCGTTTTTCGATGAATCTATATTAAAATTTTGTTTGTAATCTCTGATCCCAGCCTGTGGTGTCAAAGTTCATCTATGCTGAACATGTTGCAAGCTGGCAAAGTTTTTGGAAGTTATGGACCATAATAGGAGGAGAACACACCTATTTATCTATGATCATTTTCCGTTTTCATAATATTTAGCATTGCATTAAAATCAGTTTCTGTTCTAATCAACATTTCATAAAATAATCAGGATTATTATTGAAGTTGTGTAGAGCTGAAATTATTAGTTGATTAATTGACTGACAAAAAGTAAAATTGGCAACAACTGTGATAATAGTAGGTAATTTTTTAAGCAAAAATGTATTGATTCCAGCAGATTTGCTGCTCTTCTCTGTTTCTCATCACTGTCAGTTGAATATCTTTGGGGATTTGAACTGTTGGTGGCACAAAACAAGCAATCTGAAGATGTCATCTTGGACTCTTGATGGGCATTTTGCACTCTGTGTGACAATTTATAGACCAAACAATTAATTGAGAGAGTAATAAGCAAATAAATTGCTTAAGAAAATAATCAAGTTGATACCTGAAGTTGTAGTAAAGTAACCGTACTAAATGGTTTCTGTCACAGTGTGTCACTGTCGATATTAGATGGCTGAAGACTTTACTATGTGATCTCTTTCCCTGTTTAACAGTCAGATGGACAAATCACATTACATATTCTACATACTTAAGTTGTTCTGGGGGAAATGCCATAAAAAAAAAAATAAATAAAAAAAAAAACTTGTTTATACAACATAATTTGCAAATGTCTGTGTGCTCTGGAGGTTGATGAATGTGAGGAGAGCATAGCTGCAGGAAGGTGTGGGATGCAGAGGAGAAACTGCTATTGCTTCAGTTTCTGAGCACTCCTGAGAACGCAGCATTAGTAAATCCTGCACTCATAAAACCAAATTCATAACCGTGAGGCACAAAAATAAAGATACACTTGCAGCTTATGGCAAGACATGAATATAAATGTTATCTTCCACAACGTGCACAACCTTGACTGAATAAAACAATCCTGATCCTATAGGTCCCTCTGTGTGCATGTATATTCTACTTGTGTATATGTTGACTCCTACTCGTTCTCACACTCGAAGTCTGTGTAGCGTTGTCTACTGGGTCTGGTTGTTCCCCCCTGGGACCCCCACCGCTCCTCCTCCTCCTCCTCCTGCTCTACCCCTATCCCCGGTTCGATGTGTCCCACATTCCCTTCTCTGCCACACTAATTGTTTTTTGTAATTATTTTCACCCTTCTGCTATTGTGACAGGCAGCGGCTGCACTACTCTTAACAAATTAGTGCAAGAGATACAGCTGGCTTGAACAGAGTGTGTTACATCTACAAACACGTAATAGGCCATCATGCACGCTAACACTAACATAAACTGTGTACTAAAAGTTAACAAAACATAAAATATGTCGCGCTGCAATAATTAGCTGAACAGAAAATTAATCACCAACCATTTTGACAATTAATTTTTCCAAGCAAAAATGCCAAACACCCTCAGGTTCCAGCTTCTCAAATGTGAAAATGTGTTTTTCTTTTGTCTTATGTGATATTAAATTGAATTGTTTTGGACTGTTGGTGAGACAGAACAAGCTATTTCAAGACATCATCTTCAACTTAAGAAACATAATGGGTGTTTTTCAATTTAAATATATAAAAACTGAAAAAAAGTCTTAACATTTGAGAAGCAGGAACAAGAGTATTTGCCATGAACAGATGATCCAAATAAATAATTTCCTGTTGATCGTCTAATTGATTAATTGATTGTTGTTTCAGCTCTGATTTAGTTCATGTGAAGATTTTAACATTAAGCAGTGTGCCATATTTTGGTAAATTACAAAGTGTTTAAAAATGGTCCCTAAACCAAGATATCAAAAAAGTATTGTTCTGGCATTTGTTCTAAAACTCAGGTACAAAATGAACATTTTCATAACCCAGCCAGTCAACATTAATGTCTAGAGGCAGCACAATGTTCTCATAACAAATAAAAATCCATGAATTTATTTCACAGACTGAGTGAGTTCTTGGTATGTGAACCTAACTTAATCCAGTTCTTGCTTGTGTGTCTTTCTCTGTAAAGTATATTTTGTTTCTGTAGGGCTCTCAGGTCTCTGCAAGGCCTCAAGGACACGCATCAAAAAGCACTGTGCGTTGCAAGCATACATAACCAAGCCATCAACAAATCCTGCACATTTACAAAATTTTGGTTTTGAAGGTCAAAACCATCACGTTTTGATAATATACCCAGAGGAGCTGTGCAGTCAGGCTCAGGTGTTGTCATGAAGTCTCAAAGGGAGAAACCTCCGTCACCACTCACAACAAGCTGACAAATGTACCTTGCTCTGTCAAAATGCATCTACTGGTTGAGCTTAGATGTCTCAAGCTGATAACAACACAAACACAGGTATAATTGCAGGTGAGACTTAATTCCCATCTGAGCCTTAGCAACGAGGGCGACGTAACAGGCGGCCATTTGTGGGCAAGCGCGAACAATCTGACATCAGTTAGACGGGGAAGTAGACGTCGCAAACGAAGCATTCAGAGCAGGCTGAAGCCCTGGCTTTTGACTTACAGGGAGCTTTTTTTTTTTTTTTTTACACATAGGTTCGCCTAAAGTTTTGGAACTATGACCATTTTTAACAGACCTTTAAGCATAAACTTAATGCTATAATTCCATTGGATGCCTGCTGTGAAGACCCTAAGTGGAGATAACTTCATGGTTGGTCCACAAACAGACATCATTGCTTTATGTTATAGTGTGGGGCCTTCAGGTTCAGACAAGAACTCAAACAATTATTTTGGTTATGATTATAGTCACACCTTCCATCAGACTGTTCAATAAAACAGACCACATTTTCCCAGGGCATGAGAGAACACTTCTCAAGTTACTATCGTTGCTTTATGGGAAGCTGATGAGTCTTTAACACACTGACAGTAATAAACCACAGCATCCTTATGAGGTCAGTGCCAACAGGAATGATAATTTCAAACAACTTCAAACAAATGAAAAAAAAAAAGAAAAAAAAAAAAGACATTTCTGATGGATGTGTCAAGTAATGCACGGTAAAGTCAATACATATAATTATAAATAAAGCTTCCTAAACTTTGTTATGTGGTTGTTTTATGCTCCGTCTATGCACGCTTCTAAAGGAATGGTTTGATACTCAAAACAGACTGTATCAGTGAAGCGTATTATTCTCACAAACTGAGACAGTTTAGTCTCAATAGTAAGTGTGAACATAAACAATGAACCCCTTGCTGCATACAGGGATCCTGAGGATCAAACGTGTACTGTCAAAAGACAACACGACTCTTCGCTGATAAAACAACTCGTATAACATTTGAACTGTTATATTCAAACTTCCTTTGATTGTATCACTAGTAGAGCTGCAACCATTGGTCGATTAGTCGATTGGCAGATAATTAACCAGCAACTATTAATCGATCAAGTGTTTCAGGTAAGCAAAAATGTCATCCATTCTTTAGTTCCAGCTTCTCAAATGTGAGGATTTTTTTGCTTTTCTCTGTTTTATATATTTGTCAACTGAATATCTTTTGGTTTTGGACTCTCAGATGGACAAAACAAGACATTTGAAGATGTTATGTTAGCCTCTGGGAAACTAGGATGAGCAGTTTTTAAACTATTGTTTGACATTTTGTAGACCAAATAATTAAAATAATACTTTGTGGATTCATTGATAATGAAAATAATGGGTAGTCATAGCCCTAATTCCTAGCAGTTATTGTGTGTAAATCATCTTTGCAAAATCACAACAGGTTAGCCTTCATTGTACCCAAAAAGCTGGTCTGTCACTCAGTGAGGAGACACTCCAGGATATTTTTCTCAGTAAAACTCCAGACAGTTTGGGGCTCGTGGTTTTAACAGAGCACTCTGAAAATGAAGTTTTAGGTTGTTTCCCCTTTAATAATAAATTCTGATGTTGGATTAATATTTTGGGTGTATGGAAATATTTACCCTGCTCCGAAGGTAGTCTGCAAGGTTCTTTCGTGTGAAGTTTGCTGCTGCTGCTGGACTGAGCTCATAGCCTAAAAAAAACAAGAGGCAATAAATAGCATCAAACACAAAGTTTTGTTTTTGTAGAACAACATGTACATATTCCTCAAAATAAGTATTGTACTGAAACTCGAATATCACATCAACACTATTATCAACATTTTAACCAGCCCTATCAGTGACTGGACACTGAAGTTAAAGGATAGGTTCACAGTTTTTCAAGTCTGTCTTAAAACAACAGTCGGGTGCCCAACACTGAAAGAGGTTTTCCTCACTGTATCGTTCCTCCTGTTCATACTGGCTATTAAAAGACCCCCTTCAAATGCGCTTTCAATGTAATGGTAACTGATGGCGGCCAAAATCCACAGTGTGTCCACACAGTCCACAGTCCAAAATTAAATGTATCCAAAGCTTACATGAGTCTTCAGCAGTCTGAGTTAGTCATATCAAGTGGATATCTGCCACATTTACAGACCTTTTAGAATCTTTGTGTTTGCTCAGATAGTGATTCCCTGTTGAGCTGCGGTCGAAGTATAGTAACAAAAAGAGGAACTTTGGCTCTAAAAAGACTGTAACGTTGAAAGATATCTACTTTATCTGACTATTTTGGATGGCTGAAGCTTCATATTAGCTTCAGATAAACTTTTAAATTGTTATTTGCACAGAAGGAGGCTTGTGAATTTTGGCCCCCATCACTTACATTGTTTAGTGCATTATGAAGGGATCTTCTAATGGTCAGTATGAACAGGAGGAATGATTATGGCAAAAAAAAAAATTTCAATGTTCATTTAGGCACCTAACTGTTGTTTTGAGACAGACTTGTAAAGTTGTGAAAGCCGCCCTTTAAGCTGGAGACCTCTGAGGAAAAAGAAGTTGTGCCACAAAATCATCATCTTATGACCTTACCATTCCTCATTTTGTAGAGCTGAACATTCTTCTGAATGTACTCTGCAAACTGAACTGTGTCTCCTGCTTCTCCAACACACAGCAGCAGGATCTTCTCGCTTAGTTTGAACATCTTGTCATAGTCTGAAAGAGACAGGGCATTTCTTTCTTAGATTCGAGTTGGGAACTGATTCAAGTGGCCATTAACCGACTACAAGAGTGAGTAATGACTTTCACTTTCACTTAAACCTGCTTGTTTTAATGTTGCTAGTTTTAGTTTGACTTTAAGCGATGTAGAATAAATGTAAATGTAGAATAAACTCAAAGCTTTACACGCACTGTTATCGATTCAGGGAAGAATACATATCCATACTGCAAAAAAAGAAATGAAAAGTGCTACTTCATTTATCTGCGTTTAGCTTTGCTAGCTTAAGTCAGATTGTGTGGTTGCATTATGAGCAATGTAGCAAGGTGAAGTTATTATACTTAACTGTACAGTTAAGACAATAATATTTATGAAACGCTTGCCTAAAACTCACACTAGGGTTTAAAATAATTAATGTGAACATGAAACCGGCATGTTAGCAGGGCTAGCTACATAGCTAACGCTAAGCTAACGCGTTGTCATACCGTGCTTCATCTGAATGATGCTGCTGGCTGCCACATTATCGGCGGCGACGAGGACGTAATCCGGCCCCTGGATCCCGATCAAATACTCCATTCTGTATAAGCAGGTATGACCTGAGATAATTAGAAAATCGCTCTGAAGCTGCAGACGTCTTGTTTAGCCTCGTCTGGTCAGATTACACAGCAAAAGTTTGACATAGTCAGCGCAGACTTTGAACGTCACCGGAAAACACGTAGTCAACGCGACTCAGGCGGGCGATTTGAGCGGACTGTTGCTGTCGTTTTGCCCGTGTTGTGATACCACTGTTCAGGTAGTAACATAAATACAAGCAGAATCGCAAATTTCTCCGTTTGAAAGTTGGTATGAACGAAGGGACGCCTCAGAGCATAATGGCGGAGTCTAACATTCTAAACGGCTCGCAGCGAAGACGGTCACCGCGGTGGAGTTCTTCTCCAACTGACAACAAAATGGCGTTGACTGGCGTTGCTGTTAAACGCTCCATCACTGTGAGGAAAATAGCGCCCAGAAAAACGGTCGCGCCGTCGGAGCACAACAAGGAGAACACACCGAGGAGGTCGGAGCGCAGCCAACAGGAAAAGCTAAAGGTTTCCACCCCGGGTCCTGCCCCGGACCGTGGGCTCTCCTCAACGGGTAAGAAGAAGAGGAAGGCCGCGATGCCCTCACCGATCCTCCCCTCCTCCTCTCCGCCGCCGCAGCCTCGCCCCCAGCAGCCGGCTGAGGATGCAGAGGACGCGGTGTGGGCGCAGAAAGTGCGTCGGTCCTACAGCAGGCTCAGCGACAAGTCCTTCAACAGCCCCGACTCCAGAGAGACCCTGTTCGGCTTCGAGAAGCTGCAGACCCCCGAGGTGGGCCGGAGAGTCCGGTTAACCAAGACAGCTCCGGAGGTTTCTGCCTCCCTGTCAGGTCTGAACTCATTCACGTCTTTGCTCGAGGGGGCGGATGACTGCGGCTCAGCTGCCCCCGAGCTGGACACTAACATCCCCGGAGTGGCTGTGGTGAAGGAGAAGAGGAGGAGGAAGAAGGTGCAGCAGATAAACACCACAGAGCTGGAAGCACTGGCTGCCAAGATGAACGCAGAGTTTGAGGAGGCTGAGGAGTTTGAGCTGATCGTGGAGTAAATATTGAGACAGACTGAAAGACTCTGTTGTGGCTTAGGGATGTGTCAGTATCAAAAATGAGTGCTAAAATACAGTTAAATGACTTCACACCATGATCACCTGGGGTTTTATTCACTGCACAGTGGTCTTTATGTTGCAGCTGTGTTGGACTCATAACATCAAAATTGCACCTGTTCATAATTTTAAAATGTATTCATTTTTCCAGATGAAACTGATCGATGTATTTCTGGACAGGTTTACACTCTGGTGTGTGTTATCATTATTTACAGATATTTATAAACATACACAGAACATGACAGTAGTTATACTGGGCTCTTACAGGCCACTAGCATTGACTGCCCCCCCCCCCCCCCCACATCACTAACAAACACCAGCAGAGCTGAAGCTGACAGGCAGGAGCCCTGTTCTCTGTGCTGTGGTTATTCTGCCTCTGTTTAACCAGTAGAAAGCTCCTTCCCTGTGGCCGAACAAAATAAAACAGCTAATGAAGGCAGGAGAGCTGCTCTGTGTTCACAAAATCCTCTGAAAACCACGATAATGGACATGGTTGGCGGTATTGATGCCATTAGCATTTTTAACCGCGGTATATTGTAAAAATGGTATACTGGCACATCTCTACTTGTGGCATGTTGTTTTTGTCACTGACATGCTGACTTTAGGAGGACAACACTTCAAATGTGTGCTTCATACTCAACACATTCAAGTTTTTGTATATTTCCAGTTTTATATGTTATGTAAATTGTGATTCTTTTGAAATTTCACGTTTGGTTGTTCATTTAAATGCTCCTAATGTGTTTGTTAAACTCATTATGTGATGGTATAAAGGCGTAGTATACTCACATGAGAATGTTTTGATTTCTAAATGACCAGTAGTTAGAGGAGTTCAGATTTAAAGCATTTATTTTGGTTATAACTGAAACAATTCTACAAATTGGTGTTTACTATAATCAGATGGCTTTTATTTGGTCATTAAAAGTTTTTACTTTGAATGACTAAACAGCCTTTTGCAAGTTTGTTTTTAAATTGGCCATGACCATTTTTGTGACAGTTAAATATTGATTGTAAATCTGTGCAGAAGCTGTAGTTTGTTTATTGCTCGTAAATGATGAAGCATTATTTGCAGGGTTGGTACAAGCTGAGAGCAAAAAAGGGATAATTTTTTTATCCTTTCTGGACTGAATTGGCTTTTTTTTTTTTGCTCAATTCTTGATTATATTATATAAATTGTTAGAAAAATGAAAGGGGCAGCAATTTTGATGTTTGGAATCAGGCTACTACCCTTCAATAATGTGTTTACATCCACATTTAAGTGACATACGTTCAGAATAAGATTTTAAGATGGCACCTATCAGTGTTGTTCATGGACTGTCATCCAATTCAATTATTATCTTTGCTTGTCTGCATATATGAATAAATATTCAACCAATTACATCAACAAAATTACAACCCAGTTACAGTTCATTTCATAGAAATCACAGCACATAATCATTTCTTTTGGATCAGATTTTATGATGTCACTTCATCTACAGTTTTATTGATGAATATTTTAATGATACAACTAAATTAGGGCTGCAACTAACAGTTATTTTCATTACTGATTCATCTGCCAATTATTTTCTTGATTAATCAATTTAGCCTGTAAAATGTCAGAAAATAGTTAAAAATTGCCTGTTATAATTTTATCAAAGGTCACGTCTTCATGTCTTGTTTTTTTTTTGACCAACAGTCCAAAACCCAAAGAAAATCAGATTATTCTCATGTTTGACAAAGAAAAGCATCACATCTGAGAAGCTGAAACCAGCCAATATATTGGCATTTTTGCTTAAAAAATTAATAAAGAGATTACTCGATTGTCAAAACAGTTGCTCATTAATTTTCTGTCAATTGACTAATCGATAAATCAACTAATCGAAGCTCTAAAATATTTTAAGAGAATCTCAAGTAGTACTCAGTCTTGCACCGTGATGCACCAGTTCATAAACAGAACCATCAAACATCTCAGGTGTACAGTTGAGATTTTTGGGGATGATGAACACATTAGCTCACATAGGGACTAATGAGTTGTTAGACAAGCATGTTGAATAAGACATTCCTCTATGCAGCAGTGGTCTCCAGTGATTATGTTGAGGCAGACTGAACGAGTGAGTAGGCGATCTGTCTTGACTTAATGAGAACGTTGGACAGGTAAAACATTTTCCTCTAGAGTCTTCTAAAGGTGTGAGTGAATGTGTTGCATAATTTGCACTAACGAGGGATGTTACCGAACGTCATGACAGCTTCTTTAACCGAGCGGCCTTTTGCTTTTAGATCGTCTGTGTGAATTCTTGAATTAATTTAAATGATAAAGAATTTTAATTGATTCGCAGCTGTTTTATGCAGTGCTGTTTGCAAAATGCTGAGAACCAACAGTACAGTCAACATCATACAGATGGATCACTTATCAACCACATTTCTTGTTGAAAACCTGTTGAAATTGCTGCTGACAGGGTACTCTGGATGTTTTAATTGATTAATCATTTCATAAAACAAATATTGTCACAATTCCTCCGCACAGTTCCAACATCACAGAGCAAATATGCAGACACTTTTGTCCAAAGCAACTTAAAAGTTTTCAGGAGCAAATCTGGGGTTTAATGTCACATTTAATAAGCTGGAATCAGAGAACTTGGACATTATTTTTTTTGAGAATAGTAGGTGATTCATTTAATAGTTGGTTAGTTAGGCACTTAATTGATTAATTGTTGCAGCTCTAAATTGAAACAATAAGGAACTAGCTTGTTTTTCTATCTCTCTGTAAAATCATACCAGGTATTTTCAGGGGATGGTAGCAACAGATTTGCTCTCCCATTTCCTGCCAATAGATTTGATCTTTGATCAGTTTCTTGGTGTCATTAGTAAGACTTCACACTTATTGCTGTTTCTTATCATTTGCAGTCAAAATTGAGACTGAACTTTATTAATAACTTATATTAAGGTATATAAGGTCAGTTTTTTCTGTATTGTTGGAAATCTCAGTAACCCCCATTTTATTTTACTTCATTTTATTTAGGGTCTATAACACATTATGATACATATAAGTTTTAAACCTACTTGTGAAAGTTTTATACATGTGTGTAAACAGTCAATAAAATGCTTTAAACCACATGTGATAATACATCATTATACATAATTACAGCTATATGCTTATACTGTGTTATCAAGCATTTCTTAACTTTTTTATGCACCAGTTATGGATGCGTTTTAGGAGGAGTTATAATTGTTGAGAAATACATTAACTCTTTTAAAAATGTTCTTATATTTGCTTGCAACTACATTAATGAAGAATTTATTAAGCCACGCGTATCAATGCTAAATAGGGGAAGGTTTAAATTAAGTGAATACTGGCGCCCTGGATATCCTTTATTCAAATTTTTAAAAAAGTGATCCAAAGTATCGCTGAGGAAGCTGACAAGTACATCTTCACCTGTTATAAAAACACATCTCTGAATAAGCTGTGAAGTCAGATGTTTACATCTGCTGAGAGCACGTACACACGCTGATAGTATTTGCGGGCGTGTATGAGAAAGAGAGAGACGCGGAGAAATAATGAGTGTTTGAGTGTGTTGCAGCGAGCGAGTAAATCCACAATTTGCTCACGCATTTTAGGGGTGTGCAAAGCGTGCTCTGTTTTCTTCCTCAGGTGCCATTTCATGTTTCATACCCTTCATTTGGTATTTCAGTTCCCTGGGAGAGGCACTTTTTTTTAAAAATAAAATATATATCTATATTTTTGCTGAGCACAACACATTGTGGCTTGTGTGAGGCCTTTTGTATATTTTTAACAAGATATTCATGTCTGCTTGTCACTATACCACTGAAAGTTACAAACAGAGTGGAGTAGGGGGGTGGGGGGGGGGGGTGTTTTTGAGCTGTCACTGCCAGAAACAGTTATTGATTTACAATGCTGCTGCTGCTGCTGCTGCTGCTGCTGCTGCTGCTGCTGCTGCTTCTGCTGGCTTTTTGCTTTTGAGTCTCTTCATGCTGATTTTTTGAGGAGGTTGGATATTTTACACTCATATTCATGTGTTTTTTCCTCTCTCCCTCCCTTGCCTTATCCTCTCTTTTCTCCCCCCCCCCCCCACACATACACACACCCCACCCCACCGTCCCCATTTCACTCACGGCAGTTGTCGCTGGTTCAGCTTGACTGCTTCGTTAGGGCTCATCATTTGCATTCAGATTAATTATCTAATTACCGACAAATGTCCGGCGGCCACCCCACACTCCGGCTCGTCAGCTCTCAGCCTGTAATTATTTTAATCATTTACTTTCATCTGGAGCGTTCCTGCCATACTCCTGTGTTTAGAGGCCATTCTTAATTACCCTGCCAAGACACTCTTTTCATGAGAGGGAGGGAGGGGAGGAGAGGAGTTGGTTTGAGGGAGAAGAGAGCAATTGGGTGAGGGAGCATGTGTGCGTGCGTGTGTGTGTGTGTGTGTGTGTGTGTGTGTGTGTGTGTGTGTGTGTGTGTGTGAGGGAGAAAGACCAATGGGGACATGATCCAGAGGCTTTGACAGCACAGAGGAAGCTCCCTGCTCTGCTGGATGCTCTTTCCTCCCTCTTCTCCTTTCTCTCTTTCTCTCACTCTACACACTACCCCCCCCCCCCCCCCCCCCCCCCCCCCCCCAACCTCCTCACCCCCCCCAACCCACCCCCCAAACCAACTTCCTCATCTCTCCTCTCACCCACCCACCCACCCACCACTTCACCCCTCCTCCACGCCCCGCTTCCCCCGTTATACTTCCTCCCTTTTTCCCTTTATCGCAAGCACACACAGGAATCGCCCGTGGGCTTCAGTGCTCTGACTGCTAATACACTGACACACACACACACACACACACACACACTCATACACACACAACACATAGAAACAGGCAGACAAGAGAGTCATGCGCCCTGTTTGTGGCACTCATCAGGATGCACACATCTTTCCACTATCTGCCTGGAAAATCTATACTCCTCTCAGCCCGTCTGTCTGTTTCTGTCTCTTTCTCCGTCTCCCACCATCCCTCCATCCATCAGACCTGCATGGCTGCACTCTGCATGTCTATCTGCTGCCTGTCTTTCTCTTTCCATCCATATTTCTCCTCTTCTTATCCCGGTATTTGGACAGCCTTGCGTCAGGCCTGCTGCTCCCTGTCCACCTCCCGCCTTGTCCCCCACGATGAGGGTCATCTCACCCCTTACCCCGCCTTGTGACCGCTCCATAATGATGCTCTCACTCTCAACCCTTGAGCCACTAACCCCTCTCTCTCTCTTTCCCCCCTGACTGCTCTCGTTAAGAAAACGAGACTATGTGTGTGTGTGAGAGAGAGAAGAGATACAAGCTCTGTAATTGGGCTCTTGAATATTTAAGTCGCTGGGGATGAAAGTTTAATGAAAAGATGATTATCTACCAGTTTATCACACCACTGTTTCATATTTCATTTTCATATTCTCGCACAGGGCTGCACAGTCCGTTCTGGCAGCTGTGGATACGGAGTTATGATCCAGTGCGTGTTGGAAAATACTCAGCAAAAAGAGATGCCAAGAAGAGAAATGAGACAGAGGAGACCCTTTAAGGAAGAATTTGTCAACACTTAGGGCCAGGAGTGTCTCTAATGTCTCACTTTTTTGTGTGATTTAGGTTTATTTGGTCACATTAATCATCAGTTTATTCTCCGCTTGAAGCAAAACATTAAATCATGAGTCTAGATTCTTGTACCTACAGCTACGTCGTCCGTTTTGGGAGATGTGGATACGGAGTTATGATCCAGTGCATGTTGGAAAATACTGAGCAAAAAGGGGAAAAAGGTGCAAAGAAGAGAAATGTAAAGGCCATGATAGAGATGCAGAACAGTTAGTGTCATTATTTCTCACTTTTTTGTGTTATTGAGGTTGAATTGTTTCTCTTAAAGGGGCACTCCAATTATTTTACACATGAAATCAGTTCAGTAGTCATGAAGAGTCCTGCTCAGCCTGTCTAATGTCTTCTGTGGCTCTATAGGCAGCTTTCCAAAGTCTAAAAATTAACCCTGATGATGTCATCAGGGTTATCTGGACTCGGGCTCGGAGACAAAAAATTTAAAACAGAAAGTCTGCGTTATAAAATGGAGGCTTGGAGTTTAAAAGACGTGGGCAAGAAAAGTCAAACAAAATGATGCTATTAGTTGCATTATGGGAAATGTAGGATCTGGTGTTTTTGGGCCTTGATTCATACAAGGAACTAAAAGTCAAATTATCCCGGCCTCTTGATTTGATTTTGATCATTCTTTTGGGAAATCTGTCTCTTGTGAGTCCCCCAACTTTACAGAAGTGTTCTGTAATAACAGGAGTTGTTGTGCCGTCCCATGAACAGGGCCGTAGCCAGGAGTCCCAACAACGAACCCTTCACCACCTTCAGAAAAACTGACCAGAAATTAAAAAAGAAAGTCTTTACATTTATGTTTTTTATTATTTAGATTTTTCATATTTTATTTATTTAGTTAACTGTTCATTTATTTTTCTGTAAATTTAATTTAGATGCATGAAGGCTGCTGGGAATAAAATTCTGGAGGGAATATCATTATTTATCTATTATTTTATTGGACTAAAAGTTACCAACAATATAATGGGATATAAACATAATGGAAACATAAAATAAGATCTTTTTTTTTGTTTTAATTAAACAATTGAGTCTAAAAATGCTGGGATAAAATATCCACCATGTGTACATTTTTAACTGAACAATATAAATCCCCAAATAAAAAATGAATAAATAAAATAAAATACAGTGAAAGTTAGCCACTGATAGCCTGTTGGTTAAGTTTCCATTCTTGTATAACTCTGATCCTTTTAGCCTTCACCATACAGAAACAAACTTAAATCCTCCCTTTAGACATTAATGAAGACATAAATTCAGTGCCAGCCTCCTTAAAGCTTAAAGCATCAGATGTTAACTTAACGCACTGATTTCATCACATTCTGCTGCCTGCGTCTCACCTCCACAGACACCCTGAAGACGGTTCAATAAAAAAGCACAAGGACACTCTTTCCTTTTATTGAATTGTGGGGATAAACAGACGGCTGTTTGTTATTTATTCTCATTATTCATAATGGTGGGGACATTAATCCCTTTTTGCTAGAAGATGGTGTGAAAAAGCAGTATGCATGTAGCACTTTTGCCAAACCCCAGTGGAATAACAGGGACTGCAGAGTTTTTTTGGGGTGGGGTGGGGATTATGTGAGGACCCACACATAGCCTTAGGCCACAGTTTGGAATGGGACACAGTTTGGACGGCTGAGATTAGAGACCAAGGTATGGTGCAATGAGGCCAATTTCAGGCAAAGACACAGCATACACGGGTCAGCGTGGGGGATGACTATCTTCTTTGGTAAATGCATTGTGGTAACAATACACAGACTTTATTATGAATGCATGAAAATAAAGATAAGGGGAGATGCTTCCATGACAGGCCACTTGACACGAGATTAGTCTGTGAATTTAGACAATGTGAATAGGTGGGCGTACAATTTGCATTCCTTGTGTTGTTTGATTAATTTTTTGGCAAAGTTGCAGAGATAAATTCATGAGCTGCATTATTAAACAGCTTCAGCTTCATCTACAGGCCACCATATGTTGACGCCTGCGCTTCAAAAAGCTGAAATCCAATAACCTGTATGAAAGAAGCCTGTGGGGAATAAAGTGAGACGGAGTTAAGGAGTGTGTTAACCCTGCCTTATGAGTTACTTGGCATTCACTTAGTCCCATAAAACTCTCCCAGAGATGCTGGATCTGCTGCTTATCACTTTAATCCACAATTTCACGGCGCTGAGGCAGGGACGACCTGCGCCGCTTGTCGCTTTTGTGGACAGGGTGTCACCGTTTAGCCCTATCTTTGCGCCTTGGAAGTGGGAGGGGAAACCTGGCCAGCCACGGGGGACCCGCTCCGTGTCTAGGTTGGGGTGGGAGGGAGGAGAGAAAAGAAAAAGAGCAAGTTAAATGGAAGTGACAATCTGCAAACATTCCTGCCGGCAGCTGCGCAGCATTCTCCATAGTTCACCCCCCCCCCCCCCCTCCCTCCACACACACACCACCTCCACCCCTCTGCACGGTCACCGGCCCCCGCGACCCCCCGTGCTTGGCACACGCACCTGCCGCTCCCAGCCGCGCTTTCACCGACAGCCAGATAATCTATGGGCGGATCCCGGCCGGGGCTCCCCTCAATGTGCTCTTGAGAAAACCCCTTATGCGTGAAAAAGCCCCCTTTCTCCGTCTTTTGTCCGACACAGTTTTATGGGACAACATTGGGCATTATGAGGTTTGGGGGATTTTTCACGGGACTCTATAGAAGGGTATAATCCTTTCAGGCACGGGACGAATAAGAAAGTTTTAACCTGCTGTTTTCATATTTATTAGCTGGTTATAGCAGACGAGGCAGCTGAAGCATCAACACCACCCTCCTCCCTCACTCACACACACACACACACACACACACACACACACACACACACATGCTGATTCAAGTCCTGGAATCAGAGATTGACAAGATGCTTTGAGAGGGGCACTTATAATGGACCTGATTGCTTTAACTAAATTAATCAAGAGAGTCAAGTGGGTGTATGACACCGGGGTCATGAAGGCCTAAAATGCTGTGTGGTTTCTGCTCTAGTCAACAGGTTGGTACAACACATTATTAGATGTGTCAGCTTATAATAGTTCACATATTTGACCTGTTGTGTCCTGTTATTGTTGATTGAGGTTTGAGTGATTTTTAGCTTGTCTGCGGTTTTCAATCTGGAGCGCAATGGTTCAAAAGCACAATTTAATTATAGAAATCTTTTATGTATGAGGCAGAAAGTTATTTAAAATCATTATGAATGGTTGGCAGGCTCTGCAGAAATAATAACAGAGCAAAATATTACAAAAATGATAATTCATTTTTGACTAAAATGAGAACTTTAATTAAACAGGTACATCTCCCTCCTTTTTAGCTCATATGGGAACTTTTTCCTCTCTCTTTGAATCCTACTTTGATTATGTATTTGATCTTAATTTAACCAGTAAGGCCTCTTAAGATTGAAATATCTTTTATTCAGGAGAGTTCTAGACAAAATACCAACATAATAACTGTGTTTCATGAACCGACATGTTGACAAGAAGAAGAGAAATGAAGAAAAAAGCAAAGTCATTTAATGACACAATTTCCTCAAAACTCCTCACATTAAAACATCTGTTTTTGCTAACTTTAGCCCCCAAAATGTCCATGACTTAACATTTAAAATAATTTAAGGTGAAAAAGTGTCTGTGTGAGTATTTTCCAAGAAGGTTGAGCTGCTTATGCTGCAGTAAATAAACTACAGCTTCTATCAAAATGGCACAAATCTAAAGAAAGTTATTCTAGGCTGCACCAAATGTTGGCTAAAAAAAGAAAATATTCCTGTTGTTAAATGACTATCTATCTATCTGTCTATCTATCTATCTATCTATTTATCTGTCTATCTGTCTGTCTGTCTGTCTGTCTGTCCGTCTGTTCGTGTTGTGTTGTTTCTCCTCTGACGACAGGTCTTTCTATCCAGTTCATCATACACAGGCCTCAGGCCGCAGCCCCCCCCCCTCCTCCCTCCCCTCACCCCCCCTTCACCCCTCCTCACCCCTCCCTTCATCCCTCTCCTCCCTACTCCTCTACCTCCCTCTACCACCACCACCCCCTTTCTGTCAAAGCTGATTGTTTCCACGCCAGCAGAGTGCTGCGGGCTAACACACTGTCACACTACATCAGGCAGAGGAAAGAAGGGGAGAGAGAGAGTATGATAGGGTATATATGTATTTCTGTGTTCAAAAAGCTCGACACAACAGCTAAAGCCTCGGCTACAGCAGGGATTCCCAAACTTTTTCATGTCAAGGGCATCCGAATGTAAGACCACAGACCCCAGACTTTGTCCTAAGGATCTGTAATCTTTAAGGACTTTTAGTGTTAAATGCCACTTGGGACAGAGCGATATAAGTGTCTACAGCTACAGTGCATGAGGAGGTAAATCTGACAGCATGAAGAATGAAAGCTACTCACAGCCAGGAATGTACAAAATGTCAGACGCTGCTTTCATTGGGTGCAGAAATTAGGTGAATCTAGGCAAAGGACATTATCTTTTGCTCCATTTCCATATTTTTTAAACTTATGAAACCTCACCGATCTGCCAAATGTGGTTCAGATCCACAGAACTTTATTCAAATTCTTACCAAAGTTTCCAAAGAATCAAGTCTGAATTTGGGAATGATGGGAAAGAAAATGATGCACAAGAATATTTCCATTTGATATAAAAGGTGAAGCCAGTAAGATCTCAGTGCAAACATCATATAGCTTTAATAAAGAGCCAGAACAAGCTGATGCAGACTATAAAGTATGTGACACTGTCAGAAAGTGTGACATAAGATGATTTTTCCAACCTTAAAGATACTCAAAGGGAATTTAAATGGTAAAACTGCATGTTGAGAGGTTTTATTATGATTTCCTTAATATTTTAAGCAACTTTTTAGTGTAGCCACATCTGACAGCAGACGTTTTCCCAAAGAAACCCAACTGTAAGTGTTAAACATATTTAAACATGGGGGGAAATGTAGTATAATTTCCTGAAGGCTGTTTTTAAGTGAAAAGCTGACTAGCTATAAGCTCTGTGACCATGAAGAAGACCATAAAGTAGTAACTAATTTGTAACTGTATGATCTGAGGAAACAGTAGAAAGTGAGGCAGGCCGACTGGACATAAAGTTGTCCTTAATTTGTGATTTCTTTCTCTCTGATTTTCTTTCTTTCTCAAAAAAATCTCTAAATTTGTATAATTTCAGGAGCTGGAGGAAGGAGGGCAGGCTGTCCAAAACTTAAAAACTAGCTATAAATCAACCATCCGTATACTTTTGTCATTATTTCCCAATCTTATTGGCTTGTGACCCTTTTAAAACAAAGCCATGTCTTCTTGCGACTCCTCGTCATTGCATACTGGTTGCAACCAGTTCAACCAGAAAGTGGTTTTCCCTTTGTTTTATCTGAATCAATTTTAGAGGTCTGAGGAGGCAAAAAAATGATCCTGCAATTCACAAAAACAAAAAAAGCAAAAATTAGAGGAAAGCCTGAAAAAATAAACATAGTTTTGTGTAGTAGAAGTATGTTTTTCTTCTGCTTTCCTTTTCTATCGATCACCCCTCAGATTTATCTTGAGCTTCATGTTGGGAATCACTTTATAATATATTATATTATTCAGAATGTAGTGAAAAACAATCTGGCCCCCCACTTAGTGCATCACTGCTCCACAAACTGCTGGAGGATCCACCCATGCGCACACTGCTGCCCCCTGCCGCCAAAACACGGACACGTGAACAGGTGACAGGCTGCTCTAAGTGGGTCTGTGATGGAGTGTCTCCCCCTAGTGGACACTGTTTACTGTTCATCATCATCATCATCATCAGAGAGAAGCTGGTTGGTGTGCGTGTGTGTGTCCTCCAGGTCAGAGATGTATGAGTGTGTGAATGTCCATGAAATGTGAAAAAAAAACTGCATTTCTCACGGGGGATTTCCAGCAGCACAAGATTTTCTTGTTCTTGACAGCATTTGAAGTGTGATTTAAGACTTGAGTCAGAGGTGACAGGTCAGGCAAGCTGTGGTCAACTCAGACAACATATAATTATAATACTGTGTTTAGGACTTGTTTAGTATCACTGTAATGCCCTTATACCTTTCTAAATCATGATTGATGGGTAAAAACACTCATTTATTCTGCTGCAGTACAAGAATAATCTTTAAATCTAAAGTTGATCACATCAGTCATTTGTAAGCTGGAACATGTCAGCGTTTCCACTCCACCACTGTGTGTGTGTGTGTGTGTGTGTGTTTTAGTTCAACTAGTGTTAAAGGGTAATATTAGATTTTTAAAAAAATATTTTGTTAGATTGCATGTTTTGTGTGTTAATTGGAAGTGTACACTGACGTGTTGTTGGAGGACCACAGTGGAAACAAGCCACATCCTCCATGACTGTAACTAATGCTGTGCAGAGTAATTGTGTGTTTTTAGTCATAAAACAATAAATAAATAAGTCAATCAATGACAGATAATAATTCTAGGCTGCCTCTTTCTTTAATGTGGTGAAAAAGGATCTGATGGTAAATGTATTAATCACAGGCTATATGTATTTGAGGAGGTCAGATGAATGTTTATGTGAAAGAAATGTTGAACTTCTGCTGGTTTAAAGGTAAAGAGAGCATCAAAAATAGCTTATATAAAAAATATAAGAATGTCGTGTGACTTCTTCAGTGATGCTTTAAACCGCGTTTATATAGAAACGACAATGTATAAATAGAAGTATTACATTATTATTTTTCTCTCTGGGATGAATACATTGCAATGAAAGAAAACATAGGAGTCCTTTGTCAGACATTGAAGCATGAAAATGTTCTGCTCTCACTGTTGTCTGGTAGCGAAGAAGGTGAACTGTATTGCAAAACAGGAAGATACAGTCTCACAAATGCAGATCCTCCTCCTGGCGCTCCATGGTGCCTTGTGGCACCCCCATGGCGCCACAAGGCCCAGCTGTGCGCACCTCTCTGCTCCACAGGAAACAAAAAAAAAAACGCATCTAACACCCTACCTGTCATTTTCATGCCTTGTTTCCCCATCGTTTTTTTTTTTTTTTTTTACTACTGACTGAATTAGCAGGTTTACAACCAAAGACTCGGGTGCATCCATGTGTGCGCAGCGCGCTCTGTGACTGCGCCCGCAGCAGGGTCTGTGTCACCAAGACCGATGAGGAGAGTATAAATCCTTCACAGTTACGTCCTTTTATTTTCATGTCAAGTGGACAGAAATATTATGGAGTCACCTTTCTTTTGGAAATGTCGTTACTTTCTTATAATGGATGTATAACGTATATGTTGGGATGTAACTAGCTGGCTTTATTGTTGACTAATACATAATTAGTAATGCTTTAGTTACAACGCATTAATAAGAACAAGTTTTGGTTTACCAGGTTTTGAAAGTCAGTCAGGCTGGTGTTTATCCTCCTCCATGAACACTTTCACCAGGGAGACACCTCATGGGACCGTTTGACCTCTGACCTTCAGGAAAAGAGCAGCAGAGCATCTGGAGCTAAATACATTTATCATCAACTTTTTAACACATAACACAGACTGAATGACTTATTAGAAAGTGAGACACTTCACAACCTGGCAAACTTAAAGTTTTTCCCAATCAAAGTCCTATAACTAACCTGTGAACCATCAGTAAATGATTTATTAACAGTGAGGAAGTCGTTACACCTAATAAAGCCTTTATAAAGGGTGCTTTATTAGAAAGTGGTTTCAAACTCTGAATGGGTTGACTTTTGATTCTCACTGGTTGGAGGGGAAATAATGAACATGCCTTCCTCCAGCTGATATTTTGATATTGAATTATAGTTCCTAAAACACTGTCATAAGCTTTAAAATCACTGAAACACTTATTTTTCCTGAGGTGAAACTGAGCAGGTGCCACTTTTCCCGCTTGAGATTTCTAGCTCATTTATCTCTGTGTTTCATAAGCTGTGTTTGGATGAATTTATAGCCTCTCCTAACTACCCTGAAATCACCATAAAAGCCATGTTTGTTCTTCCAGTGTGTCCTTTTTTTTTTTTTTTTTTTTTTTTAGAGGTGGTTGCTTGCACGTTGCTTACAAGTCACTATCCCGGTGTAAACATGTTATCCGTCCTCTTTGATGCCTCGCAAACATCCACCTTCAGCCAGCGAACAACGGATCAATATGTAAATTCACTCAGACTTTCACTGCGATGTCTGCGTCCAAGAGAGGCGATAAGCTTTAAAAAAAAAAAACGGGAGTAAGTTAGGAGGCATAGCCGGGGATTATCCCAAACTTGCCCCGGGGTTTGGCTCTCCTGCGCGCAACCGGACCGGCGTCTGTTCACCGGAGCCCTTATAGGACATGCAGGACCCCGGGGCGCAGACTGACAGGCTCCCCGGGGGCCTCCACAACTCGCTAAAGCTGGAGATTATAGGGTGGCAATGAGGCCGGTATCTCTGCGAACACACACACACACACACACACACACACACACACTCACACAGGCTACACATGGAAAGAGGTGAGATGATCTCGGAGTGCCCGCGGCAGCAGCCATGCCCATAAAGATTGACGCTTGAGCCTCACACGGCTATCACACTCCCTGCAGAACACACACTCTCCAACCCCGTGTGATGAGCCGATACAAACCAACTTTGTTCAGCTGACAAAGAGGCAATTGTTAGCTGAAAGGTCATTTGCCCGAGGGATGGAAAATACAGCAAGTACAGCTATAGAAGATAAAAACTGCCCTTCTTTAATTCTATCTTCTCTGAGAGAGCTTTGATAAACCTGCTCCTTGAAATCAACATGCTGATCTGGAATGAAATGAAGGCTCTAGGCCCTTAAAGTGGTATTATCAGCCAGCTGTGTGGACTTCCCCTCAGATTAATCTATTAAAAATATGATAAGGAAAAGTCAAATTTCATTAGATCAGGTTTTATGTGTGTAAACAAAAAAAAAGGAACACGAGAAATGTTGAGATATGAGATAATTTTATTTATTCTTTTAATTTATCGTAGTTATCTCTATATACAGCTTCATTATTTCCAGGTATAAATCATCTATAACACTGTTAAGTCTACATATTTTCCAATACTTTTTTTTGGTATGGCAGGTGTTTTCTACTCACAGGTCAAAACAAACAAAGACAGCATACACACATTGAACATTTTTGATATAAACAACATATTAATACCACCATAAAGTCATGATCTCTTATATTTTGGTTTGGTGTAGATATAGAGGTTTGATGATTTAAGATGAGTTGAATACATTTATTGATGCTCTGGCTGGGACACCATAACGAAAATCAACAAAAACAGAAGTTTTTGTGTCATTACAATCAGCAACATGAGGTTGGAAACCCTAAAACATCGGATAGAACGACTGGAGATTGTCTTATTTTCAGGGGAAATGTCTTCAGGATAGAAGCAAACAGAGCAAAAATGCAGTTTGAGGTCCCTCTCTGTTAACCGCTCCCTGTTTCAGCGCCTCCCCCCCCCTCTCTCTCTCTACGACTGTGCGACAGCGGCGGTGGGCGCGGGGTTGGCCACGGCGGCGCCCATGCGCAGCAGCTCCTTCCTGTGTGTGAGGATGACGTCGAAGCTGGACTGCAGGCGGTTCTGCTGCTCCTGGATGCGGCCCTGCAGGGTGCGGACCCAGCGGATCAGGGCAAGCCGGCGGTACATGGTCAGCTGCACCTGGTGCTTCTCCATCTCCTGGGCCTTGAAGCGCTCGCGGTCCCGCAGCGTCCAGACGGTGTCCATCAGCTCTGGCAGCTCGCCGTCCGAGTCTGAGGACTGATCTTCATCTTGCTCCTCCGCTCCTTCCTCCACAAGGTTTCCCAGGTGGCTTCCTGTCAGCGACTTGCGGCTGAAGCTGTGGTGTCTTTCGGCCGGATCTCTGTTACTGTTTCTGGTCAAGTCACTCTCCTGGTTGTTGGATTTGGGTTCCCCAACACCGATGCGGTCCCAGCCTCCCATGAGCATCCCTTCGCCTCCACTTTCCATGTTGAGGGACGGCAGGCTGCCATTGGATCGGTAGCTGAACTCAGACTCAGAGTCGCTGTCTCCCCATTCGTCGTTGTCCTCCAGCTCCACCTCTTCCTCTTCTTTCTCTCTTCCTCTGAAACCCAAGCTGCCTTTCCTACTCTGCGACTCCCTTTTCTCTCTCTGCTTCTCCTCATTCTGGCTCATCATCATCATCATCCTTACCTCCTCTTCCTCCATCCTCCTTTCCTCCGCCCCGTCAGGAGGCACCCGGCCATACCCGTCATCCCCGCTCTCAATTTCCGGCAGGGGCTCCAGGGTGCTCCAGCAGGGCAGGCGGGAGCGGGGTGACAGGACCGCTGTGTTGTGGTGATACCCAGGGGACGAGGAAGAAGAATTCGGAGGGTCGCGACCGAACGGGCCCAAGTTACGAGGACGCACCTGGTTTCGGTTTTCGTCTCCTCCTCCGCCGTTGCCCGTCATCGCGAAGCTTTCATCATCTTTGCCAGGCAGGAAGTTGAAGTTGCCGTCTTTGTCACACTTCCTGTTTCGCAGCGAGGAGGACGAGCCATTGTTGGTGTCTCGGTAGGCCGAGTTCAGAGGTTGGTCCTGATGGTGAAGCATCATGGACCTCGACTGAGACTCACTGAAATGACAAGGAGACAAAGACACATTACAGCTCTCTTTAAGGTCAAATCTGGTAATTGTTCACTTTTATATTACAAATTATCTACAGATACATTACTGACATGCATATTCCAATGGATACTACAAGTTTAGTGTTTTTACAACCTTCTAAGCAGCCAAAAGTTTTAGTTCATATCTATACAACGTGAAAATCCACTTGAAGAGACTTGAAAACTTGCTTGAGAAAGATTTTTCGCGACAGGGAACATCACGTTGCCTTAACTGGTGATCCATTTAATGGGGCTGGGTCTCAAACCTCAATACATTTCTTGGTACTGAGGAAATGTGTCCGTACAGAGCACAGAGTATCAAAAACTTTCAAGTATTAAAAGGTGGCATTGAATGCTCTCTTGAAATCTTACAGCGAGTCTTTGTACGTGTTCAAACAACATTTAGAAGTTTTGCTTTTATTAAAGGGTCTGTAGAAGAATATTTATAATCTTTAAAGTAAGGTATTGCTTTGGTAACGGTACCGAAACTCAAGTCGTATCATATCGAAAAGATTTCAAATGATACCCAGCCCAAACAATCAACGGCACAGATTGTCTTCTGTGGAAAACTCCAACATCCGAGAGATAACAGCAGCCCTTTTTATGATGTAACAAGCTGCCAAATCCACACTGTCCTCTTGACAACATCCAGTGTTTTCCTGTTGTTTGTCTCACGAGTTTGATTTTCCAGACAAAACACAGCTTGTTAATTCAGTGCTGTTCTGCAGTGGACTTTCCACAAACACAAGAATCGGCGGCGTTATCAGGCGATGATTAAAAACGATTTTGACAGTAGAATAAAAAAAAAAAAAAAAGCAGACTAAATGTTCTCTGTGATAAATATCTTGAGCAAATTTCCTTTTGCTGCAAGTTGATTTAGTGTACAGACATGAGTCAAAACCGGCGGCTGCATAGAAGACGCAAAAACACAAGTTCACCTAAAAAGCTTGGATGCACTTAGGGAAATGATTCGTAAAAAATGTAAAGAATTTGCAATTTGTGTGCTGGATTATAAGAACAATTGGGCGCACACGGATGAGCCAAAGCAACAATACAACTGAAGAAAAGAGGCTAAATTAAATCCAGTTCACCCTCTCACCCCACCCCACCCCAAACACACACACACACACACACACACACACACACACACACACACACACACACTCCTGCACCAAATTCCTTGTTTATAATGTCTATAACTACAGGCTGGTCTGCGCACTCCACTTCTATTAGCATCAAATATTTACATGTCTCCTCAGAATGGAAATTTCTCTAATCCTGACTTCAGGCTGCTGTCAATCAATCCCCCCTCTCCTCTCCTCTCCTCCTCTATATGCACGCGCGTTCACGTGGTGCTGAAGGACAGCGACCGTGTCTCTCTCTCTCGGGAGCGCGCATGCAGGCACAGACCGATGCTGGAGGAGAAAGAACTGATTATCCGTGTTGACATCGACATATTTATAGCTCCAGAGCTGAATATTAAAACGTGAAACGATCGATATCGTCTTAAATGCATGCGTAGGAATGATTTCTGTTTGATATAAATGTATTGTCTCCATGCAACAACGTCAAACCGATGTCTTTAAAAATAAAAAGAGGAAAATAATACCAGAACAGTCCAGCTGCAGGGTGGATGTGTCTAATCTTTAAAAGCGGATGCCTGTTTTTGGTCGGACGACGGCAGAAAATGTATAAAAGGCGACCAATGGCGCTCAGTGGCTGCATCTTTACGGCTTACTGATGAATATAATTCACTGAAGATTAAAAAAAACTGTTTGCATCCTAATTCCCCTACAGCAAACGACGAAAAAGGAAGCGACATTTGATCTAATCGTGGTTAAATTGGATAAAAAAACACAGAGAAAACAGATATTTCATCTCCGTTGCGCGTTATGTAACGCTCACCCCATATCAGTGCTGTCTCCTCTCTATTCCTTCTCAGTAAAAACCTCAGCTCAGACCCTTCCTGTCCTTTCCTATTTCCTATGCAAAAGTCAACTGACTGACATGAGATCTACGTGAATCTATTCGCAAAGGTTCTGGTTTGTTCTTACCTTTTTTTTTTTTGCTGGTTCGCTGTTCGGTGGAGAAGCTGGACTCTGCGCCCTCCCAATTTTTCCCCCTCCTCCGACCCTCCTATGGGATGTTTATCTTCATCTTCCTCTCTCCCCTCCCCCTCCTCCTCCTCCTCCTCCCATCCCCTCACTCCCACAGTGGTTCTGGGAAAAAGAAAAAAAAAAAAAAAAACAGGACTGGCTGAGTCATAACACTTCCTAAACTGGGTTGGGACTGAAGAGGAAACCGTAGAGAATGAGCTGAAACAATTCACTGTGGGAACATAAATGGCTGTCATGTTACTGTGATGCCTTTTTTTTTTTGCCACTGTAATGCAGCTTTGAATGCACAGCAACAGGCCTATATATATCACAACCCCAACAGCCACATGATGGCACGGTGTTAACCAAATTACAAGGTTACACCGTGATGTTTTGGGCTGTTCAAGTTCATCCAGCCCTCCAGCAAAAATCTCAGTAAGAGTTTTATAACCATACTGAAGCTTTAAGTGGTTCTGTATTACCGCGAAGACTTTAAAGTAGACACATCCCAGTAAAACATTTGCTAAACTTGGTGATTTCCAGTGGGTTTGGCAAAAGTCTTCCATTAGAGAGAAATCCAGTTGGGCCAGCCGCTGTAGTTTTGGTGAGGATAGGATGCATGCAGGGGTGCTTTAAAGGTGGAGTAGGTGGGTGAAAAGATGTGAAAAGTTCTGATACGACTATTTGGATGATGATGTTTTGGAAGCTCCGGCATTATGGTGGCATTATGGTGATACTGCCTATCAAGCCAGCGGGGCCCAGCCACAGCAGTTTAGCCTAAGTGGATACAATGTCGACGCAAGGCCGGGTCAAGCCGGCGAGTTTATCTGCTCTTTTTTTGGGGATTTCAAGGCAGTTTAAAAATAAGTCAGGGCTAGAGATGGTGTCGCCTGTCATGAAGCCCAGTAGATTTATGACGGTGATGATTTATGCCTGATTCCCACTGCAGGGCTTAACTTGAATACTGAGCCTCCGGTGGCCGGTGGCACATTTTACTATCTTGATAACTGACAATGAATTATTTGATGATCTATTTTCAATTTAGAAATGTGCTTTTTTTTTTTTTTTTTCAGGGATTACTGATGTACAAAACAATTGTTTTGTGTCTGAGAAGCAGCTTGTTCTTCATGTTCTGGGGTGTTTGTCTTAAAATGCCACAATGTGTGTTTCTGTTTACACAGCTTTGCACTTATGTGTGTACTTAAGGCAATAAACAATAAATATATTGTTTAAGAAAATTGTGATTTGAATGTAAAATAACCAAAAGTGGGTTAAACTAAAATGTATTTGGTTGAAATCCATATTTCATTAAGTCATGATGTAGCAGCCATTGAGGAGTATTTTTCTGGGAATAAGGTTCAAGGTTCATTTTAATTACTATTATACAATGCAGGGTTGCACAATGAAATTCAGTTATAGCCCCTTCCATGCTACACACACAGACAATGTATTTACAAATATTTAAAATTGGAATATCAGGTTGGCAATAAAAGTAGAACAAAGTAAAGCAGGTTTACGAAGGAGTTTACATCCTCATATTTAAAAACTTAGACTGGATGGATATTTTTAGACTCAATATATATAAACTGGACAACTTTAGACCAGTAAATACATAATTACAGGATTCAGCATCTCTTCACCAAAACTGTATTACAGTGTAAAAAAAGAGAAGAAAATCTAAATGAACAGTTAACTGAGTTAATGAGATTTGAAAAGTACAAACAATTAAAACTTTTTTGAGACCACCCAGCTCAACTATACACAGTGTTTACACACAGTTTGATAGCTGGATTTGTCTTTCTCTGCTTTCTTAATACATCTAAAATAAACAGATTTTGAGTTTGACAATTTATTCTTGACCTTTGAAGCCAAAGTTGACAAAAGAAGGTTATTGAGCTTAGGGACCAAACTCACTTTCATTTACTGAAAATAAACATGATCTGTTGCTTTTACAAAGCTGCTGCTGTTACTGTCTCTCTCTCTCCACCTTCTCCTCACTGAATGCATCAAGCAAGGCCATCCTGTGGTGGTTGCAGAAAGGCACTCTGGGAAATGCAGGCAAACCACCAAGTGAATTTGAAGTAGAAAAAGCAAATCAGAACAGAAAATGCCAACACCTTCTGGTAGGCAGTGAACGCACCGTCATCAAGCTGTATAAGCCTAAAAGAGAAAATCTTGTCATGATATTACAAGTTATCGACCATCTCAGGTGTGTTTAAGGCGTTCAAAATGTTACCCACAATGCAACGCTGAAAGGCAACATCATGTCTCCAGTCCTTGCAAAGGAAGGACTGCAGGGATTTATTGCAGTATGATATTTCTCCAAACTGGTGACTGACTGCTTTTGTGATTGTCAATCTCATATCTAAGGGCACGGCAGTTGTCTATGTGTATGTGTGTGTGTGTGTGTGTGTGTGTGCAAGTGTTTTCTAGAGGTGTGTGTGTGTGTGTGCGGCATAGTGAGGCTACATCAGACAGACTTAACAAGTGTTCACTGTCTCTCTCCTCCCTGCTCTCATCCCCCTGACATGTCGTCGCTGGCGGCAGAAAAACTCATGTCCCCCCCCCCTCTCTTCTTTTCTTCTCCACGCACAAACACACACACACACACACACACTTCTAGCCCTATCCTCCTGCTCCCCCCCCCCCCCCCCCCCCCCCCCCCCCTTTTCTCCTTCAACAACATCCCCATTCAAGTGCATCAGCTCCAGGCGTCCTCCCTCTCTCCCTCCCCTCCCTCCCTCCTCCTCCCCATCGTTCACCAGTAGCCTAAGCACATAAAAAATACATCAAACACAGCCGTCCGCCCAAGGCCTCGTCACACGCAAAATCATCTCTCCCTCCATCTCTCTCTCTCTCTGGAAAAAAAAAAAAGAAAAAGAAAAACCCAAGTTACAAAAGACAACTACAGAGGACACTGATAGAAGGAGAGATAGACTGAACTCGGAGGGCTGAGGGTCGTTTGTGAGGCCTCCTGGGGGAAGAAAGATTATTGTAATTTTAACACTAACCACCCTCTCCCCTTACACACACACACACACACAGAGAAAGAGTAAAAAAAGGAGCATGACTTACCTTGTGCATAATAAGACCTTGTTTCAATTGTACACAGCCTGCAGCCCCATGACCCACTTCCCTCAGTTCAGCTCCACATCTGCTCCTGCACCAGTCTCGGCTGTGACAGTGGCCGAGGGCGGCCAGCACCCATGGGCCCCACTGTCAGATCCCCGGTGCTGAGATGCACAGAGACTGTAAAGAGAGCCCCGCTGCACCCCGAGCTCACAGCCAGCGCTCTTAAAAAAAAAAAAAAAAATCAACCAAATCGGCCAGGACGTGCTAAATTGAAAGAGTAATCCAGCACGGGTCGCTTTGCACAATAATTATACACTTTTATTTTAGGCGTAGATGTGAGTAGACACACACATACAGTGCATACGTCACGGCACACAGACAACACAGCAACACACCCTTGGGTGCTACAGCTCATGTTTCTCTTCAATTATTCCACCCTCTGCCCTCTCTCCTCCTCATAATCTGAATAAAACTAGATCCGTGTCCTCTAGATATTTAGAAGCCGGGCCTCGGTGCCAAAACATGTAACCTTCCTCCTCTTTCAAGTGGGGAGTGAATTGGGAGTTCAGGGGGTTTTCGGTTTTACTGCGCTGACCTCGTAATTCCCTCTCGGGGGTTAAACAAAGTTGTGAATTTCAGTTTGAAGAAGCGCATACGGTGTCGATGCCGAGAGAAGACAGGAAAAAGAATTAAAGGAATAAAAAGCAAAAGCTGAATTACTCTCCTAACATCCACAGTCGTTATTCCTATTAAAACCTAATTAGATTTGATTTCTTGACCCTGCAAACAGACCCTTAGGATCTGGAATCAAGTCTTTATCTCGATTAATTGCATAGTAATGGCTCAAAAATAATGATAGAGGCAGCTCCGCACCAAAATCCATCAAATTGTTCATTCATTCACAGAATCCAGTGATGTTTCTGAGACTTTTGACTCTCAGAAAAAACAAACAAAACAGGTGGAAACCTTTTTCACAATGCTAAAAAATGCAATAATTGAATAAATAACACCAGGATTAAGCCGGGCCTGCTGCAGGTACAGCAGCTCACTATAGGCGGGGGCCCACCATGGGGTTCATTCCAGACCCTCCTGGCATTGGCCCCTAATGATGTGTAATGGGGCCCCCCTGCGCCCATCCTAACCCCGGGACCTCCTCCTAATCACCGTGGCTACTAATGAGATGGAGAGAGATGAAAGGGCTCGTTAGAAGACCCTCCCTTTAATGCCGGCCTATTATTAGCCACTTACCAAATCATTAGCCTCCTAACTGCAATTACGCTTTAAACCAGGAAGAAAAAGTGAAAGAAAGAGTCCAGAGTCCCGAAAAGAGTTTCGGATGGAGAAGTGGAGTCTGTGTGTTTGGATATTCATGCATGAGGTGGATTAACAGCTCTGTCAAAATTTAAAACCACTTTGCCAAAATGTTTTTCATGAACAACCAGGAACAAAACACCAGTTATATTCTGTTTGTCTGCTTGTGTTTTGATCTCAAAATGGCTTTACTGGTTTCCAGTGGCCTACTGAGTGTGCAGTTTTTGTAAAAGACACTTAGATGTTACTTTTAGTTGTTGTGGTTTTGAAACCTTTAAGTTTTTTTTCCTTTTTGTTTCCACCTTGACAATTTAGTTTTTCTAGTTATTGTTAGTTTGTGTTGTACCTTTTCAGAGTTATTTTCTGATCTCTACATTTGGCCTGTTAATTGTTTTATTGATTGATGTGATTTTAAATTGCTGTTTGTTTTATTGTTGTTCATGTTGTGTGGATCCCGGGAAGACTAGCGATCACTTTGTGGAAGCTAATGTGGATCAAAATAAAGAATAAAGAATAAAGTTTGCCCTTTTCCAGGTAAGAGGTGGCATTTCTGAAAAGTCTGCAGGGAAAGTTTTGCTCCCAAGAGGCGACTTTACTGAAATAGGTGTATCTGCTAAGAAAGACAGTATGGTGTTTTATCTACAGGAGGCCTGGCACTGTAAAAAAAAAAATGCTAAGGGTTTACACTTGTTCTGCATGCAATCTATCTGCCCTTATAAAAAGAACAGTTTTCTTTGTATTGTACTTAGTGAAAACCCATATTAATTCAAAAGATTATAGTGATCTCTGATCCCCTTCTACTCCTATTAGTCCAGACATAAATGTCCCTACACACTGAATTACATGTGATACATCAACACCATGTTGCATTTTCAATTAAATCCTCAGTGTGAGGGGAATAGGAAGGTTTTTCAAACTGATCTCCACAGCTGAAGCTTCACAGACGGCCTCCTTTCTCATGCTTGATGTAATTATTTTGAGTGTTCCCCCCCCCAATTTAAACAAGTCCATGTATAGTATGCAGAGGCAAAAATGATCCAAAACAGCCCCTCAACAAAAATCATTGCCCTTTTTCATGTTTGTTATGTAGATGAAAGCACTCGTAAAATCAATCGCTCTGATGCTGAAGGTGCCATGAATATGGCGTCGGGGGGCTTTGTTGGGGTTCAGCAGCCTTTTAATTGAATCTGAATTCAGTTGTAGTCATCTGTTTATCAAATTGGAAACCTTTTGAATGGCTATCCAGGCTTAGCTTTTAAAAAATGTTAAGTCACTTGGTATTTAAAAACTTAAAACTTCAAGACTGACTCATACTTAATGTTTGCTCAAGTTATTTCGCTCTATTATATATTTGTGGTTCAGTTAAATTATTTTGTAGTCGTTTTTGCTAATGAAACAGGATAAAAATACAGATTATACCTGTTGCACATTAATCTACACTAAAAAACAGGAACGTTTGCATCCAGGCCCACTGGGAGAGACAAAAACAATTAGAGCAATATCTTAAAATACACTTTTATTTACAATGTAAAACAAATACATAAAAAAATCCCTATCAATTTAAAACCAAATCAATCCTATTTACATGATAAAACATTTTGAAATGGACAAAGGAAAAGCAGTCCAGATGTGGCAGATGATTCCCTCTGATGGCACAATGGATTCAAAATGTAGATATATAAGTGGAACTACTGGACCGCAAGTGTGTGTTAGAAAAAAGTTCAAGTAAAACATCAAATGTGCTCCTTAGTTTGCTCTTGTAAGACAATATAAACACCCGTGACCATCTGTATTTGTACATATGAAGACGTCTACCAGCTCGGCCGCCTCCTTCATTTTTAAAGTCTTAACGGTGAAAGAAAAACTGGACGTTGATGGTAAATTCTGGCACCCATCAGCTGCTGGAGCTGGTCTATGACAGTTCGGCCTCCCAGCCTGCTGATGATCATCATCATCATTATTCAGTTAGTGTAATTGTAACCTCAGTGGTCCAGGAAGTTGAAAATGCTTCTCTGGGGGCCTTTTGTCTGTCCAGCAGGTTTGTTCTCCCTGCAGACCCTCTTAGCTGCTGGGTTCACAGCCGCCACCTGCCCCCTCTTCTTCATCATCTGAGGATCAAGCACATCCAAAGTCTTTTATCAACACTGAGGCTCCTCTTGTAGAAAACAAAACCTCAATGAACACCGACAATAACCAGAAATATTAAAGTGGTAAATGCTCTTAATTGTAGCACATATCTCATCAGTTAGTTTTAGCCTTATTCTCACTGCTAAATATGTTGATGACAAGTGTTAAAAACCTCTTAAGCAACACACTGGTAACATAACATCTGTCTGGATCTGATGTGAGCCGTGTGGGCTTTGGCTCCACCTAGTGTCATCAATGTAGAAGACACCTATAACTTCACCCATCACTCTCACATGACTATCACACTGAGAAGTCTCTCCAAGCTCTTAGGAAAGTATTTTGTTTTTGTGCTTATTTTAGAACAGTGAGATCTTGCCAAAGAGACACAACCAGACAGCCAGACAACCAGAGTTGAGAAATCTAGCTGGGTTAAGTCCAGGGTAGTCATTTACCCTTTTCATCAGGAGGGAAAAAAAGTGGACAGCAAATATTCACTTCACGTCTATTCTACTAAAGAGATCAATGATTTTTAAAAGTGTACTCTCCAAACTGGCCTTTTACAGATCAGTGGTGGTCCGACATCGCTGTTGCTGTCGGCTACTAATTGCAAATTGTCATTATGGACGACGGGTAGAATGGTTACCGTGGTGAACGCAACATAAAGGAGTACCACTCACACTGAACCAAAGCTACATTTTATTTAGTTTTATTAGCCCTGAAATGTTGCTTATAAAATTAAAAAAAGGGAGCTTCTGAGCGTGTGCATACTCCTTGCACAGCATATTAATTGTTTTTTGTTTCCAGCACCTATCCCACTCAGGAATTGTGGATGTAGCCACAACTACTCGGACCACCCTAGTAAACGCTCATTAACTGGTTTCCGTTTGACCACAAGGTGTCTGGTTAGCCAGTGTGAGTTACAACCTAATAACCCAGAATTGGACATAACAGAATTTTGCAATGTGTATTTTGGCAATATCGCCATGGAAACACATACCTTTGGGGCAGACTGTGCACATGAGTACATACCAGAGACTTAGATTATACTACTTTAGTACTTCTGAGAAATTGTGCAGCCATTCTGATGTTTTGCTGTTATTGTTGTTAAAAAGGCTTTTAGAACGTCAGTTCTCTGTACGATTTCAACACTTTTTCAGGCATTTCATACAGGATGTGGAGTCTGCATGTTCTTATATGCAGCACTGCAGTTTATCACCACTCATTGCACTTCTTTTTAAATAAGCTCAATTAAATGAGGTTCTTGTGTTATACTGCTTAATACTACTGTATTTTATTGCCTTTTGTACCTGTTTATTTCTCTGTTGTGCACACTGGAGCACTGAAGGAACATCATTCTTTGTCCTGTACACTGAGTAGGACTACTGTACATGGACAGAATAATGATACCTTGTGTGAGAAGTTGCTACCAAGATTTAGATAATTAACTTTCAGCCTCTATGTGTATCAAAGATATTCTAATATTTTCAGCTTCATATATCTGAGCTAAGTACACCGTAGGACTAAATCATTCTGTTGTTGGTCACCACAAATGGGTATAATGTTCATCTATGTGCAGCTATCAAGCTATTTCTTACTAAACTCATATCTGCACCAATAGGATGACAACAACTCACTTGTTTCTGAGGAGCATCTGAGGTTGAGTTGTCCTTCTCAGGAGACAATGTTTGAAACAGGAATCCGCGGCTGTTTCTGGGCGCCAGAGGATTCCCCTCTGAGATTGAAGCCAACTTCTGCAGGACGGATTGAGGCTGACTCAGGAGGGAACCTCTTCTCACCTGGTGGAAATCAATAAAACATAAATGTTAGACTGACCTTGTACAGATCACAGAGAATATGTAATGAACTTTGTTGGTTAAATATTTAAGGGCAATATCACACACACACACGTCACATCTCATTTTGCAGCATTTTGAACTCTTGTCACTACATTTCTTTGCTCCACTGGCCTCACTATCTAGTCCTGAAAAACTAAATAGCACTACTGGATCCTTAACACTTACAAATGATCTTCTGGATCTTCTCAATTACAGCATTTGGCCGGTAAAGATGTTACACTCAAAAAGAAAGATTTCCAAGTGATAAAAGCAATCAAACAGTAGCCCTACTGAGCCCAGTACACAGGTCGTCATATTTGGCTTCAAACAATGAGACGTTTTCTCAGCATAAGATCCAGAAGAACAGCTAGTAGTGATGAAGTAATGCTATCTCATAACGTCAGATGTTTGTGAAACAGACAAAAGTGTTATAGAAGAGCTTTTGTTGTAAACTGTCTGCAACTAGACTCAAGATTACATTGAAGTAAAGTCTGCTCAAGTAGCAGCACTTGGCTAATCAAATAGAAATGTACTATTTAAAATAAATGAGGACTTTCTGCCGCCTATATTCACAGTGATGTACCTGTAACGGTTGCGAGGGTCTCTGGAAGGGATTGAGAGCTGCCGACGTCTTCTTTTCTGGTTGCGGCGCCACAGGCAGCTCTGAAAATGAGTATAGTGTCTGAGTGAAAACTCTCCAATAAACCAGTCTCTCAATATGATTTTAACAATATATACAGTATGCTTTCCAAAAAAATCTCAACACTTGCCTAATGATTTCTTCAGTTAGATACTTGTTTGTGTAAAATGTTTTGTAACTATGTTTAGAAGAGTGCTGTATAATTATTATCATTTATTTCTAGAGAGCATTAAAAAAAAAGCAGTACAGTAGCACAAACAGTTAAGCCCTTTCAATCTAATGTACCATTGTAGAGCCACTTGTGCCCAGTGGCAAAAACTCATAAATGTTACATGTAGCCACACAGTTTTATTCATATCTCTTTTTCCCAGGAAAACAAGAATGCCACAACTGTTTGGAAATCAACACTCAGGATCAACTGGCCATTTTGAAACGAGAGGATTGGCAGCAGTTTCCTCGGTGTTCGGTTTAGTTCAGTTTGCTGGGACACGTGCCAGTGTTTTGATGCAATCTATGTGTGTGTGTGTGTGGCTCTGCTTTGTCTCCAGTGCACTGGAGCACATCAGGTGACGTTACCAACAGCCTTCTCAACACTGAGTTAAGAGGATGAAAAAGCGTATCACTCAGGAACATCTAAGATTAGAGCATTTCTCTCGGCTAAAAATCTGGAAACTGTAAATCACAACATCACAAGACTGCCATCATGTCCTGTTTACAAGCAGTAGTAAAAAAAAAAAAAAAAAAAAAAAAAAAAGTGTTTGTTCAACCTGCCAGGATTTTAACTGGAACTGAAAACACATAAATCATATTGTATTTAACCAAACAAAGAGGTGATTGTACCTTTTCTGTCAAGGCTCCTTAACTGAGGAATGACCTGTTTGAGCCATTTCTTTATTTTACCTACATGACTTTTACCTGGTTGTGTTTTAATGTTTTGTTTCCATCTGTTTGTTTGCCATTATGATTATCATGATCAATATCATTGGACTAAAACATGTCATGCTTTTTAAGGGTTAGGGGATTCTTCTTGTGAGGCCTCGTGTCAAACCAACCTTTCCTCTGTAGAGTCTTGGCAGTCAGTTTCTTGGCCAGCTTCATAAAATGACTGTCTTCTTCTCCAATCTTCTCGTCATCAGCCTCCAAATCTTCCCCTTTCTTGGCTTTCTGTTCGGACTGAGAAAAGACACGGAGAAAGGAATGAAGACAAAATAACAACACTGCAAGGGGGGGAAATGATCCAACTAAAGTGTTGCATGCACACACATTTAGCTCATTTTTGTATCCTTACTGCTTAGAGATATATAACATAATTAAACCATTAAATTTACAAGAAGTGGAATTTTGAAATCCTGTAAAGTAAAAACTGAAACTGTATTACACACAAACATTTACAGACCTATAATCCCACCTGTTCTCTGAGCCACTGCTCTCTCTCCAGTCTCTCCTTCCTCCTCTTGACCTCAGCTAGGTCGACGTCGCCATCTTCCTCCTCCTCTTCCTCACCTTCCGCGCCCATCCTATCGAGGTTGAAATCATCGTCTGGAGGAAAGATTCAAAATTAAGCTCTAAAATGAGTAAATGGCTTGTGGGAGCAACGTCGAAACACTTAACCATGTTGAAACATACTCATAAACCATTTAGTGTTACGTCTTCATCATCTACTGTCCAAAGTCCAATAATATTCTAAATTCAACTAAAGCTGCAACAATTAGTCGACAGACAATTAATTGCCAACTATTTTGATAATTGATAAATCATTTTGAGTCATTTTTCAAGAGAAAATGTAAAAATTCTCTGTTTCCCGCTTGTCAAATGTCAATATTTTCTGGTTTCTTTAGTTTTCTTTGATACTAATTACCAGCATTTGGCAGGTATTAACTGCCCATCCTATAAATTTACCCATGTTTTTCCAGCGGAAGCGGCGAGCTCGTCCCGGGCCGTCAGAGTGCAGGTCACCGTCGGCCAGGTAGCGCTCCTGGTACAGCCTCAGACGACGCTTGTCGTCATCCATTATCTGCTTCCTTTAAAAACAATGAATACATTTTTAAAAACAATAAATTCGGACATAATCAATCCACCTAATGTTCCTACTAAAAGGTTTGTCTAAAACTTTTTTCTTCTAAGTCTTGGAGCATCTGGAACAAGCTCGTCCACAGAGGTTCACTCTGTAGCTGCATTCATGCATTTTAGCCAAAAGACATAAGAAATGTATTTGATAAACTGATTATTTCAGTTGAGAACATCCTCATTACTTACTGAAATGTTCAGAAGACGATAAACATTAAAACCAGCTGTTACTCACATGTGGATCTTGTTGACCTGGTCCGCCAGCTCTTCGTCAGAGGGAAGCTCTTCAAGGAGCTCCTCTTCCTCGTACTCGCTGCCTATGTCACCGTCTTCATCGTCGCTGCCGACGTCACTGCCCGACAGCTCAGCCTCTGACTCCAAGTAGTCAGCCAAATGCCTGAACAGGATGCAAGAAACACCTCAGACCTGTGCTACAGTACACTTCATCCAGAGAAGAATATTAAACGATACTGTGGTCACTTTTTCTTCCTAATGACAAATTATCTTATTAATTATATCAGAAATGAGCATGAAGGGTTCCACATATATGAATAAAGGTTGATTCGATTCTTCATTTACATTTTCTTCTTTTTCTTCACCCGGTGCGGTGCGAACACACCCTCCATCTCCTCCTCTTCCACCTCATCGTTCCCCTCTTCCTCACCAGCATCTGCCTCGTCCTCCTCACCATCCTCATCATCGCTTTCCTATAAAAAGACAAAATTCACTCGTTTTTATCATTTGGCCCACATGATAAAAGAGACAGTGAGGTTTGTGTTTGCGGAGAAATATTTTTACCTGCTCACTGTGACTTTCCACATCTGACAGTAGCCGGAACTCACAGTCCTCTTCCTCCTCCTGCTCTTCTTCCTCTGGCTTTGTTTTACTTTAGAGAGAAAAATCACTTTGAAAATCTTATATACTACAAATAAATAGTAATATTCCCTTAATCCTTTTATCAAAAACAGACTGAGGTAATGAGTAAAATAGGGGAACACGTTTTTAAAGTAAGCAACTTTTACAGATAGATAAGTGTTATATGTCAATAAAACATGTAGACAACTACTTTCTTCCTGGTTAATGATTAAAGATCGGATCAGATCTTTGTACTGTACCTGTCTGGTGCTGGTGAAGCCGTGTGAGCTGAACCTAAAATTGGAAGCGAAAGAATACAAACATAAACATCGTGTAACAGGAAGCAAAACCGCTAACGGGCTCATAACATTTTAAAACCATGAATATCTAAATTTTGAGTCAGAAAAAAAGGACTAAATCTGGATTAAGGTACATACTTTTAGCACCAAAATCATAAAAGTCATCTTAACAATAGAACTTCAATAACTTCAATTAGTAGAATTTGGAAATCACTTTTGAATGACTTCCATAATCAGTCAGACATGTCTCCAGCATTAAGGCACACATGCTCCTTTACCTTGACTAGGAAATTTGCCTGAACACAACCCCAGCAGCTGATCCATGGTATTGTCAGTATCTTCATCCTGTTCTCCCTCCTTACTCTTCTCAGTTTCCGTCTGCTCCTTGTCAGCCTGTGTGGGCGGAAACGCCCCTGAGCACAACCCAAGCAGCTCATCCTCCTGTGTTGCCCCGAGGCCTCTTGCCACCTGTCCGCCTCCACTGGAGCTGCTCCCCGCTGTCCCAAAGACACCCGAGCACAACCCTAAAAGCTCCCCCATGTTGGCATCCATTGCGTTTTCATCCAGGCTGTCCAGGATCAACTGTCTCTTGTGGGAGCGAGGCGCACCGGGGCGAGGCCCCACGTTAAGGAAGCCATCTGCGTCAAGTAACTGGGAATGGGCGTCGTCTTCTAGGGAGAAGCGACCTTGGGAGTCTCCTCCCAGACTGGGGCCAGGAGCCGCTCCACCCAAGGGCCCCGAGTCAGTGCCCGGGGAGGGAGGTGCGTACAGGTCTTGGGAGTCCTCAACAGGGAGGCAGAGAGAAGGCTCGGAGAGTTTGCCTGAACTCTGTTGGACAAAAAGATGAAATTAAACCACTCAGACACTTGACACTGAAATTGTGCAGTGGATTTTTCTAATTTAGCTGTAGACTCCGAGTCACATGAGTGTGATGGGAGTTGCCACACAGAATTCAAACCCTTAATATTCAGATTGTATTATTTTAATGATCCACCTATTAGATTAAAAATAAATCTTTTCTCTCACCTTGGAAGCAGAGCTGAGGAAGCTGGGCCTGAAGAGGCAGGGAGAAGGGGAGCGGAAGATGGAGGAGTTGGAAACGCCTCTTCCTGTGGAGCGCTGATGATTGACAGGCTGGTAGGAGGTGATCATGGATCCCACCAGCTCAAAGCTGCTGTTGTGGCTGTTGTCCTTCACCAGGGACAGAGAGTCGTCCTCTTCTGGAGACGGGGATGAGAGAGGGAGAAAAGGAAAGTAAAAATGTTGAATGAGTAGAAATGTGAATAAAACTATTATCACTATGTTGGAAGCTTTTTTCCCCTAATCTACTGATAACTATACATTAGTCTGTTTTGAGGGTGAAAAGTAGGACCTTACTCACCCATCTTATTACTGCTGTCCTGTCCAGAGGGACCAGACCTCCTTACACCATCACTAAAAAAAGAGAAGTGCATTTGAAGCTTTATATATTTAGAACAGAAAACATACAGAACACACAACAAATATGAACACAAAATAAAAACACTAATATCATAAAAAAAAGAAACAAACTTAAAAGTGTTCTCTCCACTTGCAAAGCCACAATTTTCAAAAAGTCTTGCAGATTTTAAACATAAACAAACACTTGACCTAAAACTCCAGACCCACTTACCCGGTGCGAGAGCAGGAGTTGCCAGGGAACAGCATGAGTGTGCCATCTGTGTTAACGAGGTCAGGTGTCGGCGAGGGTCCGTTCAGCGCCACAGGAGAAGGGCTCCTGATACTCTGGACCACACTGCCTTCCTCCTCCTCCTCTTCTGCCTCATCTTCACCATCATCACCTCCCAATAGGTCATCTACACCCTGGGACAAAAAAAAAAAAAAAAGAACACATGATGAAAACAGAAAGGGACAAAAAAAATGTGTGTAAAGTAATTTGGTTCACATCTTCTTACCTCTTCTTCCTCAGACTCATCTGTCATTTCCTCCTCCTCTTCTTCCTCTCCACACTCTTCATTGTCTAGGCGATTCAGCTCGGCCCTGCGTGCCCTCTCCTCTTTTCTCCGTTGGGCCATGGCGAGCTGCAGTCGTTGCTTCAGAGTCAACAGCTTCTCTCCTATGCAGAGGACAAAAGGAGGTCAGTCAGGACTCAACTTCTCTGTCAATAATGCAAAGGCAATTAACTCCCCGTCTTAAATACTTTTCTCAAAATTGCAAGACCAAAGTAAACCCCGTCCTATATGTGCTTATCATGTATCCATACCAGGTTTGGTGGCTACAGGTTCCTCTGCTCCCTCTTTAACAGTCACAGTGACGGACTCAGTGAGCAGCTCTTCCTGGCCAGACGGGGTGCTGTCTTTGCGGATGATGCTGAGCTGCATCGTACGCTCTCCCTGGGGACGAGCGGGTGCCTGGACGTGACGAAGGTAACGCTCCTTCAGGGCCTCCACACCTTATTGAAGAAGAGAGGGAACACCAGATCTCAGTGTAACAGTAATGGGGTTTAATCTGACTTACGGCAGTCTTATTCTTGATCTCTTGAAATTCCAAAAAAGGATTGTGACTCACCAGGGTTGAGCTGTGGAGGCTCAAGCTGAACAAAAGCTCCGTCGTCAGCGCACAATTTGGCGACAGGTGGGGGGTCCAGTCCAAGCTCCCTCAGTCTGGCTAATTTGTCCTTCTTGGGCTTGGTGGTTTGCTGCACTGAGGGCTCTGCTGCAGCTGGATCAGCGCTCCCACACTGAGGGGCTAGAGGCTCAGCCGAAGCCCCAGATCCAGCCTCTTCTTGCTGGGCTTCAGAATCAGACATGGCTGCAGTCTGGCTTTCTTCTAGAGGGGCAGCGGAGGCTTCTTCTCCAGAGCCAGAAGCAGAATTCACCACAGCGTCTGTGGCGACCGACTCTTGCAGACTCTCAGAGAGGTAAAGCATCGGGCCAGATTCTTGGTCGGGATCTGGGCTCATAGTAGCTTCTCTGGCTTGATTGAGGCTCTCCTGCTGCGGGGACGAGGTGGCGGCAGGCTGGTGTAAGGGCTGGATCTGAGTGGATGAGAGATCCAGAGAGGGAAGAGACTCCTGCTCTCTCTCTGTGGATGGCTGTTGGGGCTCACTGGGAGGGTTTGCAGGAAGTGGAGCTGGCACTGTCTCCAACATCATGGCTGAATACTTTGTAGATCTGAAGGGAAAGTTAGATTATTATTAATTTGTGGAGGTTATGGTGGCAGCCTCAAATCTTGATTAAGTTTGATTGTGTTTGTATGACAGTAAATGTAAAATTTGTCAAAATTGTTCATATCACAGCAATTTAGTTCACAGCAACTAAATTCTGGAAACTCTGATAGACAACCAGTTTATCTGGAAAAATAATGAAAATAGTGATTTTTGGAATCCATCAGCATATGTAGCTGACTGCTAACCTGACCCATGTGTTGAATGTTTATTTTTGTATTTACTTCAACAGTGCCATGGCAGGACCCTCTGGCCTGGCTCTCTTCTTAAAGAACTGGTTGATGGTCTTCGGCTCAGGAATGTGGTAGGGCAGACCAAGTGTAGACTCTACAAAGGCAGAGGAACAGGTCAAAGATGTAGTCTCACTAGCACGGAAGCCTTTTAAAATGTGAAACACACATTTCAAATTGTGATCCGAAACCAAATCATCTTGAGGTTTAGGTGCCAGCGCCAAAAAAGCAGCAGTTAGCAGAGAAAAACAGTAAACACATTCCAATGATAAATAAAAAAACACTAAAAGTGTGTCTTGTAAACTGACCTCTGACCAGCCTCTGAGACTCGCTGTGGAGCTGCTTCATTGCCTCTTTGCTGGCTCGTGCAGCTTTCCTCTCCTAAAAAACACCACACAAGTTGTAAACGAGAAACTTTTGGTAAGACTTTGGTTTTAAAAGGTGCAGTGTGTAAGATTTATTGGCATCTAGCAGTGAGGCTGCAGATTGCAAAACAAACTGAATACCCCTTCACCCTCCCCTTCTAAGCGTGTAGGAGAACCTACGGTGACCACAAAACTCGCAAAAAATGCAAAAGGCCCTCTTTAGAGCCAGTGTTTGGTTTGTCTGTTCTCAGCTACTGTAGAAACATGGCAGGCTCCGTGGAAGAGGACCCCTTAGCTTCATGTGATTACACACTAATTAAAACATACTTATGGATAATATTCCATTTCTGCCAAGTCTGTTCTGTTAGATGCCACTTAATTCTACACACTGCACCTTTAATTTTACAGCATTTGACATTGCCTACCGCACGCTGGGGTTTTTCTGGTGCCTCTTCATCTTCCTCATCCAGGCGAGGTTCCTGCACCAAAATTTCAAACTGATCACACAAAGGCCTATCTAGACAACTGCAAAATAGCACGCCAATACCACTAACTATAATCATAACTTAAATCAAAAGCAATAAAAATACCAATTGTAAATAGTTATTGTATTTGTACCTTATGTTTTTTCATCTTATTCTTGACTGCAGCTCGGATGGCATCCAGAGACTCTTCTTCCTCGTCCTCCTCCTCCTCCTCCTTGTCCAGACCAGTGTCGAAGAGGTCTGTGTCACCCAGCAGACATCCACTGTCATTCAGAGCCCGAGGAAGAGGTGCGTCCTGGGTACAAATCGGTCTCCAATTATACAATATAATCCATATCTCAAGCAGTCAAGTGTGTTCTACAACATTCACTCGATTCAGCCTTTGCAACAAAGATCTGCTGCCAGATTCAAACCACGGATGTTGCAGTTATGTGGTATGCATCTTAACCAGTAGGCTACTGGGTGCACCATCATATCAACATTTAGATAAAAATTTTTTGGAATGGATAAAAATATCAGAATGACATTAAGGTGATTTTTATCCCTTTTTCAAACCTATCAAAGCACAGAAGTGGCCAAATGCTTTTCCACACATTTTCAGACTAGACTAGGAACCTTGATGTACGATATACAAAGACTTCAGAGGTACAAGAAGAAGAAAGATTATTATTGACAGAAGAACAAGCTGCACTCACCTCGTTCAATTCAGAGAATCTCTCCTTCTTCTTCAGTTTTTCCACTGCTTTGCTATGCTTCTCCTTTTTCTCCCGATGCCTCTGGCTCTTCTCCCTCTTCTTCCGTTCTTTCACTGATTTTACCTCCATCTTCACCTCCTCCTGCTGCTGCTCCTCCACTTCTTCACATTTCTCTTGCTCAGGCTCACTGTCTTCGCTGTCGACGGGAGCACGGGTTATTCTCTTACTCTTCTGCGCCCTTTTCTTCTTCCTCTCATCCTTCTCTTCCGCCTCTCCAGTCTCCATCTCCTCTCCACTGGAAGCAGATAACACCAGCGCTTCGGCCATGTGTACACTGTTCTCTGCAGCTGCCTCCTCCTCCTCGCTGTCGCTGTCTCTGATGGCATTACGGCGCGGCTTTCTGTGAGCGGTGATGTCTTCCTCGTCATCAGAATCTGGAAACAAAATAAATATTTAGAAACAGTCAAACAGCAAAATGGTCATCCTAAAGTACTTTGGACTTTCTTGATGCAGCGTACCAACCAAAAAAGTGTTTTTCTGTTGTTACTGATTGTATTCTGCTTGTATACCCACTTTAAATAAATGTGATTCTTCAAAACAACCATTATCTTGAAGACAAACATATCAGTGTCCCTAACGTGTTATCTGTACATGCAGTAAAGCGCTTGAGAAACTTATCTACTGTAGCACATGTTTTTGCACCCCTTTACAGAAATTGTACAGGCAGATTTCTCTTCAGGCAAGTATTGTGTATCATGGATTGCCCTTCAAATAGTGATCTGACTGTTAAGACATTAACATCTTCTACTGTTGTGTTACTTCACCTGGACGCTCATCTCTATTGTTAGCTGTCTCTGCCACCATCTCCTCTGCTGGGGAGCCCATCCCGCTGTCGGAGTCGCTCTCTGTTGCTGTCTGAGCCACAGCTGGGAGCCCCTCGGCCTGGGTACAATAACAAAAAAAGAGAAATCAACCATCATGCAATTAATTTTTTATTTAGCAAAATATGTGGGGGCTACAAGATACTCTGATGTTTGTTTAGAAAGAATTTTTTTCTCCACATTCAATGCAATGTCTGCTCTAGCTAAGGCACATTTTGCCAAAAAATATTAAACATTATTACTGTCATATTAAAAACAGCAGGCGGGCCAACATCAATGATAGTTGTCCAACTTACTGAACAACGTGGTAGCTTCAAAGTTGTGGCATGTATCTGTATTTATCAAAATGCATTTAGGAAAATGGTGTTTCCTTGCAAAGTTAACGTGAAAGATGGAGGTCACTTGTGTGGCTTTGGGAAGCCAAATGGCTGTTAAACAACATTAGTGGCGCCTTGCAATAAAGCAAACAATGAGCGCAGAAGTTAGCTAGCGATGGCTTCCTCCTGTTACATGAGGGATTCACTAAACAAACGGCGAAAGCACAAAATAGACAATTTCACTGACTCAGCGGGGAAATCTGCTTATATACTGTATGACATTTAACAACGATAAAGTAAAATGCTTAACTGAGACACCTTTACTCGATGTGAGCAGGCCAAGTCGGTAACTACTATCCCAGCTGGCTAAACAAAACCTAGCGAGCGAGCTAACTGGCTAACGCTAACAATATCTATAATTAGCAAATATCTTCATATTAGAATACTTTCACGATATCGCCGGTATGTTCTTATAACTTCTAACTAACGGGGACGCATTCATTGTAGATGTCCAAACTAAATGCCGCTGAGACCATTTCCTCACCTGTTGTTGAGAGAGGACGAGGCTCATCTTTTTCCGCCGGCTAGTTTCCGTTCTTTTGTAAAAGAAACCGGTGAAGACAACGTCTCATCAAATCGTAGCAGCCACAACAGACGTCCGAAAGTTAATGTCTGCGTGGCAAAAGGCTATTTTAGTCGTTTAAAGCGCATTTAGATCGCGTTTAGCGCCGCTGCCTCTCGTCCTCCCGCCTGTTCCGCACACCGAGTAGAATTTTTGATCTTTCGCGCGCCGTGACAGCTGGGCTGCCGTCTTCGTCATCGAGGTGTCAATCGCCCTGTTCTCGATTTCCTATTGGTCAGTTTGGTAATTTTGTATCCGCCCGTTTGACGTCACTACTTGGAAAGAGCATATTTTAATCACCGGGACTGTTCATGCGGGCGGGGCTGAGGGATTCCTTAAGAAAGAAAGGAAGAAAGAAAGAAAGAAAGAAAGAAAGAAAGAAAGAAAGAAAGTTCAATACAAAGGCACTTTGTTGGCATGGGAAACATACGTTTACATTGCCAAAGCAAGTGTGAAATAAAATTTACATACTAAAAGTACAGATTTACTAGGATGAAGAAATGTGTAAACAGAATGTGTCACATTGCAAAACTGAAGTCAAGTATATCAGTAAGAATAGGTCAAATTAACTTAACCCTTACATATTGTTCAGGGTCAAATTTGACCCATTTTTACATTTGAGAGAAGAAAAAAACACCCTAAACACTTTTCTTTTAGCCTGAAATTTGATGACTTACCCTAATGTGACCCAGAATATACAAAAATGGAAATATTTCAACTTTTTAAAAACATTTTTGTGCAGCTAATACACATTTTTGTTGAGTGTTTGAGCCATATTTATACGAAAAATGTAATATTATTAATTAAAATCGTTATGTTCTCCTGTTTTTTGTAACATAGGACCATTATATAGTGTGATTGTAATTTTTTTTCCATAAACAAAAAGCATAAAAACTAAAGACTAAACTCTCTCTGCTCTCTGAAAGCTTCATTAAGGATTAATCACTGATTTATATGTGACTGATGAGGTATTCATTATGAAGGAATACTGTGAAGGTTCAGAATATGAACAGTATGTAAGAGTTAGTAAAGAGAACTTTACATAATAGAAAAATGTAGACATAACAGTTAAAAAAAATCAATACAAGTTCTCTGTCAAGCAAAGGTACGTCTTTTCATCTTTAAAAACAGCCTACAGCTTTTTTATGATCTGTTTATTGTTTCTAGTCAGTATTAAAGATACAAAACACATCTGTAAGGAGGCTGCTAAAATTTACCTTGTGGTAAGATCTAGTTTAAAGGTAAATTAGAGTTAAAGGACAGGTTCACAATTTTTAACATCTGACTTAAAACAACAGTCAGGTGCCCATATGAACACTGAAAAAGGTTTTCCTTGCTGTAATCATTCCTCCTGTTCATACCGGCTATTAAAAGATCTCCTTCAAATGTGTTTTCAATGTAAGAGATCATTTTGTGCAAAAATGCATTTAAAAGTTTAACTGAAGCTTATATGAGGCTTCAGCAGTCAGAGTTAGTCATATCAAGTGGATATCTGCCACATTTACAGTCTTTTTAGCATCAAATTCCCTCTTTGTGTTTCCTTGGACAACGTTTCCCTGTTGAGCTGTAAAAAATAATTAATTGTACAGTATATGGGATGTGAATATTAGTGAAACACAGGATTTTCACAGAAACAGGCACTTTCTGTATGTCCACATATATGACCTCTATTCCCTTATCCGTCTCATGATGTACTGTTTTTCAAAAACATGTTTATATGGTAGACAGCTTCAGACAAGGCTAGTAAGTGGACCATGAGTTGAGATGATTTTATCTAACTACTATTTCCAAGATCAAGAATGAAGTTTGTGAAGAAGTGAAGAAGTGAAGTCATGCTTAGTATTTTAGCCAACATGGATGAGTCCTGTAGTGGTGTTATGGATGAAATTATAACAGTACAAAGCTTTCATGTCAACAGATTCATCCATGACAACTGAGCAAACTCCATCCACTGATGAAAACCCTGTGATACAAACTTCAACTTCAGTCAGTATTTCCATTTGAACTGCAAATTCAGCTTCTGACCACAACTTCACCTTCAACTTGTTTCAGTAATTCAGCTGTTTCAAATCTTTCAACATGTGATATGAAAGTTGTGCCACTTACATTTTGTTGCACTTGATGGTTGGGGATGTTGTGTTGGGGCAATATAGTGCCTGATACTATGGAGCACTATGCCGTTTAATGTCTGTCTTTAACTGTAATGTTATTTGTTGTTGTTTTATTGGTCTGACAATTGCCACAGACACACAAGGAATTTCAGAAAGGAGAATAACATTAACATAACAAACTGACACTGAACTTTCACACATACTGTAAACTTTCTTCAGAAAATCTATCATTTTGCTGATAATATTTCAGCACTTTTACTTACTTAAGTGAGATTTTGAATGTAGGATTTGTACTTGTAATGGGGTATTTTTACACTGCTGCTGTATTGCTACTTTTACTTAAAGTCCCCTTCTACTCAAAAATGTGTTTTACTTATTGTTACTCCAGCTTGAGCTTCTCTGTGCAGAATGATGTATGTGCAGAGTTTGACACTAGAAGGCTGTTTTCACATTCATCTGCTGGAGGGAGAATGTATCTGTGTGCTCACCTTAAATTTTAAGAAATGTACCTACAAGCATGATTTGTGACATCACAACTAGTTTGGAGCTAACTATGGTCCAATATGCAACTTACACAAGTGGGATGTGGAAACTTGAAGCCTCCAGTGCACAAACACTGAGATTAGACTTTTTAGTGAAGTAGGAGACAGTTAAACTTTTGAAAAGAACATTTGGATATTCATAGATTCTGGATTTTTCCACTACTTATTATTCAAGTACTTTTAAATGTCTTAAAACTGGAGGGGATCTTTAAGTGAAGGATCTGAATATTATTCATGACCAATTTTACTAGTGCTGCAACTAATGATTATTTTCATTATCAACTAATCTGTCGATCATTTTCTCGATTAATCGCATAGTTGTTTGGTCTTTAAAATGTTAGAAAATGGTGAAAAATGTCAATCATCGTTTTCCAAAGCCCAAAATGCAACCTAAAATGTCTTGTTTTGTCCCAAACAACTATCCACAACCCAAATATATTCAGTTTACTGTCACAGGGGATTAAAGAAACCAGAAAATATTCACACTTAAGTGGCTGCAACCTGAGATTTTCAGCATTTTTTCTTAAAAAGGTTTAATTAATTAATGATTAATCAACTATGAAATGATGCAGTGAAAATTATATGTGAATCGACTAATCGATTAATCGACTAATCGTTGCAGCTGTAAATATTTACTGTTACTACAGTATCTTATTTAAGTTTTATCTGCCAGTGCGGTACACCAAATTACGCATGCGCACAACGAGCTCCACGGCTTCTCCCTGGCGCATGCGCACTTACAAATCCCCAGAACCAGCAGCAGCAGTAGCTCAGGTCAGTCAGTCCAGTCAGCCGTCATCCACGCATTTATCTATATTCCCTTTTCTTAAATTAGCCACTTTAAGCTTCGCGATACCGCCCCCAATTTCAGCGTCGGTACGGAGCCGCCAGGCCGGGACAGAGACGGAGAGAGAGGCCTCGGCCATGGAAGCGCTCGGACCCGGTAAGAAATAAGAGACATTTTTCAGAGTCGAGTGAGGAGCGGAGAGAGGCAGCCGTGTGTCGGGAGCGTGTGCGCAAATGCGTCGCTTCACTGGGGGCCGCGGCTGCAGCGAGGCCTCGACGCGCTGACGGGAAAACAAACCGAGGCCCAGCCCGTGTGTCCGTGTGTATATGTGTGTGTGACATTATTTACATCGAGGGGGAGCCACGTTTCGCGGCTGAACGAGGAACGAGGGTGTTTTTAATCGGTTATCCAGTCATGTCCGCGCGGTTTTATTTATCCGAAGCGCGCACAGCTCGTCGTGTCGGGGCTGGTATTGTGTGAGTGGGGATTTAACTATCAGGACCTTCCTTCCTCCTTCCTTCCGCGTCGTGGTGGTGTGTTTACGTTGCTGTTTGTTCACGGTCTGTTTTCTTCTCTGGCCACGAAAACTACCACCTTGTTTCCGTAACGAGGCCAAACAATAACCGTCGAAATTTGGCTAAAAATCCCACATTTATTAAACCGTCTTCCTGCTGAAACCGTTTAAATACGAATCGCCATCGGGGGAACAGCGCGTCTCATCGGGCTGCCCCCGTCCGAGATGACAGCGATGGATTGGAAAAACAACATGAATGCCAATAAAACACATGTTACTGGCGTTAAGTGAGCGTACGTGAGTGTTTTGTGAGCCGTAATTGACCAGTGTTATGCGGGTCTGTCACTGCTTTACGCGCCATGCGCCCGTGAGAGCACAGCAGGGCTGGATGGCGCTTTAATCGATCACATCTGCAGGCCAGCTCCATATTATTTATCTCCTATGTGATAACAAAGGGATGGATGTAATGATAAAGCGTGCATGGGAAAGGTAGCCACACACCTCAACACTTACTGCTTTTTTTTTGTTGGCACAACCTGGAAAAATAACGTGTTTACCTCCATTTTTCCCCACAAACTGTTGCTCTTTTTGTTTGTGAAATGCGCCTTTAGGTAAGGGAGGGCTTGAACGCAGCGCGGAGAACAAACCACCTTTTTTTTTTTTTTTTTTTAATTTTTTTTGCAACGCTTAAGAAAAGGTTTATTTTTGTTGACTTGCTGAATGTCCACACACATCGCCCACAGCTCTTAAAGGAAGCTGGTGGCATTAGGAAAACATAGGTGTGTTATTTATTTAAGGAGGAAAAATATTAAACAGATGCATGGTGCTGTGTGCAGCTCCACGGGAATGTTTGGAGACAACAATATTGTGCAGCTATCCACAGGTGTGTGTGTGTGTGTGTGTGTGTGTGTGAGATCCCTGGCAGCCTCATTGTCACACACAAACCACAATGAACTGAAATCATTTCCAGCTGCATTTTGAGAGAGGACTGGGATTTAATGACTGTTTACCTTTTACTAAGTGGAGCGTACGTCAAGATTTGCCTGCCACAGTCATGATTTATGCACTTTAACAATGATAAAATAGTGATGCAGTATCACAGTTTTTGCATCCAACACCATTGTCTGACCTTTTTGAGCTCCATATTGGTGTAAAGGTGCATTTTTAGTCTTTGTTTGGGGGGAAAAAAGGGTACAAAACAAGTTAAAGCTGGAGTGCAGGACTTGTACATATAAAGGAACGTCCGTTACATTCAAGCCCTTCCTGAACAACTCACACAATGCTGATTAAGCCTATCACAGCCATGTAAATCTCTGTATTTGGCAGTATACCAGAGTTTTTAATCTGGTGTCTGTGGCGACATTACACATTTTACGTCACCCAGCAATGATTGGTTTGCGCCCATAGAGCACGCGCACCAGAGACTGAGCCAGCTAACTTTCCGGTGAAGCCCTCCGTTAACTTTTGAGGGACAAAATAATTTAATCGTGCGGCTCTTCTAGACTTTCCAAACGTTGTCGGACCGAATGGGTCATCATTTCGCGAGGGTTGTGACGCTCAAAATGAATTTATCCACCGTTTACGCACGTACTCACAGAACTGTAGTTACATCCAGGTTACTACTATTTACTCTCGCTGCCAAAAGGAGGAGACAAGCTTTTCAAAGTGCTTATTTTGATGCAATTAAAATGCTAGTTTTCTAATTCGGCTGTTGTATTAACGGACATACTCTATTTTTCTTCATTCCGCAGCAAAGTAATTCAGCAGTTATGCAGTGCTGCTTTTTTAAGGCTAATATTGACAGTTGCCAACAATATGTGGAAATCACATTGTTGGTAGTTTGAGATCAGAAATGTATATAAGTGGAAAAATGCTTGTTTTTGTAGTTGCATTGGGAAATGAGATGATGTGACACTGGGTTGCGCCACAGCTGGATGTCCTGTCATGCTATGGCTCAACAATAGAGCCTCTTCTGGTTCAGTTGTTGGGGGATTTCTTCAGAAACTCTCATTGGTCTTTTCTTTAGTGTAGCTGGAATTCTTTAGGCTCGGGGCCCCAAAAGCCGCGTGTAATGACTTCTTGGAAACCTGGAGTGTGTTTTGTAAAGCAGGTGGTTTAATCAGCTTTTAACGTGCCCAGATTTATTGCGAGTTGCAACTGTTGGGAGACATGCGTTCGGATAGGAGCTGAAGGTTGGCACAGATGCCTTCATTGTCACTGGAAAGATATAAATGGAGGCAAATGGGTAACAAATTGTAGGTGGCGTGACTCGAGCGAAAGGGCAGTCTGCTCAAGTTTAAAATGTTTTAAAGTAAGCAAGAAATTTATGATGATCCCAAGTTATATGACTCCACTTCATGAATGTACAAGGACGGGGGCTAAAAAAAAAAGCAGAAGTCTAGAGGAAAACAAGTGAAACAGCTTCAGTTGTTAAAGTTTTAGAATGATTAATGGTGTGTGTGTGTGTGTGTGTGTGTGTGTGTGTGTTATTCCAGCTAACATCCGTACTGCCAGTCAGGAAATGCGTCCATTGGCTGATAGTAGCCTGGTCACATGTACTGCAGGCAATCCAGTGGTGAAATTTATGTGAATAACGCAACACAAACCCATATTTGCTTAGTGTTGTACATGAACTCAATCAGTTAAAAGTTAAAATATAATTGCACCCAAAGTAACAACGAGGAATTTAACTTCTTGTCTGCTCTAAAAAGCAGATGTTTCCGTCTTGTGAATGGCCAGGAAGCGGTTTGCAGTACTGTGTTGTTTCCACAGTCCGGTGTAGTACCTTTAATCCAGGTGATTTGCAGGTGTGGGCGTCAGTGCGCTCCCTGCTCAGTGCCGTTAGTCTCTGACTCATCACCAGGCCAAGCCGTCATCCTCACGCTCAGCTTAAGCCCAGCTGTCTCTCCGCTCGATCACACTGTGGTTACCAGGGACACGCATAACATTAGTAGGCTCTACAGTGTACGAGTAGCAAACATGAGTGCGCTGCACACAATCTAATGGGTTTTAAACATCAGATTAGTGAAGAGAAATATCGGCGTGGTAAGACGGGCAGCCTGTAATCTTAGTGTGTGATGTTGCTCATGTTAGTGGTCAGCTGGGATCCAAGCTGAGAGATGCACACACAGACAACATCAAGAGCAGAAAGACTTTTGACGGTGCATCTGTTATTTTCTACGCCAGGAAAAGCTAACTTCACTTCCTCTGTGACTCAAAGTAGATGCAGCTCTGTCTCACATGGAGCCGAAGCATAAAATTACGGAGGAAGCTTGCTTGATGGGGTTGTTGTTTTTAAATCGAAGGCCTAAGCACCACCTTTGACAAGTCTGCAGGGTCTCTTTGTGAGACATTTATCTTCATCTAAAACATTTAAAGGTATTCAATCACACACAAGTGACTTTAGTTCAGTTTGTCAATCAGTGTTGTTGAAAAACGCATTAATAACCTGCTAATGGGATGTGTAAGACGTGATAGCTGAGCAACACACAGATTGGCACAAAAAAATCTACATTTTTAGACTAATGAACACCAAAATATGCATGTTTGTTAGATTTGCAGACACTTGCACTGATACAAGTCATTTAAAAGACTGTCTAATTGATGGACATGCTGTATTACTGCACATTTGTAGCTTTCATTCTTGATGAAGTAGTACTTTGTGATGTTGGGTGGCCTAGATGTCATGTGATGTTTCTCATAAATTTTCTCATATTAGATTTTTTTTTTCGTTTTATGGCTGCTTGCCTGTTCAAATCTTCTCCCTTTTTTCCCCCCCCGATGCCACACAGTCATTTATTTAAACTCTCACAGAGAGATTGTTTTTTCATCATCGTTCTTTTGTAATTTCCCCTCCTCCCCTTTCTTTATTATTTAAGTATATCTGTGTAGGAAAAATTAAATTGATTAAAATAATCAATTAACAACAATAATACTGTACAAAAAAGAGAAAAGAAAGGGGGGAAAAAGATGAAATGAGCTTCGTACCTTTTGACATAACTCATATCATGACGCATCTTTTCCCCGTGACAGGTCCTGTCCAGGTTGGGGCACTAAAATATCCTCATTTGCATGAATGTAGGCCAAGTTGGTTTGTTTTTCTTTTCAGTACAGATGACTGAGGTGGCTCAACATTTACCCCAAACATTACTCCAGCTCCTCACTTGATACTCATGCATTTTGTTGTGTTTTTTGTATTGTATGATTGTGTTTTGATGTCATCTGAATTTAGTATCTTTTGTCGGTTTTATTAATCTTTTTCTCATCTGCAGTTTTTGTCAGTGCCCATGATTTAAAACATAGATTGAATAAAGACAAACAGGCACAAACAGTTGAATAGAACCAGCAAGAAACTCTTTTAATAATGAAAAAAAAAAAAAAAAAAGGAAGCAACAATCAAAAACCTCAGAAATGTTGGTTGTGGTGGTGTTGACGGCAATAAGTAGGCTTCTTGCGGAGGAAGGATGTGTTCAGGCATTTCATGTTGATACACTCGCACACATTTCTAAGTGTAGTGGTGTGGCAGCTGAGGAGGCTAAATATAGGTACCGCTCTGTTTTTGGTGAAAGTGGAAGAGGAAGACCTCACTGTGCTTCGTGCACGTCGACTAAAACCCTCTCTGTAGTGTTCGTACATGCGGCCAGTGACAGGACAAAAAAATAGAAACCCACATACAATGTCCTACAGTCTAAAACAATAACCCGGCAATAGCCTTTTGAACTTTGGTCAAACATGTTCCTTTTTTTTAGAAGAGGTGTTGACTCAACTCAACAGTCATTTCTTTGGAAATTCTACTTTTTTTTTTTTCTAAACGCATTTTTCCTGCATGTAAAGCTTTCTGCACCAAAAAGAAAGCATAAATGAATGCGCTTAAATTACAACTGAGTGTCAATACGCTTGAAATGCTTTAGCGTCTTTGTGACACATAAAGCAGATGTATACACACAGTGTTGAGCTTGCCAGTTTGCAGCACAGTGTAGAACGTTTGGTGCCTTTTGTTGCCATCAGTAACAAGGCCAGTAGGACAAAGTAGAGTGAATCATCAAATGATTTTTAATCCAAGTCGTGACAAGTGAAAATCAGACGTGCAACAAATAGCCTCTTATTTGAGACTGTATCACAAATTATTTGGAAAAGCTGAATGATGTTTAAATCAAGCTTATGGTTTGTTTGTAGGGTGGAGGAGGAGGAGAAGGAGGAAGAGGGGGTGGAGCGGGTTGTAGGGCGCAGGGGGAGGCGATATGGGGACCGGGCTGGATGAGTTCACGTTGGGAAGCGTGTTTTCAGGAAGCGACGGGGAGGGTCCCGATTGTCCGTGCTCTCGCGCTTCACTTGCTAACTGGAGCGTGTGGGTGCATGGAGTTCAGGAGGACCCCCGCGGTCCCTTAGCTGTCAGTTGACAAAAGCATTATGCCGCCTCCTCCCAACCTCCTTCAATACCACCAACACTGTATTATTTTAACGTCGCTTAGAGCAGACGTCACCTTCGTTCCATGTTAATGTAAATGGGTAGTATTGCCGTGTGAGACGGATGAGTCATTATCAGGTTCGCTGTAGCTAAAAAGAGGCCTGCGGTCTTAATTAAACGTGCGTGCTGTTTTTAACTGATGACTAAAGCGTTGTGGACATTGTGCTCCTCCATTGCCTGCAGTGTTTTATGCTACAATGTAAGACTCAAGTGGTACCTGAGTTCGGTAGGTTGTGTACGCATGTGTAAATACAGTATATATGAGTGATATGAGTGTGTGTGGTGTGTACTGTATGTAACGGTAATCCCAGACTCTGCGTGGCACCCCTCCATATGGCCCTGCTGCTGTCTGTCTGAGAGGAGCTCGGCCTTTGTCTCGGCGTGTGGGGTGGTCGCCCTGTGTTGTCTGGGTGGAGCTGGGGGGCGGGCCGAAGGATAATTGGAGGTCATTGTTTCGCCAGGCCTCTTGTTGACCCATGTAGGTCAGGGGCCAGAGTTACGGATCAATCAAACCCTGTATGTGTGTGTGCGGGTTTGTGAGTTTGTGAGGCCATTTCAGTGCATTCAAGCAGGTGTCAGTGATGAGATAGTTTGCAACGAGCTTGGCGTTACGCCGCGCACATTCATCCTTCAAATTTGACATGTAATGGGAAGATAAATACACACGATCTCACCGTTGCCACCTTGGTTCACATATTAAACACTTACCATGTTTTGTTTGTAGCTTGACTAGTTTTGAGGGCAGAATCAGTGTTTTTTTTTCTTACAAGACTAGTAAATTCAGCCTGGAGAAATTACTAAATGTATGAATTCACTTTCTAAAACAAAGAAAGTTACAGATGTTCTTACCAAAGTTATCACATACTGATTTGCAATATCCATAAAAGCCCATAAGATAATGATTCTCTACAGGGGAATTATTCATTAGCACTATGTAACTGTGATATGACACATTGGAAAGTAATCACTGTTCTCTCTGCTCTCTCCAGGCCCGCCCGCCCCTACCTCTCTGTTTCAGCCTCCGCGGCGTCCCGGCCTCGGCACTGTGGGGAAACCCATCCGGCTCCTTGCCAACCACTTCCAGGTGCAGATTCCCAAGATTGATGTCTATCACTATGATATCGACATCAAGCCTGAGAAACGGCCGCGGAGGGTCAACAGGTAAACCCACCGACGTTTGAGCAGAAAATGCACATGCTTAGCTTTTGTTTTTTTTGGAATTACATGTGAATCTGTAATCTGTTTGGGGTTAAAGGTGTTTTTAGGATGGTAGTAAATGTAAAATGAGGATAAAAATACAACAGTGTGAAGCTGCACGGTCATATCCATCAACAGAAATATTGACTGACTCTAAATGATATTTGTGGCTGAATGATTTTTGAGCTACCGCTCTGATCGTTTTTGTGACTCACCGCCCTGTTGTCTCTGTCGTTTAGGGAGGTGGTGGACACCATGGTGCGGCACTTCAAGATGCAGATCTTTGGAGACCGACAGCCTGGCTACGACGGGAAGAGGAACATGTACACAGCACATCCACTGCCGATCGGGAGAGACAGGGTTGGTATCTCATTTGAGTGTCTGTCATGTTTAGGAAAAATCTAAGTAACTCTAAGGCTCTGAAGTGAGAAGTGGTTGACATTTAAGAACATAAACGCAGTGGTTTGTCCATATTTTAAGGAGGAGGAGGAGGCATGCATGTGAAATGGTTTAGTGGATTAGGCTGAGCTGGCACACTTGATGTTTGTGGGTTTGTAAGTGGATGGTTGCCGCTTTGGATTCAAGATTAAATTGTAAACTCTGGACAGAAAATGAGATGCCACTGCTGGCATTTCTGGTGACACCTCTTAAAGAAGATCCCCACCAGACAATGATCAGATCTTATATTTCATTAATATGACCCGTAAGCAAAACTTTACTGCATCCTGGGTGTTGTGGCTTGTTCTTTTAAACTGCGCCACCTTAACGGAGCTCCGCTTCTTGACTCCCACGTTAAACAATCCAAATTATAACACTGCAGCCGATCCTGTTGCCTTCATTTGTCTGATTTATTCTCACTTTTAACAAACAAAACAAAAAACACATGAGTCTAACGTGAGGTCAAAGACTGTGCCGATGCCCCGCTCTGCACACGTATCCCACATGTTTGCTGAAGAAGACTAGACTCATTTCCACCCCTTCCTTCCATCACAGCTGATCACAATCATCTGATTAACGGTAATAAATCCAGAAATAATTGCTCAAGATATTGAGTTTGCATCAATCCGTGAAAATATCATTTGCAAGTAACACAAAAACGGCTCTAACACTGAGAGTTAATTTTGATTCCGTAACTTCAGCTTGAGATTGCTTCTCGAACTAGAATGAGATTTCCTCACTAGATTCATATTACATCATTCTGGGGATATAAATCTCAAATTTCAATCATTGATTATAAATGGATCTTTCTCAATTACAAATATTTATATATTTTGGTTCCTGCATCAACAAAACAATGGATACTATCATTACAAAGTATCTCGCCTCTTAATTAAACATTTCTGTCTGCATTGGTGCGACTTTGCACCAAACCACTGCTCTTTGAGTCTGAACTGACACGCAAACTTGACAGATGTTTTTTTTTTTTTTTTTAACAGTGAAAAGGTGTTTTTAGTTTAGTTTGCACAGGACAGATCACAGATGTTTACATGTTGGATTGCATGTTGAATGAAAAACAAAACAGCAGAGGGGAAAAAAACCCTGCATACTTGCCCAAATCCTCATAACATTAAAAAACAATTGATGTAAACGCTTTCTTCATGAAGACTGAAGCAGATAGTTTTTTTTTTTCTTGGGTTTTGGCTCTTTGTTCACACCTATTTCTGTGTGGGTGTACTGATGAAATGACTTTTGTCAATATTTGTTAAAGACAAATTGATTCGCGGAGAATTTGAAGGTTTTTTTTTTTTTTTTTTCAATGTCTCTGCCCTTGAGTGTTTACTGCCTATCACCTCTGTCACCTGTGAATCCATTTTTCCCTCCACTCATCGTTTGTTTCTCTCTCTTTGTCCTCGTCCTTCCGTAGGTGGATCTGGAGGTGACCCTGCCTGGCGAGGGGAAGGATCAGACGTTCAAGGTGTCCTTGCAGTGGGTGTCTGTGGTCAGTCTTCAGATGCTGCTGGAAGCCCTGTCGGGTCACCTTAACGAGGTCCCCGAGGACTCCGTTCAGGCTCTGGATGTCATCACACGGCATCTGCCTTCCATGAGGTACCGATACTCATTCCCGTCTGCCTTTTCTCAAACGCACCACCCACGTTGTTTTCACATCTGCGTCGGGTTTATTGCTTTTCATCTTTTATTTGTCTCTATTTCTTAATTTCCTGCTGTCTTGTGACTTCCTGATCAAATCTTATTACAGTCTATAATGGATGTGTTTAGTGCCTTGCTATGGATACACTTTCATAGAATTGATTCTCTAACAGCGGCTTTTGTAGCACAACACTGTAACCACCGAAACCAAAAAGCGCTGCGTTCTCGACTTTCAAAACTGCTGACTGACTTGGATATGACATCACACCAAACTTGTGAAGCCAGTCAGTTAACATTATGAGGCCATATCAGCAGCACTTTGTTATACGCCAACCCTGTTTTTCTGGTATCAGTAGCTTTGTGTGGTTACAGACTAATTACAAGATTATTTCTTGAAACGCAGATAATTAAGTGAACATTTCCAGGTGCATTTGCTAAACTGAACCCTCCATAAATGTTGATTTACAAACCTTTAGCAAAGAAAAGCTAAACATTTGTCTCTTAAGGTGGTTCAAAAATGCTTTTACTGTCCAGTCTGATTCAGAAACTAAAATTCATTTTGAGTTATAGTTATGTTTCATGTATGTGCCCATCAAAGTCTGGGGACCAGTTTGAATCTTATTCTGGTTTCTTATTGAAAAATAATCTTTGAGGTGGTTTGATTCCATGTCGATTGATGCTGTCAGTGATTGATCTTTTGTGTTTGTGTACACAGGTACACTCCAGTGGGGCGTTCGTTTTTCTCCCCTCCGGAGGGCTATTACCATCCTCTGGGCGGAGGGAGGGAGGTGTGGTTTGGTTTCCATCAGTCTGTCCGTCCTGCCATGTGGAACATGATGCTCAACATCGATGGTAAGACCTGAGCTGATCTGCTGCATCTGTGTGTGTGTGAGAGAGGTTTTAGTACATTTGTAAAAAAAAAAAACAGCAATAATTTTGATAATAGGTGTGATAATGTACCTGTTGTATACTGTGTCTGGCAGTTAACTCATATAGATGTTAACTGACTGATGAGGATGTTATATTGTGAAGTACATTATGTCTAATGCTGTAGTCTCTGCCACAGTTTAACAATGTATAAAATATTCACATTTAAGAAGCCAGAACCAGATAATTTTAGTTTTTTAGTCTCCAAAAGTGACTCAAAACAACTTATCAGTTATCAAAATATTTTCTGTTAAATATAGATCCTAATGTGTGTTAACAGGACTGTGATGGTTTGCTTACTTTTTGCTTGAATCCACTCAGTTGTATTTAGACCAAGTTTTTGAAAGAAGGCCAACAGTTTGTAGCTTATGCTGATGAAGAAATGAGGACTTCCAGTATGGTGGAAAGAAGGCGCTTTAAGTCACCTGAAAGCCTCCGTATACATCAGCGCTGCATCCCCTCTCCCCTGTTCTAGTTTTGGCCAGACACTTTTTATGATATGTCATGCGTTACTTCATTTTGCTGGTTGATTTCTAGGAGCGATTTGATAATGTTTCTCTTCTACCCAACAGTGTCGGCCACCGCTTTCTACCGTGCTCAGCCTGTGATAGAGTTCATGTGCGAGGTGCTAGATATACAGAACATCAACGAACAAACCAAACCGCTGACTGACTCGCAGCGTGTCAAATTCACTAAAGAAATAAGAGGTAAGTCAAATGGCTTGTAGAGCTTTGAATGGCTGGTGTTAATAGACGCACACACACATTATATACACTACCTTTGTGACTCACTGTGTATCAAATTCACCACAGAGATTACATGTAGGCGAGGGCATGTTTGTTTTTAAGCAGTGTGTAAGAACTAAAGAAATACCCACACATAATCATGCTGTATACTCACTAAACGCACACACACACACACACACACGTGTGCACCTGCTTAACCCACACCAGTGATGAAACACCTCGTGTGGATTGTGTTTCTGCCTTTGAACAGAAACTAGGCAGAAGTATGTCCAGGAGTCCCATCACACCGGTTTTCACATCAAATCTCCTGAACAATACTGTTTTTGTTCACGTTCAACTCTTTAAAATTTCAAGCAAATCTGGTTTCTGTTTGTCTTCACTTAACTACACAATGAGCCACCAAATAACCTTGCAGGGAGCTACTGACATTTTTCAGATTTGTTGTAATTCTGAACCAGATACTTGGACCGTGCGGAATTTCAGCTGCATATTTTCTGTGCCAGACACGTGTCAACTCTCTCCGTTCTCCTTTTGGTTTGTTTATAAGCTGTATTGCGACAAGTGTCTAAAGAGAAACAGCAGAGAGCTGTATGCAGTTAGCTTCCCTGTCAGTATTTATCTTCCTTATGGCCTCAAGACGCCTGTGGAGGAACAACACAAAGCAATTCCAACCAGCACAGATGAAAGATTGCAGAATGCTTGCAGTTCTTGGGGAAAGCTCCTTCACGTTCTGTAACCGTCTTTCCTTGTGTGTGTTTTTTTTGAACAGGCTTGAAGGTTGAGGTCACACACTGCGGTCAGATGAAGAGGAAATATCGTGTGTGCAATGTCACGCGCCGACCTGCCAGCCACCAAACGTAAGCGCCGTTCCTGATGTCATCAGTTTGTTTATCTTCATATGTCCGCTTAGCAAATATTGTATGTTTAGTGTAGTGAAACAATACCTCCTTAAAAATATGATTATATGTGATGTTGGTCCTATATTCCCCTCCTGTAATGTGGATTTCTGTGCTTTTCGCCCGTATTTTTCATTTACAGGTTCCCCCTACAGCTTGAGAACGGCCAAGCCATGGAGTGCACAGTAGCTCAGTATTTCAAGCAGAAGTACAATCTGCAGCTCAAGTATCCGCATTTACCCTGTCTGCAAGTGGGACAGGAACAGAAGCACACCTACCTTCCCCTGGAGGTGAGAAAGGCTTTTTTTAATGCTTAAATATCATAATTAGCCTTCTATCACCAATGGCCACTTTTTCCCCTTTTTTTTTTTTTTTTTTTTAATTTCCTGATGTTGTCTCTCTTATCTCAGTGTTTTTGTTTAATTAATGACATGTTTCCTCCTGCGTCGCAGGTGTGTAACATAGTAGCAGGCCAGCGCTGTATCAAGAAACTAACAGACAACCAGACATCCACCATGATCAAAGCTACAGCACGCTCAGCCCCCGACAGACAAGAAGAGATCAGCAGACTGGTGAGTGCTGTTTGTTTCCCTTTTGGGGTGGGAGTCAGAAAGGCAACTGGAACAGCTGGTGTTTGGTGTATTTTTCTCTGACTATCTGTAGTGTTTCAGTCAGATTCACTGATTTTGATCTCAGTGATGCGTTTAAATGCTGAATATGAGAAATTTCTAAGATAATTCAGCTTTTTGTCTGTTCTCCCACATCCATCATCAATTCCTCCTCCTTTCTAATCTCCTCTTTTTAAATTTTTTTTTTTTTACCCAGGTCAAAAGCAACAGCATGGTCGGGGGCCCGGACCCTTACCTGAAGGAATTTGGCATTGTGGTGCACAATGACATGACGGAGGTGACAGGGCGTGTCCTCCCAGCACCCATGCTACAGTATGGGGGCCGGGTGAGTACAGACACAGGGAGGGACTGTGGCAGGGTGAGTACTGGGCAGGGGCCGCGCTCTGGAGGCGCAAGCCTGACGGGGAACACACAGGGTGGGGGGCATCAGAGTGAATGTTGGGACATAGGGGTTTGTTCCAGGTTTGCAGAAAAATGAGACAATCTAGTTTTTGATAATAATTGATTACATTTTGATCAGATTGGTGAAACAATGGATTTTGAGCCATTGAAATTAATCAAACTTTCAAATACTTTTTAAGAAAGGGGCTGCTGTTTGAAGCAATGTAGTCGATCAGTAGATTGACAGAAAATTAATCAACTATTTTGATAATCGAATAATCATTTTTAGTAATTTTTTTAAAGGAAAAATGCTAAACTTTTGCTGGTTGCAGCTTCTCACATGGACTGTTGATCGGACAAAACAAGACATCTCATGAATCAATAATGGAAAATAATCGTTAGTTAGTTGGTATGAAATCACATGCAAATTTGACTTAACTAGATTTTGACTTAAGCAGACCCTGAACTATCCCTGTGTTATAATCCTGTGGTGCATCTCAGCAGTCTCTTAAATGTGCATCTCTCAAATACTCTTTTTTTCCTCCACTGAAACGGCTTTTAAGCACATAAATATCAGAATGCTTATAGACGAGGGCTTTGAGATGATCCTGTTGCGTTCACTAGTGTCTGTGGAAGTGGAGGGAAGGAGATAAGGGGATAATCATTGTGGACTGCTGAGATTCACCCACTGAATCTCACATCAGCCATTAAGGCGACTACAGCCATAATACATTTGGAGAGAACTAAGAAGATTAGATAATGCATGCAGAAGACAAGTAAATATCATTTTTTTTTTTAAAAAACAGTACAGACCTTTGACACCAAAGCACAGCCTGGTTGTCAGGTGGCTGAATTGGGATTCAAGGATTGTGTGTAAGGGGGGAAAAATGGATGTGCTACCAACAGGAAGACGATAAGACTCGTAGTCACCCAGCATTAATGTAAAAGATTCATTTTTACTTTTTTAAAGCCTGTAGAGTGCGAATTTCTCTCCCAACTGTAAATGAAAAGGTTAATATAAATACTACACAGGCTGGAATACGACACCCAATTCAGAGGCAGCGTTAAATGATTCTGCTAAGATGAGATGAAACGTTAATGATCCCTGTGGAGAAACTGGTTTTAGTGTTTGGACAGATTTTTTTTTTTGTTTTGTTTTGTTTTATTTACAGTTGTTCTTTCATTGTTTTTAAAGCAGATTGCTGCTTGGAAAATGCTCTTACGTGCCAATGCCAGGCTTAAATCCAACTGTTGGCTGCCTGAACTATATATTGGTTAATTTACCTAAGAACCTATCGTACTACACTCTCTCTGAATGGCTTGGCCTATTGCCTGCTGGGATATCGAGTCTAATCGGCTTCCAGTGAAATGCTCTTAAATGTAGACTGACTGCTTTTCCCATTTCATGCTGATATTGGCTTACATACAGTTGCATCAAAGTATTCTCAGAAATAAAGACAAATACTCCCTATGCACAACATTCAAAATGGGAAAGGCAACAGTCTGGTTCCTCTGTAACATGCACTGTGATTGTTGTTGTTTTTTAATAATTTACCAGACACTTTAAAATCTGAAACTTAAAGATTTTTGTGACAATCTTGGAAAGAGGTGGAGAAGCTCTTAACTTTTCCTGGCACACCACTCTCAAGAAGGTCATTGTGGTCACTTGTTTTGGAGAAGAAAAAAAAAAAAAGCTCTTAATGGCCTTTGGTGAATCTTGTTAACTTAATTGAAAGCCACTACCCTTTGAAATTGTATTCTCAACCACACTTCAAGTAGGGGCACTCACCTAATGATGTACATGCAGAACTTTTGTTCTGTAGAAGAAAGTGTGGGGGGAAAAAAAGAAAAGAAAGTAATTTGTCTCCTACAGTCTGTCCTGAGCATTTCTCTCTTCCAAACAAGCCTCACAATGTATAGCACAGAATATGGATGTCTGTGCAGATTCATGCTGAAAAGAGTGCACTGGTTTAATATTAAACCTCTTCAATGCATCATAACAACATCATAATACAGTAAAACTGGTGTCAAACCAGTCTGAAGCCTTTGAATGTGTGTAGAATAATCTGTCTGTTAGTTGTATTATTTTTAACTGTATATGGAAGGAGAATAAAAGTGTGGGTTGGGCTGTAATACCTTTTGTATTGGCTCATCCAATCGGGGGGTTGACTAAGAGAGTAGGGACTCTCTCCGCAGAATAAAACCGTGGCCACGCCCAATCAGGGCGTGTGGGACATGAGAGGGAAGCAGTTCTACGCTGGCATCGAGATCAAGGTCTGGGCTGTGGCCTGCTTCGCTCCGCAGAAACAGTGTCGAGAGGACCTGCTCAAGTGAGTCACAGACGTTAACTGTCACGTTGTGGCTTGAGGATGAGACTTGAGAAAAAAAGGCCCTTTTTCAGACAGAGGGGCTGCATAAAGGGCCAGTATAAGATAAATAAGAAGCATTTTTTTTGAAACTGTAAATCATTCCAAGATATTCCAGGCTAATCTGCATTTGCCTTGTTTTTATCAAATATTTCTAAACGGTCTCTGCTGATGCTTGTATACTGCTGATTTCTGATGAGCTTGTCATACTTTTTGATAGGAGCTTCACTGACCAGCTGCGAAAGATCTCAAAGGACGCTGGGATGCCCATTCAGGGCCAGCCATGTTTCTGTAAATACGCCCAAGGAGCGGACAGTGTGGAGCCCATGTTCAAACACCTCAAGATGTCTTACGTAGGTCTGCAGCTGATTGTGGTCATCCTGCCTGGCAAAACACCTGTCTATGGTAAGAAATTGATAATTTTGCATTATAGTGAATGAGAACAAGGTTAAAAGCTTTTAAAATGAGGATAGAACAAAGAAAAAAGGATTTAAACTTTCATTTTTGGCCTTTTTTTTTTTTTTTTTGTGATATTAATTTTGGTCACCTCTGTCTCCTCCTCCACAGCTGAGGTGAAGCGGGTGGGAGACACCCTCCTCGGCATGGCCACCCAGTGCGTCCAGGTGAAGAATGTAGTGAAGACGTCCCCACAGACCCTCTCCAACCTCTGCCTCAAGATCAACGCCAAGCTAGGAGGCATCAACAACGTCCTGGTGCCTCATCAGAGGTCAGCAAGAAAATACAGTTTCCTCATTTGAGTCCAGATGGGAGGCTGGAATGCTTTTTTGGCTTTGAATGTTGTAGTTGGGTTAGATGCTTCCTGAATACAAATAGTCCCCTGGTAATCATATGATACAGAGAAATATGAGTTGATTTTGCAGTTGTCATTTAGTTTGTCTGGTACTTAAACTCAGAGGATCTTTAGGGATAAGATTGTCTGTCTGTTTTATAACTTAGTATAATGATATTTGCATCTTTTCTCACATTTTCTTCATTGTCGTGCTGTTTTTGGTCTTGGAATTAAATGTGAAATATGATGTACAGGTCTGTGATGCAGAATCTTTGTCTTTTCTTTGTTTGTCGGTCCTCGCCTGGTTCAGGCCCTCCGTGTTCCAGCAGCCTGTCATCTTCCTGGGCGCTGATGTCACACATCCTCCAGCAGGTGACGGGAAGAAGCCGTCCATCGCGGCGGTGGTGGGCAGCATGGATGGCCACCCCAGCCGTTACTGCGCCACAGTGAGAGTCCAGACGTCTCGACAGGACATGTCCCAGGTAACTTCTGTACGTATGTCGATCACTTATTAGTGAGACATTTGGATTTTCATTCTGTTGACAAACTGTTAATTTGTACTCATTAAGTTATTTCTAAAAGTAAGTAAGAGTCTGATAATAGAGATATGTCCATAAAACAAAGTTTGATGGACACTTAAACTTCAGTTTCTTAGAGTTTTTAAGCCTTCGCACCAGCAACAGCCGCGGCCAGAGGCATTATGTTTTCAGGTTGTCCGTCCGTCCGTCCGTCCCACTCTTTTGAACGCGATATCTCAGGAACAACAAAATTTCACACGTCTAATAGGATAAAATGATGAAGTGATGACATTTTATATCCCAAAGGTCAACTTCCCTGTGACATTGTAATATTCTGCAACAACACTTTTCTGGCCATTATTCAAAGCCGTAACTCAGGAACAGAACGGGAGATTGTGCCCATATTTCACATATTTCACATTGTCTGATACTGAATTGGTGACACTAATCTTGAGTTCCCACCTTGAAACTGTGGTGATTATTTAGATCTTCTGTGCTGCCGGGTTGAAGTTGTGTGTGAAGCGTCCAACGTTTTAGAATTTATAGCTTCTTCTAGCAGCAACATCCATATCTGAAGCATCGTCTGCTGTCATGAATCAGCTTTATTGGGCAAACATGTGAACACATACGAGGAAAATACACTTAAAACCTTATTAAATTCCTTCAAAGTCTTCACTACAAACATTATGAGTCTAGACAGACATGGATGTAAACTGCATCTTGACAACCGTGAGGCTGTATTTCTAGTTGTTAATGGTTTTCTCCTTCTTTCTTTCCTCCTCCTCTTTGAGTCTAAACCATATTTTTTATTATCCCTCCAGGAGCAACTCTTTAGCCAGGAGGTCATTCAAGACCTGACCAACATGGTGCGGGAGCTGCTCATCCAGTTCTACAAGTCCACACGCTTCAAGCCCACACGCATCATTTATTACCGTGGCGGTGTGTCGGAGGGACAAATGAAACAGGTGAAATATTGGCTGTATTTTGCAATGTTTAACCAAGTATTTGCTTCTCTGTTCAGCTTTTTCCTGCCATATTTGTGGTATTTTAGAATGTAGTCCCAACTTCAGTATTATAACTTGCTGCCAGATTTTTTTTATTTTTTTTTAATGAATGAGTTTTAATTACATGATTTAAAAGAATAAATGGTTGAATTTTGAATATAGCATTACATCTCCTGTAAGTATGTATGTTGCATAAGAAACCTTTCAAGTGTGGGTGTCTTTCTGTGTAATTTCAGGTTGCATGGCCGGAGCTGATAGCAATCAGGAAGGCATGTATCAGTCTGGAGGAGGATTACAGGCCGGGCATTACCTACATTGTGGTTCAGAAACGCCACCACACTCGTCTTTTCTGCTCTGATAAGGCTGAGAGGGTCAGTTGAAGTTCACTCTGCCATAATGTTGTCATATTGTATAGGTTTCTGTTTTTAAACACAGTATTGTGAGTCTTATCTGTCGGTCGCCCCCTGCAGGTTGGGAAGAGTGGTAACGTCCCAGCCGGCACCACAGTGGACAGCACCATCACACATCCGTCCGAGTTCGATTTCTACCTGTGCAGCCACGCTGGGATCCAGGTGAGGTTTAGGAGCTCAGACACTGAGTTTTACAGATGGTGCTTTCACAAAAGCTGTGCGGCAAATTAAATGTTTCAATTTGAGAAGAAACCAAATGCAACTCTTGCAGTGTGTCCAGCTCTCACACAGCAGATACATTGCCAAAATGATGACAAATTCAACAACAAGAATAAAACTGGTCTCATTCAGATTATTTTTTAGCTTTTGAAATGGAGTAGGCATTTGGGAAATACAAACTTATGGTTAAAACCCATAATTGCAGTGGAAAATGTTTCCAAAGGTACGGCTGTTTTGCTCTGCGGTTACCATAAGAGTTATGATGCTTAATGAGAACAAACTGCATGATTGGGATGCTTCTTTGACCCATCAGATTGTTTGTCTCAAACTGGCTGTTACTTCAAGTAATACGCTGCCCACAATCGTTCCAGTATGAAACACTTGTCCCGTGTGAATTTAAAACATAGCAGTAAAACATGGCTTCAAACAGGCACATGGCAGCAGTCACTACGGACTGCTCTGTTGGCTCACTCGCTTCCTAGCTTGATGCTGCAGAGTGTGCACAGTATTTATCTGAGAAGAATCGCAGTGTGAGTCCAGCTCTGGAAAAAAAAGAGAGGTTTTTCTGTGTTGCCCAATAACACCCTCTTATTACAGTCTCTGTGCAAAAGAACTGTGAAGTTAACATATTACATGACATTATCCACGCAGCACTGACATATTACGTGTTACGTCCCATCTGCCCTCAGGGAACCAGTCGTCCCTCCCACTACCACGTCCTGTGGGACGACAACTGTTTCACGGCCGATGAGCTGCAGCTCCTCACCTACCAGCTGTGCCACACCTACGTCCGCTGCACGCGCTCCGTCTCCATCCCAGCACCGGCCTACTACGCCAGACTAGTGGCTTTCCGCGCCCGCTACCACCTGGTGGACAAAGACCATGACAGGTAAGGCGGGCCTGCATCTCTCTGGTTCCAGCTCTAGAAGGAGAATTAGCTCAGATGTGGCTGCGTCTGAGTTAGACCAAACCTAGAGGGATAATGCATCTTTGCAGTGTTTGACAGTGTTTAAAATGCCTTCACTGATTGTCCTGATAGGATGATTATGGTTACACCACTAGACCAATTTTGGTATCAAACAGATACAGTTATGCGTCATCAGACCACATATTGTGACTGTTCTTGCGATCGCAGGACATGCAACTGATGCTGATGATATTGTTTAGAAAAGGCACTCAGGGTCACATATTTTTAATATGGTCCTTTCTCTGCAACTGAAAACTCTGGTAACTTGTGGCTGTTACGCTGTTGATATGAGACATTTACTGTGGGGCCAGAGACTAGGTGTTAGATAAAATATAGATCCAAGCTTATACCTTTTGTAACCTCTCCTCACTGGCTTCCTTTTAACTTAAGAATTTGTTATAATATTTTAGTTTTGACTAAGACATTACATGTTCAGGTGCTTCAGAGAGCTACAATCAATGCAAAGACAGGACCGAAAGCTCAGTAGATTGATTCTATGCCAGTAGAGGCAAGAAAGCCACTTACCTACCTACCTGTCAGCTCCTGATTCTTATTTTGATCCCTGTATTTCCTGCATTTTTCTTGTGCTAACATAATTCCTGGAAAAAGTCAAATGAAATCCTGCCTCTCTCTGTCTTACAGTGCTGAAGGCAGCCACGTGTCGGGCCAGAGTAACGGCCGGGACCCCCAGGCGTTGGCCAAGGCAGTTCAGATCCATTATGATACCCAGCATACCATGTACTTCGCCTGAGCTAGCGAGCACGTCAGCCAGTCCACCCGCGGACTCCCTTCTGTCTTTTTATCTTTTTTTTTTTTTTATTTGCCAGTCTCTCTCTCTCTTTCTCTCTTCTTCTCCCATATCTTTCTCTCCTTGTAGTCTGTCTCTTTCTCTTCATACTCACTCTACACTTTCTGAATCTGCACCAAAGCGGCTCTTGGACAGGGGAATCTGCTGTGTCCCGATGTCCAGCAGCTTTTATTTCACGGAACAAGCTCCAACCAGCGTTCCCAATCGAGCCGTTGTTCTAACCAGCAATCCAGCACTGCAAACCCCCGAGGGTTTCCAATGCACAGAAGAAAAAAAAAAAAAAAAACAAACGAAAAAACAAAAACAAACCATACACACATACTACAAGTTGAGCCATTATTTTGTGTTTGTTTTTGTTTTTTCTATTTGAATGTCTGCACTCTTGTGTTTTTAAGATACACTGAGCAAGGGAGTGGATTGGCACAGTCTGTGTCAGCGCAGCTCTTTAGCTCTCCCAGCTAAGCAGGACTCTTATCTACTTTTACCTCAAAGCCCTTTTGGGCAAAATCTGTCACAAGGTCTGGGGTTTATTGGGTGGCGGGGAGGGAACTCTACATGAAGAGATGGAGGGGAGTCGACCTTTTGAGAATGATATATATATTTTTTTCCTTTTTATGAGCGTGTGTTTTAACTTTTTCTCCTTCACGGTCTTTTACAAGCGAGGTGATCTGGGTGTCCATGCCCATTACTACTTTCCTCCCATCTTGGCAACGAATACGCAAGTCTGTATGTGTGTAAGTGTGTGTGCATCTCTGTATATACGTACATGTACTGCTGTTTGTGAGTGTGTTTGTGTGTGCATGTGTGTTTCATGGCAGGCCACTGAATTGTAAAGGGAAATCAAGGAGATAACTGCTGTAAATTCCTCAGATTTGTTGTTTTTATATTCACACATACAGTACATATAAACATATATTTACATCTATAGAGCAACTTTGAGACATATGACTTAAACAGGCCTCACAGAGGCCGGTGTGGGTATTTGTAGCAGTCCTGGGTCGCTTATTAACTGAAATGATTTAAGTAACATTTTGAACGCGACGGTGGGATTTGCACCTTTGAGAGCCAGCAGTTCCTTTTGTGCTTCAAAAGATCATTGAATCCCAGGAAGTAACTTAATCCATTTCAAGTAGTGGGTGTAGCCAGGTCTGACGTGTAGCAGTAGTAACCGTGGTCTGGCCTGTGACTGGCTCAGCATTGGGACCTGTTGAACGGCTGAAGGCATTAAACACAGAGTTTGGTCTTATCCGCCTTGCTATCTGTGAAAAGCAGGATCTTATTTTTCTTTGGACCTGATTATCTGAAAGATTATATGAGAACACTGTTGGACGTTGCTTTTCTTTTTTTTAAATTTTTTTTTTTTAATGGTAGTTTCAAAAGGCCGGAAACCAACGTAGTCTTTTGAGGTCTCCTTTGCTAATACTGGCCAATTCATTGCACTGACCCGGGATGCTAGGCAAGCAACAGAGGGCACTCTCAATCTCTCTTACCTTTATGCATTTATACATACGAATCAACAAAGCAGATTTGTAAAAGTTTAATATAAGATGTTTTGTGGTTATCTTAAAAAAAAAAAAACTGTTGTTTAGAATTAGTAGTTTACCATTGATGTTGTTGTTGTTGTTGTTGTCAATGTTGTTACTATTGTGATGAAATTTTAAGGTTGGCAGCAAAGCCAGTTATATAGTTACTAGTGCGACTTCAGGAATAGACTTCAGTTGTTGAGCTGCAGGTTAAAGGGGTAGAGCTTTGGGTTGGAATTTTTTTGTAGCATTTTGGCTAATGGTGAGAAGACTTAAGCCCCAGGATGGATGAATTCATGCTTCCTCTGTAGGTTCTGATTTGAGTAAAGGTTAGAGGGAGATTCGAGATACTGTGTAGCACTCCCGACTGGTAAAAACAGATCTGCCGCTGTGCATCACTCAGCTAGTATCGGTTTGGTTTTGATCAGATAGATGGAGACAATCAGGGATTGTAATCAGATTGAACCTAGATTAAGGGATTTGTTAAAAAACGGTTTGCGATAGGCAATGAGTTGAATTTTTAGACTTTTTAAAAAAGGTTTCTATTACTCTGTGTGTATTTGAAGTATACCCATCTTAAAGTCTCTGCTATTTAACAGTGTTTTCATATTTTTATGCATTTTTAACACTGGATTAAATGAATTGACAATAAGCATAAGCACTGCCCTGGGACCCCGTGTACAAACACTCGGCAAACTGTTACCATGGACACTGTAGTAACATCACCGGATGTGCTGTGGTGACAGTTGCACAAGTGGCGCCCCCTGGTGTTGTGATAGAATAATGACGATGTAGGACAGAGGGTTAGGAGAAACAGTCGACGTGCACGCCTCATCAGGAGGGGACAGCTCAGTGAAAACCCTTTTGTAATAAACCACCCGTAAAGCAGCAGGTTTACTATGAATGAGTTTGAGCACCTGCCTGTTGAAGGCGTGGGCGTTGGCCACGCGCAGAGAAGCAGAAAGTGGAGAAGGCAGGGGATTTCGGGAGGGCGTCGTCCAGGCGTTGCATGCAATAAGTTTCACTCCTCGTTTAAAGGGGGCAGATCACGTGCACTAGTCTCACCAAGCCAACTGGGCTGTGATTGAATATTCATCTGGCATCTCTAACGGGGGGGGGGGGGGGGGTGATTTGATGTTTTAAATCTTATATTTGATCATTAAACTCCAGTCAGATAAATGATCACCCCCTGTTTTGTAACATGACATTGCAAAGCAATATTAACCCAGTTCCAGTTTTCAAATGTGGAAAAACAAAGCTATAATTCTACTCATTGTGGTTGTTGGTCTACTCTCGCTATTGTGTCTCTGTACTTTTTATTTTTTTTAAAAAAGTTTTTGTTTATTTCATTTGCTTGTATCAATCAGTGGGAATGTGCATTTGGTGGAATAGTTATGTAGGCTTTAGACAATTTTCTTTTAAGTAACAAAATGTAGACTTTGCTCGCCTGCATGCCTGAGTATTGTCCTTTTAAAAAAAGAAAAAAACATTTTGGAATCATATTTATTATGAGAAAGAAAAAAATATAAATGCTTTTTTTGGGTAAATGTTTATCAATTTAGTGGGACTGTTTTTAGGCTAGCAATATTTGTCCAGTCTCTCTAAGGTGTATTTTAAAGATTCCTACACAAATGTCAGTAATTTGGGAGGTACAAGCTGTTTTCTGAGGTGGGGGGGGTCTGCTCTTTGCGTCGTGTTCAAATTCAAACGAGGTACTTTCTTCAAACGTGGACCCGTTAAAGAACCGCAACCCCTCTCCTCTTTGCGAGGTTACTCTAGCGAGCATCCATTTTTGTCTCCTCGTTCCTGATTTGTACCTGCGGCCACGCCTCTTGAGGGGGGCTCTCCTGTCTCCATGGCAACTCTGCTGGCCCCTCACAAATGCACTTCCTCTTTGTGAAGGGGTCCCCATGGCATCTACGGAGCAGGATTACCTCTTTTTAACCTTTTTAAAAAAAAAAATAAAAAAAATATCCATAATTCTTTCTGTGCCCCGATAGAAAGAGAGCATGAATTATTTTTAAATTCCTCTCACTTTGATATATTGTTATATCTTAACGGATTTGTAATTTGACATTGTGTATTGTGTATTTTTATTTCATTTTCCCTCTTTGGTTCCTTTTTTGGGGGTTGTTCTAGCTCTGCTCTTTCTTTTTTTTTTTTTTTTTTGTCTGCTAGTGGTCTCTGAAGCTGTGTGTGATTGTCTAATAGCAATAGAACCATAGAATTGGAACGTTCCGACTCTGTGAATGAACGGAACCCTTTCTGACAGTTGTAAAGGGGCGGGGCATGTTCCGGCCCCGCCCCCCGCAGAGGGCCATTCTCTCGCTGTTATTGCTATTATGTGACATGTTCAAATACATTTTTTTTTTTTTTTTTTTTTTTTTTTAGCCTGCAGGGAATTCTTGTGTTAATGTGCAAAGTAATAAATTGGTATTTTATGCCTATAATATAGATCGTGTGTTCTCGTCATTGATGGCCAATATACTGTATAGAGCTAGTTCACCAATTAACACAAAGGCCTCTATATACATATATTTTGTCACTAGATGGCATTCTTTGCCAAGGTAAATGGATGACACTAAAACATTTATGATGTGGCCATTTCCTCACCTAGATGGTCATCTGAGAACAGCTGAATGAGGAATTAAGATATCAAAGTACATTAATGGGGTTTTTTCTTATCACCTAAGGTTAAATATAAGAGATTTAAAATTTGGCTTACTGTGTGTTACCAATGTTGATGTTTAGTACACCCATGCCACAGCAGAGAATTTATTTAAAATTCCTTTTTACCTTTTTTTTTTTTTTTACACTGCTACAGTCCTAAAGGCCTGGTGATCTCAGGCTATGCAACAATATACAGGACAGTTAAGAGTATGTAATATAGCTCAGGGCCTGGTCTAACCATGTGAAGTCCTAAAACAGTAATTGTACACTCAATCCACTTTTTTGAGTGAGTAAATTATATGTACACTACAGTCACTTTCTTGCAAACATCAACGCATTCTGTAATTTCCCCAGGCAAAATTACTGAATTACAAGGCAACTTTGATGCATATATTTATGGAGATGCAGGAAATGTAAGATAGTTGTTAAAATAACATTTTAAAAAAGCGCAAAAACAAAACTAACAAAAATAAACATACATATTATGAAAAACAGCTAAATCAAAATGGCATTTTCAAGCTTTTGCTAAAAAGTTTGCAGCTCTGGGGTATTTATTAAACATAGTTAAATAATAAGTACTGTATTGCCATTAATGTTGAGAAAATTTGAACATAACTTTTAATTTATAATTTAAATTAATGGGCTACATTAAAAAAAAAAAAAGCAGGATTATATAAATTCATTAATCAACTGAGATATTATATCCCACATTTGTCCATAATTATGTGCAACTAAACATTCAATATTTTAATTAGATTTTCCATTCAGGTCTTTATGAAGGTATCAGTAGCTAAACATTTACATGATAATTTATTGACTTTTCCCACCTTGCTGTGGCTGTTGTGATGCAAACCTTCCAGATCAGCTGGTATGATCAGCAATGTTGAATTGGGTGCCTCCAAAATCACTATTTTTGTGTTTCCAAAAAGGACCAACATTTTATCATCATATGTGATATTGAGTTGCATTAATACAAAAATATAGTTACATTGAAATCTAAAATGTTTTTTAACTGTGTATTTAAGGCTACATGAGTGTAGTGTATTTTCACTACAATCCTGTATCTTACTTGTGCTCCTGTAGGCAAACGCACACATCTGTCTGTTTATTCATTCACACTGGATAGCCATCATTGGTATGTGTCACCTTCCCCTGCCTCCCTTTGTGTATCATCCTCTCTCCTCTCCCGTTTCCTGTGTCCTGGCTTGTTGTCATGACCACAGTTACCAAGGAGAGCGGGGACTACAGAAGAAAGGAAACCTGAACCATAGATCTCGGTGCCATGATATTTAATTCATCGGCACAATGTTGCATCAGGGTTCAATGTAATGCATGTTGAGCGAGATCAGTCTTGGGTAGAAGAGAAACTTCTGAATATGAAGACAAAGAGCTGCTGTCAGATCCGTCTGTTGCATACAGGATCTGATTTTTTTTTTTCCCCTCTAGCTGTTTATCTGGCAACATATTGGCCATAAATATGAGAAACGTCACATTAATTTCACCTTATTCATGTTTCAACCAAAATTTAAATAAATATAACTGGTAATTTAAATGAAACAAAGATTAAACCAAAAAGTGAGGTTTGGTAATCCATCAGAATTCAGGCTTTTGTCATTTTTTTTTCATTGTCCAAAAGAACCTCATACTACAATAGAGACTGACTTTTTACCTGTAACCTATATATTTTCTCCTGTGGCTTTTCAGCATTTTAGCCAAAGTCATTGTTAGAGAAAAAAAAAAACTACGTCCCCTTTTGTAAAGCTGTTTCTCCCTTTCATTGCCCAGTCTGACAAAAAAAGGCAACTGAAAGCTTATTTTTTTTGTGAAAGCTCTTTAAAATGCACGCGAGTTTGTGTGGTATAGACTGAAACAGAGAGTGTAATCCCCATTGTAGAGGCCCCCACATGTCGTCTTTGTGTTAACTGATCCACCTACAGACACCACTCCATCCCCGTTCATCCATTCCTCCCTCATTTTGTTGTCTCACCCTCTTTTGCCCTCCCTCCTCCCTCCCTCCCGCATCGTTTTTTTTTTTTTTTCCTTCCTGGGGTTCAGTGTTGCTCTCACAACTGTCAACAGCGGTACTGAAGATGGGAGGGAGTGAACTGATGTTCTGCTTACCCAGAAGTCTGATTACGTGGCCCTGATTGTTATTTATACCCCTTGTTGGAACCGGATTGACCCATTTGGGCTGCGCTGGAACCAGAGGAAGCAGTTGGGGGGGGGGAGGGTGAAAGCCTGGCAGCAGCTGAAGTCTGAAGTGGCCTCATTCAAGGCTTGGACCCCCGTGTGCTTATTGTCAACAAGGAGACACTTCAGCTAGCAACCGCAGCAGTGTCTAATGACGAGTTCTGCTGGCTGTTTTCCTCTGGAAACCTTTGCTTTTTTTTAGAGGTACAGACACAGATTGAAAAGCCTGTCTATTAAGGCTAGCACACCAGAGGAAGTTTGATGTGGATCTTTGGAAAAACCTTTTCAAATAAGGGATTGGAATAACATGTTTTGACTGACTCTTAAAGCGGCTGATTGTTCGTCTCTACCGGATGTTTGTTTTATTTATTTTGTGAGGACTTAAACGTCAGATTTCTGTCAACAAAGTGGCAAAAAGCTACGCCACTTTTTATCTTGTGTAGTCAAGCATCACTATTTTCAACCGTGCCGTGACAAGATACACTCATAGCAGTGTCGGTGGCTTTGGATCCAAGTATCAGGTGATATCAGTCTGCTCCATCTAGGTAAGGCTACACCAAACCAGGAGAGTGGCACTGAAATACACAGCAGCTCAACAATCAACCTCCTGGGGCTGAACCAGAGGTGAAGACATAGAACCACTTCCACAAAAAAAAAAAAAAAAAAAAAAAGCCTGGTTGAGATCCGTTTCATCCACAAGGGCCGGGACTGTGCTGGCTCTGAAGCCTCATCGATCCTGCAGCTGCAGGCTGCCACAGGTGGCTGCACAGGTATTGGATACTCAATAATGCATTGACTCAAACTCAGAAATGAAAAGGAGAAAGTGTGCGGGCCTCTGATGCTTTCAAAAAGGTGGATCACTATCACCAAGAGAAAACAGGAGATTACATCTGGATAACACAGCGAATGTGGAGGTGAAAACAGTGAGCAGATGTTGAAAAGGAAAAGAAAAAGAGAAGAAAATGGCTGCTGACAAAGTGACATTTCGGCAAAGACAGTAGGAAGCTTGGCCAAGCCAGAAAGGAAAGGTACAAGTAAACCAAAAGAGTAGACTTTGAAGACCAAAAAAAAAGGATAAAGAAAATAACAGGCAGCAAAAGAAAAGGTAGAACAAAAGAAAGGAACACTCAGAGGAAGCTGTTGGTCTAAAGAAGTGTTGTCATCATGGTGAACACTGGCATGCAGCTGATCAGCTTCACCTGTGCGGTGACCGGCTGGATCATGGCGATCGCAGTCACAGCCTTGCCTCAGTGGAAGGTCTCGGCCTTCATTGGCAGCAACATCCTGACCTCAGAGATCAAATGGGAAGGCATCTGGATGAACTGCATCTACCAGACCACTGGTCACATGCAGTGTAAGACATACGACTCCATGCTGGCCTTGCCTCCAGACATCCAGGCGGCCCGAGCCCTCATGTGTTTGGCCATCTTCATGGGCTGGCTCTCTTGCACCGTGTCCTGCTGCGGCATGAAGTGCACCACCTGCGCTGGGGATGACCGTCGGGCCAAGGCAGGTATCGCTCTCTCCGGCGGGGTTCTCTTCATTCTGACGGGCCTGTGCGTGCTGATTCCCGTTTCCTGGACTGCCAACACCGTCATCCAGGATTTCTACAACCCCAACGTGCCCCTCATGCACAAGCGAGAGCTGGGTCAGGCTATCTATCTGGGCTGGGCAGCTGCGGTTATCCTAATGATCAGCGGTGCTGTGCTGAGCAGCACCTGCCCCCTCATGGAGAGGGATGGCAGGTACCGCAGGGGCTACATAGGCCGGAGCTTTGCTAATTCACCTGCTTCAGCACCAGATCCCCCAAAACCTATCACATCTAATAGTGTACCATTGAAGGAGTATGTGTAGGAACAGCACAATGAGAACCGAAGGAGACAGTTGATGCTTTTCTAAATTTATTCTGTCCCAACTTTTAAGTCTGTGAATTTTAAGTTATGGATCATAAATTGGAGTCTATATATCTATTAAAATATTCTATCTAGATTTGGCTTATTTTGTATATCTCTTTGTAACGTTAAACTTGTCTTCAGTACTTTATAACATTCAGGTATGTTTGAAATTTGACTTTTGCTCCACTGTGATTTATAGTAGTGCCTGAAGAAAGCCTGTTGCCTTTATTGTCGAATCAACAAAAAAGACTTCATGAAAAGGTATGACTGTTACAGTGGCTTTAATGATGGCTTGTGTGGTGAAGATTGCGGTGATTATTCTCTGACAATGTCATTACCTCTCGATTTGTCACATAAAGCTTTGACTGAGTTTGCAGAAATCATAATTGTGAAATAAAACGAGTTTGTTAAACCGTGCTTCACTGATAATGTGTTTATCTTTATCCTTGTGCGTGCTGGTTTCTTCTTAAAAGTACATTTGGTTTGGGCCATTTTGACAATCACAGACAGCAGTGATTTTCACTGTAAGAGCATTCAAGTATGTAATGTCCTTCTCTGCTGATAGAGGCATCGCCTGATATGTAGCAAGTCTTCATTTTGAATTACCGTTTACAGTCAGGTGAATGCAGATGCAGATCTAACGACATTCTACCTGACTGCCAAATAAAATTCAGTCCTCATCCTAATATCCACAGCGAATACATCCATCTGAGGTTATTATAACAATCCCGCTCTTCTCTTCAAGCCTCTTCATAGAGATGATTTCAGATAAGCGGGAGAGAGCTCCACTCTGTTCACTGGGACTCCGAAAAGAAGGACACTTTGCAGAGTGTATCTGAAATTGAACAGAGAAGTAATTAGTTCACCTTCATATCTCTTGCTTCATAAATTACACATGCTATTACCACTGACAGCTACACACAGCAGCATGACAATGAAATAATCATTTACCTGTGATGCGGTCCTCTGCACCGGGAGACTCTAATGATTTCCATCTCTTGGGAGTAGATTCCAGAAGGGAGAGGTCGTCCGCTCGGAGCGTCTGCAGGAGAGTCTTCCTTCTCAGGAATCTGAACACATGAGTTGAGGAAAAAAAAAGACACACCAATGCAAATCCAAGCTAATCCAAATCTGAACAGTAAGGATACTGCTGTCGATAGTAACGCTCGGCATCCTGCAGCCACACCAGCATGTCGGCGGCTGACGGGGCTGTGGCCGAGCGCTCGGTTACAGTGAGGAGGTCCAGACTGTCTGTGTTCTGTTCGTACAGCTGGAAGACTGCAGAGAGCTGGTTACTGATGGCGTCTCTGACGGACTGGAGAGCAGACCTGAGGGAAAGAGGAAGAGACGATGAACAGATCGATAGTTTTGAGACATTACATTGATATGAATCTTTATTAAATGTAGGACTTATAATAGTGCATCAAGCGTGTTAATGTCCAAGTGTTGCAATTAGCATGTGGTAATTTGATTAATTGCAAATTTTCTGGGTAATACGCACCAATGCAGCACAATTTAAACTGAAACCTTTAGGCAGCTCCTGCATTTTTATCTAATCCTGATATCCTGTAATGTCAGGATGTCAAAATCTAGCTTATTTTTCTTACATACATCTCACACACCATCGCCGTTGAAAAGTGGTATCTGCCAGTGAAACAGGAGTTGTGGTAGTTCTGGAGAGATGTGAACAGTTTTTCCATGGGTGTACAATTAATGGGAACGTTCAGATTAATGTGAATAAATAAACTCTGGTTAGATCGCTGACTATCTTGAATGTTAGTTTAGCAGTTTGCAGTCAAGACATGCACGATATTACAGACATAATATGTGACTTCTATTTTATGGTGTTTAGCAGTATCCACTCAGTTACTTACATCTTTTCATTGAGTTTCCCAAGCACCGTGTCCGTGGCTTGTAAAAGTTTGAAACGCAGCCGTTCCTCCAGGTCTGGGAAGTCTCTGAGCGGTGTGTTGGAGATCTGGACGTTGGACAGCGCTCTCCACTGCTCTGCCAAGTTCCCCAGAGACCCCACGAGGGGGCTGCACTCGGACAGCACCCTCTTCCATACGATGTGGTTGTTTTCCAGACTCTGGAAGCTTTTCTTCAGCGCTTGTTGAAGTGATAGTAGCGCAGGTTTCGACATTTCAGGTGCCGATTTTAGACATTAGTTGACCCCAAAACGAGAGCGGCGTGTGTCTAATAAATGAATCCTTGTGTCTGGATTTTTTAAATTCCAGTTTAGAGCAACGGAGATGTCTGTAACCTTTAAAAGTGTAGTTATCTTATAGCTGCTAATAAAAATCACATTTCTACCATGTTGCTTGGACACCATTTTCGTTCTCCTGATGTAAATACTGACGTATAGTGCTACGATTGGTCGAGAACAATTCCGCCGTGACGCAAAGCAAACATGTGATCTGATTGGCTGACTTCGGATATTCGCTCCTCCCCGCGCGGAGATTTGAAAACCGCTTTGTAAAAGGAGAAGAAGAGTCGAGAGGCAGAGGGAGAAAAACATAATCAGGTAATAAATTGCTCATAAAGTATGTGTCACCAGTATAGAAATAAGTATTTGGTCGGTATTTGGTTGTTTTATGAAAAGTTTGTGCGTGTTAGTGAAACAAGCTACAACGCCAGTCAGCCAAATTGCGGGATAAATTTGTGATGTTGCTAAACGGACGTTAGCATTAACGTTAGCTCGATTGCTAGCCAGCCGCATGTCCGCAGTTTCTTTTTAAAAGGCAGGAGGCAATTAAGTTAGTGATATCCTAAAGCTACATAATAGTAAACGTACTGAAGGTATTTTGTGCTGTCAACTGTGAGTAAATTCAACTCTGTTTTTGCTGCTTATCCATGCAGTCATGGCTCCCAGGAAAAGAACCACCAAACAACGGAAAAACAATCCCAAGACGGCCAAGCTGGAAGCTTTTCTGGAGGATTTCGACATCGAAGGTGAATATGTTTTACTAATGGTTAAAGGATGGGTTCGCCGATTAGTCAGTTATAACTTATATACTGCTGGGTAATTTAATCTATTGCACTGCATCATCAACACTTGTCTTTTTTTTTTCACAGTAAAGACAAGAGTCCAGCAACTGAAGGAGAAGATGAACCAGCTGTTGAAAGATGTGGACAACAGCTACAACATGGCACTGATTAAGCTCCCCAAGGCAGTCAGGCAAATGAACTGGTTGGAATATTGCAGTAAGTTGCCACAAACCCTTTCACTCTAGTCTTAGGCCCTGTTCACACCTGGCATTAAAATGTGTCTTGAGTGATCCGAACACAAGTGGACAGCTCTAAGTACAGGTGTGACTGCACCCAGGATGCATTGAGATCTGATTGCTCAGACCACATTTGGGGGGGGGTCTGGCCAAATACTTTTAGTAGAGTGTATGCAAATGTGTCCTGGGCCACATTGAAGGACCACTACTCAATTGACGTCCTCTGCGTAAGTGAAAGTACACACTCATTTGCGTGCCAACGGTGCCATATTAAAATGTGGAACAACAACAAGAAGAAGCCACAACAGCAGGCGAAATGGATTCTCGTGGATGGAGTACAGATGAAACACGCTGTCTGATTTCCATTTCGGCTGAACAGTTTTGATTTTGCCCGTGTGCCGAGGTCTTTGAGGCAAACATCTCCTTCTTTCTAATTTCAGGCAGACTAGGCACGGGAAGTGCATTGCTGCCTCCTGCCAGTTTAAAAACAACAACGCATTCGGTCTTTGCAAACAGAAATGATGTACGTGTTTATTTGGATATAGAGCGGAGAAGTGAGATCCGATCACAAGTGGTCACTCGAGGCGCATGTGGAGACACATTCAGGTGTGAACAGGGCCTTATTAAACCCAAACTATCCTTATTCTGTGAACATTGTTTTAACATGTTTTGCAATTGTGCCACAGAGGCTTCATTAGGATTATATGTCTATCATTTTATAAACACATAATTGGTCTATAAAAATATAACTGCTGCTTTTGTAAAAAATGTTAAATCCATTGAACGCTTTAAAATGATCATCTTCACTACAGAGCAGTATATTCGTAAAATATACCTATCTCTCAACATCATATGAAAAGCATTTACCCCCCCCCCCCCCCCCCCCCCCCCTCTGCAGATTCTGAGAAACCAAAGTCACCAAAGGTGGATGATACAAAGGTGAGTTGATTATCTGTCTGTCTCATATCATGATGTCATGATTCACACTGTGTCACAGGTTTCAGATTCCCTTTGGCTTGTGCATGCATAGCCCGTGCTGTGTTAAACATGAAGTCACTTTTTGCCACCTACCTGTACCTGTATCAGTCACTCATGTCTATCTGTTAACAGAGAGAAGAAGAAGCGGCAATAGTTGAGAGTGTTGTGGCCGAGGATCACGCCGTCCTTCTAAAATCAGTCAAGAAAAGTATGTTAATAGTCATTCTGTTTTTTTTTTTTTAAGTTTTCTTAAATGAAACTCAATGTTAATATGATATTGAAAAAGCAATGCTTGTGGATTTTTTTTTTTTTTTTTGCATTTTGGGGTGCAAAGAAGGGATTTAATCAATTTATCTTGTGTCCAACCAACAGCGACAAAGAAAAAGGCTGGAGGCAAATCCAGTTCAGAGGATGAAAACACTCCGAGCACAGTGAGGAAGGTAGTGGCTGAATATGATTCAAGCACCCATAAGAGAAGCATAGTGCAACATAACTGATCATAAATATGTAGGTTGGATGGTATGAAATGTAATTTACGTACAGCCCTGTTGTGCTGTTTTAACCGCTTGTTCTTAATTCAGGGGAGAGCAACAAAGAAACCTCCAACTACCTCAAAAAGAGCAAAAGCACTGTCAGTCAGCAAGCAAAACACCTCCATCAGAAGGTGAGATTATTACTGTTTTTGTAATGTATTTTGTACTTCTTCAATTTGCATGTCTTTAATAACCTAATACCCTAATTGATATGATAAACATTTTCTCTGTCTGGATTCAGATCGACCAGGAAGCCCATGATCACTCCTGCCAGGAGCATGCTGGATTCTTCTCTGCTGATGGGCTCTACTCCCCTCGTCACCCCACGCTTTGACCCGAGGTAAGCATTATAGTTACATTAAGCCAGTTTTTAATCTTAAAGCACAATCTATACTTCTTGTTTCTGCAATTGAAAAATTGATGCATCATAAATTAGATTTTGCTACCAAAAATAGTACATTGACAGGCTCATAAGAAACCAGCTTACTCTGAGAAATTGGATTAGGCAGGAAATCGTAATCCCCTGGTCACTGTAAATCTGCATATATATGTAACAGGTCAGCAATCTGATTTCTCCCTTACCTTAGATTTATTTATTTCTGTAAACTTTAATTTTAGATGGATTTTGTATTCAATTACTTTGAATACAAGGGTGCAATGTTGTCACAACAATACTTTCCTCTGTCTGAAACCTTTGTAATGCACCTGCGCACATGTAAAAAGCCGATTAGAAACCCAGTTACGTGTTTACATGGCCAAGAAATCATCATTTCTCCAGGAGAAATCCGCCCTGAGAAACCGCGTTTGTCTAATGTCCTGCTGTGAGCCGGCAACCAGATTTCTCATGCAACTTTCAAGATATCAGGTTACTGTAGAAAGCCGACAGTGACGTGGCAACTGAAGTGCACAGACATGAACTGACTGAAATTCTGGCGGAGGGCATTCTAGGCAATGACAGGGAAACGTCTTTGCCCAAAAGAAGTGATGAATAAAGATATGAAAGCAAGATGCCAAACTGTATCTTGTCCAGTTGTGTTCTACATGTTACATGATTTCTGTTTTTGAAGTTCCAAAAAGTTTTTGTCAACTTGTCAAGTGATCTAGTGCAGAAGTAGAGCTCACTCTACTGTTAAGTGAAGGCTTGTGGCACACTGTGTATATATAATATTGCCAGACGGTGGATTGCCAGTGGCACTGGAGACTAAGCTAGCTCGCTAGCTTGGGGAGTTTTTGTTGTGTGCTCTTGTTTTTCTAAACAGGATACGTTTCACACAGTGCGGAACACATCTCTCACCATTGCAACCATCTTTTCCTCAGGCTCCCTAAGACCCCTGCCGTGAGAATTCCCCGCCACAAAGAGAGGGTCTACAGCATTTCCGTCAACGGCTCTCCCATTGCAGCAGGCAACGAGGACATTGTCATCAACGTCCCCATCGGCAACGGAGAGGTGAGTGCACAGGTGGCAGGGCTCAGACTTCTGGGTCCCACAGGAGAGTCTTTTATTGGAGTATTAAATTGCTTAAACCTGCAGTGCGGAACTTTTACATATAAATGAATGTTCGTTACATTCAAGCACTTCTAAACGAGTTCACCAAATGCTGATTAAGCCTATCACCGCCAGATAAATCTCTGTATTTCACAGCATACAGAGTTTTTAAATCTCATGTGGGGGACGACATTCCCACACTGGCCGTTTGGCCGTTAATTGTACGGCTCCTCTGGACAGTCCAAATGTTAAAGGACCGAATGGATCATATTCTGATAATGAAACGAGTCATTTCGCAGTGGTTGTGTGACGCTCAACAATTTATCCACCGTTTTGCAATTGCAACAGTAGGTTATGGCCAGTGGTGTGCTGGCTATCAGGCATACTGTTTTGGGACAAATCCCGGTGGGCAGGTGGACCGTCAAAACATTTTATCGGCCCTCTCTGTGTGCCTGTCATTCGGGGCGTGCATGAGAGCGTGCTGCACACCTGTGTCAGGCAATCACAGCCAGGCACCACCCTTTACTCTCACTGCCAGAAGGGGGAGACAAAAGTCCCGCACTCCAGCTTTAAAACAGAAAGGTATTCGCTTGAAAATGCAGAAATGGTTCACGTTCTTTTTTTTGCACTTTCTTTGGAGTCAGAGGAAATTCAATTAGGGGCCCATCATATTTCAAATTAGGGTCAATACAATAATGTCATAATATTTCTCTGTGGTCTGTATAATTGGGCTGCGTTTATGATGAGATGTGACCTGTGTGTTTTACTGATGGTGAATTTGCCGACCATTTGTCTTGTAATGTGTTGATTCAGAGTATTCAGCTGCTGGCCAGTCAGATGGACTCAGTGGATCTTTCACTACTGGATGAAAACGCCCTGAAGAGCATTCGGCTGTTGCAGGTATATTGATCACTTCTGTAGGACAACGTTTCTGTAGTGTCAGTATTTTATATATTTTTGGACACACCTTTATCATACTTGGATAAAAAAATATGCATGCAATAAACCTGTTTTGCCACATTATTTAGTGTAGCATTAGTTTTGAAAAATATACACGATTTAATTCTGACCTTGTTTTTTTTTTCTTTCTCTTCCTGACAGAATCGCCTCACAACACTGTGTGGAACATCAGAGTGATTTAACATTCTGCTGTTAACTTGTACAATACTTTTGAGAAATTTTATCTTTATTTCAAAGCTTTTCTTCTGTGGCATGGTATGACATTTTTTTTTTACTGATAGGGTTACATTTTAAAAGATATACAGTACGGTCTCAGACATTCGGACCCTGCTGTAACATACTCAAGTTCTTTAGAAAACTGTTTTGTCAGTATTTTTGTTTTACTGGACACGGTTTTCTTTAGACCAACATATTAACTGGAATTCACCCAGTTAATAAAAGCTGTCCAATGTATAAATGCGGGTTAAAAACTATTTTACTATTTACTACTTTTACTTATTTACTTTTTGTGTCTTCTACTGCTGTTGTACTGTTAGACTTAATTTGCGGGGGGCGTTCTGCCCAATGTCTGTCTCATTGCTTTTCCAGTCTTTTGTTCCTGTTGACCAGTCAGACATGTAAAGTTGCATCAATTAATGCAATTTCATACTTCATGTACATAGATCGACCTTTATGTCTGCAAAACTGATAAAGGATTTTGACACCAGCTTTGTGAGATGGTTTTATTGGAACTTGAACAGTATTTTTTCTGGGCAAATGAATCCGGTGTACTATTGTATAAATGCCAGTAGATGGCAGCATTTAACTACAGCAGTTTGTCTTCTCACTGCTTTGCTGTCCCACCGTCATCACCTCTCCTAGATATTCAAACTGTTGCCCACAGGAAATCCTTCAATTCAGACCAAAGATTGAAGAAATAAAAGCATGATTTAGGTTCCACTGCATATAAAAATAACTATCAAGATCTCTCAATTTGTTGTAAGAACCTTCTTGTGCCACACTTCACTGTTGAGCTTTATAAAGGACACAGTTGATGCTGTCTTCTTTGCTTTTCTGTGTAATTTTCCTTTATAGGCTGTAAACTTTTGCTTGTGTAAGAAGTTTCCTTTATCCTTTACTTTGTTTGCACAGAGAGACATTAGTGAATCACGTGACGTGCTGTTGGCAGGAAATGGCAGCCTGTCCCGCTGCTGGCACAGGAACCTGCACTCTGACCTTCGGGGACATCGTAACCCTGCCAATTAGAAGCTTTTTAAGCTTCGTTAAGCCTGATTCAGCTCGTTAGGGTTTCCACCTGGGACGGTGATCTGGGTCAGACCGGGGTCTCACCTTGGGCCCAGATAGACAATCATAACTCTTTGCGATTCTCACTGGATTCTCACGCATCATATGTTACCAAGCCACAGCATGGGAACTCTGTGCCCCGAGCTGAAACTGGGCCTGGTCCCCTCCATCTGTATCCATCTTCAGTGCTTTATCATCTGCCGTCTCTCGCTGTGCAAACTGTGTTGCAGAGCTAAAAACCAAACTCTGCATCCCTGCAAACGACAGATGTTGTGGTCAGCGGTGCGTGCAGTTCAGCTCCCTCGTTAGCAGCGTACTGAGCCCTTGCGCACCTGCTCTACATATCATAGAATTTTCCTAGTTTTGCCGCTGAATGGATCGGATCCTTTTTTTTATTCTCTAGGTGGGAGGAAAATTGCCATTTTGCACGGATGGCTTGGTTTTCAGTAAGCACGCAGGCAGTGGCGCAATGACAGGTGCGGTATGGATGGGGCGGATTTTGAGGTCACAGAGCAACACTGCTACATAAATCATCCACTGAGATGTTCTGGATGAGGGACTGGAGCCTGCAATAGTGGGAGGGAGAGACACAGTACAGAGATACTTCCACACTCACCAAGCAAGTCTGTTACAGAGTAAATTCTGCACAATTTTATATTCACCTGCGCAAGTGCAATGCAAAGAAAATTAGGGATTTATAGCAGCACTTTAATTCAGTAAAGTCATCGTTAAAGCTGCTCTAATCAATACTTTTATTAACTTATTAAATGACTACTTGTAATATGAAAGTGGTCGCCTGTCGTGACAAACTCAGAGAATTATCACCTCATCCTGCAGCTCTACAGAGCGTTTTAGTATCTTTTAGTTTAAGGCCTTCTCAGCAGATGTTATAACTCATCATACCAGGAAAAAGCACAGGTGCTACTAATAACATTAATGATGGTTCTGTTCTATTCAAAGTAAGCCATGATGGTGAACCAGCATGAACACCAGGATCCTGAAACTGAAGCAGCAAAATGGAATTCAGCCACCGTTCATTTTATTTTAATTTCATTTATACACCTGTGCTTTTTTTTGTATTTCTGAATCTGAGGTATCAGGAGTTTCTGACAGCTATGAACTGGTTTTTTAGCCACTTGGGACCAGCAGAAAGAAATTGTGAACACCGACATATCATCACCTTTGTTAAGTTGATATTAACAGTTGCTTATTTCCACATCCAGCAGTTACGGAGCAACATTATCAATTATTTGGAGTCGTGTTTCTGTCCACCTGGTGAATGTAAGTCCAGTATTCACTCTCTTTTAGCTCTGTTTTGGGTCTCTACCAACTCCTGAGGGAAATATCTGGCTCTGTAGCTGCTAAATGCTCCACTATGTTCACCAGCTAGTTGCTGTTTGGTGCAGAGCAGGTAATGTACAGTGAGTTTTTAGAGCTTCTTCTCTGAAAATAGCTGCCTTCTGCGGCCGAAAACGACGCTATAAAAGTGCTGAGAGTGAACCAAAACAGTAAAGTTGCAGCCGGACAGCTAAACAATGAGCTGAACCTCGCTATAAAGCTCTGTAAAGCTGAGGGGAGCTGCAGAGTCGCTGATAATTCTCTGTGGGATCATCACTATGATCGACGCCTCTGACATTACACACTGTCATTTGATGCATTGTTAATATAAAAAATATAGATTATCTATATTTTCGAATTATGCATGAACACTCCCAAGATTGAGAAACAAGATGGTTTCCTGTTCTTCCCATTCTGCCAACAGCATACATAACACCTTTACCATAACAACTTTATATGGTGGTAATATGTCAGTGTTGTGTTTACAGGTTGTTTCATTGCTTCCAAATGGCTGATACAGCCTCAAGCTCCCATTGCATTACATGAACAGTGTCTTTACCTGATCTTTTGTCCCCTTGTTCCACAGAGAGTCTCACCCCCCACCAATCCCATATCTGAGCTCCTAACCTTTATCATTTTGTATTCCCAAAATCTGTTATTATTAACACATGTGTCTGACCCACGAATGTGGTGTATTTCTCACCAAAGCTGTTCCCTCCCCAAACTGCTGGAGCCATTGGTTAATTGAGCTCTCAGACCTGGGGAAACTGCCAAATTTCCTGCCAAGACGAATGAACCTGGCAGAGGCGTGTTCTCCTAGTGAAATTAATTCTCTGGTGTGTCGAGGCCTCCTATAAATCCCATCCGTCAAGTGCTCCGCTAATCGATTTATTCACGTGCCCACACCTCCGTCTGCCACTGTCTCTATCCATACTGAGCCAGCCAGGGGTCAAGACTCATCTTTTACTAAGTTGGTTTGTCAGCACAAAGCAAAAAAAAAAAAAAAGTCACTGAATGCTTTGTTGTGTCTGCTTTTGGTGAAGTTAGGAGGACACAAGCTGACGGTAAAGTGAAGTGGCAGACGGGTGGAAGAGGTAAATGGGACCGAATGGCTCCCACATGATGCATTCTGGGCATGTGTTGGTCTGGTGGCCAGCAGGGTCCTGATGGCGTTTTGATGGGCGGCCCTGCTGTCATCGAGGCACCCCTGATGATGGGCGGGGTGGAGAGGAACATCTGCTGCTAAAGAAAATCCTGTGGAAATTAGACCCTGAAAATAACGGGCTGCTCTGAGGAGAGGTGGGAGGTTAATGCCATTTGCTGATTGCACAGAGACAAACTTTTGCTTGAAAGGCCCCTCGGTGACTCTGAAAATTAGACATTTGCCTGCAAAAGACATGCCAGCATTTGTTTGCACTGGGTACAAAAGGAGATACAGACATTAAACATATACAAGCGTTGAATGTGTTTTCAACTGTTTTGTGATTCAAGAACGCACTTTATGGGTCACAAATGAAATTTCTTCATTTGTGTAACTTGTCAGGTGTGTGTAGAGAGTGCAGTGCAGATATGAGGGCATTGATGGGAAAAGCAGCATAAAGACATTTTTGCTTATGCTGAAAATTGCCTGTGTAAACACTGTAATCAGGTAAAATGTCTTAAAATGTTAATTCTTCACATTTTAAATATTGTATGTGAGTTGCAGCTTATGTTGACGCACTTAAAGGAGCTGAAGTATAAGCACTAAAAGGAGCTGAGGTGTCAGTTGAAGTGTTAGAGCTTAAAGCAGTTGAAGTATAATGGCTGAAAGCATGTGAAATTTCAGTTTAAGCCCTGTAGGACGTTGAGTTGTCTGTATGTATGCACTGAAAGCAGTTGAACTGTCATTTGATTACAATTCTAAGCACTAGACAAAGATTGTGTGTGTGGACTGTAAAGGGAGTTGAAGTGTCAGTCAGTTGAACAGTTGAAATTTTGTTTTCAAGTGTAGGTACTGAAAGCAGTTAAACTGTCAGTTGATGAGTAAGTGATGAGAGCAGTTACGCTTCAGCTCCTGGAGAAAATGACCTTTTCTTTTTCTTTTTTTCTGTTGCACTTGACTCTGAGAAGCTGTTGGAGACAATAAAGCTCAACATAGCAAAGTCGACCCTTTCATCATTTTATTCATGTGGTGCCGGGGTCACCACCAGGCTAAATAAGAGTTTATTGTTTTCCTAAAGTTCATTTATAATCTATTTATAATCTGGCCCTGCATCTATGCATACCAACAAGCTGTATTTCTGGTTTTGTAAATAAGTATAACTTTCTTTGTCAGCCTTTTTCTGGTTATGGTAACAGTTTCAGAGTCAAGGGCACAAACTTCCCTAAAAGCAGCCTGCCTGCGGCCTGCATGCACAGGGTTTTAATGTGGAAGGCATTAATAGTGAAGGCACTAACCTGAGCTTTGTGCTTTCATTCATTCCCATGATGGACCTGAGCAGGTTCAAAACAAGCTTCTCTTATTTGTTTAGATGAATATGAGATGCAAATACCAGGAAGGGGCGACAGAGCAGGGAATAAAATAAAGTGAATTCTCACCCCATTCATTACCTCCATCAAAGAAAGAAAAGGAAAGTGACCATAAAATGAGTGGTGGAGCAATGGCCGGGATTGCCTTTGAGAAATAATTAAAGCCCCTTTGCAATGCTCCCCAGCCTCCGGGAAAAATCCCCATCTTCTGTATGGTCTACAATTGATGTTTGGTTTACCAGCCCATCTGTATAAAGCAGACCTTCAATAAACTATATCACCCTATTTGTGAGAGTAATACAGCCCAGTGCGGTCCTCAATTAGGTATAAATGACACAGCAAATTGGAAAATTAGGAGGGGAGGGAAGGATAATTTGCTCCAAAACAGACTAAAACCAATTTGTTAGGAGACCGGGAAGGAGACAAAGGGTCTGTTTCTGTCCTCCAACAAAAAAAAAATCCCTCTTTAAGTTCAGATGCCTTACTGTTCACCTTGTCACAGGCCGTGTTTAGAGGCTGATTTTAGCACTTGTTATGACTCATGTGTGATATATGGAGTGTGGAATTTAGGTTGTACTAATGGGTGATATGTGTGAGAAGGGAAGGGAATGCAAAATATTTTCCTACAACAGAGGAGGATAACACCCGGTTAAATCAGCAGGGACTGTTTGTAGCATTTCATATCATACATTATCATTGACAAAGAAAAGAAAACAAAAAAATTAGAGGTTATCAGAGGACAATGACGACATGTAATGTGCTGCTTGGTGAAGTACTATAATTTTCACTGACAGCTGAAATCGATGGGAAGTATCTTTTGTGTGGATGACCTGGGTTCAGTTCACTGTACTGGTGAGTTTCTGCCCAGCTGAAATGGTCTAATGTTCCTCCTGCAGATAGCACTAAAACTAAGAAGGTTTTATAAATTGTCACAGTAGGGATTAAACCAAGTATAAACCAGTGCCTCAAACTGGTCAAACTGGATCCGAACTGGCAGCACAGAGGTAAGTCTTTGACACCTTAAAGAAAGGCTATGTAACATTTGGTAAACAGCAGCTACTGTGGCCACAAATTGCATATAATTCAGTGATTGCACGTAAAGTCATGTCGGTAATGTCATTTAAACAGCAACATCTATTTAAAGCTCGCTAACAGTAGCCACCATAAGCTTCTGGTCTTACCAGACCAAGTTAGACTGTGAAGACAAAACCCTGAGAGAAATCTGTTGAGCAAAGGTAAAATAAATCTACAACCACAATTTGCACTCATTCTGAATTATTATATTAATATTTGTAAAATCTGGGAGTTCATCAGTAGCAATAATTTCTGATAGTCTCTCATAGTCTGCTCAAAACTCCCAAAACAAACCACAACAATGTCATCAGTGTCTTCAGTGAATAGTCAAACTTATTTTAGGTTACCTAAAAGCGTGTTGCTGTCACCGAGACCTTGGTATTGGAGTTTAGCTTTTACTTTTGCTCTGCAATATTCCTTTAAAGGTGCAGTGTGTAGGATTTAGTGGCATCTAGTGGTGAGGTTGCAGATTGCAATGAACTGAATACTCTCTCTCACCCTCCCCTTCCGACCATGTAGGAGAACCCACGATGGCCGCGAAAATTGCGAAAAAAAAGTGAAAGCCCCCCTCTAGAGCCAGGGTTTTATTTGTCCTTTCTGGGCTACTGTAGAAACATGGCCGTGCAACATATTGGTTTCTGCAGAAGAGGACCCGCTCCCTCTGTAGATATAAAGGGCTCATTCTCAGGTAACGAAAACACAACGATTCCTATTTTCATGGGATTATACACCAATTAAAACATACTTATGAATATTATATTCCATTTCTGCCAAGTCCGTTCTGCTAGATGCCACTAAGTTCTACACACTGTGGACCTTTAACTGGTCCCTCATGCGTGATTTTCTGGGATGTGTTTACAACCAATAAACCTCACCTAAACCATATGTGGTATGTCTAATATTCTCCACAGACTGCTCAGGCAGCCAGTTTCAAAGAGAAACAACCCACCGACACTGCAGCTTGTTTTCTCTGTCCAGGTGTGTACTTGTGATTCTGGACACAAAACAATGCAGAGATGAAGTTAGAGATGATTATATTGGTGCTGTGAGACATGATTACAGACACACACACACACACACACACACACACAGGCTCTTGGATAATTTGAGAAACACCTGTCTCTCCTGGATTCACAGGAGCAGACCGACATGATAAAATAAGTTGGGGGATCAATTTGTCTTCACTTCCAGCCCCTCGTTTTATTAGATGCAGTGGTGAGTGATATGATTAGGGGGCCCTGCTTCAAGAGCTGCTGCACAATGGGCCCTCCACTTCAGATAACACACACACACACACACACATACACAGCACCAGAAACAATAGCCTCTCTTTGCAGAAGAGAATATGATATAACATTGGTAATTGATATTCTTTTATATTATTTAAATGACAGTATACACTAAACATTTTAAATTATTCTTTGCTCACGAATGGTCTGCTGAGGGTCGGTTTGTTCCCATCACCTGTTCAATGTAAAGAGCAAAGGGTGTTGTAGTAATTTCAAGTAAGGCTTGGAAAACCTTTTTTAAAGTCAAACTAAAAGTTCTCCTCATTTTTTGGGCAAGAATGTATTAAATATAAGCTATTGTGTTTTTTTTCTTCAATTTTTCTAAAGAAGATAAAAGTTTTGGACATATTTGTGGAAACAACGTCAAAGCCCCCCCCCCCCCCCCCCCCCCCACGGCAACAGTTGACATTTGAGAGCTGCCGTTGCTAGAAAATGCACTGTCAACTTATGTGGTGCACTGCAGGAGAATGTCATAGCTCTGTTTATACACCGAATGTGAGTTATCTGTTAATAAATCTCTCCCCATGAAGAGATGTTTGACTTTTTAACTATGGGTGCTTCCAGCTGAACATTGATTCAATCCCTCCCTTTGTAACGGTTGTCCCTTTACTGAGAGAGCAGAATGGCGGGATGTCAGAAGAACTTTTAATCAACAACACCTCTCTCAGCTCCCCCTAAAAGATCATTTGTTGTACAGCCATGCAGCTACTGAGCTTCTCCTCTAAAGTTTAGAGATGTCTGCTTAAAAGATTTCTACCTCTGCCCAATACAACGGAGGGAAATGTCTTCTCACAATCAGAGCCAGCATTACTCTAGACAATTCACAGACATCACTGTCAATAGTTTTCATTGGAACTACTTTACATCGAGCAAATAGCCCCTATGAAAACTGTTCATAGCAGGATTGGTTGATTATCACAGTTACCAGGACACTGTTTCAAGGAAGAGATAATGATGTTGATTTTTTAAGCTGTGAGCACCGCAAATTAAATTCCATTGTAGAGGAAGAAATCTCAAAAACAGATCCTGTAAATCTAAACTTCACCAAGTAATAATGTGGGTAAACCGATTCTTTAAAGCTGCATCTGTTTAATTTTCTTTTGTTTTTGGCAAAACAAGCTATGAAGTTAATTTTAAGTAAAATTTGGGGCATTTTATGTCCTTATTAGAGAGATAACAGTCAATCAGAGGGGAGAAAGATGGGGAGTGACATGCAACAAAATTCAGACTGTGGATATTTCAATTCATGGTGAGTGCTTAAAAACCCCCAGGCCATTAGGTTGTCCAGAGCTGAAAATCCTTGTTTTTGAGTCTTGTGTGTGTTCACCTGGTGAATGCAAAACCAAAATTCATTTTGCTTTTAGCTCTGGTTCTCCTGAGGGAAATATCTGGCTTTTTAGCTGCTACATACTTTACTATGTTCACTAGCAAGTTGCTAACTCTGTCTGCCATTTGGTGCTGGGCAGGTAGTATCAGCTGCCTGCTGCTGCTAGAAACAATGTTGATGAGAGTGTGAGAGTTTTAGGCTTTCTTTAAACAGTCTTCTCAACATTACTGAACATAGAAACTCTGGACTCTCCTGGATAATGTAACAATCCTATAGGTTTATATTATGACCACCAGTTTCAATTATTTCAACTCTGTGTCTGAGAAATCACATTTTGTCCCTGATTTTGGCATGGCAGACAGCTAGGAATATTACAATACCCATGAGCCTTGGCCGCTGTTGCTATGGAGAGGAACCCAGTCAGAGATACAAATATAAATCAGTTCAAGAAGATGTACAAAAAAAAAAAAATTTTTTTGAGAGGTACAGGGATGAGGAAGGAGCCATGTTTCTCTCAGGACTGTGACGCTCGCTGTTGATGATGATGTTTTTTCTCTGTGAGTGTTGGGACATGCTGGATGGGCAGCTGCACGATGATTATGTATCTGTAAATAGGATAAACATTAAGGTAATTATTTCAGTTATATTTGATTAGCACTAAGGTAATTATTTATGTGTATATATGATAAACAATAAGATATTAAAAAGGGGTAGGACCATATAAGTGTATACTTCTTCCTACTCTTTTTCGGTATATTTTTAGCTATTTATGTTGTTTATTGAGAATTTGCTGTATATGTTTACTGTTCATTTTATTGGTTATACTTGTTATGGTAATGAATTCAAAATGCTCTGTTGTTGAAGCTGTAAACAAACCACAGCGCCATCGTTGCTACATTCACTCAAAAGTGACCCACAAATTAAAACTGAACTGATTTAAACTGCACATTGTAAGATTGTTTTTCCAAACAATGTAATCCTTCTACCCTGAAATGTTTATGTACACAGTCTTATGCCCTCGAAACAGATATTTTCTAACACAGTTGTTCATCTTTTGTACTGCTGATTTAACCGGGTTAAACCAGAGTTTCATGTCGATCCAAGCCGTAGAAGTGCTCAAACTGTGAGTCACTAACAAAGTCCACACACACACACACACACACACATACACACACATACATAAGTGAGTGAAGACAGACGGTTGGACCATCAGTCTCCTGATGTGTATCTGTGGTCTTGGAGCATAAATCCAGAGCCGAGGAGTGTGTGTAAAATGCTGACCTCGCTATAAGCAACATCAGCGTTAGCAGAACAACGTTAGCGGAAAAAACCCTGTTCCACTGTCATGCATCACAGAGCTGTCAACCTCCAGACCCCCACACCTGTCCGGTCAGCCGCAAAAAACGTGGAAAGTGTTTTTAAGCGCTCAGGCCTCAAGTCTCTAGTAGCAGGTGCCCACTTCCTTGCCTGTTTTCCTGGTAACAACACACAATATTAAAGACCCTGGAAAGCACATCATGCCTGTTAAGTTGCTGAATTGCTGATTTTTCCTCCTCCTGCATAATCAGTGTGCATCACATTAACAGTGGCGGGTTGGGTACATTAATTTGAGTATTTTCCTCTATGTGGCCTCTAAAAAGGACAGCCACTGCTGATGGAAGAGATTATGGAAACCCCTAACGGAATGAAAAGTCTGCTTCAAGCCAATATTTTAACATTTACACACATTTGCAATTATGCTTAGCTTTTTATCTGTGTTGCATACAGTATCTTTTATATGTACTTTTTATATCAGTATACTTACATTCTTTCTGTGCAGGCACTTTGCTGCTTGCTTTAAATTTTGCTTACATTAGCTGATATTCTTGTTTTCTGCTAGAAAATATGAACATTCCTCCTGAATACTTTATTGAATACTAATTTACTGGGAATTTATGAAAAACACAGTAAGCTATAACCAAATTGTTCATACTTCAGTACTACGCAAGCATGGCTTACCAACAGCACAAGCCTTTTGACTTCAGCTACAGTGACTGGAAACCTGGGACTTTGCCAAAGCTAGTTGGCAGCAACGTGCCCCCCTTCTCCACGGATGGCTTCCACAAACTTCTACAGAATATTGCAGTGCTTGAAACCAAAATCCACCAGTTAGAAGTGAATGTAGAAGTTAATTGACTGTGTGAGAATGACGCTACTTTGCCATGGACTCAAAACAGTGGACAACAAGAGGATGCTAACACACGGCTAATTAGCACCAACAAGACTACTAAGAAACAGGAGGGCTGTCTGTCAGGCAAGAAATCTGCCCTCTCTGGAACTCTCTTGGTGCAAAGCCTAAGAATAAAATAGAATATTTGCATTTCCTGAAGAAAATGTGTGTGACTGCTGCTGCTGCTGCTCACTGACTCGAGTCCCAGCAAGAAGTGTTGATGGTTTACGTGTGAAGATACCAGCCGGAATTGGTGGTAATTGAATCATGCTTTCAAGAGATATGATGGTGTTTTATTAACGGCCACAAGGCGGAGCTGTTTGTGTCATGTTGTGCACATGGTCATGGAAAACCTCTGTACCAAGTTCCATTTCGTTTAAGACAACAGAATTGTAAAAATATCATATTATATTGTTACTGTAGTGGGTAACTTGTGCAAAGTAGCTGTACGCACAACATTCCCAAATTTGGTTGTAATCGAACTAGCCAATTAAAGACAAACAGTGAGCATTGTCAAAAAACAAACTCATGAGTTTTGTTCAGGGTCATCTAAATATGGTATGTACCAAGTTTGGTGAAGATTGGATGAACTATGTGCCAAAAGAAGCAAAAAATGTGTTTACCATAGAATCCAAAATGGCGGAAAAATCTTTTAATCTTGTCAACGACATGCAAGCACACACAAGGATGATCATACAGTTGACACTTTATCAGTGCAAAGGACGCACACACTGCACTATAAAGGACTGACAATGTTAGAGTGTGTGTGTGTGTTTGTGTGTGAATGTAGGAACAGGGTGGATGTTTGTGTTTATATGTGTACATTTGTGTCACGGCACAAGCTTGTGCAATCACTGAAAAACCTCGCTGTCCTCGAGCAGAGGAGATGGCACAGCCAGAGGAAAAAAAAAAAGCAAACACATTCATCTTATGTTTTACTGAAAGCACACAGTGGAAATAGAGAGAAAGGGGCTCTACATACCACACAGTGAGTGGAAATTCACAGGGAAATGTGCTGGATTCAGCTGACTATAATTACTGTATGTCTAAGGCTCAGCGAGAGAAACTGGTCACCAAACTAAACTCTCTAGGAATTACCCCGAGCCCTATAGGCCAGAAACCTCAGTGTCATCTTTGACTCAGAACTTTAAGGCTCATGTGGGGTTTGTCACCAAAGCTGCTTTTTATCATCTCAAACATATAACCTAATGCGACCATTTTGCTCTCTGAGCGACGAAAAGAGATTAACGCACACTTTAATATCCAGCAGGCTGGAGTACTGTAATGCTCTCTAATCTGGTGTACCCAAAAAAAGTTAGAAATCAGTCACAATTAGGTCAGAACTGAGTGCTGACTAGGACCAGAAGTAGAGAACATCTGTTTTAAAGTCTTTACATTGGTTGCCTGTCAGTTTCTGTATTGATTTAAGAATTCTTTTACTTGTTTTTAAAGCTCTTCATGGTTTTTTTGCACCAGCCTTGTCTGACATGCTCACATTGTATGAACCAGTAAGTCCCTGGTATCCTGTGGCACGACTCTTTTACCACTTTTACGACTCTTAGGCCACAAAAACTCTGATTGTGGGTAATTTTACAAAGTAAAAAGCATGAGCAGCAATAACACCAAAACATACTTCTTTCCCAATGATATGGTCTCTGACATGACAGAAAGAGTGGCTGCACACCCAGCTGTGAAAAACATTATAGTGCACCTAAGGACAAATGACATTGTGAAAGAACAATCAGAAGTACTGAAATGAGACTTGACTGAACACCTTGAATACTGAGGTGTTTATCAGTGGCCCTTTGCCACCCATCAGAAGAGGAGTTGAGAGATTCAGCAGATTGTTGACACTGAACACTTGGCTTCCAACTGCATTTACCCTCCATTCAGTGCACTTCTTTGGCAATCAATAATCCTCTGACCTGATAAAAATCACAGAATGTACAGTTTACAAAACTGATTGTGTACAGGACGATGGCACTTTCAAGACAAGCCTGAAGCCGGTGTGCCAGTAGCTTTCTCTTGATAGGTAATAGGAAAGCGACTGGTGCACTCTCAATCATTGAGCCTGCACTCCACTGTTTCTGCAAATTTATCAATTTTTATATCCATTCCTTGCCAGCCACAGTCCGTCTTCAGCTCTATCACACAAAAAAAACAAACAAACTGTAAACTGCTCTTAACACTCTAAATTTAGCTTCATTAAACACAGGTCATACAAATCATTTTTAACTGAAACTTGATGATAGATCAGTTTTAATGAACAAAGCTGGAAGTGCATAATAGAGGTGCTGGAGTTGCCGTTTTGTGTTTAATATTTCTTTCTAGTGCGAGCAGATGTCTTATGGAATATTTTGTTTGAATGTGATGCTCTTCATGTGAACCCTTGTGTCAAGCTTCTGTTAAACTAAATTTAGGACTATTTATTCATATTGCACTTTACTGTTAACTGCTTATTTGTCTTTCTATATTGTCTTGTGTTTCTTTTATATCTTGTCTTGCTATCTTTCATGCATAGTGTAAAGCACTTTGAGTTGCCTTATTGTTGAAAGTTGCTTTACAAATAAACTTGCCTTACCTATAACATTTTAAACTACTCCGATGCTATTTAACAATAAAGCATGCTATGACATCATGTAATATTTTGAATATTTTTGAGCTTGTTTCAGTTTACGTAGAATTTAGCAACTTCCATGTCCGATGTCTGTTCAATCCAGTTCAACAGGTAGAAACAATGCGTCTACAGAAGCCAAAAACATGTTTCTTATTTGCATTGTGCTTAGTTTTCCTTTGACATTACAGCGGCAAGAGAGCAGATCCAGCGCTCTCCTTGGCCTGTCTGAGCGCCAGTCACGCTAATCTAAAGTTTCACGGTAATCATAGCAACACAGAGCTTATTCAAAACGACTGAGCGAGGGTACAGCGTGGCTGCACCTGCCAAGAGCTTCAGTAATACAGCAGCTCAGCAGGTTTAACACAGATTATTGCTGGTATCCTGCCTTAAAGACCCTTTCTATATTTTCCTTGTTCCCTTTGACAGTTGACATGGTCTGCTACATGTAAAACAAGTTTTCTATCCTTGCAGCAGAACCCAAAAGAATAAAAAACATTGAGTAAAAAAAGTTTTTTTTTTTTTCCTTTCAATTTGGCTTTTGGGAAGACAGGTTCTGTAGAACACTGATGTGGTTTAAATTGACTGAGGATAGTGTGGTGTCTCAGGTGTCTTCTGCTCTGACACGGTTCGTCTCTCCGCCTGAGCTACATAAATTAATACCACTGGTTCAATTCTAAAGCTTATTGTGTACCCTCTGTCTTTTCTATAGCATCATGCTCTCCTTTCTCCTATAATTATTGTAGCCTATAGCATGACAAATCACTGATAATGCATGGATTTGTGGTTAGAAAATGAAGAATAAAGCTAAATTAAAAGTGCCCTCACCACTTTTTACTACAGGCGAGCAGGATGTGCTGCCATATGCAGTGTCATATGGCCATCTTCAAATATATTATCCAATAAATAAGTCGCAGCACAACTCAGTACTGTCACTTTGTCTGTCTGTTATTCTCTGAAAACATGTTGGTTTTTTATTGGGCAGCTGCTTTGCACTAATTAAAGCTACAACTTATTGCCTCAACTGTTAGTCCTGCTTTTCTTTCTTTCAGTCGGGCTTTTAAGGGAATAGTTCAACGTTTTGGGAAATAGTACTTATTTTTGCTGAGAGCTAGATGAGAAGATTAGATGGAAAAGTATACTTCCAAAAAAGCTGAACTATTCCTTTACAGAACTGGTGACACAGACCAGTGAGGTAGTTTAATGTAATGTACAATAAAAAAAAACAAAGGAAATGCAATGTTCTCTAGTGGTTTAGATAGATAGATAGATAGATAGATAGATAGATAGATAGATAGATAGATAGATAGATAGATAGATAGATAGATACTGGCATGGTTGTGTGGATTGACAGGAGTGAAAGTTACTTCTGACGTTCAGTGACCTTGCTGGAGAATGACAGGTCGTTCCACTTGCTGCGTGAAAGCGCTGCGTCAGAAAATGTGAACAAGTAAAAAAAGGACCAAGACTGAGAAATAAATCACTGCCATATTGTCATATAACTGCTAATAAGACACAAATAAGAAAAAGTAATTTCAGGGCGCATTCAGCTGTGCCAACAGAAATTATTTAAACCACTTGAGGACTTGACGTTACAGAAAAGGAATTTTCTGAGAGCTGGTAAAGTATTTGTGTATTGATTTGAGGCTGAGCCCTATAGCAGTTTTAATACTGAATCGATACGTGTCAGGGCTACTGTATGTGAACAGGAACATTAAGTGTCAAATGCAGGTAATGAAAGGAGACTGTTTGCTGTCAGATATGACCTTATTACCAGGCTGAGTTTAGGCAGGTCAGCATGTCCGCAGGTTACGAGTTTAGGTGTAGCCATTAATTGTAGCACAGCCTGTAGAGGACAGGCGATATTATTACACAGAATACGTGTTTATCGCAGGGTTAAATACATTTTTAACATTCTGAAAAAACAAAACGGGGAGAAACAGGTTTAGTGATTCTTTACTTGCACATTTCTTAATTAAACAGACAGATCAGTGAACAGCAAACTATAATTTATAATGATTTTTTACCATAGGATAATAAGAAATGATATTTTTTACATTGCTGCATAGCATATGCTTTACCACCAAAAGAATAAAAAAAAATCTTCATATGATGTATTCCTTACCTTGCTCCTCAATCCCCTGATATCTTGGTGGCTATATTACACAGCTGAGTCTATCTTTGAATGAATCAAAGCAATAAAAGGCTTTATTTACCCTTATCTGGAGCAGACTCCCAAAAAACTCCACCGTATAATACAGACCGAGACACTTTCAACAGGCAGCCCGCAAAAGGTTCCAGGTACTGTCTCCTGACAGGATTTTCGTCTTATTTTCGTTTATTAAAAAGTCTTATTCCTTGTCACTGTGCATTGCACATTATTACGCCAGATTTCTTGGAGGGAATCGTCTCCTATGAGCTGGTGAAGCTAATGGAGAGAAGGCTTTGAGAAAAGGGGGGATGAAACCTCAGGTTGCTAAATCAGGTTTTGCCTTTGACCTTTTAATAATGAAAAGCAATTACAGCCAGGTTTAGCATGGGAGTGTGTTTTTTTTTTCCTTTTTATTTGTCAAAGAAGTCCTGGTTGTCTAATGCATGTTGTCAAGAATAGTTTTGAAAAAGGGCTTTCTGTTTTGTACTTCCAATGACTTCAGTGTCAGTTTTTATTGTTCTCTTCAAAGCATCTTTGTGCAATGACGTTTCGTCTATTGTGAGCCAGAGGTCTGCCTGTTTATTCCTCATTTGACACAAACACATGACAGTCATGTCTTTTAAATGGACGTTCACATTCAAATCCAGTTTACAACGATACGAGTTTGTAATATGAAATGTTTCTTAAACCCTAACCTTGACCATAAACCAGGTCATGAATGATGTAAAGCAGACATACGGAGGCGAAAAAGTAGATTGAAAACTCCAGAGTGCCTGTCTCCAACATAGACGATCCGCTGAGTGTTTGATGGTTATTCAGTTCTGCTTCACTGTGTCACTGCGATGAAACAAAAAGCAAATTTTTGTGTCTCTCCTTCGGTCACTTTATTCTCTCCATTCCCTCTTTCTTAATCTTGTTCTCTCAGCTTGTTTGCACAGTCTCGCTCTTTTTAAGCTAGTCATAAAACCAACAAACATAACTTTGTTTTTAACGTCAATAAACGTTCTTGGTCCTCTGAGAAAACCCCTGCAGTGGAAATGCCCTGATAGGGGCTTTAAAGATACACCGACTGATTTTCTTATAGCGCTCAATAGCACCACCAACTGGTGATGTTTTTGTTGTTTTGATTTGGGGGAAACTATTAGGAACACGTACAGTAAGATCAGGGAGTACATCTTTTTAAAAAAAAGCTTGCAGCTTTGCAAAGAAAGTTGGCTGTGCAGTACACCACGAGCACCTGGGTGGCCCGTGTGTGACACCTGTCTATAGCCTAGAGTATATAATGTCTATAGTCATTAACAATAAGGTGATGATTCCGCCTGACATTGTGTTAAACTGTGCTACTCCTGCTGTTAACCGTGAACCCTTGCTGCGTTGCATAAACATCTAATCCTACTGTGAGAGATGCCTGGGGTTGAAATTCTGGGATGAGTGACTTATGGCAGAAGGGGCTTTTGGCAAATTGTGATGACGCGGGGTGACCTTGTTGCTTTTGGCATTCCTTTACAGAGATAAATATATTAAAAGTGAAACGTGTGTCTAGAATTGTGTGACAGCCACCTCGGCGTTTCCTGCGAGGTGTGATGGATGGTGCGAGCACCTCGCAGCGTGTCTTTTTCGCGAGCTTTCCATGGTGGCTCACTGGCGAGAAGATGCGGCGAGGCAGCATGTTGTGATGAAGGTCATTCGAAACTGAAGTGTCTAATTTACTGTGTGAAACATGAGTTAAACTGAACTCTTGTCAACATAGCAACGACGAGGCCTGTGGTATAAACCACTTATCACAGATTCAGGCCACATGAAGGGAGCAACACTCCAGGCTGATGTTCATCCAGCATGCCTTCCACACAGCAGCAACATGCTTTACTTTCTAGGTTACACCTCCTGAACTCAAACACACACTTTGGCTTGATGTCCACTCTCAGTGAAATCACAAAGCTGCAATATAAATAGAGACAATTGTAGTATTCAGTCCCACCAGGTCTGAGTCTGAATATAACCTGCAATTTGGTCCCTTGAAAATATCTGTTATCGTGGCCTTTTACTGTCCTTGGACTGTTTCTGTGAATATAGCTCCTTTCAAGCCAGGATGACTGGGATCTGTGCCCTTCATGTAAATATCCCCCCGTGATATGGTTTCAGAACAAAGAAGAGCCATATCTGGTGAGCTACCCTTGCTCCGAGTCTTGGGTTGAGATGTTCCCAATGGGGCCAATCTATCACCATGTGATTTATAGGCTTTTCAGGGTGGGGGCAGGGTGGGGTGTTAAAGAGATGGAGACAGAGAAAGTGAAGGAGTGTGAGTAGGAATGAAGGTAGAAGGAAAGAAAAAAAAGATATGGGGAAGGAAGAGAGACGGGGGGCTAGGAGAGGGAGAAAGAGAGTAGAAGGAAATGCAGAGACAGAAATTCAGTGTAAAAATAATCAAATGTCTTTATCCCAGTGCTAGCAGAGGCTACAGCTACACTCACTCATTACTGCGTTGTTGATGATGAGCTTTATTACAAATGGATTAACAGCTTGGATTGACAGAAGAGGCGAAACTCTAAATTAGTGATGCTGAGAGTGAAATGCCATATGGACATAATATCCACAAAGTTTAATTGTTGATTGTGGGTTGATTAGTTTTATTACATCATGACACCAGTTCCAGTTTTTAATTGCACATTGGGATAAAATGCACTAATAGGGTTATAATGAATAACATTATCTGTCTGTTTTCATTCTTCATTCTTGATGTGCACAGTCAGTGGTAAGCCGCTAATGAGAGGGGTTATTACTTTCGCCAGTGGAGATGGACAGGAAGTTTGTTTTTTTTCTGGTGTGGTTTGTTTTCTGTGTGTCAGTTGGATATCCAAACATCTGTGGAAACGTTAAAGTCAGTAAGAGCTGACTCCATTTGGGTAACATGTAATTGACAATCACATAGCGCTGTCAGGGGAATACACTACAGTGAATCAGATGAATTTATTCTAAGAAAATGAATTATCTAAACTAAAATTGTTTAAATTTCATGTAACATTTTGGTGGTATGTTTTTGCTCCTTTTGACTGATATGTGGGTCTGATTTTAGTCGCCATTTCTGAACCCTGTGTGCATTTGCACTGTGCACCACTGCATGTCAGTGTGAACTGAGGCTGAGAAGTCAGTAATATCTAAACTAAATGCTCAAAAGGTGTTCCACTTCTTTTTGTGCACTCCGTATTTCTGTCATCGCACCACTTAAAATCTTCCTTTTAACCATTCCTCCTTCTTTATCTCTTTGTTTTATGATAGAAGTTAATTAAATATGTTAGATAAAATATCTCTGAATGGACCCATGTGGTTTGTTTCATGGAAAGAATTGTGTTTATACAGTCCTCTATACACTCAGTATAGTCGTCTATACCCTCACCCATACTGCTGTTGTCCTTCCATCCTGACCTCCCAAACAGAGTGCAGACCCCCCCCCCCCCCTTGCTGTGACCCAGAATGATGACAGCAAGGCTATCAGTCCCTGTCAGGCCACACACTTAGGCCCGTTTCCACTAAATCCCAGTCAATCACTCGCCTCTGTATCACACATTCCCAGATGGCAGTCACCACCTCTGCGCTGTCCTAATCCATCATACGTCTAATTCTGTAAGGCAGTAGGTATTAAAGGACCAGTGTGTAAGATTTAGGGGGATCTATTGGCAGAAATGGAATATAATATTCATAAGTATGTTTTAATTAGTGAATAATCACCTGAAAATAAGAATTGTATTTTCGTTACCTTAGAATGAGCCTTTTATATCTACATAGGGAGTGGGTCCTCTTCCATGGTGCACCGCCATGTTTCTACAGTAGCCCAGAACAGACAAACCAAACACTGGCTCTAGAGAGGGCCTTTTGCATTTTTTTGCAAGTTTCACAGCCACCGTTGGTTCTCCTACACGCCTGAAAGGGAGGGGTTGAGGGGAAGGGCATTCAGTTGGTTACAATCTGCAACCTCACTGATAGATGCCACTAAATCTTACACACTGATCCTTTAAAGGTTTGCAGGGGTGAGATTTTTACCGCTCTTCAAACCCACAAATCTCTCAGAGACCAGGTTAGAGGTTACCTTGCCCAGAGCTAGTAACCTTTGACCTGACCCAGTTCACTGTCCATTACTCAAAACTACTGCTCACTGGGCTATATAACCTCTCCTCACCCCTCGTGTTACAACCCCTTTCAGCAATTCCTATCTGTCCTTCTAAATGCCTGTACACTAAGCCACTCTCATACACACATACTGTACATACACAAACACTGCTCACTCACCTCCATGTAGGAGTAGTTGTACACGCACACTGTTGCAGTGACGATATGTGGGCAACTTATTCTAACAACGTAGTTTGGTATGAGCATTGACAATCAGTTTACATGATATTACAGATGGTTTGTAGCACGAGAAGAAACAAACTGGTTTTAACTGCTAACAAAGTAAGCTGAATGCACAGGACAGAGACAAGATAAGCACTTCCTGCTTTTAAGTTGCCATCTTAACTGTATTTTTAGACTGTGCAGACTATTTGGTGCATCTTGTATGCCAGTTTCAGTTGTTAAGACAGTATAAAATGATAAGAAATAATAGCTATGGGTACCGCTTTCAGTTTTTCAGCTTTTACAGTTTTTTACAAGTATCTCCATAAATGGTTAAGATATGATTGAATAATAAGTGTCTTCATGGCCTGGAGGCTCTGCAGCTCTTCCAGACAGCAAGTGTTGAACTGTCCTCCAAGGGTTTTGATGAATTAAAGAAACACAGCAGATAAAAAGACAAGAAAAGTTACGCTAGGAGGAGGATATATGAAGTTACTGCAGAGTTACACATGTAATTATCATAGAGGTCCATCAACGTGAACCTCTTTACACTGCCTGAAGAAGAGCACTAAGCTTGAAAAGCATAGTTAGGCTTTTTTTGTGTGGCTTTTGTACCTTTAGGTATTTATGGCTGTATTGAGCAGATTATGTTTTCTCATTTTTCTTCATTGTACAGCTCTTTGGTGGAGTATATACCAGCAGCCAAATGGATTTTCAACAACCCAAATGTTGTCCTTGACTGATCTATGAAACATTAGTAAATCAAGTATTAACAATTAATAAAGCCATTAACAGACCAGCATTCTAACAAAAAAGTTGCTGTACTAATAAAAAAGCAAAATGCGTCAAAGTGTGGAAACAGATTAGTGAATAAATCATGATGTACATCAAACATGTGACTTAAACGTCCACTGAAGTTTCTACTGAAGAGACAAAAATAGAACATCAGACGTGTGTGGACTGATGAGGAGACTGTAACACTCATCAAATTAATATGTGACAAACATAAACACACATACATTATTTTTCACTGTTTGAGGTTTTACTGGTGTTCTTTTAATTATGTCATCCTAAGGACTGATAGGGTGGATGGACGTCACTCGAGTGAAACACAGACAGACTGAATAATGATGTGACAAATGAGTGAGAGAGAGGAGAAAAATAATCATGTTCTTTCCTAAACTATACAATGAGAAGAAAAACTGATGTAATATCTGGAATGTACAGTGAAAATTTAAGTTGCAAAAAACAAACAAACAAACAAACAAAAAAAATGTCATCCTGTCATGCCCGCATATTTTGCAAACGTTTAATGGCCCCTGACTGTAAAAAATAGCATCATCAGCTGTTTATCTCTTGGACCCAATTCCTAATATTTGCAAAAAAACAGTAATTTGAACGTTCTTTTGCTGATTTTCTGGGAATTTGGTTATAAGTTGCGCTACATTTAGATGGAAATCTAGGTATCTACTCTCCTAAAAGTTCAAAAAAATCATCCCACTTATTTCACACATGCTATTACACACATACCTGCACAGAAATGCAAACGTGTGAGTCAGTGTATAGAACCACAGACATGCATACGTTCGTGAATGCACTCACTACATAGATTTTCCATCAATGCCTCGTATCATTAACCCCAATATGAAGGTCCCTTTAACCGACCCCGGGCCATTTATTATTTTAATAAACAAGCAGCCTGACCCTGTCGTCATGGTACCTTTCCCTCTGTCCCACTTCACCTCACAGAAATCCCTGGCGTAGTGCCTGCATGCAAACACAGGAAGTAAATCATCTGTGAGTGAATAAGGTTGGGGACTGATGGCCTTTCAACTTTCTTTGACCTTTTTTTGGGGGTTGTTGCATGAGCGTCCTCGTGGGAACTCAATGCCCTCTGAGCATGAATTAAGTACAGTTCCATAATAAGAGAGAGAGGGGATATGGAGGGATGCGGGGAATTTTATTATTAATTGGATTGGAGAGTTCTACAAGCGTCAGCAAAATGTCTGCGTTCCTGTCGTCTCATTACTGTCCAGCTATTTCAGCAACTTCCTCCAGATGCTGGAAGTTCCTATCCTGTTCTCTTACAGTCTGAAGTTTCAACTAAACAGGAATAAGTTATGCCAAACTTGTAACTTTAGTTTTTGTTGATTAATACTTTGAGAGTTGCTGAGGGACCTCAAGCTGATTAAAACATACACTAGTCTCTCTCGTGATAAACTTGACAAGCCTTCTGGTTCTTAGTTTAATAGATTCTGCGATTCTGCGAAGAAGGAACTGCAGGGTTATGTGAGGACAGGTTCAAGTTGAATCCATAAATCTGTATATTGTGGCATTACGCTTAACAGTCTGGTTAGGTGAGATGAATTGAGATGAGGTAAGATGACCAGAGATGAGATATAATGACAAACTTTGTTAAGCGTGTAATGTTTTTGTGTCTGTAGCATATTTATTTATTTATTTTATAAGACACCAAAATACAGTTGTGCAGCGGTGAAACATTTGTCAAACACAGACAAGAACAAAACTTCTTACGTTACATTGCAAACAAAGCACTTTGTTTTCTGTACTGAGCTCTACAAATAAAAACTGCCACACAAAAGGTTCCCTTCCTGAAACAGAGCTCAGGTTTTTTTTTTTAAATAATCATTCATCCAGAAAAATTCATGGACATTTTACTAAATAGTGCAGCCCTTAAATCATCATATAATGAGCAATAAAACATAAAATATACTTTGTCTAAACTGTCCATCCACTGTGTAAAATCTTCATTTGAAAAGTAAAGTAAAAATAAATGTAGTGGAGTAGAAAGTACAATATTTCCAAGGCGACGTCCTCAAAATGCCTAGATATTTAAAATAAAAGATATTTAGTTTACTGTCATAGAGGACTAAAGAAACCAGAAAATATTCACATTTGAGAAGCTGGAATCTTTTGGCAATTTTCTTCTTAAAAATGTGATTAATCAATTAAACAATTAAAATAGTTGGTAACTAATTTAATAGTTGGCAACTAATCGATTAATTGACTAATCTTTGCAGCTCTACTTGTTTGTTTTTAAGGTGAGATTGTATAATCTGAATTTTTTCAGTAGAGCTTTATGTATGTTGAGGGAAGATACTAATACTTTTGGTTCTTTAGGGGTTTGCCTACTTTCTGGCATATATCGATTAGTCAAACGATGGAAACTGAATCGGCAACTATTTTGAGAATCGATTGTTTTAAGTTATTTTTTTGTAGCAAGAATGCCAAGCATTCATTGTTTCCAGTTTCTTAATTGTGAAGAATTATTGCTTCTTTGTTGTCTTATGGGACAGTAAACTGTGTACGTTTGGGTTTTAGACTGCTGGTCGGACAAAACAAGCCATTTGAAGATGTTACTTTGGGCTTTAGGAAATTGAGATGGGCATTTTTCAATATTTTGACATTCTATAGACCAAACAATTAGTCGATTCATCAAAAAAAAAAAAAGAATAATGACAATAATTGCCAGTTGCAGCACTATAACTTTTTCCAACCCCCCCAGTCCTCTATTTCATACACTGTTCAAAGAATTATCCCAGAGTTCACGCAGTTTCGCTGCTTGGCAAAAAGACCACTTGCACTGATTTAGCCTAAAACGTTCAGCCTAAAGAAGAACCTGATATTCTGAATGTGATATATGAATCAGTAAGAGGTCAAACACTTGAACACAGTGTACAAGTTTACAGTATAATGAGTTGCGGGAGTTCTTTCAGATGACAAGACAGATTGTGGGAGATGTGTGAAAATTTGCAGCTACAGTAAAGTGTGAAGATTCATAGCTATAGTTACATGTTTTTTTTACAATAATAGAGCTTTTGCTTCATTATACTAATGCTGCTCTGTAAACAACAGATGTGAGTTGTTGGAAACTGTTTTCTCAAGGGGGTTTCTACTGTGCACAGACACAGAACGTTGTCTCATCTTTGATTTTTGCCTCTTTTATGATCATATCAGGAAAAACAATAGGCACCAAATGTTTGAAAATCCATTAATTGGCCCAAACACAAACACACGACAATACATCCTAGAACAAGAACAAGCTTAACAAATTACCTAACAGAAGAGAGGGTCAACAAAGTTCTGACTGTCCGATGTGTTTATTTGCAGCATTACACAACAGCTTCTAGTCTGTCTGTCTGTCTGTCTGTCTGTCTGTCTGTCTGACTGTCTGTCTGTCTGTCTGACTGCAGTGTTACATCACCCCCTCCCCTTCGCTGTCTGTCTGTCTGTCCGCTGAATCATTCTCCACATACCGCTCATCGGTCAAACTGCAGTCCCAGAGCCTGCCACGTCTAACACATCCTGCCTCACTTCAAATTCTCTGTTTCTTCACCTGAACAAAGACTGAATTCCTTCTGAAATAACCTCTGACACCCTGCTGTCTGTATGCTACTGCACAAAAAAAGGAAACTGTAATGAAAAAAAATCACATTAGCTAATCTACTTCTTTCCACCTGAGCCCCACCTGCCTGTCTGACCTCGTCCTTTTGATCTGCATCGGTACAAGAGCTTCCAACATACCTCAGCGGTGCTTGTTTCCTCTCTGAGCTGCCTACAGTATGAGGTCTGTCTGTCTGGCTACTAGACAAATGCCTCACCTGTACCTTGACTTTCCACTGAATCTCCCTGCTGTCTATCTGTAGCTATTTTGACCAGAAATCCTTATTAGCTAATACATTCTTCTGCACCTGAGTAACGCTTGCCTGCCTGACCCCGTCCTCTTTCATTGAGCTGCCTACACACACACACACACACACACACACAGAGTGTCTACTTCCTTAGCAAGTCAATGGATGGACAGACACACAGGCGCCGGAGGTGACAGCTACCTGCTCGTTTATTTTTCATCCTTCCATCACAGAAAGGAGGGCAGAGGGCAGATGCATTGGAATCTGCACTGTTGATAAATGAGGAGTCTGTCTGCGTGTCTCTGCCTGTCTCTCTCTTGCAAGCCCACCTGAGGTCTGCTACATATACAGTACATCTACAGTACTGATCTGCCTGTCAAGATATTTAATGACAAAGTGGATTGTTTGTCAGGGTCTTCCAATGTAACTCATGTGAGTGTTTTCTGATATTATACCACTATGGTGTATAGTTAAAGTAAAAATGCTTCTTAAGGTCAGGGAAAGGTCATGGTCATGGTTAAAAAAACATGCCACCACTTGCTAATAAGGCAGCCTTTAGAAAGGTTTTATAAGTTGTGGCTAATGGTTTTATTAATGGCTAATAAATTATTTACTTATGCTTTCTAGAACAGTTAGAAGTCATTAATAAGAACTATTGGCTTGCTTGGTTGGGATATATGGAAGATTTAAAATGCCTAAAACAAAGACTTTGCAACCACTAATTTGTTTTTATTAATGGCCAATAAGTGATCTATAAAGCGTTAGTAAATGATTTATTGACTTTTTAAAATAACCATTAATTACAACTTATGAACCCTTTTGTAAAAGGTGATTATTAAGGTGGTTCCAAAAACATTATGATGGTTTGTAGGAGACGAGATGTGCACCCCAGTCTCTGCTGCAATGATTAATTGATTAACAGATTGACCGACAATGAACTATTTTGATTGTCAAATAATCACTTTAATTATTTGTCCAGCAAAAATGCCACATTTTCTGGTTCCAGTTTCTCAAATGTGCTGATTTGCTGTTTTTATTTGTCATATAGGACAGTGAACTGAATATCTGAATGTTTTGGACTGTTAGTCAGATAAAACAAGCAAATTAAAGACATTTTTAGAACATTTTACAGACTAAACAGCCCTGAATCCACTGGCTTATGGGATGAAGTTTGCATTGTCCCTGTGGGTTTTGTGATTGTCCACCAGGACATGCAGACATGCAGGTGAGGTGAATTGGTGAGGTGTGATAGTGAGTGTGTGTTCAGGTTTAGGTTATTGATTGTGGAGGCTAGGGTTGGGGCCATTGTTGGGTCTGCTAATCCTGGTGAGTAAGGTTTTCTTGAAAGGTCATAAACTATATCACTGCCATGTATATGGTGTTTCTTATGGTTTACCGCAGGGCTGCAACTAACAGTCGTTTTAATTATCGATTAATCTACAGATTATTTTCTTGAACAACTGATTATTTGTGTGGCCTGTAAAATGTCAGCAAGCTGTGAAAAATGTCCATCTCAAGTCTCCAGAGACCATGGTTACTTTTCAAAATATCTTGTTTTCTCCACGACCAACAGCCCAAAACCTTAAGATATTCAGTTTATTATCATAAAGTTGTTAAAACCACAAAATATTCACATCTGGGGGGATAGAACCAGCAAATTTTTACTTAAAAATTGCATAACTGGCTATTTGATTATCAAAATTGTTGCAGATTAATTTTCTCTCAATCAATGGATCGACTAATTGTTGCAGCTCTAGTTTATTGAACGTTATCTGGTTTTTTGACATGTGGTCAACATTACTCAACGCTGGAAAACAATATTTATGTTAAAAATAATATTTCTCAGAGTCTTTTGTTGAGCTTCAGGAAGTCTTTTAGATTAAATCCAGATATTAAGCATTTTTTCTGTTTTACACCAATTCAAAAGTTGCTGTAGCAGTTGCGTGATAGTCCTGCCTACATCCTTTATTCCCAGCCCCAAACAGCATTCCTCTTATCTGTCAACCCCAACTGTCTACTCTCTCCTTCATGCCTCCTTCCTCCACTTTTTTCCCCTCTCTGTCTTCCCCTCAAGACTACTTATTTACTAATGATGTGCAGCAAACGCTTACTCCTGTGTTTTCATGCTGCACTCTCCACCTCCCCTCTTCACCTCGCTCCTCTCCGTCTCCTCATCCCCCCAGCACCCCCTTCATCCTGTTCCCAACCCCTGACTCCACCTCTCCTGACCCCTTCAAGGTGAAACCTGGGTGGCTTTAATTGGCCGGTATCAATTAAATTCTGAAAGCACATGAACTCACTGGGGACAAGTAAGTGGACTTTGCTTTAGCTAGTTATCTCCACTTCCTCCTCCTTCGGCTCCTTGGACTCCCGGACCTCGGTTCATCCTCCATCAGACATGGAATTGATGCCTCTCGCTCCCTGAAATCTTTCCTTTCATTACATGGCCACCTCACTCCCTCTCCTTCTCTCTCTCCCTCTTCTCCTATCTCTCCCTTCCTTATCCATTCCTGCCGCCACTTTTAAATAGATCCCTGCGGCAGGGACTGAGCCAGACACGGCCTCCATCATGGGACCAAGAGGAGGCTAATGCCTTTTTAATGAGGCCTCGGCCACAATGTGACACAGTAAAGTGGCAGGAATCGGTGGCTGGTGAGCCCTTGGTCCAAGGTATTTATCACCTAAAACCCTCTGATCCACTGTGCCTGTGGGAGGGAGGGAGGGAGAGGGGGGGGTAGAGAGAGAGAGAGTGGGAGGTAGGGAGAGGTTGAAGGAGGAAAGAGCCCCCCCAAAAAAGCAGGAGAGAGCACCTGAAAAAATCAGTTTCCATAAAATAATCATAAAAAGAGAAAAAGAGGCAGAGAAAAGAAAAAAGTAAGACAATCAGAGTAAATGCAAGAAAGAAAAAACACTGGTCTTCTTTTTTTAGCCCCTTCCCCTTCTCCTCATCATCTTAAGTGGCTTGTACCTGTTTAGCATCCCACCAACAATTGCCCCTGGAAGCTGCATAAGGTGAAGTCATAAAAATAACCATAATGGTTTGACAGTAATTAATATTCCTCCATACATATTGCCGCAGAGCCTGGAAGAAAGGCAGTGAGAGTGGTTTGCCTCCTTTGAGGGAACTCACATTATTATATTCCCACTTCATCCAATATTAATGCCCATTGGGCCCAGTATTCTAATATGACTTCTAGTGAAATGGCCTTAAGTGGCTGAATAGCAAATAAGATAGATTAGCAACAAAAGAAAACCACCTATTTCATTATTAACACAAATGATTGAAGGTAATGGGCAGGGTAAAGGCGTGAAATCAAAGCACCTCTGAAATATGAACTGGTGGAATCTCCTTAAACTCCATTTCTGCATCACCAGTGCGCTCGCTTAGGACTTCAATGGTCAGTCTATTATATGTCTCTGCACCACATAAAAAGAGTGTTAAGTCCAATAAAATGGCCATTTTAAAAATTGCCCATTGTAGTTACTTACTTCAATCTTTCCACACCGCTGCATTGAGCTCTGAACCAGCACCTTCCGTTCTCTCACACAACCTGATGCTCATGAAATGATTTTTTTTTTCGCACATTATTGCTTATTGTGGTTCCTCAGAGGTGCAGTAACTTCATATTCTTTAAAGTTTTATTTCTTGAGATTTTCATTCAATCAAACCCCATTTTTGAGTACTTGTGGCCTGCGTTTTTTTTTTCAGTAATAGCTATTCAACGTATTTGCATTCGGTAATGGCCTCTCTGTGTCGTTTTCATTGTTGCTGGCAGAGTCAGCATTTCCCGTGTGGGGAAGTGTACACACAAGGGATTCACAGGAAAGCATTCATGCACGTACTGGATGTGATGTAAAAGCTGGTGCCAGGCATTTGGAAAAGAAAGTGTAGTTGATGTCTCCTTTAAAACTCCCAGAGCTGCAACGATTAGTCGATTAATTGAGAAAATAATCGGCAGATTAATCCATAATGAAAATAAACTTTAGTTGCGGCCCTAAACGACGTGAATCAATGAATCCTCTCAGTTTTCTGTGGTGGCCTCTGGTTTGTTTCACTGTAACATAAACATACACGTGTTGCTCCTCTTCTCATGTATTTCTGACAACTCGTGACATGTTTGCTGTCCCCAGTTGTTGATACAAGTAAATTTTTGAACTAAAGACTATGAGTTGTATTATTAAAACGCATTTGCAGTCACTATCCTTTAAAAGGTTATTTTCTACTTTTAACACTCAGGCATTTATGTAGGTTCCTTTATCACCCCAAATCTACATATTTTACCATACATTACCTAAACCTGTGTAAAGTGTATATAAGTAGTTCACCCTCTAACCCTCTAAGTTTATCATAACATTTCATTCTCCTACGCACTTGTCTGTGCTTTATATTATATACAATTATACCCTCTAACCACTAAAGTTCAAAGCTCTGCTCTTTCTGATTGCTCTTAATCTCAACTCTTTCAATTTAAAGCAGGGTAATAATTGATTGCCTTTACAACAAACCTCAATAATAAACCATAGAGAAGTCTCATTTACACAGAGGACATAATAGAAATGTTGCCATAAAGTAATGCACCATGCTGCTACTGAGAGAGATGCAAGTGGTGCAGAAAAAGACTGTAGGGCAGAGAAATGGCTTGTGACGGCGAGGCTGTTGGTGCAAATCTCAATCTGAAATGACTCAGCAGCTACCACCAGAATACCCTTGAGCTGGGCAGTGAAGCTGCTCTGTAGCCAACAGTGGACTGCTGTGATTGTATTGGACAGATGTCAGATGAAAAGTTTATGAATGTAAAGCTGGAAAACCTCACACAGTACAGTCAGCTTTTTTTTTTCCGAAAAGGGGAAACAAATAAAAAGTATTTATCTGCGCAGACGTCACAGAGGTCCCACATTTTACAAGCTTATCGCACTATACTGCACTGTTTCTCCACTGTTTCTCCACCCTCCATCCCACACTCTAGTAGACAAGGAGCTTTCTGATTTACATTCGCATGGCGGGTGAGATTGACTAGATTAGATTGATGCTCCTGTGGGGAAATTTGTCTCGGACTCCAGTCTGCATTTGCTCCAGCAAAAGTTTTAAGCAGGGCAATGTCACTAGAGAATTGGTGTAATACTGTTTGATGTAAAAAAAAAACATACCCAGGATTGAGTCAGATACCAAATAAGCTGTTAGACAGCCTTAGTATTGGTGTTGGGATAAGAATATATGCCCTTCAGTTTCCTGCTGGAAGCATATGTTCCAGACAGTCATAAATGTTGTATGAGTCTGTGGAGGGCCTGGGGAGAAGAGAGGAGAGGAGGAGAGGAAGTAGAGAAAAAGAAGACAGAATAGCAAGAGGAAAAGGAAGTAGAGGAGGAGGAGAGGAGGAGCAGAGAGGAACAAGAGGGACTAGATGTTTGTGGTTGCAGTGGGGGGGAAAAAAAAACTTGGTTCAAGGCCAGGATGTATGCTTAACTGAATGAAATCTGCCTTTTAAAATCTTAATTAAGTCTGTTCTCGTGTTGTGTGTTACTTTGAGATTAAAAGACTCCTAAATGATCTTGGCCCCGGTTCATAAAAACCTTCTCGCTCTCATTACTGGAGGGTTTAGAAACATCTTAGATTTGAGAGTCACAAAGTGTCTCCGCTCGAATCAAAGGGATATTAATTTTGATCAGCTTTGGACTGCTGTAATGAGCGTTTGAGCATAAGAAACCTTGCTCTGTGTATGTGTGTGTGTGTGTGTAGAATTGGACATCAAAGTAATGATCTGCCTTGCATGACCATGTATACTGCATGCTGTAGGTTTAATCAGGCACTCAGAGACTCAATAAGTTCTCCTTGTAAATTAAAACAAAGCTATTTACATTAATTTACATTTGCTAGCAGCTCATGGATTTCACAACAAGCTCTCTGATTTAACCATAGAAGACATCCATTTATCACAATTTGTTCAGGTGCTTACAGCGCAGAACTGAGTGGTTGTTTTTTTTGTTCTTTCCTGGAAGTGTAACATATTTGGAAATGCTAGAAATATGTTTGGACAAAGACCTGTTTGCCATTCCAGTAATATATTTGGGAAATGCCTGTTTGTTTTTCCTCATCTTTCCTTCCTTCATCTCTTATGCGTCCTACTGTAATCCTTTCCATGCTTTATTGATTTCATCTACAACTGCAACTACTGTAATGATTATTTCCATGATTGTTTCATCTTCTGATTATTTTCTAGATTAATAGATTCATTGCTCAGGGGGATTCTCTCAAATGTTTGGTTTGTCTGATTGGCATTTTAAAACCCAAAGATATTCAGTTTGCCATCACATAAGACGGGAAAGCTGCCAATACTCGCAATTTAAAAGCTGTAACTAGAGAATTATGGCATTTTTACTGGAAAAATTACTTATATCAATTGTCAAAATAGTTAATTGATCCTCCTTAGTCCACTCCTTTTCCTTTTTTAATACCCAGCCAATACAGAATATTCTTTTATAATCTATTTTTTCTCCATCTTAATTGATCTAATATTCTGACTCTGCTTGCCTCATCAGTCATTATTCTAAAACCTTGGAGGAGGAAAAACAACATATCGAGAAGCAGAAAAGCCTCCGTCTTGGCAACAAACAGTGTTTCTCTCAGGGCTGATGTGGGGCAGTGATGAATACGATGGTTTCCCTGTCATTAATCAGACCACAGCTTGTCTCTCTCTGGGATGGCCCCCTGTCCAAAACGCCTCGGCCTCCCCTGGAGGGGCCTCAGCAGAGACCGCAGAGCCCCCTTTTTCCTCTTTCTATCCCCCTCTCATCCCTCCCTACACCTGACAGCTATCGCCCCCATCCCGCGGTCCCTCTGGTGACGAGGCTCTCCCTTAGCGCAGATGCTAAAAAAGGGCCTGGCAGTGAAGCCGGGGAGGTTGGTGAGTGGAAAACAAGAAAAAGAGAGTAAATGAAATATAGATGAAGTAATGATAAACAAAATATTAGACTAGGAAGCAGGAGATTAAGGAGGGGGAAAGGTTGAGAAGAAAAGGTGTAAAAAAAATTGAATAGGAAAAACACAAGTGTAGCAAGGGGATAGCAGGGCGCTCCTTTCTTTGTAATCCCCCTAACTCACTCCCTCCATCTCCGTTTGCTCCCACCCACAGTACACACTGGCCTGTCTTTAACAAGGCGCCTGTCCTTGGGAGATTTCTCTCATCATCAATCAACTGCAGCCGGGGAGTCACACAGGGCAGAGAGCGGGCGAGAGAGATTGAGAGTAGGAGAGAACGACAGAGAGAGAGATGGGAGGAATGAGAAGGCAAGAGAAGGAGAAAGACATGAGGTAGAGAGAAGGAGGGTGAAATTGATTTAATTAAGAGATGGAGAAAGCAGGGAATGAGGGGAAGGAATACATTTCAGAAAACTCTCTCTGCTGTGCCGCTATTTCTCATGTAGCTGTGTCATACATCGCTGACAACAGACTCATTGAATATGAAACAGCCACTGCATGCAGAGCCGTGCTGCAGCAACATGTTTTTGGCAAAGCTCAGTCCACTATCAAGGCCAACAGTATTGTTTTCAGAGGACATTTGCTCCTCAGATATGCCAGGTGAAGGAGTTTTCGCATTGATTTATTGTTGTGATATAAGTTTTGATCTCTAATCTTTTGTTGTTGTTGTTGTGTCTGCTCGTGTTTGATAGGGGAGACCAACAGAGAATCCAAGATTAACATCCTTTTATTGCTATGCAGTCAAGCCAGTAGAATTTCAGTGCTGATGAAAAATTGCCCCAACATTTCTAATAGGAAACAGCCAATGTTCAGAGCAAAGACCTGGACATGTGCCAGCGTGAAGGGGATAATTCGGGTTTTGGAAGATTTTACTTACACTCACAAAAACTTGACTCAAAGATGCCTTTTTTCTGTTTCTATGTGGTCAGAAAGAATGGTAAGACGAGTATATTTTAGTAAAATACAGATATTGTTAGCAGCTCTAATCTAAGGAAATACGCTATTTAACGTTTCTAGAGATAGAGATGGCAGGTCTAGAAACTGCATGTTGTAATATTAGTAAAGTCAATCATTTCACCATGAAATTACATTTCATCAAATGGCCAGTCAACCTGGCCAAAGTACAATACTTCCGAATGTTAATGTCAGGGTAGGATTTTGTATGTACTTTTGAACTACAGTTGTCAATGTCAATTGTGAAGGCCCTGATACACTCCAAAATGGACAGGAATGGGACCTGCAGGGTGGACTTAGAACATGCATGGGGTACTTTTTGCACTTCATTTGGTGTCTGCGTACAAAGACATGATTGGTCAGTGCGGTTGTACATTTTTGGTAGCACATGGTACCATGGACCCTTTTGGACATGTCTAGATAAAGAAAAGTCATGCGGACCCTTTTGGATACATGGATGCAAAAAGTATAATTCTGTCAGGGGAGTAGTGGGAGATGGACCCAAATGCGGGACAAAGCAGCCATTATAAACTAAAGAATATCTCTTTCATTGATTCAGGTGTGCAGGCACAGCAAAACGGAACAAAAACAGAACAAGGCAGAACAAGCAGAACAGAGGATCCAACAAAACTGAACTGAAAACCAGGACTTAAATACAAACTAAACTGATAAGGGGATGAGGTGAAAGTGGAACAGGAGAACAGGAAAAGAGCTGATTGGCTGGGGAAGACACAGGGACCAGGGCAGGGCTAATGAGGCTGATACAGGGCAGGTGTGTAGATAAGCAGGCTGGGGAGGAACACAGGAACACAGGATGAAAAACAGAGCAACAGAAAACCAAAAACCCAGAAACACAAGGGGCAAGTGGCCTGGAGGCTGAACAGGGGGTGGAGCAGGAGACCTCAGCGGATGGCCTGGGGCCTGAACATGGGTGGTAGCAAGAGACCTCAGGTGGACAGCCTGGGGGCTGAACAGGAGTGGAGCAAGAGACCTCAGGTGGATGGCCTGGGGACTGAACAGGGGCGGAGCAAGAGACCTCGGGCAGATGTCCTAGGGGCTGAACAGGGGCAGAGCAAGAGACCTCAGGCAGGTAGCCTGGGGGCTTGGCCAAAGGATGTAACAGATCAGACCAGGATGCAGGACCGAAGGCCAGTATTGCTCTGGAGGGCAACCAGGGGCAGGACAGATAGGTGAAGTCATTCAGGAAGCCAACCAGGAGGACGACCAGACGTGGGGAGGTGCTCTGGAGGACGGGCAGGAGGGCGACCAGATGTGCAGGGCTGCTCTGGAGGCCAGCGACGAAGGTTTGGCCACTCTGGAGGTCGGCAACGAAGGCTGGGCCGCTCTGGAGGTTGGTGACGAAGGTTGGGCTGCTCTGGAGGTCGGCGACGAAGGGTGGAGGTCATAGCAGAAGGTGGGCAACAGGAGGTCCGGTTGGATGTCGGCAAAGACAGCTCACTGATGGTCTGGCTGGGCATCAGCAGGGACTGCCGACTTCTGAAGGTCTGGGGGGAGGTCGGCGGAAATGGCTGATGGTTGGGGGTCTGGCAGGGTGTCGGCAGGTGCGGCAGACGACTGGAGTGCTGGCAGGGTGTTGGCAGATGGGACCAACGACAGGGAGTCTGGCAGGGCATCGGCAGGTGGGAAACGGAGACTATGTGGTGCTGGGGAGCGGAGACTCTGTGGCGCTGGACTGCTGAGAGAGCCTGTGAGAACCCCATGAAAATGGCAAGGAGAGTCCCTTCAAAGGGTGACTGCTGGACATCAGGGTGGCTCCTCAGCTGCTCCACATTAGTCTCATTGGGTTCAGGGAATGCAGAATCAGAACAGGCAGGTAGCAGGCTAGCCGGCTCAGGATGGGCAGGTAGCGGGCTAGCTACCTGCTACCTGCAAACAAAAAACAGTAAAACTGAAAAGTAAAAATGTATCAAAAGGTAATTCTGCACTGTTCACTGTGTGTGCTGCCATATTGCTGTCACATCAGGTGCGTTTCTGTTGGCGAACTCGGGCTAGGTGGATCTTGCCCGAGTTTCCGACTTTCCATTCCTCCGTTCCATTGCACTTTTCCGTGTTGGGGGTCGTTTTTCTTTTTGGTTGTTAATATGCCTAACTTTGTTTGTTTGTACAGTGCTAACCTTAGCAAGACTATTACATTTCCTGGTCTGTAGTGAGTTAGCCAGCCCAGGACAGCTTTGTCTTTCTTATCACCGAACAATCAGCATGTTTAATTTGATACTGATAACATAATATTATGATCACAGAAGACAAAGCACATGCGACACAACAGCCTCGATTGTCTTGTGCTTTTAGCCTTGAGCTCTCTTCTATTGTGATGTGTCATGAATGAGTCCGCTCTATGAGCCGGCTTCTTTAAATGAACGATGGGAGCTCCCGTCTGAGAGCTTTTTTTCTTCCTTTTTTTCTAAATTAGGCTAATAGAAGACAGAATAATAGGATGATCATTTTGCCACTCCGCTCGGACATGCGCACATGCACTGACTGACTGTTGTGTTGATGTGTATGTGCGTGCAACCAATCACGTTGATGACAGCTATAAATGGTAAATTGTAAATGGCTTTGGATAAAAGCGCTTTACAATGTTTCTGCTTCTCACTCACACACACTCACACACTGATGGCGGCAAGATACCACGCAGGGTGTTGGCGAAACCATCGGGAGCAATTTGGGGTTCAGTATCTTGCCCAAGGACACTTCGACATGCAGATAGGAGGAGCAGGTGATCGAACCACCGACCTTCTGATTAGTGGATGACCTGCTCTACCTCCTGAGCCACAGCTGCCCCACCATCATCATCATACCATCAGGTTAAAAGCAGGCAGGGGGGCTGATAGTCTACAGGTCTGAGGGACTGTAGCTGCTCTGTGTATCTTTGATTTACCCTTTTAATTTATCATTTTAGCTCTGTCCTGACACTGTTTTGGATAGTTCAATATAAATAAAACATTCAATAAGTCTAAAAGTGTTTGATGTTTTTACATTATTTAAGGTTTTTATACCAAACATAATGTAAAAATTATGGTATTCTGGAAATGATAAGGTTTAGTATAATTACATTGAATAATCTGAGTGATATATGTGCACGCATAACAATCATAGGTCAAAATATTGCAAAATTTGGCTGAATTATAAAAGCCAGAAGTGGTACTAAATGAAGAGCCGTCTGGGAGCCGAAAGAGCCGGCTCTATTGCTGAGCGGAGCCAAATGATCTGGCTCACTAAGAAGAGCTGGATTTCCCATCACTACTCTCCTCTGACTAAGCACACTGCGCTGTTTCTGTTTCATCCAAAATGCACTCCAGCAATCACATCGCTGCATGTAAAGGAGGCGGGAACAAAGTGAACAAACACCAACAGAAACTCTATTTCTCATCCAGTGGGAACATGAGGGAGTTACCCCTTCGTAGAGCCGACGGAAATTATATTTGAATGCAATTAATATGAGTTTAGTGGTGGGGACAATTTTAGGTAATCAGACAAGCGGTAGGGACATATCCCCACCGTCCCTACCATAACTTATACCCATTTGTCTGCTCTTGAGGTTCTTCTGTTCTGACTGACAGTAAAATTACCACTGGAGACAGAAAACAGACTTTTCTGTGTGTGGTTAGTGGTGGCAGGTCAACATGCTGTAGATGAGAGTCTGTACATTTATGAGTGTGATGAGCGTCCGGGGAATAAGGAACGCTTTCTTCGCCAAGAACAACAGATGTACAAGCAAGGACTGGTACAGATGCAATATTGACAATAATGATGCCTTTACCTTTTGAGTGTGTACATATTTCTTAAGTTGTGTATACATACACTATGTGTGCCTTACATCTGTTGTATATCATTATTGCAGCTGTCGTAGCTCAGTCGATACTGGATCTGTGATGCCACCTGATTTTTACACATTTTGTCAAGAAGTACACCATACAAGATACCGGCAAGCTGATGTTATCAACCCAACAACAAATCGGCCATGCTCTATCGTATATGCCTTTTTGTATCTGTGTGTGTGTGTGTTTGTGTGTGTACAGTATATGTGTGTATGTTCCAGCCCTCCACCCACCAGTGTATGCTAATCAGCAGCTATAATGTCCCGTCAAGGGAAATACATAATAAATCAGTTTTGGTTTGACTTTGTAGTGAGACAGAGTGTTCTAGGAGACTCGGAGAAAGATGAGCTGATGCACACATGCACACGCACACACGCGCACACGCACACACACACACACACACACACACAAACAAAGAACCTAATTATGAAAGAATGACAAATTATGAAAAGTGACATGTCAACCAGCTTAGCTTCCATGTCTTCATGGTCCTTTCTCTCTCTTTCCTCGCTCTGCTCAGCCTTGTTTGTTGTTTTTCCGTAGCCGTCTACACTCAAACCGAGCCGTGTGCTGCCTCTCATCTCTCCGTCTGTGTGTGACTTTACCTTTTGCCAACAAGCTTAGGCTGCTGGCCAAGCATGTGACTTGCAGCGCTGAGAGTGCTATGGATGTGCTCCTGAAAGACTTGTTTTAAAACACATGATCTGAGTGTGCGTCTGCTAATGGGGATTGTGACTAGCTGTAATCCTGAGCTATAGCTGACACTGGAAGAAAGATGCATTTCAGCTCATACCGTGGATATCAGTTGATTCAAAGACCACAAAGGGGACTTACACATACAGACGCAGAGATGTGTGTATGCCCATTATCTTTTTTAGACACACACATAATGGCACAGACACAAACACTGGCCACACACTTGCCACGGGCGGAAAAACTGATGTAATTTTATGCCAACTCTCAGAGGCGTTTTTGTTCGTCTTTGGGTTGGCCAAGGCAAACAGAGCATGTCACAACTCCCGGACTGCCCTCTGCGAGTTCATTTTCATGTCAGCGCAGTCTAATTGCTGAGGTAATTAGATTAGGGAAGGCTGTGTTAAAAATAAAAGTCTCTCATGTTTCTCAGCACTTGTGCCTCAATGGGTATAAGGCGTTTGAAGGCAACATCCATCGAGGCGAACAAAGTGCTGCGCTGTCCTCTCCTTCTGCTCGCCCCTCTGCTGCAGGGAAAATGGCACTAAAGAGAAACTTCATTTTATAGACAATGTTCTGGTTGGTTTCCTTAGAGAAACAAGAGTTCAGAGTTCAAAAAGTCCACACTTTTTTGGAGGGGAGGTTTTGAAGTGAGGATGTATGGTCCCAAGGAAAGGGATTTTGATCATATCTTACAGCAACCAGCCTCCAAGGGGAGAAACATTTTTCTTTGTCTGTGATATAATTTTCTTGTTTGTTCTTGTCACTCTGGTGTGTGTGTGACGGGGTGTGTGATTCCTGTTTGTATATGAGCATCTATGAGCTGTGAGAGACACAGTATTCACGACATTCATTTTTTTAACAACAGCGTCTGATTAATGTTTCTTAATCGTTTAATACTAAATGAAATATTCTTAATGGCTGTATCAACTGATTGAAATGTCTGGATGTCTAGCAAAACTGCACTCTTTTTAAAGCTTACAGTTAAATTCTGGTGTTTGTCAACCTCTGTCTAACTCTTTTTTTTTTGTCATGGCTGAAGGTCATAATAATAATTTTATTCACATTCATAGTTTGACGGCAAGTAAACACAGAAAATTGTCCCCTAAAAATTTCTGTATCTATTGCAGTGAATTGCATCTTCCTGGTTAACCTGGCAGCTGACTGCTGTACTCATGCACTCATTCTAGTTTGCAACGATAGACGGAAAACTAATTGTCAACTTTTTTGATAACCGATGAATCGTTTTGAGTCATTTTTCAAGACAAAAATGCTAAAAATCTCTTGTTGCAGCTTTTTAAATGTGAATATTTTCTGGTTTCTTTAGTCCTCTTTAGTCCAATCGAGAAAACAATCAGTCGACAGATTAATCGATAATGAAAAAAATCATTAGTTGCAGCCCTGAAGTTGAGGTGATGAATACTCCAAATAGAAATATATATACTGTACATATAAAAATATGAAAATAAGACCCATGCTGACATATATTGGAATTTCCCTTAAAGTTGTTTTGGCTGGTGAAGTTAACAAGGTTTTAAAAATAAAATATATATGGTTGAGGATTAAAATCTCCCACATACTGTGCTGGTGAAGGTAACATGAAATAGATTCTTATTTCTGACACTCAGATGACTAATGGCAGAAATGTGCTTCTTTATACTGGTTCCTACAGTATGTGTGTCTATATGTCTGTATGTGTTCCCATGGGTTTCTCCCCTGTGTGTGCTCGCCTGCATACATGACAGAACCCGGTCTCTGTATCTACTCTGTTTTTCCTCAGGTGCGAAGGCATCTGGATCGATGGTGTGAGTCTCGCACTTGATGCCTGGTGATTGATGGCGTGAAGGTGATTTATTAGTCATGTCCGAGGAACAGGCAGCAGGGGGAAAGCTCTTTTGTCCCTGTCTTTTGAGGACCTCGCTGTTGTTTTTCATTTTGTTCGCGTTCTTTTTCCCAGCACAGCTCTCTCTCTCTCTCTCTCTCTGTTTTATTGTCACCCTCCGGTGCCCTTTTAGATCTGGCTGTGAAGTCGACCTGTAGCAAGCAAAGCTACATCTCAGATGTCTCGCCCTCATACAGCTAGTTAGTCATTCTATAGAAATGGCCTAAAAAGAGCCATACGGCAGACATCTCTGTAGTATTTTAGTCTAGCTTCTTTGCCCTTGTCTCGTTCTTTCTGTCTGACTGGAGGCCTAATAGCTTGCTAATCACAGGCTTCAATAGGTAACCATGAAATGAGCAATTTCCTATGAATCAGGTTTGATGGGGACTAAGTCAAGAGGGAGAGGATGATGAAGAAAGAGAAAAGCGACAGGTTGCCAGCACTGCTCTCATACCTCTTGTATCGCACTGACAGCTAGCAGAAGTGTTGAGGGCCCAGTTCTAAATTGATTGTGACTGCTCATGAGTGGCACCATGAGAAGGAGGCAGGTGATGGCTTCCGTCTGGTTCACTGAAGTCGACACTTCTATACCAAAGCTATTTTTAAACTAGTTTTCGTGATACCACAATAAGTTTACTCCCCATTAATCAGTCAGTTTATAGCTTATAGTTTATAGCTCTAAAGTAATTGGAATATCTCAACCATCTGTCAGAATTATTCATCAAACCAAAAATGCCCTCTTCAGCTCCCAGTTTGTTCGACTGACTGTTATTTCATTCTTACATTTGGCTGCCTAGATTACAGAGAGTTTGTATTTTCAAACTGTATGTTTCACTTTTAATGTCATAAGAGAAAAGACTTTTTGGATGAGGACTAACTGGTGTGTTTGACAAATGTAACTGTCTATTTGCACGGGCCTAGTAGACTATTACCTGGGGAGCTCATGTGATTTAGAAATGACCCCCCCACGTTTGTGTTTTGTATGGCACTTTCGCACGGGATAAGTCTGTATTTTACTTGAATTTACTGACTTTATTCCCCCGGATATGATTGAAAATGTCAAGGCCCTGCGTAACATAATAATGTTCCTTACCGCATGCTGCCATGCATGTCACCCATCTCATCATCTTTTGCTCTTCTGATGGATTTGAGCTTGCTCTTTCTGCGAACGGGTCTCCACGCTGTGTAGCGAGATGAGGCTCGTGAATTTGCACCCAAATTGCTGTCAAAACTTTAATTTATAATTCCCACCACAGCCTCCATAGTTCTTGACTGGGAAAGAGGCAGAAAAAAGGGTACGGAGAAAACAAAAAACCTTCAAATCCACCCTCAAATGAGATGCCAATACGCACAGGACTAATATTATCACATGACCTCTGTGTTTGGTGAAATACGGTTGGTGATTTGCGGTGTAATTTTTACTTTACAAATTACAGGACATGGCAGATTCGCCCTGGATTAAGATCACAGATGACCTCTGCAATTATTACAAATCATTAGAGGTCCCCAGGTAATACTAGTCCTGTGTGAATACGGCTTTTAATGAATTTAGCTGAGTTTGCTGTAGTGTAAACTTCCTAAAATCCAATAGAGAGCAGGACAGACCAGCTAACATTATCCTAAACTCTGTTGGCATCCAGAACCTGCTTCACAGTGGATGTGCAAATCATGAACAGGGCTTTTTCACATGTAATCCCACAAACTGATGTAGTTAGTTAAAGATGTGCTCCTTGGCAATGAAAGTAAGGCTCAGTTACTGTATGTAATAAGCTAATTTGCTGGATGTGCTAACGATTGCAGTTGGAACGATTACAGTTGGAGCAGACTAGCACAGTTTAATCCATTCCTTACACTCGTGTTTATTGGGTTTCAAAACACACACACACACACACACACACACACACACACACACACACACACAAAGAAAATACCTCCCTCCAAACCTTTTAAATGCTGAGAACTGCTTTTACTACAGCCCGATGCACCACTTCGGCATGCAGACAAATTCAAAGCTTTACAGGCCTGCTGTGCCTATGGGTGCAAAGCTATGACTGGACAGGCTCTATGCTAATATACTTGTTACATATATAAGACTAAAATTATGAGAGTTTGGTGAGTGTTTGTGTGTTTGAGCTGCAGGTCATACAAGATCGACACTCTGCCGCTGCCTTTTTCTTACCACAGATTACAGATGTGCACCTCTCCTTCTGAGACTGATATATTTTAAGCTGCTGTGATTTGATATGACATAGTTTCAACGTGTGATGCGCCATAATGTGGAATGATGTGATAGGATTCGGTAGAGCATAAACAGTTCCATTTTACTTCTGCTACGTTTTTTTATACTGTTTGCAAGAACAAAAAAGATCCAGTAAACATAAATCAACACAACGCAGTTAAGCGAGAGAAAAATTCAAATGGGCTCCTTCGGATACTATTTGCAACATAATTTATGATAATGTACTGTATGTTTCTCCGAAGATAGAAGAAACTACTTTCAAACAGTCTATTATAGAGACAAATTCTTTACTGCAGAGTTCAGATATACTAAAACAATAATGCTGCCTGCAGATGTGGGCCTGCTTTTCCTATGAGACCTTTCAATAGTCCATCTATACAACTCAATTCAAACATCTGTTTAAAGAGAAAAAAATGTTTTGGCAAAAGAGTGGCTTATTTAAGTAACAATTGGTTATTTGTGATTCCAATGCAAATGATCTTGAGAGTAACATAGAAAGCTTTTGACCTTGTCATGCAACCCGATAATCTCTGCTGCTATCTTCAGGAAAAGCACTTCTTTGAATCATGAGACCAAAGGAGTTGAAGAAAGTCTGGGAGGTCTGTTTCCGGGCCATCAGAGTCTTGACTTTCATCTCAGAAATCACTGGCAGGTCTTCCTTATGTAGCTGGCAGCTGTCCTGTAGTTTGGCCCTGGATTGGGACAATCATGAAGATGATGGAGCTTTCTTCCTCACTGAAGAGTGTGGCTGCCACTTCATTTGATGAGCATCATGGTTAACTCAGACAGAGTGATAGTTACTTCAGCCCTTTCTCTCTGCAGTGCAAAAAGCAGGTGGAAACAGGCTGAGCTTTGTACCCCAGGAGATTTGAGACACTCTTGAGCTGTCTGTCCACCTTTCACCTGCAGAGTTTTCTGGGATGTTAGATTTACGATGTGTGCAACGTATCTCGTAACTCTATACACACTTCCTGCAGGAACAACTCCGTTTTTTCTTATTTGTTATTTACAAGTAAGATTATTATGAGCTGTCATTGTCACCTGATCTGCATCTTCCAGAAAGTTAAGTATTTCTTTCTTCCCTTTATCATATATTGTGGAGATGGACTTTACCTGACTGTGCTTTGGCTCCAGGGTTGGATCCAGTGCTACTCTATTACACTTTATGTTGACACATAAATAGTGCTGGATGGTTTCATTAGTTGATTTGAACAGTGCAGAATTGCTGATGAGTTCAACATGAAACTATTTTTTGATAGTGAAGTTTCCAGCAGTAAGGTTACCATCACAGGATCAAGTATAATCATAACAGCTGCCAGTTTGACTAAAACATGGACGTTGCATTTTTATTAAATAGCAGTATGATGCAAGATACTACAAGAGGGGCTGATACTGTCACATCAAAGCTGGGCAAACTCTATTTCACAAATCAGAGGAGGGTAGACCGAGTTTAGGCAGGATGAGATGGGATCACACACTTTGGTATTTTTGTTTTTTGCAGCAGCACTGGAGTTTCTAATTGTGGAAGATTCAGTCGGTAGGCAGCTTGACAGTTATGAGTAAGTGTGTGCATGTGAGAGAGAGAGTGAGAGAGAGAGAGTAGCTGCACCAAAAAATTAGTTCCTGAATTCATCTCAAACTTGGACCTAAAAAAGTGGGGAAAAAAATAAACTTTAAGAAAGAACTCTAAAGAAGAGGAGGTAACAGTATTGATCAGCAAGAACAGAAGATGAAATATCATCTTTGGATAAAGTTTTTCAATCAAAACAACTAGTTAGCTGCTAACTGCTAACTGCTATCTGCCACTGTTCCAAAGGAGAAACTGCACTAAAGAAACAGCTAGGGAGAAACACAAAGAGAAGATACTGTGAAAGCCCAGAGGTCCTCTTCACTGACCACGTCCAACATAAGAGGGAAAGGAAGAAGAACAACTCTCATCAGTCCCCACAATGATAAGTACAGAGACACAGACTCTCCCTGACAGTGTCCCAAACCCCTGCATTGTCTCTGTTCCACCCTCTCTGCTCTGCACTCAGCCCAACAACACTCTGGCACCTCCTGATACATCCACACAGCCAGCTGCCAACAGCCAGCTCTGCCCATCCCAGTGACCATTCAGGGCAAGCCCCACAGTGGCCCTGCTGGCTGACTCTTTTGCCTGGCACCACAGGCCAGGCAATGAAGCTGTTGAAAAAGGAGACCCTCAGGAGCCCTCAATGCCTGGTGATCCACACAGGAACAAATGATCTGCACAGCCTCTGTAAGGACGCTGCTGAAGCATTGAGGAAGATGACGGAGCAGGCGAGTAGGGAGTTCGCTGACACCTGCATTGTCATGTCCACCCTGCTGCCTAGGCCAGTTTATATAAACAGAGTAGTGATGAAAGTGATGATATACAGTACTTGGAATGAAGTAACTAATTAATAATAACCGTTAAAGTGAGAAATACATAAAAGGCATATTTGCTGTTTCAAGTTTTCGGTTTTACTGTAAAACCATCATCTGGAGCAGGTAGAGGTGTCAGGAAACAAAAGCTAGTAAATACCAGATGTGACAGCTGACTGATTGCGCAGGTGCATCAATTAGGCTGATGATGTCACTGGTCTCTTACAAACTGTTAGGCCTCAGACATCATCAGCCTAATCTGAGTAATTATCTGGCACACCTGTTATTTGTCAGCTGTTGTTTCCTAACACCTCCCTGCTCATCTGCGTTTTCACTGTGCGCATAAAAAAACCCTGCATGGAAATGCTAAAAAAAAATTTGAAAAAATCTCAAAATATTACATAAAAGGTTTTTACACTTGGTGGAGGTGGAAAAGTTGGCGAATCCATAAAAGCAAAATGTGACAAAGTGCAATGGAAACAGCTTTAGCGTTTAAATCATGACGTACATCTAACGTGACTTAAATGCCCATTTATGGTTACGCTCCAGTGAAAAGACAAAAAATTGTGGCAGACAGACGCTCCCCAAATTAATACATGAGACAAACATGCATCATTTTGTATTTTTTCGCCGTTTGAGGTTTGACTGGCAGTCTTTTAATTACATCATCTCATTGCTTCTTCTGAAATGGTTTAATGGTCCTGACTGGAAAAAAGGTGCCTTCAGCTGTTTATTTTGATGAACCAAAACCAAATATTAACAAAGTGGCAGTGAATAGAAACGCACATTAATGTGAATTTTCTTTTGCCAATATTCTGGAGATTCAGTTCAAATTATTTTGATTATTTTTTGGGTAGATTTGGGAAGATTTTAAATTTTTTCATATTGTGGGTATTCTATACCTAAACTGGTCTCTGTCTCCACTTCTTTTCATGAAAGATTGGAGTTGGATTATCTGCTGCCAGCAGTTTTTTGGTAAACTCTTTTACTTATCCTCCTTTACACTCTAATCCTTTTACCTCTGCCTTATGTTATCTTACTTTCTTTCCCTTTATCTTCCCCTCCTTTAAACTCCCTCTTCCTTCCTTCATCTCTCCTCTGGTAGATCACAGCTTGCTTGCGTTTATGAGAGCTGATGGTGTGATTAAACAGAATAGCTAATGCAACAGCAGACATAACTCCACCCGTTTTTTTTTTTTGCTATGTTGCATTCATTGTTTTATCTCATTCTTCTCTCCACACTCGACTCCTAGTTGCGTATAAGTGTCGTTGTCTATCACTGCTGCACATCTGCACCTCATCTCTCAGCTTCTTTGGTTCATGCAATTCACATCTTCCTCAACCACTTCTCTTCCTTTTTATGTTTCATTTTCAGCTGTCAGTCATAAGGAGAATCATCAAGAAACCTCGAAAATCTTTCCTGTAAGAATTGTTTGTGCTTTTATGAAACTGATTTGACTGGATAACGACTGACTATAGAGTGGAATAAAGCAGTGCAAGAATGGGAAAGAGCTGCTAAAAGACTACAACTGCATTTTTGGCCTCATCTTCTCCAAAATAAATGATAACTTACTCTCATTAGGATAGACCCTGAATCATTTATATCATTATGAACCCAATAGTCTCTACTGAATTCATTTTTGGCAGAATTCCATACAGACATGAATTTTTAGGTTTGTATGATTCCCTCTTTCACCTTTTTGACCCTTTATACCAAGGTGTAGTTGGGTCAGTAACCTATAGAGGGCGCCCGTTGCCTGCACAGTGTCAGACAAGCATGACCTGGCATTATCTAACCACACTGATGCACTGTAGTCTCTCTCTTTCTCTCTGCCTCTCTCTCACATACACACACACACACAAACACACACTCTCCAACCTGTCATGCCCTGGCCGCAGCCAGCCTCCTGCTCTCAGAAAAGGAGTGATGAGCAGAGGGAGAAAAAGTGATGAGAGTCGGGCGGGAGAGTGATGAGCACAGGGAGAGATTGGCTCGCTGGCAGATGATTTGAAGATCATTCTGCCCCCCGAAATAGCTCTCCAGTTACGAAGGTTGTCTGAAAGCATTAATAAGTAATGAAGGACCAGCGGCCCCCGACTATGTGGATGCATACATGCACACGAGTGTGCGTGTGTGTGTGTGTGTGTGGGTGGGTATTTGTGTTTTGAGGAACTTGAGCCAATGCATTGAAAATATCTTGAATGTATGTGTGATATGTATATCAGTGTTTTGTTTTGGGTGTGTGATTTTGTTTGATTGCACTTAATATCTTCCAACTAATTGGATTTTTTATGCTCTCTGTTTTGTGTCCGTGATGGGTTCATTAGCTCATATGACATTCAGGTGTATGAACCTGTCTCTGTATCTAATCCAATTTTATACATGTCGTGTGTGTGTGATAGAGAGAGCGAGACGTGCCTGTGTAAATGTCATGTTCTTGAAATGAATAATATGCAAGGCTGTCCTCGACTGCCATTTTGGAAAATAGTTTTCTCAGAAGTATCTAGATCAGAGGAAACCATCTGTAGAGGCATATGAAAGTATATTTAAAGACACAAATGCAAATAAAAGGCTCACCTACAACCACCAAAAATTCAAAACATAAGGTTGGAACTTGCTATCACTTTCAGAATGACTGACAGGTCAATTCAGCGTTTCCTCTAGGAACTCAGACCTTAATGCATCTCTTCTCGTGATCAGTTTAATTAGCAGACAGCAGCCAAACTCGTTAAACAAATAGCATTTGCTGTGTGAAATAGCACCTCTGCTCTTTTGAGAGCAACTAAACACCAGGCCAGAAAGCAGTCTTTCACTGTGCTCTCTGCTTGAAAGTTTCATCTCTGTTTTCATCCCTGACCACAGCCGGCGTCACTGCTGTGCTGCACCTGTAACCACACCCATCAGTGATGTCACGGTGTCCTGGAGTACACCTGTATGTCACTGCATCAAGGTGAGAACGTAAACCACTGGAGGTCAGAAAAGACATGATTTTCAAGGGGTGTTAAGTTACTCATGAATGTTTTATTTCATAAAAGTCTTCTACAATGTTAGTGGGGGTGGTCTTTGTTCCAGGTGAGGTGGCCTGCCTCAGCTATAAAACACTGTGGGAAACCTGCCTTTAAAACGCTCATACACACTAAAGAACAACTAATCTGAAGTTAATGTGAGGCTGTAAAAGGTTTGTTTTTGTAATGTGAGTAAAATAGATCTATATTATTAAAGGATAATTTACTGTAAATGTGGCCATTGTGGCTATATGGGTCATGCTGACTCCGTTATAGAGATTTAGGGAAACCATGAGTTACTCAAAATGATGTATAATGGTGCTGTGCGAGCCTCCTACAGCCTCCTGAAAAAAAAAAACATTATTTTTTTGCATGAATCATTTCAAAAGCTGGTCTCTGAGTCAGACTGAAAGTAAACAGAAACTAGCTGCCTGGAACAGCCATTTAGCTAAATGCAAAGGGACCTAGGGCATACATCCCACCAAAATGGACATATTTATACGCCAGGTTGAAATAAACAGGAGTTAAAATCATAAACTGGAATTATCCTTTAATTGTGACCAGCTAAGAAACATGTGGAATGCAGATTTTTCACCTACAACTCAAAATTTGTGATTATATATGAGAATATATTGAAAGTTATGTAGTCTGGAAAATTACAGATTGGGGCTTTAAGTATTATGAATAATTTGGTGGTGTTTATGGAAATGTTTTAACAACATTTTAAAAGAAGCGCAGCAGTGCATAACTGCGAAGCAAAATGCAAAAAATAATTTCAGGCCTGCATCAGGAGAGTCATAGCTAGTTAAAAGCTAAAGAGAGATACATTTTTAGCTTTCTTTTAGAAATATTTAGCAAGCAAGCTTCCTGATCTATCAGTAGTGTGTTCCATAGCTTTGGGGCGTAAATGACAAAGGCTGCATCCCCGATTTTCTTTTGGCTGTTGCTGAGAACCTCCAATAAACCAGCAGCAGATGATCGCAGTGTTCTTGAAGGCAAATAGTTAACAAGGGAGTTAGCAATGTAGCTTGGTCCTAGCCCATTAAGGGCTTTGTATATAAGGAGGAGGACCAAAGTCAATTCTAAATGTTACAGGAAGCCAGTGCAGAGCAGCTAAAACTCCACTAATGTGTTCTCTCCGAGCTGCAGCGTTTTGAATGAGCTGAAGTCTCTCACAGTTTTTTTTTTTTGGCCAGTAAAAAGTGCATTACAGTAATCGAGTTGGCTTGAAATAAAGGCATGAATCAGTTTTTCAGCATCTTTTTGATTTATAAATGGTCGTACTTTGGCTACGTTTCTAAGGTGGAAAAATTATGTTTTCGTCACCTTGTAAATGTGAGACTTGAAGCTTACATCTGAATTAAAGATAACGCCAAGACTTGTAACCTCAAATTTAAACCAGGGAGTTAATTTCCTCTGATTATTTTACAGCATTTTTCTTTTTGTTTTGGGGCCAACTCATTTAACTTTAAGAAATTATTGCTCATCCATTTATTTATTGCCAAAGACGGGTAGTAATGGAGTTTATAGCTGTAGCATCATTTGGTTCAGCAGAGATGTACAGTTGTGTGTCATCTGCATAACTGTGGAAACAAACATACATTGTACTCTCTGATGATGTCACCAAGCCGCAACATGTACAGTGAAAATAATAATGGACCAGGGAAGCTTCCTTGTGCAACCTCAAGTCATGTTTCTCAGACACATGATCTCCAAGACTGGCGTAAAACCTTTTACCTTTGATGTATGTTTTGAACCCGTTTAACACACAGTCAGAAAGACCAATCACCTTTTCCAGATGATTGATTAGGATATCATGGCCATTCATGCTTAGGTCTAAGAGGATAAGAATTGGGACCTTACTTTCATCAAAGTTTAGTCTGAGGTCGCTGATTATTTTAGTAAGAGCAGTTTCAGTGCTGTGGTTTGTTCTAAAGCCTGACTGAAAGGAGTTTATTTACAATGAAACTATCTTTTCAAGTAACTAACAAATGGAAGGTTGGATATCGGCCTATATCTGGTCAGTGCATTGCCATCTAGGTTGGGTTTAACAACAGCTGTTTTGAAGGCATCTGTTTGAAGAGATGTATTTATTATGTTCAGGACATGACTTGAAACACTGTCGAACATGCTGTGGGTACAGGATCAATACATGAGGTGGAGGAGTTACACTCAGTGACAGTCCTGCAAAGCTCAGTTAATGTGATACAGATGAATTTTCCCATGGTTACATCATTTTTACAGGATTTGCTGAGATCATCTGTGTTTACATCAGCAGTAATACAGGCTGTAATTGAAGTTATTTTCTTATTGAAGAATAATGAGAGTTCTTTACATTTTGATGCAGAGGACTGGTCAATAGCTGTCCAGCAGTAGCTGGTCAATAGTGGAGAATAATATTCTAGTTCCTGGTGTTCTCTGTAATAATCTTGGACTAATCCTTTCTTGCCAGACGTATTGCTTTGTTATAGACAGTCATCGCTTCTTTGTATATATTACAGTGAACTGTGAGCCTGGTTTTCATCCAATTTCTTTCAGCTGCCCGACAGATTCCCTTAAATCTCATTAACACTGATATTATTTAACCACAGGGAGATTCTGTCAGTCGACCTCTTTTTACCTTTACTGGAGCAGCAGTATTTAAAGCAGATGACAAGGTATTGTTGAAAATTTCAACCATGTCATTTAAAGAGCAGTCATAACTGTATGACTCAAATGATCTCATAATATTAGAGAGATTTGCTTCAGCCTCGCCATCTAGGAATCTCTTTTGAACCAGAAATTCCTTTTTTTAGTCTTTGTTAAGATTAGGTTTGCATCAAAAAACACACAGTGATAGTCAGAAATAGGTCATTCGAATACTGAAACATTATCAATGCTTAATGCTGTTGTTATTACTAAGTCTAGAGTGTTACCAAACTGATGAAGCTTCATTTACATGTTGGGTGTGTTCAAAGCGGTCCAGTAAATTCACTCCACAGCTTTGGAGTCATGATTTTTATTAATATGAATATTCAGGTCTCCATTCAGGATTAACCATAATCATATCTAGTGATATCAAGTGAGATCAGCTCTGAGAATTATTGTAGAAATAGTGATGAATATCTTGGTGGCCAATATAACGTAATGATGAGTATTGATAGTTCTGCTTTGAGCTCATGAGGAAGCAAATGATGTAAATTCACCCCCCAAAAAAAGAAAATTCTTATCAGGTAATGTGACGTATTTCCCTTCTCTGTCATGACTTACTGTATATCAATGTCACTATTTAAAATTATATTATTACAGTACCAACCAAAAGTTTGATATGATATGATATGATAAATTGATAACAATTTATCATACAATTGTAGGACAAAATGAGCACAATGTTAAAAATCCCACTGAGTTTAGGATACAGCTTCCATATGTAGCCTGGCCTCTGTTTGATCTTCTTCTATATTCTTTACCAAAAAGAGGAAAAAATAATTACATGTTTGTTCCCAATAAATCCCCAGCTGAGTCTGCATCGAGTTCACGCTGTTCCATTTTACATTCATTTGACACCAGAACTTTTGTGTAGTGGCCATTTTGCATTTATCCCTAGCAAACACTCAGTTTAATTTGACTGGGGACTCAGCGTGGTACAAATGAAATCACCTCCCTGTGTACAATCATTTATTTTAGAAGGACGGAGAGAGCAGCCAGTTAGAATAATGTGAATAGATCGTAAATCTGCCCCCAACCTGACTGCAGAAGCAGATAGCTGGTGCGAAACCAAAATGATGTAATCTCCAAACTGTCATGTTCCTTTGTCCTTTGGTGCATAAAGAGACTTCATCTAAATCTAAGGGGCCTGTCAGTTGGGTATATTTTGCAGACCTTTTTAGTTCTGATCGCTCAATAGGCCAGAGCACCTGGACGGCACTAATAGGTACAAGGCTGTAATTTGTCCTCTGAGTTAATCAGCCCTGAGCGGGAGAGGAGAAGATGGAGGGGGAGAATGTGAGGGAAGTGAGAGAGGAAGAAAATGTATAGATTTGGTAAGTGGGGAAGAGAAAGAAGAGATTATGTCAGTTGTTTTTACAGGGAGAGGATAGCTGCACAGAAAAAACCTGAGGAGAGAATAAATCAAGTCATCATGCATGGCCAGTAATAAGCCATTTTTCTTTTAATAAATGACCTTCGTGCGCTACATAAATATCATCTTACCCACACAAGTGTCACTTCCACTTTATCTCCTGCCAGCAAAGAGACACACGGGGAGGAAGAGGAACGAGAGGAAGCCGGTCTTCACAGGATCTGCAGTTAAAAGGATGAACGAATGCAGAAAGCTTGTTTCTACATGCCAGTAAAATATTATGTGATCAGAGCACATGAATATCAGCCAGAAAAGGTACCGATCCAAGAGATGTGGAGGGTTGGGAATTAATTTTATCGCATGTTCGGTATCATGGGAGAAGACAAATGTTTCCTCAGCTAAGACGCCACAAGAGGTTGGAACAAAAAAACTAGTATGTCAGACTTTTTCCTTTCTCTCACCTAATCTGGAAATGTGTATGACAGGCATTGTGAGGCCATAATTGTTGACATTCCTAATTCTGCTGTATTACATTTGCCTCAACATGCAGGTCATGAATGACTGAAAGTGTGATGTCTAGTTTGTCTGTTGGCCAAGTCATGTTAGGGCCATGATCACCTACACTGCAAAAATAAAGACATCTTTTGCCTATAATTTAAGGCCTTAAAGTCACTAAACCAAGTGAAAAAGTCAAGTTTGAACGAATTTGAACTAACAAGTAATTTGTTTGAATTAATTCGAACACAACTCATAAACTTTAACGTGTCGGAAATACAATTTGCTGTGACTGCCATAAGCATATATGGCCAGTGATATCCATCCATCAGTGGTCAGAGAGGTCGTCTTACCGTTCAGTTTAGTCTTTATTCTCCCGTCTGGTGTCATACGACTGCACCATGTGTCTTGAGGTAACACTATCAGACGAGGTTGTAGAGTTGATGGTTGATGCCTTCGCTGCCTCACTTGTGTGGCAAACTAGCTGGTGAGTCCTCAGATTTGTTGTTGTTGTAGAATGCGGCAGCTGCTCTTTACAAAGTTGGCGATTATCCTTAATCTTTGTTGGTAATTTTGGTAATCTATGGTGTAGCCCCCAAAGTACTTCCACACACTGCTTCTCAGATGTTTTGGTGTCGTGATTATCTGTTCAGGACGGCTTTGATCACTACTGTCCTCCATTTGTATGACCCAACACCAGAGACAGCTGTGGTTGGAAGCATTATGTTTTCAGGTTGTCCGTCCGTCCGTCCGTCAGTCCCATTTTCATGACTGCGATATCTCAGGAACGCCTTGAGGGAATTTCTTCAAATTTGGCACAATCGTCCACTTGGACTCAAGGATGAACTGATTAGATTTTGGTGGTCAAAGGTCAAAGGTCAAGGTCACTGTGACCTCACATCCATCCCATTCTCATGAACGAGATATCTCAGGAACGCCTGAGGGAATATCATTACGTCTGACACAAACACTTGGACTGATTAGATTTTGGTGGTCAAGGGTCAAAGGTCAAGGTCACTGTGACCTCACATCCATCCCATTGTCGTGAACGAGATATCTCAGGAACGCCTGGAGGGAATATCATCACATCTGGCACAAACACTTGGACTAATTAGAATTTGGTGGTCGAAAGGTCAAAGGTCAAGGTCACAAAACACATTTTTGGCTCAAGAATTCATACGATAATTATGACAAAGTTTCACACAAATGTCTAATAGGATAAGATGATGAAGTGATGACATTTTATATCCAAACACATACAAGAAAAATACACTTAATACATTTTATTTAATTCCTTCAAAGTCTTCACTACAAATATTATATTACTCTAGATAGACATGGATGTAAACTGCAACTTGACTGTTCAAATGGTCTGTTGCATTTATGTACTGTAAATTTTTAATATAACAGGTCATTACAGCTCGAATATCTAATTTTTCCCCATGTTCGAACAAAAGTTTGAATATCGAATAAAAAGTCACAGCCCTAGTTTTGATGTTTCACCTTGTTTCAGGTATTTTGAAGAATCTTGTGTCATTTTTCTTGATTCTAGTTTCTAGTTTCAAGATCCGGACATTCAGGTCATCTCTTTGCATTCTTTCACTGATGTTAAGAAAATATGATTTTTAGAACTTAACTGAGAGAGATTTCTCCCAGTGTAATCTCAGAAGACAAATAATAATACCGTTATATAACATTTTGAATGTTTGGAGTGGAATGAATGAAGCCTGTTTGAATGTTAGTCTCACTTCACTGGATGAATTTAAATGTTTGATTTTGGACCTTTTTAGATTATTTATGACACTGTTATGTATGTTATGTGCTTAAGTGTGACTGATTGTGTTATGTGGTGTGTCTTAATTCTTAATTCTTCTGTTCTTAATTCCTCTGCTGTTCTCAGGTCTCTCTGCCCACAGCATGTTGTTTTCATGAGTTTGGTGTATGAGCATGTTTTCTGTGTGTGTGTGTTCATGTGCAGATTTCTCGGGGAATTAAACGATTTCATTCAAGGTTCCCAGATGTGTGAGGGATGTGTGTGTGTGTTAGTGTGTGAGTGACGTCTCCATGAGCAGACTGACATGTTCCTCATCTTCCACATCCTCCGGGGACATTCTCAGCATTAGTCCTGCAGTTTCTCATAGTCTCATCTCACCACAGAGCCTCAGGGGAGGAAATGCTTCATTGTTCACCATGATAACATCAAAACACACAATGATGATTCCCTGTCATGGTTTCCATTGTCTCCGTGATGTTCTCCTAATGCCCCTACAACACTGTGAGCGTTCTTGTCCCCAGGCGGGCAGGCAGGCAGTGCTGCAGAGCTCCGGATTGCATGGATCACATATTGAGGATTACATGTAATGCAATTACTGTAACATGATTACACATATTGTGACTGAAATCTGCTGCAAATACTGGAAAAACAGAATGCTAACCAAATTAAAGTGTTGTCCTCTGATTTCTACAATGATATATGTACATGTAGATTGATCTAAAGCTGGCCTCGGAAGTGATTTTTTAAAATTTTATTTAGGGAAGTTTCAGAGACTGTTTCTTCTACTTAGTGCCTGCTGAGGAAGAAAATCATTCAGAAGTGTTTGTCTTCATTTAGCAAAATTTCATATGCCTAATAAAAGCAAAGTTTTCGAGCTTTAGTTAGAATCAGCATGTAAGACGTCTAGCTTGAAGCGTTATGGGCTGAGTTGTAACTGGTTACACTAATTTGATATGAATACTTAAGCAACAATTACATTTTTCTACAGATTGGTGATTGTGTTTGGTATTCTGTGCAGAGATGAGAGGGGCCAGAGATCCTGGTTTTAAAGTTTTTTGTTTATATAGCCAAGACAGCCAACACTGTTACACTAAAATAAGGCTGCAACTAACTCAATCAAGTGTTTGGTCTTTAAAATGTCAGAAAACAGTGAAAAAACCTGTTCAAATTACATTTGCAACAGCCCAAATTTGGCAATTTTGCTTGAAAAATTGCTTAAATTCTTAACCGATCATCAAAATAGTTGCCTGTTCATTTTCTGTTGATTGACTAGTCAATTAGTTGACCAATTGTTTCAGCTTCACACTGAATCAAACAGTTCTACAACACCAACACTAAATACTTCTGTGGAGATAATTGTTATGATATATGTGTCATCTGTAAATCACAATCTCATGAGGACAAGCTAATTAATAATGGTCCTGATTCAATTTCTGCCTTTTATGTCTCAGTTTGACCAGAACTTGGCAGCCTAAGAAAGCAGAACAACCCAAGAGTCATGGAAAGATGGAGTGAGAAAACGCAGAGAGGCTGCAGATTGAAGATAAATAAAGACACAAGAGACTCGTAACAGACATTTTCAGGCCAAAACAAGATGCCCAAAGGTGTGGTCTCACATCGTCAGATCCCCGATCACTGGATATCAAAAATAGCAATGATATGACGTGTGTGGCTGAAACACAGACAGAAAAGAAGAAAGTAAAGAAATAAAAGTAGGAAAAATCAGACACAGAGCGTGGGACAAAACTACTAACTTGAAGCTATCATGTCTAACTTGTCTTTTGAGAGTGACAGTAAGTCAGTCTAAACTTTAAATGACTCCACACTCTTTTCAGTCAGTCCCCGTCCCAGATCGATACATTAGTAGGCTCAGGCACAGTCAAAGCGGAACAAGGGGAAAGACAGTCAAAGACTGAGTCTGAGAGCCATTCAAATAAGCTGCACTCTATTTCACCCTCTTCACTGCTTGTCCTTGCCTCTCTTTTCATTTTGGATGTCTCTTCCATTTTTCTTCTTCATATACATATCTCTTTCCTCTCTCTTTACCTCTTCAGGTGCCCGCTTCTGTCTTTTACCCCCTCCTTACCCTCTTCAATTTTCCTTTCAATTTCTCTCTCTCCAGACCACAGTTACCACTTTCAAGTCCCCCCCCGCCCCCCGCCCCCCAATCTCCACATTTTCCCTCTCTACCCATGTGAGATTGGGCATTTACTGCAGTACGCTCCGTAAGTGGCACTGAAGGTGTGTGCGTGTGCGTAAGATTGCATGTAGCTCAGCCATGTGTGTCTTGAGGCCATCTCACAGTTGACTCTATTCAAAACAATATTCAGCAGCAGGGTAATTTCATCAGTCGCTCTGTGGTCCAGGGGTCAACACTGATTCATACCCATTTTCCATCACTAGTTTCTCTCCCTCTCAATGTCTTTTCTCATGTGCCCTCACACGTCCTAATGCATCCATACACACATGCACACCTATATGTGTCTATATATATGTAATGGTAATGTAAGGGTGTAATATTCATCTCCACTTTGCAGCAGGCACCTGCTGGCAACTGTTCACGCCATTAGAAGATTAGTCATCACCAATAAAAGCAGTGTGTTTTTAATGGGTTATGCTATTTTATACATCTCATCCTTACCTGAATGATGTATTCAGAAAGGTGGCGTACTAGCTGTACTTCTGAACTTACACGTTAGTGGTTTTCATATTGAAAAAAAAAGTCAATTTTTATATATATAAATTTGGTGCCAAACATATCTTAGAAGTGCTCTCACACTGAGAATACATGTCATTTTGCATTTGTGTTGTTTGTGTTGTGTTTCAGATTAAAAACATTTAACACATATAAGGTGCTTTCTCACACTGGATGACAGAGAAAAACTAAGTGAAAAAGCTGGGTAACAATTTCCTGCATGGTCAGAACAACTAGTATGACTAAAAAAAACCCAAACAAACAAAAAAAACTGAAAATGAAAGTAATACAAAAGCTATAAAAAAAACATGAAAGTCTTCAAAATGAAAACAATCCTTTAAAACATACGTATATACAATAGCTCTCTCGCAAAACTTGGGCGCAGGGTCAGACTGGGAGAGACTGCTGCTGGACTGCTGGGCCACAGACGCATCTCTCTTGCTCTTGTTTTTGTATAATGGGCTCCTCAGGCGGCCCACATTGTGCTCAAGCGGCCCATATAGCGTCCAGCCCACCGGGATTTCTCCCAGCCAGTACGCCTCTGCTCGTGTATATTAGAAGTATTTTAGTTTGTTGAGTTTTCATCTTTTAGTTTTTTCTACAATCTGAATCTTGAATCTTTCTTTTAAAAAACTCATCCCACAACCCCCAAGATGATTTCCTGGATAGGAAAAACAAAAAACCTGTTTCTGAGAAAACTATGTTAGTTTTTTTTTCTATAATCTTTGATTGCTTTTCATGTGAAATACTGGATAGAGGTACCATTTCAGACCTAACTCAGGTTAAAACTATCCCTAACTATAAGGGAACCAGGGTTTATACCCTTTCACCACCATGTTAGGCAGAGTGCAATACTAATTTAATATGACAGTCTCCTTCCGTCAAGAAAGATTCATTTACTGCTGTTTTGCTTTTAGGAATCTTTATCATTGTCAGGATGGCCTTTCAACAAAGCATTTTATCACCAGTGCTGTTCTCTGGCTGCTGCCAAATGTCTCTCTCCAAAACATTCTGGTTTAAATCAATGCAAGCAATCTGGCCAGCTGATATTTTGTATTGACCTTTTAACAAGAGATTCATCACAGATCACTTTTCTCTGCCCAGAGTCACCCAGGGGAGCACTCTGCAATGCAGGCTAGTTCTGTCCTAACAGCCACTCTGATCATGCTTCATACCGTGATTACAGTGTGTCTAGCCTTTATCAAATGAAATATGACTTTGTCACTATAAATGTTAACCTGCCATTTCAACAAATATTTTAAAATGATTGTCTTGTAAGAGGACACAGCGGTCACCACCTTGCATCTCATTTTGCCTGTAGTATATGCACTATAAAGAATAAGTATTTCAAGTTAAAGGATAAGGCTGGTGATTTTCTATATTTTTCTTGTTGTCAACAAACCTCATGTGCAGAGCCAAACCAACAATGAACTGATCTACTTACAAGAATTGTGTATCCAAACCCTGATATATCTTAAAACTATGACTATTACAATATTAAAACTATTACAATTACGGTCACGCTAGTTTGTTTAGAAATTGCTCCAAAGACTTATAACAGCAATCGTGTTTTCAGGCTCCAGAGAGCTAGCTTGTTGTGCTACATATCGCAACATTTTGACTCTGTACTAAAATTCTTTGAGAAATTTACAGTGTAGTACAAAGTTAAGAGGTTGTGATATGTAGCGCAACAAGCTAGCGAAGCACTACAAACAGAGCCGCATTCCCTCGCATGCGCAGTTGCATCTACCTTACATGGAACTACTCTCTGAAAACTGAAAACGTGATTGCAGAGACAAACTACTGTGACCAAAGTCTTTGGGGTGAAGGAGCATGTCACCCACTGCAAAGCTGTGGCTCCCTGACAACAATGGAGGTCTACAGCACAGAGGAAAAAGATATATCAGACATCATGCAATACTTGTAAGTAGGATCAATGCATTGTTGGTTTGGCTCTGCACATGAGATTTGCAGACAGTAAGAAAAATAGAGAAAATCACCAGCTGTATACTGTAAAAACCCACATTTCTTAGCTGGGTTGAAATTGCAACCTGAGTTAAGCTGTAGTGAATATCAAAGTGATAAATCCGCTTCAAACATTCCTGTGATAAGATTTTATTTTTCATATGCAAACCAGACCAGGGGGTATGTGTAAAGTTTTGTTATTATTATTAAAAATGAACATGGAGGATTTTCCTTTCATAGAAGGTGACAGATTTCACAGCGTATAGTTTTCGCCGCAATAATGTTTGCAGCACCTGTGAATGTTATTACATTATCGTTTGTCTTTATATTGATGAGGTGAAGAAGCAGATTATGCAAAAGCCTTTTGGTGACACTGAGTAAATGGCTTACAAAATTAATGTGTGAGTGACTTCTACAACATAGGTGGTAGTTCCTCACAAATACAAAGTACAATGCAGTAAATTACATTTCTACCTGGCTCACTGGCTTAGATCCCATTACAGTGTGAACCAGTTCCCTCTCCCAAGTTGCTTGGCAGATCAGATCATATTCTTATCACATTGCACCTTATATTACAATGTATTTCACCGTATCCTGATACGATACGAAGGTACACATCACAATTTAAGGAAACAGTATCTTTATGTCAGTTGTTCTAAAGCTTGCAGTGTATAGGGGAGAAAATGAGCTGGATATCAGTTTTTGCTGTCTTGTATATTTTTCTCAGTAGATGGGTTTTGATATTCATGCATACAAATACAATTTATAACTATCTCTATCATAGGATTTGGTCCAAACAACAAAGTTGGCTAAGGATCCGTGTTCAGACTGACAATATAGCACTGCAACCTGAAAACAGGGTCTGAGATGACGTGGGTGTGTTGCTACAGATGAAATATGAAGCGGGCAGATGATTTTCAGGGGTCTTAAGACGCAAAGACACTGCAGAGATTTAAATACTCCCTTGAAGCAGGATTTTACAACTCTGAAAATATATCGTGGCAGCAATAATTTTCTCTTCCATCTCAACGGTTGTGACCTAAAACGCAGATGAGGTGATACAAGACGAGTTCTTAAGAAAATTCTCCAGAAGTTGATAAAATGTGTGTTAAATTTTGTGCTCCTTTCAGTTCAGTACTTCAGATGATGAGATGATCTCTGCACTTTTATTTTTGACATATCTGAGTAATATAGACTGTCATATCTGAGCTAATGATGGATCTAAGTGCTGCAAACTGTTCACTGTGTGAAATGCTGCTGTCCTACACAGGCTAAATATATTATAGTGTCAGCAATGGATGTACTGCCTATGTTTTTTTCCTGACAGTACATATGTTCACTGTCATATTGACTCCGGGTCAGCACACAGTGTGTTACACACCCACACACGAGATGCTTTTTATCAGCGTCTCCACGTTAAGCCTGGGCTTGAAGATACACACTCTGTCAAAGAGGTTTATTGCAGAATACATGAATTCTACAAGCTGGTAGTGTTTATCTCCTTGTCTGTAGGTACATGATATAATCAGATCAGTGGCAGTCAGGTCAAAGTTGTGTGTGTGTGAAAAGAGATACAGTTTTTTTTAGTCTTTGCAATCTCCCAATAAAAGTAGGAGAAAGAGGGAAAATGGAAATAAAAGGGAAATCTTGAACACAAGGAGCTGAAGGAGGAAGAAGAAGGAAAATTAAGGTAGATAAAGAAGAAACTGGGTGACTAGGAGGGGCCAGATCAAGAGCGTGGTGAAAATCTGCAGTATTTCAAGCTGATCAATGTTATATGTGATAATGTAACAAGCTATTAGTTTATGTTATGGCCATCAGTTTTATTATTTCAACTTCTACATTCAGACTTGTGTCAGTTTGATACAGCAGATTGCTCTAAATACTACTACTACCCTTTATGTACACAGGCTTGTGCCTTTGACCTTCCATCAAATAACATGATGTGTTATAACAGCTGCTCAACTTTTCTTTTCGTACTCATGGTTCAACTGAAAGTTTCACGGTCTACCAAACTTTGGAAGTGCTTCAACTACAATCCTGTCTCCTACGTTTATACGATACTAATTTGTTTTCCCAATTACAGTGTGGTAAGAAATGTACTTGCTGCCTGGATTATGTTAGCAGACAGTGTTTTTTCGAGCGTGGGAAGCACGAAAATTTTTGTAACGCTCAGAAATTGTAAGGACGTGGTTGGGGTGGATGACGGGTATACAAAGTGCAGGACTTTGACATCCTGAATCCTGCGTATGATTAGGTTTAGGCAACTAAAGCACTTTGGTTAAGGTTAGGTGAAGACTGTGGTTTCAGTTAAACTTCAATACAATCTCCCAGTAACAAAAAATACTTGCTATTTTATTAGAGCACCAAATACATTTGGGTGAAGTTTTGCGGAAGAAATATCACCAGTGTGCTTCACAGACATACTCACAGAAATAAGAAAACACCCATATTTTAAAATATCAGGACAAAAATCAAACAAAATAAAAAAGGAGGAAAAAGGCACATGGAGGAGGAACAATAAAAGATCATGGTGAAAATTTGGAGCATAAACAAGAAGAACAAGAAAATAATGGAGGTAAATGGAGGATACACAGGTGGGATTAAATGAAAGCAGATGAAAGAGTGGGTGAAAATTCAGAACGAGAAAAGGAGGAAGAAGATAATGATGAGGAGGATGAGTGTACAGCTACTCTTTCAGCTCATGACTTTCCCTCCACAAGGAGGTCAGTGTTATCATCATGTGTGGAGGAGACGAGGGTTGCAGATATGAAGGAAGGCGCCCTCTCTATAATGGATTAATATAGACCCCATAGCACCCCACTCTTTCTCCACCTTTCTCTCTCCCCTCCTATCATTTCTCTTTCCCTCCATCACCTCCTCCCCTCCTCCATCTCATCTCTCCATCTCCCAGACAGTCGTTCATCTTCCTCTGTGTGCTGCCGTTCCCATTTGTTCTCTCTTGACATGGCCTTTTACCTCAGATCCAATTCCCACCATTTTAATCGAGGCAAAATCACATTATGGTGGGCTCCTGTTCCTGCCGGCCAGCCTGTGTGTGTGTGTGTGTGTGTGTGTGTGTGTGTGTGTTTGTATATGTGTGTATGTTCCACCATTTTGTGTTTGTGATAGGCTGTGTCTACCTGCACATGGGGCATCCTGCTGTCTGAATATGTTTTATGTCTGCCTTTATCTAATTGGCCTTCTGTAAGAGTGTGTGTTTGGCTGTTTATTCATGTGTGTGTGCGTCAGAGATGGTAAATACAACACCAAAGAATGGGGTTGACAACATACAGTAAATTATGATTTTCTTTAATGTTCGGTGTTCATAATTTTTTCCCCCATATATCCAGTTTGTGTCATAATCACCGTTTTCTTTTTCTCCTTTATCTTTCCCGCGTATGCTTTGACAACACAAATGAATTTACACGTCATGCCAATACAGCAAATTGAAATTGAATTGACAGAGCGAGAGAAATGAGTATCTGTCACCCATTTCATGTCTCTGATAGATAGGTTTGGCTGCATGTATGATGACATTCTGCAGTGTGAATGTTATCTGATTGGCTTCAATGCCAGTGTGTGCGTTCGTGTGCTAACACAGTGACAAACAAGTGTGTTTCTGTGCATGTGTATGTGAGGTTTTTTTTTTTTTTTTTTTTGCTGTTTATCTCATCTGGTCCCCTACTATTCTTTGGCAGACAGAGCAACAGAGGGAGGAACAGAAAGGGCGGTTGGAGAGAGATGGAAAGGGGAACAGAGAAAGAGAGATGAGTTGCTGGAGTAATCACTCTTATCCTAAAAGGGGAGACATCGGTATCACAGAGTTTATCAGAGGAAGAAACCCTTTTTTCTCTTTATTCTTCACCGCCTCCTCTTTCTCTCCACATCGGTCTGTCTCTCATGTAACACCTCCCTCACTGTCTGTCATGGCAGTGTCCTTATAATTTCTGCAAAGTTTCTTTAATATACAGTAGTTTTCTTTTGTGAAGTGCAGGTATAATCTTTCGCACCCATGAAACAGTATTGGAAGGCACTGATAAACAGATAGGAGGACGGGAAACACACTACGCTACCTCAGACTGAAGCAAATGCCAAGCGGTGCACACTTGGGCTAACGTTAGCTACTTTAGCTAAATTGTGCTAACAGGGCACACGCGGTAGACATCAAAGCCTACCGTAGGTCTTATAGTAGCAATCAAAACACTCATATACGTCATTTTGGAAGGCAATGATTGGGACCTATTTTGTCATTTAGATTGGAGGACGTACTGTTTTTTGTGAAGCATTTTGCAAACCAAAAATTTGTAAGGTAATATATACTAAACAGTGGTTTTAGCCACGCATATTATATGAGCATGGGATTAAGTTAATGTGTGTGAGTGAGAGCAGATCTTGTCCATGCTCTTCGAAAACTAATCAAATGTAAGTCCACACATACATGTCTGTCTGTTTCTCTGTTTTGTCAAATTGTCAGTAATGATTTAGCACATACCCCGTTTACCTTTGTGCCTTTCAAGTGAACAGCAAGTGTTAGGTTGGTCACAATAGAAATGTGGCGGTAATGTGCTTTGTAACAGTAATTTGTTTGGAAAAAAATGGAAGAAAGAAAAATTCGATTTAGCACGAGGAGTGAAAACCACTAACTGAGCAGAAAAAGACTTAAAAAAAACGAAAACCAGACTAACTTGCAACTGGAATAATGCTAAAAAATGAAGAGCTTAAGGATTAAAATGGTTAAGAGTGATTCTCTCCTTTTGTTCTTTGCTGGTGTGTGATAAAGAATAGAGAGGAGTGTTTTGTTGCTGTTTGAACATGCAGAGGATGCAGTTAAACTGAGGCCATATTTGGGGAGGCTTTCGACAGATGATTCTGCTCAAGCACAAAGAACGCAGCTGTTGGCATCATTAACAGAGAGCAAAAGTTCATAGGACATAAATGCTATGTAATCCTTGTTGCAGTGGATTGAATGTTTGGCAACAACTTGTAAGCTATCTAATTAGCCTTATTTTGCTAACCCGAAGTAGGGGATATTGATGTTGAGTGGCAAATGGGAAAATGACATCCTCTTGTAGACAGAGAAGAGGCAGGTAGGTTCTGTCTAAATAAAGCCCAAATATTTAGTTTCGACTGGGCTTCTGCGGTCCAGTTTCAAAGAGTTTGGAAAAATCGATATAAACATGGATTAAAACAGAAAGGAAGGTCTGTGCGAATGTTTTATAAGGACGAACATGCCTTCAACAAGATAATTAGCCCTCAAGGATACACACTGCAACCTAGCGACAAACAGTGAATGTAAACATAACTGTTTTTGTCGTGAACTCCACTGGGTATAGTAAACAAAACAGACACATTACTGTAACAAAAGCATACATTATGTTACAGTGTTACCACTGCCTTGGTGAAGTTTTATTCAGAGGATGCAAGCTCAAACATTATAGTGCTTTCTTCCTAACCTCTTTGTATGGAAAGTGGAAGCTAAAATGACATGAATCAGTGTCCTGTTGTTGTGGATAGTTGAGTTGTGATAACCTCGAAGATAGTCTAATCTGAAACATGGAGTCTCTACAGGGTGTAAAGCACAGATTCATCTCTCTGCTGAAAGTAGGATATATAATGACGACAAGAACGAGCGTCCTCTCGTCACGCCGTGAGCTGTGAGAGGCCTCAGAAGATGTAATGTTATTCTTCTCAGCTCATTCAATTTGCACGAAAAGCATCTCTGCGACTTTCTACTCTTAAAAAACCATAGAGGAAGATGAAGCTCGATGAGGACAGAGAGAATGGGGGTCCTCTTGTTGTGATTAGTCTCATCCCGAGTGCTAAGACTATCTCTGCTACACTCCCCCTGCCTCTATGCTGGTCTAAACAATAGATAATATCTTTTTACGGAATGAAGAGGAGACGGATGAAGAGAGAACGAGTGTTTGCTCAGTAGATGTCCACAGCTGTCTCTCTGTGTGAGTGTAAAGCACTGATACCATCTGTGTATTAAAAGAAAGTGAGAAGAAGGTATCATAGAAAACAGAGAGAATGAGTGTCCTCCTCTTGTGCTTGTAGTAGTGTCCTCAAGCAGAGGTAGTCCGTCAGCGTGAGCTGGATAAGTTTGTAATTGGATAAGAGCTTTAAGCCTCGAGTCCAGACAAGAGTCGGTTATGTAAGATTAATTTAGTGATATAGCTCTTCAAGAAAATTGGGGAGATTGAAATGAGGGAACAGGGAAAGTGCCCAGAAATTACCACATTTAATACACCACCCCCCCCACCTAAAATAGCTACTCATCTCCTAGTTTCTGCAGCTTCTGAATAAAATATTTTGTGTAATGCAAAGTGAGGAGTAGCTTCTAAATGTACAGAACACCTGGGGCCAGACGCATAAAACTCTGTGTAGATTCATGACTAAAACTGTGTGTACGCACAAAGACAGAAATATGCATACGTGTTCTTTTCGTCAGATTTGCAAAGCTGCGCGTGTGCATGGTTCTGTTTTTATAAATCTCAGTCACTGCAGGTTTTTGGTGCCATAATATGTACTTGTGTGTGCATGAAGGTGTGTAAATGTGTGAGTCTGGAGAGTGCTAGCATGAGCGTATGTTTAAGTAAAAACAAGACTAGGTCAAAACCTAGTAGTATATGGTGTATGAAACGCTAGAGGACTTTCCATTTGAAACAACAGATACAGGAAGTGTTGACACTCGGCAGAGGCGACTGATGAAGTTACACCGTGTAACTTAATCACTCAGTCAGTCACTCAGTCAGTCAGGGACACATTTTCGCATTTATAGGGCTATCCCCGCTGTTGCGGTCCAGCCAAAAAAAGGCAACAGACAGGAGGCGGGATAAAGAGCTCTTGTAGAATATACAGTCAGAGTTACTGCTTGTGATAATGAGTCTTTCTGTGAGTGTGTGTGTAGTTCATCTGTGTGCAGTACATATTCAAGTGAGTGCATGTGAGTGATTGTCTTTTTTTTTGTGGAGCTTCCCTCTAGCCTTCATAGGTGCAGTTAATACTTCAATTTTGAGAAATAAACTTTTCTCACCCAGTGTGCCCCATGTATATAGCCGACGAAGCTGCCAGTTCAGACTCTGTCTTCTCTCCCCCACACACACTCCTGTGTTGCTTTTTGGTTCTTTTTCCTTTGTTTCACCATGCAACACCCACACACCATACACTCGCTCATCCACTCCCTACGGACTTTACAGACTTATCCCATCCATTTGTTGTTGTTGTTTTGAGTACTTTGTTTGAAATAAACTTACTTTTGTAATATTAAATACCTGTGTGTCTTCCCTTTTTTGCCGCAGTCTAGAGCCAGGCTGTGACAGTATGCATTTACTGTCATACTTAAATGAAAAACAGCTAAATACTTGACACGTGTCATTGAATTATGACAGTAAATGCACGCATATTCCACCAAATTTCTTTGTTTGATTTGTTTTTCATTAGGCATTTTCAATCTTCCATAATACAGTTGGGGTGGATGGATTATTACAGAAAAAAAAAAAACAGAAAAATTGTATCATTAGTAGAATCTCTTCTCCATAAACAGTGTCTCCATTACTCAAGATAATACACACAACACAATGTCAACAGATTTTATAGGAACTATTTACTGCACCTTGGTAGAGTTCCAATGTTATGTCATGTTATGTCTCACCAATAAACAGCAACAAAGCTGTTGTTTACTGGTGAAACTGCTTAGTGAGCTATGTGTTGTATCCATAATAAAAGTGTTCCTGTTGAGTATTGTTTTTTTTTTATCAATCCATTCAGCTCCACAAACAAAAATCTTAGTGACAGATACAGCATCTCAAAACCTACAGTCAAACCAAATCAACTAGAACTGTCTGCAAGGCTTGATACCACCAGAGGTAAGTGAGAACGTGTTTTTGTGTAATTTAGGTGAACTGACCCTCTTCAGGTTAGGGTAAGCTTTCAGGGAAAAATGTAAGTCAACACAAATGTCCTCACAGCTGATAAAGTGTGTGTGCATGTGTGAAGCCACTACAGCCCTGTAACTGTATTTGTAATGTGATCGTGTATATGTGTGTACCTGTGTGTTTGTATGAGTGTTCATCCAGCCTCTTTCCGCCCTACCATGACCGTGTGTGTGCGCGTGTGTGTCACATATCACTGTCTCCATCTCGCTCTGTGTGTGTAGTGGTACTCCAGGCCCTCCCACGAGGTGGTAATGAGAGTGAATGAGCGCTTCCTCCCCCACGGTGTCCGAGGGGACTAGCATCTGTCAGTGTGATGCACTCTCAACTGGTACAAACTCCATTACCCACTGTCCTGCTTCTCTGTCACTGTCAGCAACCCTCCCAGCACCCACACTGGACGTGTGCACGACACATACACACACACACACACAGACACACGGTCAGTTGGAAACATATGCGTTTCGGCTGCATGTGCACAATATGGGATGCAAGATGAGTCAGATATGTATACTCAGCTAGAACAAAGCTAAAACATTTGGGACCATCAGCACTCTAATTAAGATTACCCAGAGATTACCCTCTCCCTGCTGTGTATCTATCTCTCTGATTCTGTTTCACTAATGCAGTCACTCATTCACTTGCTGAACCGCACCTACAGACACACACACACACACACACACACACACACACACACACACATATTACCTTGACAAGACCTCATTCAAGCCCCTCTCTCCCTCTCTACATTTCCAGGAGGACTCTCCATAATAGCTGCACAAGTCCGGAGAGCTTTTCTACAACCACTTTCGTGGCTCTTCCATTAATGAACACATAACTCCCTCCGTTTTAAAAGCTAGAATTCTGTGTTTTTACATTCAAGGAGTTTTAGCCCTTCTCTGCTTGAAATGTACATTTCAAATTTCCAGTTTCCATAAACTGCATATCATAGAGTAAGACTTTGATGTGCGACAGATGCATGTGCTGCGATATGTTGCTTGTCTGAGTCTCTGTGCATAAAGTAACAATGTCAGGAGATGATTGGGCCTCAGAGATGAAATGCCATTAACAGTTGCAAAAAAATATCAGTTACAAATTAGCACAATATGCACCCTTTTCACCTGCTCACATTTGTTTGTTTAGATGTAAAAAGAAAGTTATTGACAGCTGTGAGCAGCTTTATATTAGAAAAACAACCAAACAAACAAGCCTGAGGCAATGGAAAACATATTAAAAACTGAACAAAATTGAGGAGAGAACAAAAGAAGAAGAGAGCAAAACTGTGGGGAGCGAAGGAAAAACAGCTCCTTTCTGTTTTTAAGACCAGTTTTTACCGTTTGAAAGTTGTTAAAACACATTTTTGTGAGCATATACATATATATATTTGGTCATATAAAATATAGAAAAGGACTAAAATGCTGTTAATAAATGACCAAAAATGCCTCTTTTAATCCACATCTGTCAGACAGTGACAGAGATGATTGTACAGCCATGCATGCTCATGCATGACTTTGTATTTCTGTATGACTAGAAGACCTTTTCTTTGCTGTGGTGCACTCTAAACTAAAAGGTGACACAAAAAAAAACAAACTGTGATAACATGAGATATCACGAGAAAAGTCATTTGTATAATTAGTAGACCACAGTGTTGAAATTAAAGTGTGCAGCACAATCTAGGTTGTTTTTTTTTTCTTTTTGGCTTTCTTAAACTTCTCGCTTACTGTCTTACTGGCTTTTTGTCTCCGCTCCCTCGGTTTTCATTTTGTCAGTGGAATGAGATTTTATATCTACCCTTTTCTTCTAAAGCACTTCAGATAAGTGTGTGAGTGTGGTGAATTGCATTGAATTAACTACCTGAGTGAAATGAATTAGGGCATGATTCTCATTATGGCTGTGCTCTGTCTCTCTCTCTCTTTTTCTCTGTCTGTCTCTCCCTCAACCTACTTCCATTTTTATCTTCCATGTCATATTAAAAATTTAAGAAAGATTATAGGGCTTATGATAATAACCTGAAAACCACAGCATCTGCCTCCAGGTATCCAAAGGTATCTGTTCAGTTTCTTTCCAGACTAAAGTGAAAATATGAAAAAAGACATCTCAGGTCTATACAGCACTGTAAAAAGTAAAATTTTGCCATATATTTATGGATAAATCAATTTCTATTAAAGACTGTATCAAATATTAAAGTGCCATACTCGGCTCTCTGAAATGGATAGTGTTTGAGATTGAAAAACACATACAGTTTCAACTTTTTTAGGTACACCTAGCCATAACTAGTGTAATTTAACACAACAGCCCTGTGAAGGTTTTAATGTTTGGTTTTCATAGAAACTGTTTTAGAGAGGTGTTGGTTTAACTTTATGGCCATTTTAGAGGCTGTAGTTTGAGGTGCCTTTGAATTTGTTATACTGGGAGATCTTTTTAGTATTTAGTCTACCCTTAACCTCAAGCTAGGTGTACCTAATAAACTGGCATCTTAGTGCATTTTACTTTACAATATTGTTAACAGATACACTTCCTCATGAGCCAGTCTTTACCCAGTGTTCATAAAGATGGAAAGAAAGTAGTACAGACTGAAATCTCTGATTAAAAAACATTTAATCATTTAATGATATATTTTGTCTCCCCCTTCTGGCAGTGAGAGTAATTACAAAAACACTATTGTCACGTGCTTAGGTCGTGGGCTCCGCTGTAGCCTACTCTGTCGCTACTGTTGTGGCTGTAAAACGGTGGATAAATTGTTTTGAGCGTCGCACAAGTCCCACGAAATGACTCGTTTCACTATCAGAATTTCATCCATTTGGTCCGATAACAATTGGAAAGTCTAGAAGAGCCACATGATGAAATTATTTTATCCCCGCTCAAGTTAGCAGAGAGCTAACCGGAAGTTCGCCGTCTCAGCCCTGCACAGTATGCACAGTATGCATTCATCCGTCCAGCGTGGGGATTTCAAACCCGACACCAGATTAAAAATACAGAGTGATAGACTTAATCAGCATCGTGTGAACTAGTTTGGCGAGGGCTTGAATGTAACGGACGTTCATTTATATGTAAGAGCACTGCAGGTTTAATTACTGTGTTGCTAAAAAAAATTTAACTGCACAAGAAGTAGTCTGAAGCATGAAAAAACAGAAATCTGACATTGAAATAGTGTTGGAAAGTAGAGATGTAGAGGACAAGCTAATCTGTGTTTCATGCTCATTTCACCAAAAAATTTTAGACTTTTATGGAGGATTTTATTTAGAACAATTCACAGTGAGTCAGTGTTTCACCTCAAGGACACTTCAGCAGGACATAAATGGTCTTGGATGAACACACATTGTTTCTTATAAACATAAATATACCAAAAACTTTGGTTATGGGACGGTTTGTTTAGACACTGTTGTGAATATGAGTCACAGATTAGCAGGATTCAGCATGAATTGGCTGACTTTCACTGTTTTGCCTGAAAGGAGATATTCAGGAGAGCACACATGGACTTGAATGGCCACTGATTTCCTCCTGCTGAGATCAGACTTTTAAATTTCCAGTTATGGGGCGGTCTCCGCTGTTTCCAGCCCTCCCTTTAGCCTGTTTATGTCATGACCTATTTGTAGTAATGATCAGTGACTCAGTACGAGCGATTTATCTGCCTGTGCTCTGTAACTACAAAGCAGGATCCTCTGTCACCTGCTGTGACTGTTGTCCACAGGTTACACACACACACCCACCCACACACACACACACACACACACACACACACACACACACACACACGCACTCTTATTATACAAAAAAAAAAATTACTCGGACACTTAAAATTCATACATGTGTGCAGAAATAAACACAAGTTGAATATATGCATGTATGCGCACATCTACACACACTAACATGCACACACACTTATTGTTGTCCACTGAGTGGTAGGGTGACATAAACAGATTGGTCCTGCCTAGCACTTCAGGGAGGAGTGGCCATTCATCAACCTGACCTCGTTGTGCGACCGACATACTTTATGCAGTGTGTCCTGTGCAGGGTACGGGAGCTCGGCAACACACACACACACACACAGTTACAACATTTACACATACTCACATATACATGCAAACATAACAAAACCTTTATTGGACAGCGGCGGTTGAGAGATGACAGGAAACGAGGAGCGAGAGAGACGAGGAATGACATGCAACAAGCATCCACTGCTGAAATTGAACCACAGACGTTGCGGTAATGTGACATGCGTCTTATCCCAGTAGGCTAGCGGGGAGCGCCAGAGACCTGATAATTTATGACAGATAAAGCTGTGTTTTCATCTTTACTAAAATAGCACAGTTCAAATCTAGCTTGTTTTGAGCAGAACGTTAACTATAAATTAGTGCCGCAACTATTGATTATTTTCAGTGTTTTGTCGATTGATCGATTAGTTTGGTCCATAAAATGTCAGAAAATGGTTAAAAATATCGATCACTGCGCCCCCAAAGCCCGAGGTGATGTCCTCAAATGTCTTGTTTTGTCCACAACAGCCTACAATGCAAAGATATTTAGTTTACTATCATAGAGGACTCAAGAAACCAGAAAATATTCACCTTTGAGGAGCTGGAACCAGACAATTTGGACATTTCTTCTAAAGAAATGACTCAAAGCAATTAATCGATTATCAAAATAGTTGGTAATTAATTTATTAGTTGGCGACTAATCGATTAATCGACTAATCGTTGCGGCTCTAGCACGAACATGACTAGTTTCTGTGATAGAGACCTGACTTTATGATGAATGTGTTTTCTTATTTAATAAAATAGCATTGTGTCATGAATCTTGCCATGATCCTAGTGTTTTCTCCCTGTTTCTGTTTTTTCCCTGTCTGTCTCTTTGTGTTCGTGTGTGTTCTTGTGTGACCGTGGGCATGGCTACTCCCTCCTCCTCCTGCTGCTCAACCTGCGACTGGCACACCTGCTTATCATTACCTCATCAATTAGTATATCATCATCAGATAGTATATCTACCCCGGCTCTTCTTCCAGTCTTTGCCAGATCGTTACGTCACCCATAGTGGCAGTTAGGTGCTCAGGTCAACTTTCCAGTGTGTTTTTTGCTCTTTAAGTATTTTTCTCTGTTCTAACCGTGTGTCTCCCTGTGCTCCAGAACGCCTCCTCGTGTGCCAGCCAGCTTGCTCCAATGAACAGTCGTCTGCCTCCCTGCCAAGACTCCTCTACAGCCACGCTCACTACCCAGCCCTCTGTCTACCTGCTCACCGCTCTGCTTCCCTCCAAGCACCTGTCTGCCTGCCCACTCTCCAGTGCCAGCTCAAGCTCCACTCCTGCCTGCTCAGCCACAGGTTCACTCGCTCCCTGCTGCTCCGCTCTGCTCAGCTGCCTTCAGCCCCCAGTGCTCTCCCGCCTCTCCAACCCACCCACCTTACCTTCATTCATATTGAAAGATCTAAGTTTTTTTTTTTGCAATAAACCGTCTTAAACTTCTAAAGCTTTGGGTCCACTCATTGCTGTATTCATAACACATTGTACTTTACTGCATTATATCTGTTTACAATCTAGCTTGTTTTAGCAGAATATTAACAGTAAATAAAAACCTAGATTAAATTATTTTTTTTAAATATGAAAAAATGCAGAAATAGCAGCTGAACATTGCACAACATTTAGTAGTGTCTACAGTCTTCCTCTCAGGCTGTATAGGACCCCAACACCCTCCAGCAATAAGATAGGACAACCTTTATGTTGCCTGAGAGGCAAAAAAAAAAAAAAGTATAGTTGCTGTGAGCACAAGTTAGTAAATGAAGGTGACTTGCGTCAACATTTTTCTCAACTCTTCTGTTTTCTTATCTACATTTTAGCAGCTGGGCAGTCAGAGGCAACTGCTAAGAGAAGTTTTAGTGATTATCGAATTCCAATTTTGCATAAATGTCTCCCCAGCCCAGAGGAAATTACGCCCTTGTACATGCATCTAAACTTCTGAAACATGCCCCTTCCCCTCCTTCCAGAACGATCTCACCTGCTCATCTGTGCTTGATTTCTAATTCATTTATTTTTCACCCATCCTCTCTCTCTCTCTTTCTCATTCTCTTGCTGTGACTCCACCAGCAGCTAACATTAATGATGCCGGCATCACGGGGACGAGACACTTCATTGTCCTCCCGCCAACCCTCATCCGCCTGTTCCCTATTTCCATCTTTATTCATTTATGCCTGTTCCCTCTCCTCCCTCAAGATGCATATTAATACTAATGGCGATAAGGTGCAAATTCATTGAGAGAGAGAGAGAGGGAGAGAGGGAGGGAGAGAGGGAGGGAGAGAGACAAACTGTGAGCTGGTCCAGCTGATGGGATGAGAACCGAAAGAAAAAATGATTGACTGGGAGACCACGAGAGGGAATAAGAGGGAGAGAACAGGGGGATGAGGGATGGATGGAGGGCGGAGAAGAAGAGGAGAGATCAACATGGCACTAATTGTTTCCTCTGCACCCCAGCCGAGCCTCGATCAGCCATTCATCACCTCCGCCGCAATCGGTCCAGCGCCGACATTTTGGCAAATGAGGCCCTCCTCTCACTTCATCCGTTAAGACAGCAGCAACATATGTAGGTGTGTGTTTGATACAGAGAGGAGGACGGATTCTGCGTGTGTGCGCTTGCCCATGTGTGTGTGTGTGTGTGTGTGTGGATGTTCGAGTGAGTGAGCGCTTGTATGACATACAAAGAGACGGTAGAGTGTTTGTCGGCGTCTGTGGATGAGTTTGTCTCTCCTCCTAATGGTCGGGAAAAAAAAAAACCCCAAACACATTTTTCATTTTCTTCTGGTTTGGGGCAACACCATCAATCAGCTGTGGTAAATCAAATGGAAAATCATCGACGAGGGCTTTCTGCATGATGCTGACGCTGATATGCACTCTTGTATGAAAGGCAAGCAGACATCACGTGGAAAAATTAAGCGCTAAGCCACGACACTGTAAAACACGGCCTTGAAGCTCATTGCTTTTATTAAACAGCAGTAAGGAAGCATTCTAATAAGCAAGGGAAAATTAGCTTAGCTCCAGCTCTGTGCCAGCTGTGAACGCCTTGGGAAATGAAAATGTGAGCGAAAAAAATCAAATCACCAATAATAGCTGCTACCACAACTTGACAACCAACATTACTGCTTTCATACACTTAGCAAGTCATACTTCACTACCAATTTATCTTTAACATATCTAAGAATTAAGAAAAATGTAAGATAATCCACCATAATGTACACTTTAAACAATGAATGCATGGATGGTTTATGAGACAGCGGGTACCTGGGCACACGTAAAAAGCCCCCCAACTCTATCTTGCATCCGTCACGCCTGTGCTTGGTAGGCCTGTTCAGTAATCCATCCATGAAAAAATACCAATAAAATACAAATTTGACTTTTTGTTTTGTCTGCTTTTACATGACAATCTTATCAAGTTTACTACTACTACAAACAAAGGCCTTGAATCAGTAATGAAATCCGCATGATATCAAGGCATAAACAATTACAATAGCGATAAAAGTAGTTAACAGTGGCAAAGTTAAAACTAAGTATAATGTGCATATGTGGTTGTGTGGAGGTGGCTGCAGTTATGAAGAATCTGAATTTGTATTTCAGAGCAGACTGCTTCACAAAATGTGCAGGCTGGCTTCATGTCTTTGTCCCCATTACTCCTTCGTCTACTTTTTGAAATTCTTTTTTTTTAAAATTGTGGCTGTGCACTCACGCAATGAAGACATCTAACGAAAAAAAAAAAGACAGATGTGAATAAAGAAACTTGATGTGGGAACAGGATGTTACTGTTGCAGAGAAAGTGAAGTTAAAAAAGAAATAGAAAAAGCAATCTTCAAATGAGTGTGCAGTGAAAGCTGCCAAAAACACCAACAAGTTATGAATCACTTGCTTTTAAAGGATACTACAAAAAGTCCAGGTGTCATGTGTACTTCAGCAAGGATCTTTTGTGACTTATTGCCACTTTAACAACAATAAAAAGTACAAATGTTCAATTTTATAAACAAATGTTATGCTTTAAAGTTATAAGTTATTAAGTATAGTTCTAGTCATTGTGATGTATGTAGTTTCATTGGAAAGCAGTAGTGATAATTGCTGAGTGACTCAGCCAATCACAAACAAGCACTGGAGCTATTCTCCAGAGACGTCAATTAGACCTCACCTTCTCACACGCATCCTGATACCTACATCATCACATGCTCGTGTACATGAAAACTCCAGCTGAACGCCCCCCGTCTTTTTTTTTTCATCATCAACTCAATGTAAAGTGCAGCCCCCTCCGTGTTTCCTGCGTTCCAGCCTTAATTTCATTTTCACTGTCCTAAATTAATTACGGCACATACAGAGAGGAGTTTATTTATTTATTTATCGCTTGAACATCTACGAAATTGCATTAGTTGGGATGAGGTGTGCCCCTTGGGAGCCTTTTCTTCCAAAAGCTGGTTGATTGCTTAGAGTGTAACCCACATTCGTTTATGTGGCAGCGCTGTTTTTTTTTTCATTACGGCGAGAAGGGGGGGGGGGGTCGATTAAAGCAACATCTCACAGAGAATGGGAGGAGGGTGATGAGAAGAGAGATGGCAAGAGAGACAAAGAGTGCTTGCATGAGTGTGTAGTACGTGAGTGATTAATGTGCAAATTTAATTACACGCACATGCTTGGATTATCTGCAGTAACGAGAATGTATAGACAAGCCGTTGGCAAAAGTTACAGTGGCATCATGGGAAAACAGGGAGATGGAGGAACATACAGTATAGGCGTACTCTTGAGATTGCGGGTCCTTTTTAACTATCATGTCAGTGTTGAAAACCACACTGAGCCTATAGTGGAAAGCTTTTTTTGATGGTATAAGTCTTATTGATGCCTGCGGTGTCACTACTCCATGTTTCTGCAACATACAGGATCGAATATAAATTACTTTGTGTGTGTGCGTGATTGCATATTTGTGTGATGCCTCTGCGTGAGTGTGTGTGTGTGTATGTAGATGAATCAATAATGCCTTGTGATATGATGCCGTGTGTTTGAATGTAGCGCCCCTGGCTTGCCTTTGTTGGTTTCCTGCTGTGGTGCAGGGCGCTGAAGGGGAGGACAATAAGCTTATCACACCAACTGATCTTTCTTGTTCCCATAATCCACTTTGTTTTCCCCTCCTTGGTCTGATCTCATTCCTCTTCTATGACTGAGTAACCTTGGTGCTTCTGTGTTCCTGTCTGTCAAAGGGCCTCTTCTCTTTTTTTTACTCTATGCTGACTCTGTCTAATTATTTATCTTTAAGTATACGTATATTTACATCTTACTCTTGGCTATGATGTCTTTCTGCATATTAGGTGGACTCACCATTGCTATTATTGGTTATAACTTAATAAATGTGGTGCTTGCACCAGTCTTCCTGTCAATCTCATGCTCCATCTTATCTTCCAAGAAAATGGCCCTATGTGGCAATCACTACCTGTGTCCCAAATCCATACAACATAGCAATTCTAAGCAGTTTTGATTATGTATGTTCTTGGTAGCCAGATAATCAGACTGAACTGCCTTTTCATTTCACTCCATTCATTCAGAAGCGAGTGACATATTTGTGTTGCTGACATCACTCTTAGTTGATCTCATCGTGCCATTTTTCTGTCACTATATTTTATAGTCAGGTGGCTAGCGAACTTTGTAGAAAAAAATGACATCACCGTTCTTAAATCTTCCCGTCTATGATTGGTTGATTGTTTCTCTGATTGGAGGAGACAGCTGTCGATGAGCACAATGCCAGACTGAACAAATCTGAGATGTTGGTGGAAATTCACAGGTCTGGAATCAGGCAGATGTTCTTACTGGAAAAGTGACAAAATTAAATAGGCTCAGAGATGTCAGTATCCAACTAAATCTGCTTAATTTGTATGTGTGAAAGGACACTTTAGTTCCACAATGCAATGTGCAAAGGGAATAGAGAAGCTACTTACAGCTGGAAAGAAAAGCTGCAAAAAGTCAATGGTGGTCAGACAGCAACAGAGAGGAAAACAACAAAATAAGTTTTAAATCTTAAGAAAAACATCTAGTGTTCTCTGTGAAATTTAATTGGCATTGACATTCCACATAATTTCCTGTTAGCACAAAATGGTGAAGTACATTGATTTCTTGCATACTAATTACAAAAACAATATACTGTGACAACGAGTATAGACAGCAGTTTATATTTAGTATTGTCATGTCACAGGGAGTAATGAGAGTATAACAGTGACCGTATGTACTAATTAAATTGGGACCCAGATACTGTTTTTCTTACTAAAAAGCTCTTTTCTTTCTCCTTTAATCTTCTTCCTTTTTTCTTTGTCAGATTCTCTCTATTCCAGGTGGCAGTACTGCAAAATCAAACAATTTATAATCATTTTAGCCAAGTTTTGTGTATTTACATTTAATATTTTTCTGACAAGAAAAATCTGCCAAAATATTCAAAGATATTTTCACTCATTTTCAATACACTTTTTTTTTTTAATAAGGTGCCATTTTCATTATACTTGGAGCGATCTGCCTTTTTGCATTTTTCCTCTTATTTCTAAAAAGAATGAAGCCAAATTATCTCACTGGCAGAATTTTGAGGGAAAATAAGATCTTAAGAATTAACACAAGATGACTTGATGAATTGGCTGTTTTTTGCAGTGTATGGAAAGCGGCATCCTTGACGTGCCCTTGTGTTTAACAGTGATGAGGTAGATTTATGTGTGCCTCTCAGGCACATGGTCGGGGCTATCATGTCATAAATTAGCGTCTGGTCACAGAAATGAGATGACGCACACAGAGAGAGAGAGGAAGAGAGAGAGCGGGAGAACAAGCTTTGTGTACACGTGCTGTTGGTTTATCATAATCACATCTTTATCCACCTGCTAATGTTGTCCTGCCATTTTGTCTCTCCCACCCCAACTCTCCCTCTCGTCCTTGGTTTTATCGCTTGTTATCACTCACACTCTCCTTCAATCTCCTCCTTATCCCCTTCCCCCCTTCATCCTGTCTTTTTCCCCCTTTTCTACTTCCCTCGCTGCCTTTTTACCTTCTTCCCCTCTGACCTCTCTCCTCTCCTCTCCTCTCCGCTCTGCGTTTGAAGGTGTCTTTGTCTCGAGATGAAACCGTAGCATTGACCCATCTCACCTGAAGGCTCTTTATTGGCTTTGTCAGCATTATAAGGCAGCTGGAAAAGACAGAGATAATGGAAGAAACGATGAAAGAGAAAAACCAAGAGGAGGAAAAGGGAGGGTGAAAGAAATAAAATGTAAAGAAGGAAGGGTGGAGCAAGTCAGGGTATTGGCATATGATTGCATCAGTGTGTGTCTGCGTGCGTTTACATTTGAGTGTGCGTATATGTGTGTGTGTGTGTGCGCATGATTTAGGGAAACAGCAGCAGCAGCAGGGGACTGATGCGGCGTGCTGTGGCTGTATTTGTATTTGGCAACCCACAAATAGATAAAGCAAATGTAGCGTGCTATCACACACACGAAAGTCAGGAGGGTTAGATAAAGTAACCAGCCACACACAGAGGCCACACAATGATAAAACCCATTCAGCTCCATGTCCAACTCGCAACTGCAGTGTTTTTGATTTAATCCCAGATCCTTATTCTGTGATTGTTTTTGTTCATCTTTTTGTGCTCAGATGCAGCTGAATTTAGCCATGCTCTACTTCCATTAAAGCTTTTAGAACTACAGCGTGGATTCCTGTGTGTGTGTGTGTGTGTGTGTGTTAGACAAAAAGTAAGTGAAATTAGTTGCTCGCTGTAAATGCTGATGATAATAATAACCATTCTAGTCAATTTAAGTAAGTGGAGCAGAGTAGCAACTCTCTCTTTATCGCTTTTCTTCTCTCATCTGTCTCAGCACAGGCTTGCACCTACAGTCACGTGAAGATACCTTTCATTCCCTCTTTGTGTTTTCCTCCTTCTTACAATTCCTGCGCCGCACATCCCTTCTCTTTCTCCTTCTCTTTCTACTTATTTTACTCTCCCTCTCTCTGCCAGCTGTATAGAGATAATTATTTCCAAACAAGCGGTCCCCTGGGTGAGGCCGTATTATCCAAAGCTGCCTTCATTAAAAATTCCTGCAGCTGCGTGGACGCAAAGACGTGACAAAAAAAAAAAAAACAGACACCCAGAAAGACAGAGAGAACAATAGGACTCTTACCTGAGCTGGCAGTTGTTTGTGTCCTCACAATCAAAAAAACAACACGAATAACAACAAAACAAGCAAGCCAATACAAAGAGGAGAAGAAGAGTTCATCAGCTATAGGAGTGGTTAATCAGGTACAGTAGCTTGGCATATGGTATGCGTGTCTCTAATGGGAGCTATCAATACTTTCAGGCATTGCTGGTGTCCTTTGTCTCCTGTAATTGCTCCAAATGTCCTTGTGCGCTATATACAATTACACTCACACACACACACACACACGCTTGCATGCACAGCAGCACAGAAACAATATATTCTGCAGGTAGATTTATGACAAATCCAAAATGACACGATGAAATGTAAATAAGAATATAACAGCTGGGCCTGCAGCCATGTGCACGCAAACACATGTATGCACACGCACACACACACATTCTCATGTCCAAGAGGAAGAGCAGGCTATTTACATAATAGAGTTGGACAATGCATAGCGCGAAGGTAATGCATTCCCTCCTTATGTCAGCATAACTTCACATACAGCGCGATACAGCACGAGTCAGTGACACGGGGTAAAAGATTGGCATGTCTGAATCGATTTACATGAAGACAGTCTGTATGGGGGTTTAACATGTAGCAGAGCAAACGTACCCGCAGAGCTGCATTGAGGATGGATTTTATCACCAGCTGCAGCATAGTTATAATAACACATATTAAGTTATAACTGCCACTATTATTACTATAATCAACCATACTTCATTTAAGCGTTACCTCTTCTAGTTTATAAAGTGAATCATAAATGTGATTTTCTTACGGTCATAAGAAGCTCTTTGACCCTGGAGCCAAATTACACAATGTAAAACAGCACTGATGCAGACATTCCTCCCTAACCTCCGAATTAGACACCAAAATACGTTGCTGCTGATCTGATGCTCCTATCAGCAGGATGACAGCGTTTGTCAGTGCCCTCCAAAACTGTTACAAATAACATTTACAAAAATGAAAAGCATTTTTTGTTACAGGCATCTAGTTTACTTTCATTCAGTCTTACAAACTTTTGAAGCGATACATGTAAAAATCATGTTTATTTCTAAAGCAGAGGAGATGGAGGTTGCCCCGATAACCGCTGGTATACGCAAGGCCTCGTTCGCCCCAAATCTCAATCTGAATCTCCAGAATCTCGATAACAGAGCTACAGAGGGCAAAGCTACCCTGACACGTAGAGCCACAACTGCCACATTTATGGGAAATACATCAGGTTCAAATAAACCAGAATTTTCCTTAAGGCCCCTTTACACTGTGTGTGATTTTGGACTGTGGTACGAGACAAAAGTTGACAATCGTGAGAGAAATGTGGCAAAATCTTTGGTCGTCAATCCACTGAGACACGTCCACCAATGACTGATTTTGAGCTTTGGTGACCAATGACAGCCTGAAATTCTGGCAGTGTCAGAAATTTAGGACCAAATTCTCACAATGTGACTGTTGCTATGATCTACAAACAAACTAGGGATACCACCCACCGAGAATATTTTTGACCAGTTACCATGTTGGTCTATAGGTCAATTTGCATACACACTCCTGTAAGGGCTAGAAAATTAAGTGTTAACAACATCACATCTTACCTTTTGATTGGATAAAGTAGCGGTGTAACTCCTACACGGAGTGTTGCATTATGGGTTGTTTGTAGCATTAACGTTGCTAGGCTAGGGAGCGTCTTAATGTCAGTTTATAGTGACTGTGTTAAGAGTCAGTCAGCCCTAAAAAAGTTAGTCCAGTTTAACCTGCAGGAGTTTCTGAAAGCTCATATGAGGTGTTTTTCTGCCGCTGAGGAAATAAATTCATAAAGACGAGTGAAAACGAGTCCAAAGCGTCTTCTGACATCTCTACTGCGGAAACGGAATATGTCAAGATGCCAAACACCACTGTGACAGATGATGAAGAGCTCCAAAAGACAAACAGGCAGTCTTATAAACGCTAACTGCCGGAGAAAATACATTTTGACCGCTTCCAAGAGCCTGGCAGGAGAGTGTGTGAGTATGTAAGTATACTATGTAAGTTAACTGTAAGTTATATTCAAAAAGTAACGTTATTTTTCCAAAAATAGCTGTTGGAAAAAAGGGGGGGGGGGGGGGGGGTCGCCTTATATTCGTAGTATTATTTATAATACTACTCTCGAGCCCGAGTACGTTATGTTGAGAAGAAGAAGGATGAGCTAAAGGTCAAGCTAGCTCTGACCACCAACTGTTGGACAGCTCTTACAAACAAAAGCTTCATCAAATTAACCTCTTAGTTACCAGTTAATGGCATCGCTCTGTCAAAAGCAAGATGAACCAAAGCTGACATCCCTAAAACAAACCAATCAGAACACAGCATAAAAATGACCCCAGCGCAGTTTCTTAAATAAAGTTTGGGAGAAAGAAGTTTGTGTGACTTTGCTGCATTTTCAGAACATACAAGCAGATGGATGACATGAGCTGATGACGTGCCTTTGTCTGTGTCTACTTACATCACAGTGCTGCGGTTCACTCTGCATTCAGTGCAATATGACAGGCCTCATAATGATACTGTGCAGTCTGACACAGATTGCGGCCAAGATTTTATTATAGGCGTCTCACACAGTGTGACATTTACTGTATGTAACTTTTGTGATCGTTGTTGTCGCACAGTCTGGTGCCCTTTAGGGAAAGTGTTTGTGTTAAAATAACTGCTTGATTATGTGGTTATGAAATGGTCATGGTTAACAGCAACCGACTGTCAGTAGGAAACAGGAAGCGTACAGCGGTATTCTGTGGAGAAAGTCTGATGTTTTCTTGACCCATCCAACCCACTCCAACCTCCTCCCTCTGCCGACTTTGTGGCTCCATTACAACATCATGCGAATTCTTTATTTTCCCTGCTAGAGGGCTTTGTTAGTTGAACCCAAACATATATCGCTTTTGAGAATTTGCTGAAACAAACACTGTTTTGTTTTGTTTTTTGTTTTTTTGAGAGGACAGTCAAGATTTTCTGAAGGACAGTATAATCCATTGTAGCATCCAGACTTTGTCAGCACTTCTCAATGACAAACCCAAGGTCATCTCCTGCCCTGAGATCTGACAGGGTCCAAATCTTCAGAGAGGAAGAGGAAAACGTCAGAAGCTCAAGGCAGCAGATTTAGCTGAGTGTACAAAACCACTGGATCAGGATCAGGATCAGCTGGACATTTCCAAGGTCAACAACAAAAATATGAAATGCAAAAATGGTTAAATCCTTGGTAAAGTTGAATTAAATACTAAAAACAGAAGGGAAGAATGGCTGAAATTCTATTATGTGAGTATTAAAAAAAGATGATTCTAACCTCACATGTAACGTTTACTGTTATGCAAGCAATTATTTTCTGAAAGTAGGTGTGACTTTTATTCAAATGCTGGATATCTCACTTTGGAATGAAACTGGCTTCATTTGCAAATGTTTAGTCATTTTAGTCAAATATCTGCCCCTATGCAAAAAGAAAAAATAACCACACACATGCAGACACACAAAGGAAAAGTGAACTGATAGTGAACCTTAAATATGCTTTGTATTTTAAATAGGTGGAAGGGGAAGGTAGTAACAACAAAGACAAACACTGCAACTGCTTTTTTTTTATAGTGTTCAAGCGTTCAGTCTTCCCTCCTAAAAAACACCTCACTCAGTAAACTCTCTCACAAATGTTTTCTACATTTTTAAGAGTTAAATATTTTCTAAAAAATATACCAGGCAGCTTTGAAGGAATGCAAAAAAAAACGTTTTGGGGTGATTGACTCATTGTTAAACTTATAGAAACAGTCTGCAGCACAGTGAAATTCCCTGCTGTGTTTCATGAGTTTACTTAAGCAGACACTATGTTGAACCTACACTGATTTCCATTCTGTGACAGAAGCCAGAAATTTCAGAAGAGTTGGGACCTCTGTGCACTGTAGTCGCCCAGATGGAAAAACAAACTTTAGTTTTACAGCACATTTTATACACAATGTGCTTTACATGAAAATTATAAGGAAAAAAAGGGGGGAAAAAAAAGCCATTCACAACCGCTCTGTCACAACAAGCACACATGGCTTATTTCAATCCTATTTTCACTTAAGAAAGCAAATCAAGAGCCCAGGAGCATAAAGGCAGCTTCACCAGATTTTGAATTGACCCTCTGAACAGTAGCAAGCTGACCCGAGCGGTCTTTGGTGGCTCATAGCTTTCATGTCTAGCACATACAGAATTGTGCAACAACGTCATTCGATGCTTTATAGACAAGCAAGGGAATGGTAAATTAAATTATTGGAAGCAGCGATTGAAGGATAAAGATAATGTTTCTCTCACTGTTTTACAGTGTAAATGACTGAGAGAAAATGAGATGAGATATCCGGTAATTTTGTGTTGGATATCGGTGACATATGAATGAAATACAACACATACTGTAGTATGTTTGATCCACGTGATACTACAGTACTTTGCCTGTTTACAGGTGAATGCAGTAGGTGATGTATGACTATGTACAACAACTCAAGTTTGATAGTTCCAGAAATAAGCCATGGATGTGCATAATTATACTTTTGTTCTACTTTCTTAAGTTTTTTTTAAATTTACATCAATTTACTCTTTAATATGCCTGCTGAAAAGTTAATCTACTGGTGAAAGCTGGCTGCACATGATACTTCAACATAAATTGGCTCAGATAATATGTATTAATGTTCTTAAACTCACCAACAGGCCAGGTTTTAAAAGATGTAGTCTATGAATTTAACTTTTTTCTTAAAGAGGATTTTTTTCTCTACTTTTCTTACAGATGGAGGAATGGTGCAGCGGGCCACCAGGGCCTCTCCTCATCCTCCTTGTCTTCAGAGAGACATCGACTGCTGATGAGAAGTAAGGAGAAAGAGACATAGGGTGGGATGGTGGGTGAGGAGCGGAGCAGGGGGAGTCAACAAGACAGGAAAAACAAGGGAGGAGAGGGGTTCGGAGGGAATATGAGATTGAGGAAAAAAAGATGCTGAGACAGAGAGGCGAGATTGAGTGAAGAGGGGAAAGGGGGATCAAGAGAGTAAATAGTAGAAGGAGAGGAGACTGCTGAAGGCTCGGGGAGGAGAGGGGGAGACAGGAGGGGGAGGAGAAGAGGAAGACAGGCGAACAGTAGACAAGACAAACTGGGAATAGAGAGGAGGGAAGCGGGAGGCGTTTAAAGAGGTGGACGAGGTGTGGATAAGCAAAGAGGAGGAGGAGGAGGAGGAGGAGGATGGGTTGTGGGAGCAGACAGCAGACAGTGTGTGTGTGTGCGTGTGTGTTTTGGTGAGAAAGTGAGAAGAGAGTCCGACACAGAAGGGTATTGCTGCATAAGCAGTCTGTCCAGCTGTCTCGCCTCTGAAAACCGATGGAGACGAGTGATGTCAGAACTCTTCTCTTCAACGTCTCTCTCTCTCTCCGCGCTCGCAGTTACTGCTTCATTCCTGTATCCTCTCTCTCTCCTCTACAGTTAGTCTTCCTCGCTCTGCCACTGCCTCTCCTTTCCTCATCAGTTTTACTACCCATCCCTCTTTCTTTTTTTCCTCCCTCTCTTTTGCTGTTTATTGGTTTATTCATGCGACGTTCAGATGTGTAGCAGTTGGGATCAAAGCTGGAAAACGAGCTCTGCATGCTCATGAATGTTAGCGCGTGTGTGTTTATTTCTGAATGTGTATCTCTGGGTGTTTTTATGTCAGCGTGTGTTTTTCGCCTCAAGGTATGTGTCTACAACGTCTCATACTGTATTTCCACGCAACATATCATGTGTATCTGAATGTCATAGGCCTGAAAGTAAAGTGAATCATTTGCATACATTTAGGTGTTCCCATGGGTTTATATTGTGGAGGGAAAGAGCTGGCTAATGGTAAGGAGCGGTTGACCAGGTGCTGCACCATGCAGAGACATTAAATTGGTTCTTGGATGGGAGACAGTGCTGATTGCACATCAAGCCTCTCTCTAAGGAGCAGGAGCGAGTTATGGAGAGCAAGAGAGAGAGAGAAAGAATAGAGCTGGTAGGAAGGGTTTTATGTGACGGAGAGAGTTTATGCCACTGTGTGTGTTTGTTTACAGTGTGTGTGAGTGAGAGCAACAGGTCCTCATACAGAAACGACAGAATAGGTTGTTTGTCATTGTCTTCCAATATGATCCACATGGCCTTAACTAATCACATGGATAAGACTGTGGCCATGGTTAAAAGAAACCAACTTTGAAGCAGACAGGATGCAAACAGCCGACAGTTTATCCACCCTGACATCCTGCAGGTTTTTGCAGCACCTTTAACGTCACGCTAAGACTGGGCGATATCACCTAAAATCAATATCAGGATTTCTTGTCACATTTACCTCGGTGACGATTAATCAAACAATATGTTATCAAATAATAACATATCAAAAGAAGCTGCACTACTCTTCTATTCTCCAACTTTATTCACATGTAGCTTTGTATTGTCCTGTGTCGTTGTGAATGAAGCCAAATTGCCATCTGACTAATATAACATCTTTTTTCTGTACCAGCTTGTTCTCACGTGCACCCCCCCCAGCTTCATTTCTCCAACATGTGAGTTGTGTTCTCGTCACTGGACGACACATGTTTGGTTAATTGAACTGCAGGTGGACGTCCTGTATGAAGGAATTAATTTATCGAACATAACGATATGACTCAAATTATGTCGGTTAGAGAGTCAAAATGGTATGTCCCGTCACTTCTGCCATTGCTTCTCAGCAAATCGCAAAAATTTGCAACGATGTTCATTTTGACATAAAAATGAACTGAAGTAAAGTGAAATGAAAATGCGTTTGGGGGGAATCGATGAATGAAAACTGGTGTACAGTATATTTGTCTTGATTTTTATCTGCACAGACATAAACACATTCAACTCTGCACAAGCGATGTGCAGGACACCATGGACTGGTCCATGGAAGGGGAGTTATACAGTGTATTTTGAGATGATATAACAAATCAGTTCTTTATATAGCAACAGCCTAGAGAGAGTGTGATCTACAGGAGGCAATCCTCAGGTCAAATCTCTCTCTCTCTCTCTCTCTCTCTCTCTGTCTCTCTCTCTCTCTCTCTCTCTCTCTGTCTCTGTCTCTCTCTCTGTCTCTGTCTCTGTCTCTGTCTCTGTCTCTCTCTCTCTCTCTCTCTCTCTCTGTGTGTGTGAGAGACAGCAGTTGTTGCTTGGCAGCGCGTCTGCAATCCTGTGGTGCTGAAAGGTGAGATAAGATGAAACTTTAGTAATCCCCGTGGGGAAATTGGCTAATTGCAGCAGCAAAGACAAAGCTGTAAGAATACAACACTTTGAGCATTGTGCTACATTACTGAAGATAGTGCTGCAAACATTTAATCATCCCTGTCTGGTGAACCTTGTATCTCCACAATGTCAACTTTAAGGGTACTAAAAATAAACTTATTATAAGTCTGATCATCATGAGCAGAAATGAATGGGTGTCCAGCAAAGTAAATAACTCCTTGGAATATTATTTAAAAAATATCCATATAAGAAAGTATAATATGCACAGTAATTGCTAATTTCTGCTCCTAACTGACTCTAATAATGTTTATCAACATTTTAATTAAATATGACAAATTCAAGATGAAATCTGGAAATGTGTGAATGTGGTGCAATATGGCTAAAAGATGGGAAAAAATATGAGTTGGTAAATAATTATGCTAAGTGTTGTTGTTTTGACACCTAACAGTCTTGAGAGCTCATTGCTGTGAATATTAACTGTAATTTATACTGATAATAAGTTGTTTTTTTGTCCCATTTTAGATATATAATTTAACTATAAATTGCACTTGTATACATGGAAAATGAGCTCCACCACAGCTTATTATCATGTATTTTTAATTTGATCCACTTAAAGTAAATTTCATAACACTGAAATACTATATGTGCAATTTGCGTGAAACATTTTCGTACTATAGCACAGCGCTGACCTCTTTAACCGGAGCTGAAAAAACAAACAAACAAACAAACAGTTTTCAGTTATCAAACACACACAAAGACACACCCAAACCTCTGCCTCATCCTTCATCCATGTAGGCATACTGGCCAACTGTGTTTACTGTTATTTTCTAGACCAGTGACATTCGTTTTCATTGAGTACACTAGCATGGGATGAAGTGTTTTCTCTAGTGCGTGCCACTGTCTTCTCTCTCTGTGTCTGTGTGTGTGTGTGTGTGTGTGTGAGAGAGCTTTTATATGTGACAGCAGTGTATACGTGTGTGTGTGTAATTTGTATTCATGCATTTTAAGTATTCATGTGTTTGTGTGTGACGTTGTGTGTTAGTATGTGCTATAGTGAGTGTGTGTACATGTAGATATGTACGTCTGTGTGTGTGTGTGTGTGTGAGTGTTTGTGCCATTGTGCAGCAGTAGGGTTTCGGACTGACAGTTCCAATAAACATCAGCATTACAGCAGAACTGAGCAGGAGAGCGGAACACCTATCTTCCTCTGTGTTCAGCCCCCGAACCTCTCTCCTATTCGTTTCTCTCTACTGTTCTCTCTCGGTTTCTTGCTTTCAGTCCCTTTCGCTTTTTTTCTCTCTCTTCCCTCCCTCTTTCCCTCCGCCCCTGCCTTCTCCCTCGCACGTTCAGCAGACACAGAAATGTCTTTAGCAGTATACACAGGGTAGTACTTACTGTGACGCTCAGCATGGCTGAAGAGGCCTTTATGTGTCGGGAGAGGTTACTGATAGAGTTACAGCCTGTTCTGGTTGACATGTCTGCTAGCTTAGCTTAGCTCCCTCGGGTCTCCATTATCACCCGGCACGCCGCCACTGCCAAGTGAATATCCTGTAAATCAGATTTTCAGGATTTTCTTTCTTTTTTTTTTACACCTGGATTGCAAATTTAGATCCTCTTGTGATATGTTGTGTACGAGTCCTGCCCAGAGTTACCCAGTGGCACAGCAAAGGGAGCAGCAATCAACTGTTTTACGTTTTCTTTTTAGAAAAATGCTGTTCTGTATGACTTGGTTTTGATTTTTAGGTAGGGATTTTTCTGTTGACATTTTCATCAGGGAACTGATTTGACAGGAACGATTATTATGGCACAGCAACACTGATATAAATGAACAATTCACACCAAAATTGAAAATACTGTTTACTTAATTATTACTCAGCACCATGTCAGTCAGAACTCCATTACTGATGCAAAGTTTCCTACAAACCAGACAGATTCATGTTGACACACTTTTAAATGAATAATCATTGCTTTGAAAATTTAAAGACATAATGAGACAAATTTGTAGCCATACTGCATATTGTTTAGCTATGTCACAGTGCATAAACATGGATAAATCATGCTGCTAACTATTCGGAGAAATCTGATAGACAAAGTGTTTTTGTAGTAGTTGTAAAATGAGTTTGTAACACAGCCGAAGTGCAGCTATGGCTGTTCATACAACTACTGTTCAAGTGTAAGAGTGAGGAGTTGCAGCTCTCTGCCCTGACCAGGGTGTGGTCAGAAATGTGCTCTTTTGCACTTGTAACCACACCCAACTGTGATGTCATGGTGCACTGACACAACCTTTTACATCATCTGCAGCAATGTGAGAAGATAAATCCAGAACTGGAACTAACTTCTTTTCATTATCGATTAATCGGACAATTATTTTCTCGATTAATCAATTAGTAGTTTGGTCTACAAAATGTCAGAAATATGTATGTATTTCTCTTTTATTTGGATGACGTTTTCGGCCCTCAGGCCTTCTTCAAGATCAACAGTTATTTCTGGTCCTGGATTTTAAACACCAGCTTGCCTACGCTCCAGGCTACCACCGCCTCCTTGTTAAACATGAACAAATGTTCTGCTGATGTTAGCTGTCCTACATGTCAGAGTTGGCATATAGCATAGCTCCCCTGGCTCTGAGTCAGAGCCATATGGTGAGGCAAGAACTAATGTCTGTTATTATGTTGTGGGATTGGTGACCGCAGCTGTGTGTCTGTTATAATATACAGTTCTGAGCAATAACATACTGTATGCTATACAGTGTGTGCTGGAGGTGGAGAGTAGTGACATGTTAAGAGTTGACATATTCTGTAGCTTGGCTCTGCATCACTGCTGAGTATGATGTACAGTGTGCTGTTAACTGGTAGGTGATTTCAGTGTGAGAAAATAACTGAGTTTCTCTGAGCTGAGCTGAGGTGCAGAGATAAAAACACGAGTAGGGAATTTCACACTATTTTTAACAAGCACTGAAGATTTTGACCCCCGTCACTTATATTGAATTAGAAAATTGTTCTCACCCCAAAAGAAGCCAGGGCCTGACTGGGACCAGTTTATATAGAGCAGCCAGTCAGTCAGTCCAGGTGAGCTGGATCTTGCTGACCAACCAACTCCATCCACCAGGCTCCTGCAGGCAGAGGCCAAGAGTCCTACACAGAGAGGGTCATTACAATTAGGAAGGGATGTCTTCACAGCCATTATGGGGAGGAGGGACAATTACAGCAATTAAAAATAATTTTTAATTGCTGAACACATCAGTACTGTTTTGAGACAGGCTTGAAAAAAATGTGAACCCATCCTTTAAAGCATTAAAGATGAGGCAAGGCCGGTTTATGGAGCACATTTCATGCACAAGGCAATTCAAAGTTCATTACCTGCACTCAGAATATTAAAATCACAAAGCTAATAATAATTTAATACAAAGTAGTATTACAGAGATTTGTCATGGAGGTAAATTTTTCATAACTGTAATATTGCGCTGCTCTCAGGCCTCGTGTGTTATTTTTTAAAAAGCCACTGGCTAATTTACTTTATTACTTGCCTTAATAAGTGACACATCATGTCACAATATTACTTTTAATTAAAAGTTTTGCAAATTATTATAGTGCTTTTGCTTCACCTAAAAGCATGCTGCTGTTCTGCGGTTTGTGCTGCCAAGTGTGCTAACAAACCCTGAATTCAAATGCAACGTGAAATTAAGCTCTATTTTCAAAACACAGAGCCAAATTCATTCATGTGTATCAAGCAAGCAAACACTGAATTTTTCTATTAAAACATGCTTTCTGCAAAAGATTACATGGGATTTTTCACAGTGACACAATAACAGAAATTAAATCGCGTTATATAAAAACAAATGCATCTAAAAAAAGGTGCTCTATTGTGCTAAAGAAATGTCACACATTTCTGTTGACAGAACATTGTTGGTTTCTGTCTGCATCCTTCTTTCTTTTTCCCATCATTTCCTTCTTGTCTGTCTTCCATCTGTGTACTCTCCTCCCTCTCTCTCTCTCTCTCTCTCTCTCACTCTACCAACCCCCACCCCCCCCCTCTGTCCTCACAGAGACAGCTGATGTTGGCGTGTCAGCAGTATAGTTATTTTTCAGGTGCAAGCTGCTGCTCCAATAGGAGTGTGTGTGCCCTGAGATTGTATGTGTGCATATACCTGCTGCCTATATGTATTTACTGTGTGTATGTGTTTGTGAAAGAGTGACAGTTACAGAAAAGTGTGTGTGTGTGTGTGTGTGTCTGTGTGTGTCTGTGTGTGTCTGTGTGTGTCTGTGTGTGTCTGTGTGTGTGTGTGTGTGTGTGTGTGTGTGTGCGCGCAGCTGTGGGAATGCGTGTGTGCATACAGAGTATTTTCAGTGTGTGTGTGTCCATATGTATTGCTTGCTGCTGCGTCAGGCAGCTTAGATTGCTCTCTGCCTGCATTTGCTGCATAAGGTATCTGGGTAGTAACTGTAATAACTGTACACTACACACTATGTGACGCATTGGATAGCTCTATTGTTTTGCTGCATTGAGTTTTCATACAGCCATATCTCCATCTCTGCATCGGGGCGACCTTCTGCTACAGTGTATCTGCATTATAGCTGAATGCTCCAGGGTGTTGATGCTGCAAGCAGCATCTGGGATCTTCTGCATCTGACTCCTGCTGCAACATCTTAGCCATTTCTCCTTGACTGAATGCAGGGTCATACTGGGCCAAAAAATGGCCCTGGTCTTTTCTACACAGCCCGGCCCAGGGGGGGGTGGTTGCCGCCGACGCATCTCTCCTGCTCTTGTTTTGGTATAATGGGCTGCTCAAGCGGCACAGTCGCTCTTGTTTTGGTATAATGGGCTGCTCAAGCGGCACAGTCGCTCTTGTTTTGGTATAATGGGCTGCTCAAGCGGCCCACGTAGTGCTTGAGCAGCCCACATAGCGACCGGCCAACCGGGATTTCTCCCGGTGCTCCAGATGGCCAGTCCGACTCTGACTGAATGTTCAGCAGTATTTAGGACTCAATAGTTTAAAAACATGAGTGAAGGTAATGTTGGGCCTTGCTACTAGGGATGCACCAATCACATATGCCGGTTCTGTGTTGATACTGACCTTATTAAGCGGACTGGGTATTGCCAATGACAAGCTAAATATGGTACATGCCCTCCATTAACTAATTCCCTTCTATTTCTTTAACTTCTCATTGCAAACTCGAACACACACTGTTTTGTGGTTGTTCGAGATTCTCCACAGAATCATGTCTGCATTGAAATTACTAGTAAGCATTTCAATGTCAAATAGCTGTTTACGTGATGCTCCGCAAACCAGTGAAAATCACAGAATGTGATGATCAAACCCACATAAAAGTTTTAAACAGTTGTAGTTTTCCATGTCTTCTTCCTACGTTGTTTTAGAAAATTTGTTTTGGCACAGTGAAAAGTCTTATTGACAGCTGTTTACCCAGCTGTCATTATAACTTTTCACTGCGCCGTTTGTGCCATTGTAGTACATTTTTAAAACTTCATACTGATGTTGAACTTGGCTACTTCTTGCGTTTTGCCATCTGTCTAAAGCTTGCCAGGTAGTCTCTGGCAGCACTAGTTATTTGCTCTCGTTTCCATGCAACAAGATATTTGCAGTGCTGAAGGAGGCATCTAGTATTTGTAGGAGAAATGACAGTGTAGATAAACAACTCAGCCATTCCCTCCTATTACATTTAAACACTGGCCCACTGCTCACAATGCATGACCCATGTATCCCACAGACTCTCTTCCATGCAGATGATCACATTATTTCCAGCATCTCTGTAAAACCAGGGGGATATGAGCATCAGAAAACAAACCCATCCCATTCTTTTTCTCTCGTTGTCCTCACTCTGTCATTCTTTTTCATTCTCCTCCTGTCATTCAGTCGCTTACATTACCTTTCTCATTCAGTTTCTCCACCCCTCCCTCACCCCCTCCACCCCCTTCTTTCAGAGTAGGGGAGAAGTGACGGATTGACTGAATGTCTGTCTCTCTGTGGGAAATGAGCCCGCTAATGTGGCGAACTGGGCTTGTTCCATATTCATCTGTAAGCCTGTGAATCACTGTGCGACTATAGAGGCTGCCGTGAGCAGGGAGGCACATCTGCTTCCCTTCCAAAAGTCAAACGGAGTGCAAAATGAGTGGTGAATATAAATCCATTTCCTGTCTCTTTCAGGTCTTCATCAGTCCATCTCTCTGCTTTTCTCTCTCTCTCTCATGATCTCCCTGCTCCGTGCCACCTCTCCATCTCCCCTTTCACCTGCTGTCACACACATACTGCAATTATTTTCTGCCACTATTGTGCTGTCCCTTTCTTTTTCTCCTTTTCTCTTTTAATCAGCATATCCTTTATTTCCCAGATCTTCTTTCTAACTGTCTGCACCATTGTCCTTAGCTGCACAGAGAGAGGAGGCTGTTATGAAAAGGTATCAGACAGACAGACAGACAGACGCCACGCTAGTTGGCAAGGAGAAGGGAGGGCTGGAAAGAGAGGCTGAGAGTCATTAGGGATGGCTGCATGGATTAAGGTATAAATAATCCAGAAGTCAATCATACACAATAATGTGGTCCAGTACAACAACCTCAGCAGACCTGGGTGGATAGCTGGGCAGCAAGCCAGTATTAAACAGTGGCTTAACCAGTGAATTACAATAGATAGTCAATAATGCACACCGGGCTAGCAGGTGTGCTACATGAGGCCTGATATCAGTGAATGTTAAGTAGCTGCACAGTGGAGTATCATAGCTGAGAGCACAGATGGGAAGAGGTCATTTCACAATGAAGGCTTGAATGTGTGTTGTATTATAAAGCATACAGGCAGAAGGGTATATCCAGTGTATCATGGGTGTGGTAAGTGTTGCTTTTCACATTGTAGTTATTTAGTTTGGCCTTCGACAGAGTAAATTGTTCAAATAGAAGAATACAACCCTGTCAACTTAAAATTAAGAACTAATTTATAAGCAAATAACTAATTTTATAAGCGATTACTTTATGTAGGAAATGTAATGTTGCTCAGATTTTTTTGTTTGAGAAACTGTTCACTGCCAACACAAAATGTTTGTATTGCACATATCTACTAAATGTTCACTATCAAAGTATTTAATACACTTTCCCTACATTATCCACCCCTGGCAATGAAAGAGTGGTACAATGTTTTTATGTTTATGTTTAGGCAACTTAAAGCTCTTGGATAAAAAAGTATTAACTGATATTTTGGCCACTTTGGAGCAGTGTAACAAACTTTAAACACAACATTAACATATCATCATCTTATTAAATTGGTACGAAAGCACTTGCAAAATAGTTGCCTATTTACACATCTAGCAGATACAGCAGATATGGAAGAACATTAGCATTCATTCTGAACTGTAAGTCAAATATTCACTCACCTTTTTACTCTTTTTTTTTTTTTTTTTTTTGGTCTCCACCAACTCTTAGGGGAAATATCTGGCTCTTCAGCTGCTAAATGCTCCACTAAATTCACCTGGCAGTTGCTAACTTTGTCTGCAGTTTGGTGTTGGGCAGGTATTGTACAGTGGCTTTATCAGTTTTCAGAGTTTTCACTTAAAACAACTGCCTGTTGTGGCTGGAAAAGACTTGAGAGAGCAGTCAGACTGAATCAAAACAGAAAGGTTGTGGACCCGAAAACCAAAACAATGAGCTGAAAAGTTTAGTTTTCATAACTTTAGCCTAAACCTAACAACATGTCAAACATCTGTGCTTTGTACTGCTCCACGACCTGACAAAAACGTATATAAATGTAATTATAGTGGTTGAGGATTAAGCTAAAAGTCTAGTAACTGAGAGTAAGAAGTACAATGGTCACAGTTATACTGCCCAGTAAACTATACGACTATCACCTTAGCCCTGTCTTTTAGCCAAATAACCATAATATAGAAGTTCAGCACATAGTCAGCTTGTAGTTATACAGAATAATGACAACAGCCAAAATGAAAAGGTTTATAAAATATGTTTGTCTGATTATAAATGTTGTTAGTGTGCAGCACATTCGCTGTGTTTGGGGAGCTTCTGCAGGTGTAGGATTTGAATGTAGTATTGTTTGCTAATTGCAGCAGCCTGTTGTTATGGAAACCTTTAATGTTAAGTGCAATCTGTGAATGGTGAATGGTGTGAAAATGCCTTAATGCATGTTAAAATAGAAAGTGCGACAACTGCCTGGTGATCATACAGCATGTTCTCAAACTAAGGTTGTTCCTATCACTGATATGACAGGAAGTAGCCTTGCAATGGAGCTACTTAAGGAAGCTCGGAGTCAAAGAGTTTGGACAGTTCTGTGATTTATGATGCCTCTGTCATGTGACTGGGGGGCACAGGGGAGAGGCCTTTATGTCTGCCATGTTGGCTTTATTACATTTGAATTTCAGTGACTTATTCTCTGCCAGCTGGGATGACAGCCTGGCAGCCAACTCAGGCCACCAGAAAATTCACTTTTTAAAATTTCTTTTGGGTGAAGTTGTGGAAGTTTACAGGTCACAGTTGTGCCGAGGGCAAGTCCTCATAACACACACTTTCTCTGACCTTCTGTCTGTCATTTCCTCTAAATGTCACAAAACTTAGTCAGTCATGGTTGAAGGTTGTTTGGACCTATGTAGAACTCCATATAAGGAGGGGTTTACTGCATCACAGCGGCAGGTCAACAGTGGTGCCAACATTGCCTTTTGCAGTGCCTGAGAGAAAGCAGGTTAAAAAGCTAAATAAACAAGTCAAAAATAATGAATTGGATTTGGCCTGGATCTGTTGTAGTCATGCATTCTCAAACTGACTGTACTGGGTTTCACAGTAGATATTTTAACATGGCCTAAATACACGTGGGCATTCATCTGTCAGTCTTTTGAGTATAATCTGGTTTTAGTTACATTTAAAAGGGACTGGAGGGAGCGTTTTTCACGTACACTGACTTTTACTTTCTCCTAATCCTGTACAAGTTGTCCTGTTGTTTTGTTTACACAAAGAGAGAGAAGGATTGATTAAAATGGAAACCGCAAATATCCCGGGCCATAAAATTTAGGAGACTACATGCCATAAAAATAAATCAGTGTTGTCAAACTTAAAATTTGCAGCTTGTAAACATCAGATCTACTTAAAGTGCATTACTCTAATATCATTTGCAGCATCCTCTACAGTGTTTCTGCTTTCAATTAAATGGTCTCTGTCCGGGAACTTACTGCAAATGACACTTTTTTTCTACAAAGAAGTAACAGACCGTGCAATGATGGATTATCAGACCAAGAGTATTATGTCCATACCATTATGCAAAGCTATTCCTGACTGACAATGTGATGGAAATACTAAATTAGTAACAAATTGACTCCCTAGTGTCAAAGGAAAAGCAATATTCATTCAGTGTCATCAACCACTTACTGTATTCTTAATCAGCCTTATCTTCATATGGAAAATCTACATGACTAACTTTGGACAGTGAAGGGAAACCAAGGCAAACATGGATAACGCACAAAGGGTTAAACACTGAGTTTATGTGCTCAACCACTTTCAGTCATGATCAAACACTCAAATAAAAGTATGCATATATGTATCCATATATGGATTTAAAGCTGCTTTTGTATACAATTAAAGTACACTCCCTATGAAAATAAATCCAACCTTCTTGGACATTTTCATGTTCTATTACTTTACAACTTTAAACACAGTAGATGTAATTAGGATGTTCAAAAAATGAAAAGGGATTCTTTTGTCACAGCAGACATTTTTACTCGTCAAAGCAGGAATAACACAGGTGAGGTCTATATCAGGTCTGCATGCTGTTCATTTGATGTTTTTATCTATAATTTGTCTGAATATATAGACTATTTTTTTTACTATGATTGACTCAGGTGAATTGTGGGGATGATAAACATGTCAACATGTGATACTTTATGGTATCAAGTTTTGTATGATAAATTGTGCTCTTCCATACAATGAATGATATTAAATGATTTGACAATAAGAAAAATATAGAAAATCTCCAGCCTTATCTTTTAATGTGGATTGGGTTCCGTCCATGAGTGGTGCTCCACACCTGATGCTAATCAGCCAAATAATTGGCGGATGGAAGAAGAGCTGTTTGTCTATTCTACTCAAGCTGTCGACAAGGACAACATGTCAAAAAGTGTTAAGCTTAGTTTTTAGTAATAAAAGAGTATTTTTACATACGTTGTTGCAGCTCATTGCTTTCTTAATGTATTAAAGAGGTCAATATCAGCAATTCCCCTCTTCTTCTTTCCAAAACTGCTCAACCTCTGTTGAGTTGTGTGGGGACTGTGGGCGAACAATAATATTCAAGTCCAAGGGGGCGGAATACTTTTTATAGGCATTGTATGTCTCACTTTCCAAAAATGGTTTATACGTTCTCACTTGTACTGAGAAAAGTTTTACACTCCCTTGTGCCCCTGTATTGTGGGTTTGGCACACAGTTGCCTTGTTAGCTGCCTTTTCTTTAAGTTCCAATCATCTCAGGATGGAGACCGCGTTGAAACCGTAAATACCTCTGACTCTCTAATGCTTTGTTCTCTCTCCCCTCTGTACTTTCCATCTTCATCCGTCCTCTGTGTATTTTCTTGCACCTCTGAAGACACAGCAGACATGTCAACACGATCAATTATACAGCGAAACGCTTTTAAACAAATCAATTAATTTGTTAATTAATCATACACGTGTATTGTGCTGTATGTGGACACTGATCCACACCACCCCCACTCACTATCACAACACACACATCTCCTTTTACCCCTCACTTTCCCCTCTGAGGAGCGCAGAGTGAAAGGGTCCTTCGCTCAATTCTAATTTCATCTCCGGTCTCTTTTTCAGCATCGATCTTCATACACCCTGTGCGGCCCAAAGTGATATTGAGAGGGGGGACTGATATGGAGATGGACATTGATTTGGAATAAAAAAAAAAAAAAAAAATGAAAAAATGAGGGTAGATGTGTCCCAGTGCTTGAAGAAAGCGTAGAGAGAAGAGTGGAAAACAGAGTGACAGAAACAGAGGGGAGGTGAGAGCTACAGTGTTGATTAGATTAAGTTCTGGTGATGTTTTGACATTACCTGTTTCTTCCAATTTCCTCTTCAACTCAGAGAACTTCATCAGGAGAAAGTTAAAAGGAATTATGCGGGGGACTTGCTGGGATTACTGACAGGTTGCCCTGCCTGCTGGTTAGGCTTTCTGTGCAGGAACCTCCAAATACTAGCTTAAGGTAGAGGTCTTTGTTCAGCAGGGCATGTTGCCTGGGATTTTGGATTTACTTTGTGTCTGGATAAGGGGTTAAGATTTAAAAACCCGCTAACAGGGTTGGCACTTGCTCTTCTTGAAAATGATGATGTGCGGAAAGAAGCAGCCTCATAGCGTTTTCAGTTTGCAAAGCTCTTTTTTTTTTTCACTGAAATGTCATGTCTGGCAACCATGGTTTCACACAAAAAACTGCAAGAGCAAAATCTACAAACACAGGTGCCCGCAGACTTGACACTGCCGTTGTGCAAACGTTGAGCTTAAACGTACCCATACATTACACACAGGGAAGTAACTGTCAGCAATAAGCAAACATAAATGGTAATTTCCAGAACAGCAGACTACATTTTGTTTATATAAATAACAACTGGTAACGGCAATTTTAGCTGACTTGGCAGTAATTCCAGCTAACAGCAGCTGCCTCACATTGAGCGCTGTGGGGTGATTACACTGCTACTTAGCCTGGCCTCAATCAGGGAGTGGATATCAAATGATAGAGCCGGGTTAAAACGAGCAAAATCATGCACAAGAACGATCAATATACATTTGAATAGAAAAAGAAAATACTGTAAGTTGCTCAACTTGATGTTACCCCTTTTCAGTAGAGAATTAAACCTCTAAACTAAGATGTATCTACTGTTGGAAGTAAAATATGTGATTGGTGTTAATTATTATACACACTGATGTTTAGTTCATTAAGTTCATGGCCTGATTTTCCATTTGATTTTGAATAAACTGACAAGGGACCTAAAGCCGAGCTTATTTTAGGAAAATAATCAGTAGGCCTAATAAGCTGTGCAAGATTTATGTTTTGGATTTTTGTCATTTGTCATTTTATTCACAGATATAGGTTAGAACATTGTCTTGTCATCTATCTTGTGCCCAGTTGGCTACAGAAGGTTTTATTCTTGGTACAGGAGGTGGAATAGCACATTCAGTTATTTATATAAATTTACCTTTGAAGCATATAAATGAATTCCTCTGTTAGGGTCTGTTCGGCTCGACCGCGTTTTGGATTGGGTCTAATTTTCCTCAGGTCTGTTTTGGTTGGGTCTGGCTGTGTTCTGGTCCCACTCGAATCGGGTCCCTCTGTTCTGAAAATTAATTTATCCACACTGGGTTTGGGAAGGTTTTCCACGGGTCCTGTTTGTGAAGACCTCTGGGGTAAAGTGTATTGGATCTTATAGACTCACTGGAGTAATCTTATCTCTTGGTATGTGTCAAATATATCCCCCCAAAAACAAAAAACTGTTTATATTTCACTGTCACTTAAAGTCTTGCTATCTGAACTGAGCCTTGAGTGCAGAACTACAGACCAAGTGGTCAGTCCTTCAAAAAGTCCAATTGGCAACTTTTTAATTGACTGGCTTCAACTCCTGTCTCTACTTTGCCATCAAAAGAGTTTGGTGAACTTGAACCACGCTGATCAAACTCGCCCCATGCTGTAACAGAGCTGCCAGATTCCTGCTTTCTAGCTTTTACTTTGTAGCCCTGCATTTACACATGCATTTCCTTGATTTTGGCAGTCGCTCACTACGATCTCCTCTGGCAGCGCTCACTGATGTATTATTTCAAAATGAAGGGCAAAAAGCAACACAAAGAAAATGTCAAAAAAGGATGACTCAAGTGACGACAAATGACATTCAATAGATGGTATAATGTCAGCTTTTTCGATATCCTGGCATTTTGGGTCTGATATTTCTTGGTAAAGCTTTTTTTACATTACATAATAGTTTAGCTGTGTACATACCTGGTGTTTTGTTAACATTTGAGCAATTCCATTTGCCACTGTTGGGTCCAAGGGTATTATTAAATGATAATGGTAAATCATAGAGGATTTTCCTGAATGCAATCTCACTATAAATTCAGATTCCTAAGTGACAGAATAACGTTATTGACACAACATGGAGGCACAAAAATGTCAAGCACTTTTGTGATGCAGGACCCTATGGCAGGGGGACCTTGTGCTCAGTGGTGGCCTTGACCTGACTGTGCAGAGGCCAGAAACCTGCTGGGCTCGCTTCACCTCCTCTGCTGTCCCTGACACATCTGAGCAGAGGAGACGGAGAGAGGGAGGAAAGAGTCTCGTCTCCCTCCCACCTTGATTCTCTCTGACTCCTGTGGATCCCTGTCTCCCCTCTGCTCAGGGTCAGACTGGGAACAAAATTCTGCCCTGGCAATTTTCATCTGGATCTATCTGTTTTAGTTCTCCATGCTGTGTTTTTTTTTTTTTTCCCTCTCTCTCATCCTAACCACCTGACCTTCTCTCCATCCCTCCTCTCCTCTACCTCTTGACCTCCTCACAAGGTAGGAGAAAATGAGAAGGAGGGAGATAAGAAAGAGACACAAGAATCCCTGCAAACAGGGTCTGACTGGGAATAAAATTCGGCTCTGGCAATTTTCTTCTGGACCGGCCCCATTTTCCTCAACATACGCACTTATGAGTTGCATAAAATAATATCAGGCTATTTATAACATACATAGGCTAAGCAATAGATATCTAGTTGGCACCCTAACAACAGATGTACTTACAGGGTTTCATAAAATAATGTAATAAATAAATAGCCTAGAGGAAAAGTTGGTACCCCAAGAGGATTTTATTTGTTTGACAGTTGATATGGGCAACCGTAAATGATGACAAGGCGGGAATGTTATTATGGCTCAGCTGATTAGTCACTCAGGGTCTGCTCTAATAGGGTGCAGGCATGCTGCTTGGCACAGCCTGACAATAGCAGTGAATGAACGTTTAAATAGTGTCGGTAGCATGAAATCCCGACTGTTAAGACTGATGCGTGAATTGCATCAGATTAGCTGTGAACACAGTGTCGGATGATTGACGTGGATGATGATCGTTTCCAGATCATCACGAGGCTAGGCTTATAGGAAAGCTTTTGTCCAGTGTGACATTTTTTTGGCTATTTTGTTTGATGATGACAGCATTGCATTTTGTCATAGACTAGATTCATAACATTTGATTATGTCATATTTGTTTTTGTCAATTTGTGAAGTCACGGATTGTAGCACAAGTGCGCCGAGAGTTGGGTTGCACATATCAACTGTCAAACAAATAAAATCCTTATGGTGCCGACTTTTCCTCTAGGCTATTTCTTGGCTATTTATTTATTACATTATTTTATGAAACCCTGTAAGTACACCTGTTATTAGGGTGCCAACTCGATATCTATTGTTTAGCCAGTATGTTATAAATAGCCTGATTTTGATTTATGCAAGTGCGTATGTTGGAGAAAAATGGGGCCGGTCCAGATGAAAATTGCCAGGGTTGAATTTTGTTCCCAGTCTGACCCTGTTTGCAGGGATTCTTGTGTCTCTATCTCATCTCCCTTGTTCTCATTTTCTCCTACCTTGTGAGGAGGTCAAGAGGTAGAGGAGAGGAGGGATGGAGAGAAGGTCAGTTGGTTCAGGATGAGAGAGAGAGGGGGAAAAAAAAGAACAACAGAATAGAGAACTAAAACAGATAGATGGTCTTTCTTCTGCTGTGGGTGTCCTTAACCTCGGCGTAGTCCTCTGTGGGCTGTGCAAGCCCACTTCCTTGACCTCAAGGTTGTTCAGTAGAGCTCTGTTTGTGTGTGTGTGTGTGTGTGTGTGTGTGAAGATATATTTCACAAAGCTTTACTCGTCTTGCTACTGTTCTCGCTCAGTAATTACAATAACCTCTTATCCTTCTCTTGTGTGAATATAGGATAAGATAGTACCCTATTGATTCTGAGGGAAATTGATGTGAAACAGTTGCAAGATAACATAGTATGAGGTAGAAAAAAAAACCAAAAAAACATATCAATATCAAGAGAGCAACTATAGCTGGCAGCTTCACGACCGGCTGTATGTGATTAAATATCGGTGGGATGTGAGAAACGTTTTCACTGACTTGTGGAATCCAACAAAGGAAAATATCTGCTCAGATATCGACAGATTCTTACACCTCGTTATGAAAATGATAATTTGATTTTTGACCTAAATCAACATCTCTATTTAAAAAAAAACTGAACAACACAGCCTTCATGAAGGTAGGATTTGTTACAGGGAAGTTGTATTAGATCACATTAGTTTTACCCACTGAGTGTACACCCAAAAAGCCCTGTGTGATAGATTCTGGTGTGAAAACAGGTTCAGCAGGTAAAGTAAGACATCCTCAAGCTGAGTATACATAATTGATGTTACAGTGTGTCTGTGACCTTGAGCGGTTAAATCAGATTTCTTAAACATGACCATCCATTGATTCTTTAGGAAATGTGACAACACCACAGCTCCTAATCAATTGTAACATAACATGATGGATTCACTTGTCAAAAAGTCTATTAGGGGTCCAACAGCAAACACCATTAGAATTCAATGAAAATATATGTTTTTTTCGATGAATCTTGCTTAGAGATGACAGTTTTGCAGTGTTATTAGAGAGATTTAAAGCATATTTTAGCTTCCATATGTGTTTGGATCCTTTGGAAAAATAAGACATAAAGCATTGTTATTGTTATATCACGATGATGAGATATATTTTAAACTGAAGCTTTGTGGAGATTTATCGCCAGTCATGGTCATACATTATAATCTTTGTCAATACCCATAAACAAAAGCATGTATTAGTCCATTATGTCCCACAGCCAGCAAGGTTCTGGGAACTCTTTACAATGGGAGTTATTAGAGAAGAAACCCAGACGTTCTGTCTACCAGACATCCAAACAGTCTTGTTCTCTGAAAGCCATTAAGACTTTAAGATGAGGCCATAAAACCAACCCCAGCCAGCTCGATTACTGGATGACCCATCTCTGTCTATCCGTCAGTCCGTCAGTCAATTGGTCCATCTTTTTGGACCTCTGTGGTCTGCACTTATATCACCGGAGGGCTAGATAATTACTGAGTTATTATCTCAGTAAGTCCAGAATGAATTTCATCCCATTGGAAACGGCCATGAAAGTGATTTTCCACAGTTACTGTGATCGGGGGGAAAAATCCAGACCTCTAGGGTGCTCTGCTAATTATTTTTCAATCCGTAAAATCCATCGCAGAAGTCTGACTCATGCAGCAGTAATTACTTGATGTTTAGAATGAAAGAAATTAGTATTTTTGACTCATTTTTGAGAAGGCTTTACCATAAGGGAAGACACTTCAAGATGATTACATTTATTTTATGCCATGTTTATTTGATGTAAGCCTTCATAACAAGAAGTGTTAGAGTTGTTGGGCATAGATATCAACAGCAAACTCTAAAAGAAAAAAATCTGTTGGATTAGCTTTCTTTATCCCAGCTGCATTGGCCCTTATGATCCCTTTTATGATGACCTCAGGGGAAATTATAATATTTTTGAGGGAGGTCTTATGTCCACTGCTGCTACTGGATCACATACACATGTATGCAAACGCAATGTCGACCTCCTTGAGTAACACACTTCCTAATTATTCTTCAATATTCACTTTTGCCTTTGAAAACTCCCATTAAATATGAATGAGCCCCCCCCCACTTCTGTTTTGACAACAGCCTCCCAATCATCAGCTTTTATGATGTTAAGCTGCCATCAATTAGATCTCATTTGATCTGCTCCCTCCTCGGCCACCCAGTCTGACGAGGCTGTGTGCCATTGGTGGTGGCGGTGGCGCCGGTGGGGCGGGGTGCGGCCCTAAGCAACACGCTAATTAAAGCAGTAATTAGGCCTAATCCTGGGCTTCAAAATGAGCTCCTTAGCGAGCCAGGTGTGCCAGACAGCAGTGGAGGACGAATTTTCCTCATTCATTGACTCACTGGCTCTCTCTCAATTTACATACTTATGGGCTATTGTGTCCTTCATGACATAGTTGATATAATATCTAATGCCTGAAGTGTGATTCCTAATAAAAGAATGTGAGGACAGAGGATATTTTTTCATCCTTTAATTGCTAACAGAAGATGCATCGTAATGACAAAATCTCACAGCAAGCCCCAAGATTTGTTTTGGAAATGATGCATCACATCCAAACAGCGGGATGGTTTTTTTTTTAGTATGGCACCAGGTGAAACAGCTGCAAGAATAAACTGCTGTTTGTCTTAACCGACCGTGCAATGTCAAACACACAACTCAAACTATAATGATGAATTGTTGATCCTTGCTTTCATGAGTACTCAGTAAGATTGTTCTCCACAAGGACACACTGGATATTTGGCCGTTTTCTTTGTACAGGGGACAGGAGCCTATTCTAGCATGCATTGGTGGAAAGTAAGGAAACAACAGGAGGCAGATGCATTAGACTATATGTACATTCATGACTAAAATTGTTTACACACAAAGACATATGCATATATGAATACACATTCTTTGCTTCAGATTGATACCGTGAAGCTGTTTGTACAAATGCTTGTGTTTTATAAATCTCAGTCATTGTGGAGTTGGATGTGCCCACAACTGTCTGCATGTTAATATGCCTGTAAATGAAAAGACCATCAAGGAAGTGGCACAATTTCACCTACTGTGTCAAATTGTGAGGTTTTGCCGAAACGCCACAGCAACTGTCATTATGCGTAACCATTAGACATGTCTCCGGTCATTTATAGTGCTCGTATGATTAATTCATCACCTATACCTGTAGCAGTGGCATGTCAGTCACCGTCAATTTTAGCACGATCATTTTTGGCATCTTAATTGAAACAGACTTATGAAAGTGCTTCTCAATAAAGGATAAGGTGAAAAGCTCATAAACAGGAAAATAAAATGCCTCAAATATACTGTAAATAAAAAGAATTATTGATCACACCAAAGATTATTTAAAATTAAATTTATAAATGCATTTTACAAACTATAAAGAAAAATTGGCTAACAACCTAAACAAATAATGTTTTATTATTAGTGTAGATTCAATGTTTAATAAGTATCCGTTTGTGTTGGAAATGGCTTGTTTTTTTTGTGCAGCTTTTATATATATATATATCTGGTCCCAGGTCAACCGTCCATCACAGTGCAACAGAATTACACACTGTAATTTCATACAGATGGGCAGTTAAGAGTCTCCAGTCAGTCTGACATTCGTGTACTCCAGTAGGCACTAATCAGGTGATTGCGGGTCCAAATATATCTAAATGTCATGCTTACAAGTGGGGTAAATCTGGTGAAAAAGGGAACATTGCAATTGTTTTAGCAGCATCTTAATGGTTCTATGGCACTGTGAAGCAGGTCTTGACTACATGTCGACTTTTAGTTATTGAAATTCATATCTACGTCTAAAGAACAAGCAAATTTATCACAGTTTTAACTTAGATATTTTTATTTTACCAGCAGATTAGGAAACCTACCAACCTGGAATTGAAGTGGTGACTGTACGAACCACCAAGTATTTAATCACCTCTGTAGCTTTTACTGAAATAGCTCCCATTCTCCCCCTGCGATCCACATCACTAAATATTATGAAGAATGAACACAAATGTGACACGCAAGCATATCTCACTGCACGTGAATGTGTCCTGTATGGGAATAAATGAGTGTACTATGAGCAAGCTGCCTATCTACATAACTGCAGTTACATCTGTTAGCTTTAAGTGGAAGAGGGAGCGAGGATAGTAGCTTGTGATGCAGGCACAGATGGTCTGTTCTTTCTGATAATGTTTCGCAGTCGGAGCCGTCAGTGGAGAGAATGTGTGAATTAAAAAATCCCAGTTGAATAATAATAAACTCACAGTACCACTCGGCAGGTTCTCAGCTATGGTCTGTGGAGTAGAACTGGCCAAGTGAGAGAGGGAATGAGATAAAGAGGGAGAAGCAAAGAGAGATGGAGAATGGGGAATAGCGTGAAGTATGTGTAGGAGGTATTTTTGTATTAATATCTTGTAGAGGAAACGAGGGAGAAAGGTGGCAAAGAAAAGAAATACAATGACAGCACAAGAGAAGTAGTATATTCATTACGAGGGGTACACAAGAAAGAGAGACTGGTAGTGTGGAAGAAAGATGGGGAGAAAGTGAGGAGAGCCATCTGATTTCTTGAAGGAGAGATGATGTAAGAAGGGAGGGGAAGCAGACAGGAGGAGATAGGTTAGAGAGATTAGTAGTAAGAGGCAAGCAGGAGGTGAACAGATAGAGGAGGGATTACAGGAATCCCCTGACCTCGCCAGGCAGCCATTAGAGCAAAACTAATTACCAGCCAACGACCCTGGAGATAGAAGTCAGTGCCCTGCCATACCACAGTCCACGCTCACACAAGTGCCCTTCTCTCCTCGCAAGTGTGTGTGCATAGTTAGTTTCTTGCTCTGTCTCTGTCCCACAGACCCAATCCATATGATGTATGGATGTATGGGAGCAAAGGGAAATGGCTAATCACATCGAGAGCGAGAGAGTACACCTTCAAAGGACCTTTACAGGACCTCCCTCCCTCTCTTCCTTCTAAAACATCAGCTCTATGCCTTGTGCAGTGTGTACACATAAAACCTAATAATCCCACTTTTATTCTTTTTAATTTGGTCTTTAAAGTACATAACATTTTTGGATGAAAATAAAGGGAAGTCAACGCTTTTTAGCCACACTAGTGGCGTTGCTCTAGACTAGCAATGCTGGATGATCTGTTGGTCGGTCAGTTAAACTGGAATTATGCTTCTCCAAAGATACGTAGATAGACACTTGAACGTTTTTGCAAACATATGCAGAGAAGGAAGGGCTCGCAGAGGAGCTGATGCACATACCTCTCACATCTCAACCACTCAGCATCCTGTGGACCGGTGTATCTAGCAAATTGATTGGCTGATTCAACTCTTGTCAGGAAGTAGGTTTGAAACAAAACCCCAAAAACATAAACATCGTGCAAGTTGTATATACAGTACAACTGAAAAAGAAACGGTCTACCACTTTGGTCCAGAGTGACATTTTATTTAATGTTTTTCCAACATTTTGGTTAACTGTTGGATAAATTGCCAAGAAATTTGGTACAAACAGTAATGTTCTCAGATGAATAATCCCTTAACTTTTCATCTAGCACAGTCTTAAGGGTCAAATTTCTTTGGATTCCTCAAGGATGGAACTACATGGAAAAACATGCAATGTTTCATTATACTTAGAGTATGAAGAAACTGTGGGGACACGTATTAGAGCTACAGTCATAGGTCAAAATACAACTTGTAAAGCTCATCTCTATATATTGGCAAGTGGTTTGGGTTCATGATAGATTGCATGGTAACATCAGAGATGAAATGTTTGTAGAGCAAGGTTTCCCTTGAAAGCAGATAGAAATATCGGCTCTTTGTTTGTGGACCCTTTGCTCTCAGCAGAGGCTTTCAATGCAATCAATATTTGATAAAGTGGGGAACATAAAAAGGTGTGGCACCCATCCAGCCATTGCTCTGTTGGGTGTCGGAGTTCCTTTTTATCTCAAGGCTTTCTAACCTGCCACAATGGTTTACTTCAGAGCGTAGGGGAAAGTCACACAGGTAGGTCAGAGACACTCACACACACTCACACATAGACAAATAAATGTATTCACAGAAGTGCACATGTGCACACAGTCAACATTTGACGTTTATCTTCCAACTCTGAATTGGAGTAGAAAGTCTTTAATCTGAGCAGTGCCTTTCATCAATTAGAACAGACTCTGCAGTCTGTCCAAATATGTCCGCTGGGAACTCAAATCCATTACCTTGGAGACGCCGCTGCCCTGCAGCTGTCTTTGCTGTCGAGCCCTGAATTTTGGCCATCATCATTAAGGCATAATCTTCATTATCCACCTGAAACCCCAAACCTTTGTTTCGTAGTGTGAATATAACCACCAGCAGGATTGCCAGCAGGGTTGAAAACTACTACTTTTTTGCCCAGTGGTCTCACTTGAAATTATATTTTACCTTTTTATCTTTGTAAAAAAGCTGAATTATAGTTGATTCCTTGCAAAGTCTTGTAGTACAGTTTGTCAAATTCTGAAATTCTGAAAAATGGTGCACCAATGGAGTTAGAACACAAATTTAAATACCCTAAACCTGACAAAGTTTTCATCACTCACACATAGTTTTGAGTAATAAAATAAATGTTTTTGATTAGTCTTTGAGATTTTTGATTGATGTTGCCATGGTAATCTCACTTTTTGCTCCGTATATGCTGAAGTATTTACTACACTTTGGCTCTGTTTCTCAAGAAATCAATATGTTGCACGAGGCTCTTTATATATTATAATTTTCTGTTGCACTTTTGGTTATACTTTATTGCACTGTGAAAGTGATTTGTGGTTGTAAAACAGGAGATGGAGGGAATAACGACTACAACCTGACCTGATGTTTTTATTAGTAGTAGTAATACTGAAAAAAACTGCAGTCATTTCCTCATCTTCTGTAATACCTTTACACGTAATCTCTCTGCACCACTTTTATCAGGTGGCAAGAATGAGATTAAAAAAATAATGACTGCAATGTCAAGTATGGTGAGCTGGTGATCAATACACACAATATGCATTTGACCTACTAAGATCAAATGCCTATTAGGCCTGATGGATTAAGTGAGAAGGGATGTATGGATTTTATATTCATTGTGATATCAACCTGGGGTCAACCTAAAAAGTGTTGACTGGTGGATTTCTGGTTAATATTGTTGTATATTTCCAATAAAAGAGTCTTGATATTCGTGCTATGTTACATTAAACCAAACTTAAGGCATACAGTGACTCATAGTAGAAAGCTTCCAGTAAAGATAACATTCTTGCAGTATCTTAACTTCTCCAGTGCTGTTGAGAATTCATTAGAAACTTTAAAATATTTTCATTCTCTTTCCAGGAGGCCCAAGAAAAAAAAGTTATAATTAGAGATGACCTATGTGTGTGACAATATTACAGGTTTTTGTTGTATTGTATATAAAAAAAAGTGTACAAATGCAGAACAGATGCAGGAATCATGCACGTGGGTTTGTGATGATTACCATATTAGTCTTGTACTTTACAGATTCCATTTAACTGTGTTTTGTATGAGGACTATAGTGCATAATCATGACTACTCCATTTAGCAATGTTGTTTCAGCGAAATTAAGGTTAATTTTTTGAAAAGGCAGTGGGATATTGTGTGATAATTAAGTCTATCAAGGCTTCTGTGGCATATCACACTCATTGTAAGCATTTTATCTTTTTTTTTTATTGCTTGTCCCCCACTTCTATGAAAAAGTGACAACAATAACAAGCAAACAAGCAGGGTGAATTGGAATATGATGTAATTAAAAGTTAATTTATTCCTTGCTCGCGTGGTGTTTCATCTTATTTAACCGCCGCTATCAAGCAATTAAAAGATAACCTTGCAGTGGGAGGTCAATATTTTTCCACTTATTCCCAAATAAAATGCACACAAATAAATAGAAATCATAAAAGTGCAAGCCAAGGCCACAGTGCTCCATGTTTTATTCATGAAACTATAGCCTAAAGTAAATTTGTCCTATAGTTTCAGGGGTGCTTTCTGTAAACACACTGCTTATGTGCATATAGCATCTTTGACGTCCCGCTTCAAATTATTCTAATAAGTATTTTAATGATGTGTGTGCTGTAAACATCATCAGTGTCCTGTAGAAACCTCACATATAGGTGCTTTAAAATTTTATGTCCACGATGCTCTGCAATGCTTACAGAATCAAAGAAACCTTCACTGGAAATGGATGTTTTCTGTCTATAAGGCCCCATTTACACTTGCCATTTCAAATGTCTCATTACTGCATAAAATTAAGAAGGGCTTTTAATACACATTTGTTTGGACATGTAAGTGACTCCATTGGCCAAATGACAAAACTGATTAGAATCCGTTTTGCCTACTCCAGTGCTGAAGCTGTTTGGTAACTGCCGATGACTATTTTCAGTGTAATTTGAGTTACCACTTTCACCATTATCTCTTGAAACATACCCTGTAGAAGCTACTACACTTGGGAGGAGTAAAGATTACGTATGTGTTGCAAAGTCCACCGGGGATATGGGTAATATGGAAGAACAGAGACCTATACTTTTTCTTTTCCCAGAGGCCTAACTCTTTTCCATTCCCTCCTGAATGTACACAATCTACACGCCTCGGATCACTTACGTCCCCAGAGCTTAGTACATCCTAAGTGGAGCAGAGTGTGAATCAGTATCAGTGGGAGATATATCTATGGGATACTTTAGCCTGTATATAGTATCCATGTCCCGACTCGATACACGAGTGCGGGGGTAGGTGAACTATTCCCTCAAAGGGAAGATACGTACTTACTTCTAGACCCAAGGAGTATTTAACAAAAATGAGCTATTCAAAATCCAAAACCAGTACAGGGTTTCAGTATATCACACAAAATTATATAAATCTAAGCGTCCTTCCCCGAGCAGAGAGAGCGTATTCTCCTCCTTTTTCTTTTTATACCCATGCAACATGAGCTGATCTACGCCTTTATCACAGTTGGTGATAGCAGGATACGGAAAGCTCGTATATGAATATGGACTTTCTGAAAAGTAACACATACACACACAAGGCAGGTTATACACAAGGCGCACACACAAGGCAAACTGTGACCTTGAATCAAAGCAGGCTGTAAATGGTTTAAACACATCCACTTTTCTTCTGAGGAAAATCACTCAGAGTACAAAACAAGGTTATTATAGTTCAACAAAATCACTCACAGGATACAACAGAGGTATTATAGTTTACTAAAACTACACTAAAAGCTAAAACTAAGTGTGAAAAAACATTGTATTTAACTGAAATAAGAATAAAACAGTGTTTCTGGTAGAATGTATCTAAAATCACTTCTCGAGGTGGTTTGAACAATCAGATTTCAGTCTATCTTGCATTTACACTTGGCCTTTTTGAGATTGGACAGCTATCCAATCTGCCAAAGACACATGAAGTGAAGTAAATGGGGTCTGAAATGTTTTACATGCTTTTTTTTTCAATGTTCTGTAGGAAAATGTCCCGTGATTAGAACAAGTGAAACCACTGAATATGTCAGTTATCGTCAAAGTGCAGGTATAACCATGATGTGATCATCAAGCAGCTTCTTGAGGTTTCCATAAAACAACAACAAAGCGATTCATAAACCTGCCACTTAGTGGTTACTACATAAGAAGGATCTTAATGGTGGGAATTAAATGACTTCTGTTCACTTTGGATGATGATTCACTTTCATTCTTTCACATCTGTTTTCGTGGGCCGACTGTTTAGTGTCGGCTTGTTTGTTTGCTTGGTTGCCGTTTGTAGGATGTAAAAACTGTGTTGGGATGGCATGTTTCATCATTTTCCCCAGGAGACACACTGTTTACCAGTTGAGTGTAGTACTGCAAGTGTGCCTCGGATTTTTATATTTAGTATAGATGGTAAACCTAAATAGTAGCAGGATAGAAGAATTGCTAAGGCTATGTATCAGATGAGGATTGATTTTCTATTCTCAGACTGTTAATACTTTTCTAAAGGCCTGAAGAGGTAAAACTATCCAGTATTTCAAACAAAAAAGCAAAGATTAGAGAAAAGTGTGAAGAATAAACATAATTTTTTGTAAACAAATTGAGATTGTATTATTTCCTACTCAGGAAATCTAAAACAGACGTATTTTTGAACTTGATCAAAAATCTGAGATTTGAAGCTAAGTTAAATTTTTTACAGTGCAGGACCTGAATGACAAATGTAGAGTCTCATCCAGAGACCCAGGCTCATTAAAACATATTACTGCCCCTGTCATGAGCGACCCACAGGCATTAAGCCTTTGGCCCATTTTGGGTATGCATAGTTAAAGAAATCATGATTCATGTTGAAACAACCCAGTGATCTTAATTACAGCATTGTTTGCTCTGTGTGTGAGCCTCCGTGCACAAATGCCTCCATGTATGTGCTTCTCTCTCTATGTGTGTGTGTGTGTGTGTGTGTATGTGTTTGTTAAGGCTGATGCCTCTGTGATGTAGTAGCAGATTTGAAAAACTTCCACAAAAAGTAAGGGAAATAAGGGCTTTGGGATGTAAGCTGTGCATTAATTCTCTTAAACTACATGACATAATTATGTTCCACATAGCTATAGGACTCAGTGCTGTATGTGTGTGTGTGTGTGTGTGTGTGTGTGCCATGCTGTGTGTTCACTGTACAGTTAGGTGAATATGAGTTTTCCTTTTAAAGAGGAAAAGAAAGCTAAGCAGGAATGTTTACATTTTTAAATAATGAATCCTAGTAAGCAAAAAAATAAATGTGTTCTGCTGCATATAGAAAAAATAATCAGGTTGTAATTATTCCTTTTGGCCTATCATTTAAAAAAATATTTTTGCTTTGGCTTGACTGAAACTTTCTAGTGGTGCCAAAGTAAAATTGGTTTTGTAACAAAGCAGTGCACCAAATAGTAAAACAATAAAAATTGCTGCCACATATTGTACTCTGTAAATCTCTTATCCAGAATGGATTACTTGTTTTTTGGGTTTTTTTTTTTTGCACTGACAGACACATTGAAGAAGTTTGACGTAATGAGTTGAAATTCCTAACTTGAACAGCTCTGATGTTGGGATGCTGGTCACAGTCACAGCTCATTTTTGTCACGGTCTCACCTCACGGAGAGAGGATGAGTAATTTATCACTGTGAACTCTCTGAACTGTGACCACTGTGTTTCAGGATGTCGTGCATAAAGCAGGAAAAGACAAAATTATAACAGATTAGTTTGATGTGCAGGGAGGCGCAGAGGTTTGTGTGGTTGTTTTGCAGCATCCTGGAGTTGGTAACCACAATGGATCATTGTGCGTAATAGTGCATTCCTTTTCAAATTAGAGGCTACAGATGGAACACACATATGTGTCCCGCTGCCCTCAGCCAAAGGTCAAGTCTTAAATACTGGTAAAAAAAATTCCCATTAACCCTTTGAACTGTAAGTTGCTTTTGCTAAGTTTCACCTTTATTACCAGTGTTTGCCTGAGATGTTATTCTGAATAGAAGAGGTGCAATCAGTGTTCCCCTAGAGGAAATGATGAACGCCACAGCTGAAATTTCACGTTGTACATAATAATCACAGTGAATGTAAAGCACGTGCACTTTCCCCGCTTCAAGCAGCTGACTGAAGCTAGTGGTGAGCGAATGGTAATTGGTGTCATTGCTGCAGCCTCTCCTCTGCTCTCTGTGTCGGTGTTTGCTCCTCCACACATGCACGCGCGCACACGCACAAAGCAGACAGCAGAGCAGAGAGGCCGTGGTGGAGACAGCGAACCAGGTGAAGTGAAAGACAATATTTTACTCAAGTACAACTACGCTCATTACTGTGCAGTAAAACCTAAGCGAGTGAAAAGCTAATATGTATTTTGTCAAACCACCTGTTGAACAAGCATAAACATGTAGAAAAATGATATTTTCAACTGCTTGGCCTTCAGTCTCCCATCCACCGTCGGTATGTTTTACACATAGACTGTACAAAAATAATGGACGTAGCCACCCATTGGTGATGTCACCCATTGGTTTGTGGACTTGCGTTTTGAAGCCTCGAGTTTGGCATTTTGACCGTTGCCGTCTTGGATTTTTGGAGCCAGAAGTGATGAGAAGTGACCATATTTGGATGAGAGGGCGGAGCTGACCCTAACGCTAGTGACTAGCTTGGTTAGTATGGTGCATTTACAGTCTATGGTTAACTGTGATAATGCTAATGCTAATTTGTGCTAGTGAAAAATGGGCTTAAAGCCATTCAAACAAAATGTACTTACTACAAAAAATGAACAAAATGAAAAAAATCCCAGGAGAAACACTGCTGCAATTTCAAAAAGCAGTACAGACTTTATGGACTGCTTTGCTGGCATTGTTGCTTAGTTAATTTAGTTAATTGACATGTATGTTAATCTAAATATATCTACTAGTTGACATTACCTATAATGTTATTCAGCAATATTATGTAGTTGATGCACATTTTCATTTTAGGCTGCATTTATTGATGGAATCACAAAATATTATTAACAGAGTGACTTTGTGCTGTCTAGAGGTCTTCACGGGTACACACAGTACTGAGGTCCAAATTATACTCAGTCTAATTGGGCCAAGTAGGGTCTCTTTTTTTGTGTGTGTGTCAATATGTGTAATACCTTAGTGGATCGAAATGGATCCAAGTGTATACTCTGTATCAGCTCTGATCATGTGGTACATCATAATTGCAGCAGGAGAAAATTATATTTTAGGATATCAGTAGGAAAACAGTATCCTGTAAAAAAAAATATTATTTTTTGGAATTTGACACTTTATCAGGAAAACCTGTGCAATCTTTCTGACAATGTCAACAAAATCTGAAAATGTAACAGCTTCATAGCAGTAGAATTTATGGCAGAGCTGTGGTATTGGATTGCATTAGATTGAACAGGTTTTCCTAATAAAGTGCCTGGTGAGTGTTTATTAAATTGGTTAGAAAATTATTGTCTTCTGTCTATCTGTCACCCAGTTGGCTATAGAATGTTTTATTGTTCACGGGGACTTTTAATTACTGTATTTCTATAAATTAGTCTGTGAAGTATATAAAGAAATTATTTTTGTAATTAATTTATATGACTTTATATTTGTTCTTAGGACATTGTTATCATATTGCTGCTCTTTTAGATGGCAGCTGCTTATTAATTGAAAGCTCATCATGCTGCTGGTGGTGTTGGTTTTCTCTCTTGTGTCTGTTCAGATCGACCACATTTTGGATCAGGTCTAAATATCTGGTTTATTTGGATCAAGTCTGTCTTTTTTGAAAATTAATTCATGCATGTTGGGTTTGGGTAGGTTTTCCACAGCTCTGTTTCTGTGTCTGATGGACTCTTTTCTGCTCTGTCATTGACTTGTCTTTATTTGCTGGTCTCCCTCTCTTTCAATTATCATTCTTACATGTTTTCTCTGTCTGCCTCTCTGTTTTCTGAACTATCTCTCCCTCTGTCTGTGTATATTTCCTTTCTATTCTGTGTTCTCTTCCTCTCTAACTTTAACCTCTACATTTGTCTACCTGCTTCTCTTTTTCCTTCCTCTCTCCCCGTGTTATCCATTGGTCTCCCTTGATGCAGCAAAATTAATTATAACTCATTCCATTAACTCAGGCCCAGCCTATGCGGGAACAAGCTGAGGTGTGTGTATGTAGGTGTGTGTGGGTGTATGTGTGTCAGCTCAGCAAGAGATGCTGTAAGGACGCAATGTACCAACCTGAACTCGACTCCATCCCCCTCAGGTACCAACCGCCCATTGGGACAAACAGCAGTGGGAATTGGGAGAGATTTGTAATGGGGTGAGAAGATGAGGAGGAATGAGAGAAAGGGAGGAACAAGAGGAGGTAGTTGAAAGGAAAGGAGGAAAAAAAAATGGGGAGGAAAGAGAAATGAAGGAGGAAAGGTAGTTGGAAAGAAAAGGAGGTGTTAAAGACTACAGGTAGAAAGTTATTACGACTGGCATCACCACCTTCACAAAGTCAAACTACATCAGCAGAAAATCCAAAGACAAAAACATCAGTGTTTGGTTGACACTGACTAACAGGTGACTTCTGGGTAGCAGAGTGCAAGACTGAGACGCAAAAAGAAACTTATAATGGAAATTTGGGGACAAAAAGACAGACAAGGACAGTAGAGTGAAAGAAAATGACTGGAAAGGAGAAGGCTGCGGAAAGAAATAGTCAGAAAATGAAACCATTAGGGGAAAAAAGGAAGTAAGCAAAGAAAACAGGAGAAGGAGCAAACGGAGTGGGGCAGCCGGGAGGAAAAGTGTTTATGTGTGCAAGTGTGTTTAAAGACTGTCACCTCCTGGAAAACAATGAATACTTCACGGTGACCTCATCCTACAATTTGAAGGCGTGAACATAAAATCAAAGTAATTAAGCCATCACAAAAAATCTGCCTCTTCAATCAAATTAAACAGCTTGTCTCTCGTTATATGATGTTCTATTGGTGTGCATGTGTGATGTTCCAACAGTCTGTTTCAGTTGAGTTGCACCATTTTAAAGTAAAGACGCCATTACATTGCATTTAAGAGTCTGCAAACATTTGCAGGTGTCATATGAAGATGCTTACATACTGTAGGTATCCTGCTAACACACTGTACAAATTCAACATTATAACATGTGCAACAGCAGGCAGTATTGCTTTTACCATGCCAGAGGAAACTTGTTCCTCTGTGAGCTGTTTACAGGTGTGGTTATGCAAAAATCCCTCATATTTTTCCCTATGCAAGGACATTTCTAAGGGATTTTTTTAACGTGAGAGTGTATGTGTGTTCACTGTTACCTACTGAATGGTCCACCATACAGTATCTGACAAGGTCAGATGGCAGATAGAGGCTGATAATGATCAAAATGAGACACATTGTGGCAGATACTAAGGATGATGAGCAAAATGGAGAAGAATAAGTAAAAGGGCATTTTAATTAAATGAAGACAAAAAATACAGTGACCTATGACAGGCAGGCATAGAGGGAGAATTAGTCAAGCCTTCCCCATATAGGTCCTAATTTGTTTGCTAAAAAAAGGACAGAGGAAAATGGTTCGAGAGAGATAAGCATTGGGCTGCGTAATGAGAACAACACATCATCATCAGCTCACCTCACATCACTTCCCTCAGCCACCTGAGGACACGACACACACGCAAACTCATGAAACGCCATCTGTTCGGCTAGATGTCAACGCTCTGCTCTGGTTCCAGCTCCACCCTTGAGCAGGCACACGCACACACACACGCTGACACACCTAACCCTTGGTTCGGTGTCAACCCTAACCCATCTCATTGACAGGTGGTGTTTGTCTAGTAGGGTGAAAGGGTGCCTTACCCCCATGCAATATCAATTGCTGCCACAATCTTTAGGGAAAAGCTGTTAAAAGTCTCCTGACTTATTGTTTTTTTTATTCATTTATTACATTTATATTATATAAATCCAAAACCAATGGCTGAATAACCACTGAAATGGCTGAAGAACCTTGCAAAAGCTAGTGTTATTAAAGGTCATCCACACATCTTATGGCAATGTTGGTGTGTCGGCTGGTCCACCACTTTGGTCCACACTGACATACCTCATCAACTCCTTGATGGACTGCCATAAAGTTTAGTACCGGCATCCATGTCCCCCTCAGGATTAACTGTAATAACTTTGGTGATCCATCAACAGGTCACATTTTTTATGTTTCATTACCAAATATCTGATCGTTCCCATGAGCCACAGTTGTACTTTGTTTTTAGTGATTAGTAAGTTTTAGCATGCTAACATTAGTATTTAGCTCAGTGCTCACTGCTGTGCCTCACAGAGCTGATGTGGCTCTTAGTGAAAATACTATAGTGATAGTGGTGGCATTGGCTCACAGAACATCTGGTGTGGTGCACATTTAAACACAGGATCCAGGAAAAATGTTCCAACTATTTATTATTACAATCAATGGTGGATAGAATGGATGAACAGTTGGATGATTTTTTTTCTATACAAGGGAAATATTAAAAGAAAATATTACAAATCTGAATAGTAGCAAACAATTAATTGAATAAATTAGGTAAATAAGGTTATGATTTGAACTTACATCATTAATGTATCCAAAATGCATCACTAAGAACCACATGAGAATATTTATTACTCCAGTCATTGGTTAGTTGGGTCTGGGGCAGAAGTAAGAACGTAAACATAGGAAGAAGGTCCTGAAGAAGGTCGTCTGGTCTAATGCAATGTACTTTGTTGCGCTTGTCCAGGTCGGATCTTGATTCATTCTCCGGCTCGCTGCTAGCAACTGTTGATTTCGCTCATGTGCATCCCAGTATGCAAAGCGCACCTGGCTGCAGGAGCCATTTAGCTCAAACTTGCAGAGTACGCCTAGTAGTTTGGTCGGATTGAGCTTGGATCATGTTCCTACCACAAACAAACTGCTCCAGAATTTGTACCTAGGGAGAAACGAACCGGAGTCTGATTCAACCGGACTGAACAAGGCAGCTTTGAAAACAGCCTTAGTCTTGTTTGTTAGAAGGGTAGTACAGAGCGAGATTACCTTTTCTTTTAATATTCTGTCATTTATGTTTTCCTCTTTGTTCATTGCCTTTATGAAAAAATAAAAACTCAATTCTCAGAAACAAAGCATCTTCATTACCACATTTACATTAAAATGCACCATATAGCTTTTCTTTTAATTAGAGACAGTGACAGATGGGTGAAGACAGAAAATGAAGGGAGAAAGAGACAGGAAATGACATGCCACAAAGGTCCCTGACTGGATGTGAACCAAGGACACTGAGGTTCATGGTTGGCGCCCCCAACTCCTGTGCCACCAGGGTGAAACCTTTATATATATTTTCAAATGAACTCATGAAACACAGGAAATTGATGACAAGTAGAATGGCAGATACACAGGGATACATTTCTGTTTGTTACTGAATCTATAAATCAACTCATACTGAAGCTGAAATTAAAATATTGAACGTCAGCTCTCCATGATGTGCCTACAAACCACAGTAGAATGTGTATGTCTGAATGAGTGTGTGTGTGTGTGTACGTGTGAGTAAGAGGGAGTTTGTAGCCCAACTTCAAGGACACAGAGTCAGTTGATCCTATTGACAGTCTCAGAGAGAGGGAGATACAGCAGGGTTAATGGCTGATTCATCTTGTCTTTGAAGTGCTCTTCATTCAGTTCATATAAAGAATCTTCTCTCAGATGAAAGTGGAGTTGAACTTGAGAGGAAAGTGAAAAGTTGAGAGGCGGTGGGGATTTTTGATGGAGACATCCATTTGACAGGGTCATAGTTCCTCCTCCTTTATTTCCATCTGTGTCCTGTCACTCATGCCTTAATTTCCTGCCGGCCTGTTTACCTACCTCACCTGTCTGCGGGTCACTTTCTCTGCTATACAAATTTTATTCATTTGAGTGGGATGACAGACGTACAATAAAAAGTATGAAGTTTGGTTTCCCCTCCCACATAAACACACACACCTGTCTTTTGTATCTCTGTCATCCTGTTAAACTCTCTGCGATGACCGGCCCATTTTACGATGCTAACCGACCTTGCGTGCCAAAGAGAAACATTACACAGCTGCTCCCTGCCGTGCTGGCAGACATACTCAGGTTTTAATTTCACTTCTAGATACCGCAGGCATCAGAGTGCACGTTCGTGTGTGCGTGAGAGACAGAGAGAAACCAAGCCAGTGTTCTTTTTTTTAAGCTAGCAAAAAAAATCTGTCAGCCACCCGCAGCTCCTAACTGGCTTAAATCACAAATAGAAGTCCATTTAAAAAAAAAAAAAACCAAATATAATCCCAGTGCTGAAACTGAAACTAAAACTGAGCTCAGAATGCACTCAGGATACACTGAGAGTGCAGTCAAACAACCAGTTAAAGGTTTTTAGAAATGTCTTCACAAACATTAAATGGAGACATTTATTTGATTACTTTGTGGCATAGTTATTAAGTATGAATTATTCAAATATCATCCATTTACTAATCTGCTAAACTTACATCTGCTGAGGCAGATCATGTGATATGATTGAAAGCTCCATAGTGGCTATTAGATGGACCTTGCGATGAGTTGATGTTGACTGCAGATTTCTGGCTACATAGATCAGCATCCTTCTTTGTCTATAATATAGCAATGTAAGCGAACATAACTCCTTCAGTGGAAGATTTAATCTTGACCTCAGGAACACATATGTCAGAAATATGTTAAACTCAGTGCTCACTTACTAGGTTCACATCTGTCCCATTCTTGTGAACGCAATAACTCAGAAACGCCTGGAGTGAATTTCATTACATGTGGCACAAACGTCCACTTGGACTCAAGGATGAACTGATTAGAATTAGGTGGTCAAAGGTCACTGTGACAAAACACATTTTTGGCCATAACTCAAGAATTCATAGCCTAATTATGACAAAGTTTCACACACATTTCTAATAGGATAAAATGATGAAGTGATGACATTTTATTACCAAAAAAGCAAAGGTCAACTTCACTGTGACATCATAATGTTCTGCATAAAAACACTTTTCTGGCCATTATTCAACACCATTACTCAGGAACAGAGTTATAGTGTGACCATATCTCACATTTGGTCGGATACTGAATTGGTGACACCAGTCTTGGGTGCCCAACTTGAAACTGTGGTGATTTTATTAAAATCTTTCAAAGTCTTCACTACAAATATTATGAGTCTGGACAGACTTGGATGTCAACTGCAACTTGACTGGTTGGCGGAGGCATACAACCACGAGGCGGTATCTCTAAGTTACAATTGTTTTTACTTTATTGTGGCAAAGTTTCAAGAAGTTGTGAAGCACTTCTGCAGAATTTGACTTTCAAAAACACTTGAAATGATAAGGATACTCATGGATGGGAAACAAGTGGACTGAGGGGTTTGTTTTTCTGGTCACAAGTAGAGTTGAGAAATGCAGTACCAAAGATAAGTTTGTGTAAATTTAATACACATAATTTACATTGACACAGTTCAAATATTTATGGCAGTTCCATAAAAGTATTCCTGTACTGAGGAAGCCACCTCCATTTTTCCTCCTCTTACATTTTCTCTTTGTGTCTCCATTGGTGGCTTATGAAAGTGAGTTTTAAATCCTTAGATGTATTTATACATGAGTTTAAAGTTTTGGTGCCCTACTTAGATTCATTGTAGAGAGATGAATTACAGTATTTGTAGAGGGATTTATCACCAGATGTGACAGTAAAGTTTCGGTCAAAGCAATAAATGCTTAGTTGGTGATGGGTTAGAAATCTTTCTTACATAATAAATAAAAAAATCGAATTAGATTTCTCAATGAGCCGTTGTTCTCTGTCTTTCTGGACTCATGAGAAGAGAAGCAGGTGTAGTTGGTTTTTCATTAATAGACTGTATGCAGGAAGACAATTAACTGGCAGACAGATACACACATGCTCACATGGCAGCTGTTACTCGCGCTCTTGCATTTAATTATGTGATGATGTGTGTGAGGTAAACGATAAGTATTTTGACTTTCATTTGCATGTCATATTTACTGTTTATGAGCGTGTGTGTGTGTGTGTGTGTGTTTGATTGTGTCATTTTCAAACAATTAAAAAACAGGGGAGAAGTGAAGGAGGAGGAGATTTAAACTGGAACAAAGTGAGAAAACAAAAGGAGAAAGATCAGGAAGCAAAAGAAGGTGGGGGACAGAGGTGGGGGAGGAAATCAAGGTTACAGAAGATTGCAGATGAGGAAAAAGTAAGTGAATGAAACTAAGATAACAAGGTAGAGCAGGACATAAACAGAAGTGCAAGAGGAGCTGAAGGGAATAAGGGATGGAAGTATGAAGGGTGCATCACAATAAACAAACAGAGGTGGAAGTGAAGAGAACAGGGACCACAAGAGGTGGAGGAAGGAGGGATAGTCAGGGAGAAGGCGGGAGGGAAAGATAGTGAGTTCCCTTGGCAGGTAAACACAGAGATGGAGAGGAGGAGGAGGAGGAGAGATAGTAAACCTCCTCCAGTAGGACTAAACACTTATAATGAGAGATGGCAGGAAAGGGAAGATGGAGAAGGTGTTGAGGGATGGAGAAAAGAGGAAAAGATAGTGTCTCTCTTCCCCTCTCTTCCTCTGACTGGTTGGGATGCTAACTATGTCGGCTCCTTGAGGACCAAAACACAGGTATCTTGGAGTAAACACAATTAATGAGGGATGATGGAGGAGAGACATGGGAGGAGTGAATGGGAGGTGGATGGAGCAGTGGAGACAGATAATAAAGATACTGTCTGTGTCTCTTTACTTTCTTTCGATGTTTCTCCTGTTTTTCTTTTTGTCTTGCCTTCTCAGTGTCACTTGCTCTTTTTCCTGTCTTTCTTTTCTCTCAAACGGTGGGTGGTCGGTGGCGTACGTGGGTAGAGTGGGTTGGCAGCCCCATTTTGCTGACAGCTCCTGATAGAGCCATTCTAATGGGAGCAGATGATGATTGACAGCCACGCAGCGAACTGACAGCACATAAAGGTCACATTAGCTCCCACTGCGATAGATAGAGGAAAAGGTGGAAAGAGACAGAGAGACACAGAGAGTGAGAGAAAGCAGGTGGATGAGAGAGAGAGAGAAGCCGAGAAGGAGCGGGAGTAAAGGCAGACAGTCAGGCACACATATGAAATGTCAAAAAGGCTGAGAAGATATGGGAAAATAAAAATAGAAAGGCCAAACAGAAGTAGAGAGAAAAATCGGTAAACCAATCAGAAAACTCTGCCAGCAAAGACAGGCAAAAAAAAACAAAATCCACTGGTTAGAAGTGAATGTGGAAGTGAAAGGACTATGTGGGAACGACACCACTTTACCATTAAAACAGTGGACAAGATAATTAGCACCAACAAGACTACCAAGAAACACTAGGGTTGTGTACTGTGTAATAAATCTACAAGTGGTAGTCCTCCCCTGAAACTCTCTTGGAGCAAAGCCTAAGAGTAAATCATTTCCCTGGGAAATGGGAGAACGAGTAGCAGGCAGAACCCGGCGCCCTGAGATTTGTGATGCGACTGGATGGCCTGCATTATCATCCAGGCAGAGCGCCTCTACAACCCCTGTTCTTAATAGGACACAGCCGTGGACAGCTGCGAAAGGGAGAACTAACAAAAAAAAAAAACCTCCCCAACAACCAAGTGTGCGACTGGACAGAACAGATTTGCTCCACTGTTGCAGGACCCTGGATCTCCATCTGATGACCTGAGTAACCTCTCATCTTCACACAGCAGGGTAAGGGCTGAGAGTAAATCGGAAAGTAAAAGGCTACAGGGAAAGCTAACGACTGGGCCTCAAACTCTGATTGTGGGTGACTTTGCTGTAAAGGAGAAGCTTGTGCAGTAAGAACCCCAAAATACTCCGAAGGATACGGTCTCTGACATGACTGAAAGAATCCTGCATTGTGGCTGCACATCCAACTGTGGAAAAACATCCTTGTGCACATACGGGCCAATGATGTTGTGAAACAACAGTCTAAAGTACTGAAAAGAGACTTTAGTGATCTGTTGAACACAGTCAGCTCTTTGAATGCTGAGGTGTTTATCAGTGTCCCTCTACCGCCAGTCAGAGGAGGAGTTGAGAGATTCAGCAGATTGCTGGCACTGAACACATGGCTTTCAACTGGATGTACTATCCATTCACTGCATTTTATTGACAATTTCCCCTTCTGTTCCCTCTGCCAAGGACAAGAGACAAGAGGAATCAAAACAAGAAGGCATAACACAGCACGGCAGAAGGAGAGCTGCCTCAGCCCCCGCCTGAAGAGAGCTTTAAACATGAGAGACATCAGAGCTGAGAAGAGGAGTCTCCACCCCCCTCACCAATTACCGACTGTGAAATTCACCTTCTTCACCCACCCCTCCCAAACCCTGTCCAGGTCACCCTCCTCTCCAGTCACCCTTTCCCCCTCCACCCCCTCTTGGAGTTCACTGACCAGATGAAATAGGTGGTCACTGCTGGGACCAAACTTACCCCCCACCCTACTCCCATTTTCTCTCCCCTAAATCCCCCTCGGTGTCCACCTCCACCAATGGCTTTAAGTCCTCAGCCAGTTTTGACACATTCGTCACAGTTACTCTCCCCCTCCACGACGGTATCAGAATCATCCTCTGTCTCCCCAGCCTGATAAAAGCACAGCCACGTGCAGTTATTTGTGTACAAAGTACAGCAACCCAAATATGCGCTGGGTCCAGGCTGCGAGGCTGATGGCACTCATGACTCTTCCTAGGACATGCCGGGGCCCAGTGTGCCGGCAGCTTGCTCAAACTTGGTTAGACCGAGATAACAGTGCAGCTGTTCTGATCGAGTCAACCCCTCCAAACTTCAGTTTTATGAGTGAAGCTCATAAGTGCATAAGAAAGGCTTTTCTGCCATTTTGTTTAATGATTCCCTCCAATGCAAGCAGATATCTTATGGAAATTTTGCCTCGTTTGAATATGTGGCTCTTCAGCTGAATTCCTCCTCTCGAGCTATGTTCCTAAATATCTCTAAGGGTCTAAACATGTCCAAGGTTGTGGTGACTGATGTTGCTTTCTCTGGTCATTCCTCTGTTTTCTTTGAGAGCTCTATCTCCGTGCACACAAATATCACTGAAAACACCAGTGAAATATTTATTCAGGCTTTCTTTTCCACACCCGTCCTCTCTTGGGTCTCAGCCAAGATGTCATTGCACCCACTAAGGTGAAGGTGGTCACCGGCAAGAGAAGATCTCCATGGAGAAATGCAACGCTGGTCATAATAGAAAAAAAGAGAGTGTCGAAAAGCTGAACGCAGGTGGCGAAAAACAAATCTCCAGGTTCATTATGACATCTATAAAGAAAGTCTTTATTAATTAATATAGTAAGTACTAATTTTGTGTTTTTTAAGCAAATAGCCTATTGAAAGTCCACCTACCCCCTGCAGTAGATCTAAGTTGTTACTTTTTACCTGTTTATCCATTGTGTGTTCGGCATAAGAGGTAATGCTTTTTCTTAGCTTCCTCCTTGGTAACATGAAAACGTTTCTGTTTTTGTGGCAGAAGAAATCTTTTCAAACATGTTGCTTTGAAAACTGCCAATTTAAATGGTGATTTCTAGACTTGTAAAACCGAACATGGAGCGCTAATTAGCAACTTGGCAAGAAGTCCCTGTTTGTAGCGCCTTAGTTATTATCATTTAGTTACTTCAAAGACAAACATCTGTGTTCATGCACTGCTTCTGTTACTTTTTTCCAACCCCTGTATATCCCATTACAACTTTGACCTATCCATAACCACCTAAAGATACACAGCAGCTCTTTTTCTCACACCTTTCCCCATTCTATACCTTCCTGCTTTTCTTCACCCCTATTTTACCTTCCTCGAACATTCATACATATTGTATACTCCAGTTATTCCTGCCCCAAACTACATGCAGCCTGACAGCGCCTGTATAACAGGATCCTGACATTTCCTGATGGGTATGGAGACAGCAATGAGAGTTTACCTCTGCTTCCTCCTCCTCCTGCTGCATCTCATCTTCCTCCCTTTCTCCCATCATCCTCCCTAGTGTGCTGTGCGAGGACACAGAGAGAAAGACAGATGATGTGTGTGTCTGTGTGTGCGCGTATTTGGGGAGGACTGGTATGTGTGTGTTTATACAATGTGTGTGTGTGTGTGTGTGTGTGTGTGTGTGTATCGCTTTGTCTCTCTGCAGGCTGTTTATACTAGTCTGGAGTTTTCCACCGATCCCCGTATGGCTAGTGCTATGACCCGCCAGCCACACACACAAACACGCACACAAACAAACATATACATAGGAGACCAAACATCTCATTACTGCTTGTGGGATGTGTGTGTGTGTGTGTGTGTGTGTTCATGGTTGCGTTCAGGGCAGAGAGAGGCAGTAAGTGCACTTGCTGTGGTTGTTTGTACGTGACAGAGAGAGAAGAGGGAGAGAGCATTTGTATGCGTATTTGTGTTTGTGAACTGAGAGAGCCAAAGTATGTGTGAATGTGTGTGTTTTTCACACAGACTTTTTGCTTGTGTGCATGTAAGTGTGTGTGTGTGTGTGTATGTGTGTGTGTTAAATACTGTCAGTGGCCAGATGGTTGTGAAAGCTCCAGCATAATTTTAGAACAAAGGGGAAAATAAACTTTTCGACGGGTGATGTTGTGTATATGTGTGTGTGTGTGTGTGTGTGTGTGTGTTAGTGTCCCTGCCCTTTTATCATTATGAGAACCAAAAATCCTCCAAACACATTTTGCTGGTCATCACTTTGAAAAGGCCATGCAGTAGCTTGAGGTGAGGGTTAAAGGAAATTTCTGGTTGCTTACAACTTGAGTGACATCACTACAACAAAGTCAGATGATTGGACAGGTTGTTAATAAGCAGTATAGAGAGATTATCTAAACCACTTCTCGGAGGTAAAAACGAAAGCGAGTGTCCTTAAAATCTCGGTAATAATCACTCACAGTCCAGGAAAACTATGCTGGCAAAAGGGGATTTGGAGATTTGTTTCAAACCTGTTGCCATGTTTCCAGATCTTAACTTGATGAGTATTATTATCCATAAATATAACATAATATTTATTTATATAATCTAATATCAATAAATCTAGTGGACAAAACAATGAAAATAAGAGCTGTATAAAAGTTGTGTGAAACTGGAATTTCCTTTCAAGGAATAAGTTAAAGTGAAGGTCCCAAAAGCTTAATATTCACGGTATGTCAATTGCTTTCTTTATTTTGATTAATTACAAATGTGTTCAGGAATGTGCACCATTAAAACACAGAGAATCCTGCATTGTTACCATCATTTTTAAGACCTTGAAGATCCCCTCCAAACATGTTTTAGAAAATCCTCTGTTTGGACTAAAATTGTGTCTGACATGTTTTCTTCTCCAAAAAATGTTCTAAATCCTTAAAATGAAATGAATATGCAAACAGTGATGTTGATAGGTTTTCAATGTAGTGAGTCCCCCGGACCCACAGGTGGTCATTTGAGTGGGTCCTCCCAGAACATCCTGAAATACAATCTAAGCAGTCCCAAAATTAATGTGGACCCTCCTGAATTGTCATTAGTTAAAATCATTCAAAGTGACCTTTAACATAAATAAAACATCATACAAATGATTAGATGACCAATCATCCTTTTTATTTAAATTCATCTGAAAATATTAGAGATACATAGAGACTAGAAGTAAATCAGTCACACAACAACAAAAAAAAAGACTTACAGAGTGAGGGAAATGTATGCGAAAAAAATGCTTTCAAGGAGCAGAAAACTGTGAAAAGTATAATACATAAAATAGATCCTGATAAAACATTTTAATGGTCCTCTCTGTCTAAAGACTACAAATGTCCCTCTCCTTAGTCACTTTAATAAACCCAAATCTCATGTACTGTTTCATCATACTGATGTAGCTTTAACTTTAACTTTCTTAGCTACCTTAACTACCACACATTAATACGCAGGTTATGAGGCATTTTTCTCACTGAGTGATGAGTTGAAGAAGCTACCTCAGCCTCTAAAGGCTGGAGGAACATTAATGGAGGGAGCATCGCAACTTTTACACGGTGCTCTGTTCAGACTGAAGCTACAGCAGGTGGGAGACATGTAGCTCCGTCTTGGGTCTAGCTAACGTGCGTAACGTGTGTGTGTGTGTGTTGTCAAGGAGGTTTAATAAGAACTGTGTGTGCTACACAAAACGTGCAGTCAGCGAGGTTTCTTTTGAGAGACGCAGGATGCGTACCTATCGACATCACCGTGCAAACATTTTTCATTTCAATTAGTTAGTGTACATCGTACAGCCCCGATTGGCTCCAGACTAGTTGTGATGTCACAAATCATGCTGGTAGAGAAGGTACACGCTTTAACTCAGATTTAGGGTGAACACAGAGAAACTTTCCCTCTTCTGCAGATGAACATGAAAACCACCTTCTAGTATCATTGCATCTCTGCACAGTGAAGCTCAAACATTCAACTGAAGGAACAGGATGAAAAACACATTTTTAACTGCAGGGGGACTTTAATTTATATTGTGCTATTTCTTTTGCCCATAACGACTTCATCAGGTCATGGCAAGTCATTTCCTCCCCAGGATGTTTCTGAGTCTGTGTAACTGAGCATACTGTAATGAAATAATGGTATAAGATCCCCTTTACAGAGCATATTTCATCTTCACGAGTTCATTACGCATGATAAATGTGCCCTCGTTGTTCCATACGCTAGGTCCCTTTAGCTCATTTATAGAGATAAAATAGCCTGATCGTGCAAATCACAGATAATGCACTAAAAAGGAGGGAAGGTTGAATGAAAGAGAGAAACAACAAATAGGTGTGTTTTAAGGTGTTTGTCCAGGTTAAAAACCAGACAGAATGACAAAATCACCCCTCCTTCACCCCCCCCTCATTGTCCTGCATCTTTCACCTAGCCCTTTTCTTCCACCGTGCTTATCTATATGTCTTTGTTCATGTGTGTACATATGTATAGATTCTGTATATAAGCCATCGGACATGTGGCTGCATAGTTAAATGGCTCCGGGGAGATTTAATGTATAGACAAATCCCATGCCGCGGTGCATTAACAGTATGAAGGGTAGCATGGAGCACAGTGGCGAAAGCATTATCATAAATAGAGTTGAAACTGAATAGGGAGAGACTCTGCCAGAGATCCTAAATCTTCTTGCTGTTTGTTTGTGTGGCAACAGGAGATAAACTGTAATGCATAAGCTTTTCCTCTGCTTGTTGTTGAGGTCTGGTGTTTCAGTGTGCGCTTGTTCTGCTATTCTTGTGAGAACCGCTTTGAGTTTATGGGTTTAAAAGTGACATTTTTGGTAAATTAGTTCATTTTTGTGGGATCCTCGTCTCTTTGATGGGACTTAATAGTTATTTGTCATTATAATAAGAGTAAAGAGTAGTACGTGTGTGTGTGTTTCACAGTGAAAACCATTCTTCCTGTTGTTTTCATCCCTTCATGCAATGATTCAATTATTTAGAATTAACACTGCGTTGAAATTGCTTGAGTTATTATCCTTTAAGGGAATATTCATGAGGCGGAAAAAGTCTTCATCCCTCATTTGATTTAAGCACTGCCAGCCACAACAGAAACTCCACAGCCAAAAGCTCATCAAAAATGCTGAGTCATTTCGAGGAAAAGCTGAGTCGGCAGAATGCTATGCCGCTGCAGCTTTGAGCATATGAGGTTGACTGACCTATACTACCCTTCCTACGTCCTTATAGCCTTATTTTCTCTGCCATTCCTCCGAGATGTCTGACTTTGTGATAAATAAACTCCTTCGGTGTGCAGCTGAAAAACTTTATTTTAGAGATAGTTTCCCAGAATTTGTGATAACTCAAGTAGTGCCCTCACATCCTCAGATATGCCTCCAGTCTCACTGCTGATGTTTTAAAATGAAAAACACTGTTTGGAACATAAACAGAGAGCTTTATTTTATATTCCCAATATCTTCCCGATATCCCCAAGGGATCCCAATGTTATGTAAGAGGGATGCAAAATACTGTATTTCAGATTAAATAGCAGAGAAAAAAACTGTTTTTTACAGTGTTTTTTTATTATTATATTATACAAAGAAGATATAAATATTTTAATATAATAAAAATGAAGTAATGATAGGAGGGGCAGCCCCAAACATGAAAAAAAAACTCTTTCCTCTTCAAATGCACTGCAAACATGCAGTCAGAGCCTCTTGAATGCCTACAATTGATCAGAATAACGTGGCCCACCTGCCATATTGCTTACAGTGTGGACACAAGCAGCAGGAAGTGGAGAGGTATGGTTTGGTGTTTATGTAATGAATGGTGGACAATTGTGTGTCATCGCCGAAAAAAACAAACAAAAAAAAACCCCCAAACAGTGCTGAAAAAGATGTGTGGAGTGATGAAAAGCAGGGTTACAGGGTGCCAGCTTTGATAGGTGTCAAAGAGTTAACTGAGAGGTATCTCCTCTCTCTGCCGCTATCGATCGGCCTCAAGGAGAGAAGAAGACAGGAGAGAGAGAGAGAGAGAGAGAGAGAGAGAACGAGAGGAGAGGGCAGAAAGAGATAAAAGATGGAAGAGGAGACTCAAGAGGAAGGGGAAGCCAGCTTATGTCTGAGGTGAAGAGAGAGGAGGTGAAAGAGGGAGACAGAGGAGGAAGGCAGTGAATACGGCAACATAAAGGGGTAAAAAAAAAAAAAAAGTCAAACTGAAAGAGGATCTGACAAAGAGGGCCAAGGGAAAAGAGATGAAAGGACACGACAAGAGAGAACAAGTGGATTTGGCAGAAGGATGGCTGAATAAGAGGTGAAATGAAGTTCATGAGGGGAGTCTTTCATATTTCTGTAATTATCTGTTTCACTTTCTTATTTTCTCTCCCGCACAGGACGTTTTTTTTCTCTCTCAATCTCAGTCTCCGCCTCCCACGTGCTTCTATTCCACTTTCTCCCAAATTTTCTTTTTCTCGTTTCTCCTTTCATTTCCCCCTCCGTCTCGCTTCCACACTCACACACATTCACACACCTCTGAATGCGTCGTAATCTCCTGGACATGTTGGAGCATTTGATGAGCTCACAAAGTGAATGTCAGCCAAAATAAACAAAACCTCGGTCGTCAAACAAGGTATTATATTAATGGTTTGCGCTTTCACTGCATCCCCCTCGTCTCTCTGTCAGAAACATACATGCATTTACACACAAAGTCACAAATCATCTCAGTTCTTGTACTTTCTCTGATATTTTTCTGTCATTTTCTTTACGGTCTTAGAACTACAACTCATAACAAAACACTATTCTCTCTCTTTTTTTTTTTCCTGCCTGTTTGAATAATGTTGTTTGTCATGTTTGTGTTTGCGCTTGTTTTTTTTATGCTGTTTACTCTGTTTTATCAAGAGAGAAACAGTGAAAAAGATTAGCAATTTATGTGTAAATCTGAGTGTGTGTGTGTGTGTGTAGTTTGTGTGCATCCTTGAGCGAGACGGGCAGAGACGGACAGACAAACGCTGTCAGGTGGGGGGGAAAAAAAAGGAGCAGTGAGTGTAAAAGAGACGAAGCGTAGGGGGGGGGGGATGGGGAGAGGTATTAACGGCAGTTGTAACTGAGGAGGGGAAATTAAAAAGGCAGAGGAGAGCTATCAGAGAGCCTTTTAATTAGCCATCCTGTTTATCACCATTGGCAAGCCAAGCCAAGGTACCGTCTGTTGTCGTGTCAGGAGAAAGTCGGAAAAGCACTTTTCTCTGAGGCAGCAGGCATGAAGGAGAGACAGGAGATGAAAGAGGCCGAGACGAGTGAGAGAGAGAGAGACAATGGAAGAAAGTTAAGAGAGAGAGATTTGAAGATTAAGAGTAGGGCTTGTTTATTCCATAATACACATATCATCTACTGTACAGTATATACAGTGTCACTGTATGTAAACAAATATCAACTTACACTTAATGAAAGTGATGCATACAGTATGTTACACATATTTGTAGTCTTTTGGACAGGCTTGTGCAGACATATCAATATTATATACCCATAGAATATTCAAACAGCGATTAGGTCTTAGTAATTAACCAATTAATTGCTAAGTAAAAAAAAATCTTTGCTTCATTTCATTCATAATAAATGACATACTGTACAGAAGTTAGTTAGTTACAAGGTCAGTGAATACTTTTTTGTCCAATCACAGTAAATAATTGGAAAGAAATGTTTTGCTACTCTTGTTTTTTTTAAACAAAATAACACATATGTTGTACAATACATAATGCAGTCTTTAATGTAGTTATTGTGGAACAGTGCTTTTGTAGCCAAATGCTGAAAAAAAACTGAAATAATACCCTGCATGCAATTGCAACAAGCAGTCAGCTGAACATGCCACACTGAGGGTGCATGCTGCAAAGTGATGCGTCTCACAAGCAACGCTGCGCACTCAAGTAGGCTCTGAGCTCATGCTTTGGTTGCGGTGTACACATTATATTTGGTAAGTAGAGAAGCGTTACTTTGCCTTGTAGCCCCTTAAAATGAAACACTGTCTACCTGCCACCCTTCGTTACAGGTTGCATATGTCTGTGAGTTCCACAGTTTTTGTCAGTTTCCAAAAACACGTCCACTTCTCAAGCTCTCTTTTCCTTTTCTTCAAACAACCATTCTGTCACATGTACAAACGAGTTCAACACTATAAATGCTCAAGTTTAATTTGGATTCTTTTTAAAGGCTTGAAAAGTTAAAATGATCCTGCCATTCATAAAAAAAGCAAAGATTAAAGGAAAGTCTAAAAAGTACAAACCTATTTTTTCCTCCCAGAAATTTTTTTTTCTACTTCCCAATCCTATCAATCTTCTCACTATACTTCTCAAATTCATATTACAACCTCCTGCGGTGTTAAGACCCTCAGGTTGGGAATGACTAAACTAGATTGGGAAATAGCAGGGAGGAGAAACACAATCTCCATCTCTTTGTGCAGCATCACCAGTAAAACTTACTATACACATTGCCATGGCTGTACGCAGACAAACCAGACAAACTACTGATTTTTTTCTTAATTTTACGAGTGGACTGTTCAGTGTCTGTAGCAGTCGCGCTACAGACAGCGTCCATCCATTGCGTTTTATGCTGGCTAGTTTCACTTGAGTGATTTAGCTAGCTAACATAGCCACTCATCTGATGGCAGCTGGATAAACTTTAAGGGAAATGCTTTTCTTTCAGTTCAGCATTTGACCCCCGTGTTTACTTTGTTCACTGAGACAGAAAAGAAAATGAAAAAAAATAAATCAGACAAAGCTGAGCTTTGGGATGGGAGGAGAAGATGTGGGACAAGAGGTGAATGAGAGAAAGAGAAAGAGAGAGCACTGCACGCTGTACTGCACACAATGCAATCTCACGCAAAAAAGAATGAAATAAAGAACATATCATTTTACTTTAGTGTGAGAGCTCATACTGCATTTTCCTTACACAGAGCTCTTGGGGCTCAGGGCTGCCTAAATGTTTCTGCACAGAGGAACAAAGGTTACACACGAAGGCACAGATGAGCTAACACACACCTCTTTGTCAGCTACTAGCTCACAGACATGTTTGTGTGTAGTATGTGTGCTATCCTATTAGATGTGAGGGACGTGCGTGTACAGTATATACCTGCCTTTCTGTGCGAAGGTGTTTTTATGGGCATTCATGCATGTACTGAAACTACATGTGGGATGTCGGGACTCGATACTATACTCTGTGGTGCCAGAGCATCCATTCTAACTGTCCTCTTTATACCAGCTAGATCTAATTGAATCTAATTGGGACAATTAAAGTGAAATTGGACCAGAAGAATTTATTGAACCAGTTATCTGTAGTAATTAGGCAGTAATTGGCCTAATGTTATCTTTACAAGTCTCCTGGAAGGGCTGACAAAGACCCAGCACACAGACCTATAAGTGAGATTGGCACACAGTGCGTAACGAGACACCATCTTCCTGTAGGTGTGTTTCCTTGTCTCTATACGTACATGTTAATGTATGTTTCTATCTGCATGCACCTGTAGGTGTTTGTATCTTTATATTTTCTTTGTGTGTGTGTGTGTGTGTATTTCAGTGTATTTCTACCTTGTCCTGCAGCTGTATCTATTGATGTCCAGTGAGCTGAAAATCGTCTTTGTGCAGCAGAATCAATGAGGGACCACTCGCACACAGAGGACATCTTTCACTAGTCCTTTTTCACATATACGCTTTCTTCCAATTGTTTGTCATCCCTCTCGTCCTTTCATCCCTTCACTTGTAGCACACGCGGAACATTTGGACCTCGGTATTGCTCTCATGTTGATTAAAAGAGGAAAAAAATAGAAACTATAAAGGAATAGAATAGACTGAGAATGAGGGAGGACGTGAGGAAAGGAGAAAATGGAGGGAGTGGGAGAGAAAAAGCGACTGAGTTGTGAAATTAAGTGAGTTCATCTACACATTATACAGTAGAATAAATAAAACCTATTTGTGATTAAAGCCTCAGAAGCTGACATGGTGGGCGCTTTTTAAGCAGAACCTCATAAGCCCTTAGTGGGTGTAAATCACCCTGCCTGTCCTCCTCCTTTTCCTGTTTCCCAGGTTTTCCTGTCACATTTTGACAAGAGCAACTTGTGAATTTTTCTCCTTACAGTACCTGCATTTAAAATACTGCTTAGTATCATTAATTGTTAAGGTTGGTGGTTGAGGGAGACTGACTTGTAGGTACTGTACATGGAGTAAAGTTATTGCATCTATCTAGCTTTATGTGTCCATTTAAAGGAAAATAAGAACATGCTTGAGGCTGTAAATGGTCACTACGTCAAAGAAAACAAAGTTGATATACAGAGTTTAATCAGTGAGTGCAATAAATTAGCCCAAAGTTGATACTCAACAGTCAGACTGCAGCAACACAGAACGAAAAGTCTTTACTAACCGTCACCTTCAAGCCTCATCCGGTTTCTCACAAACCATCTTTATTCTGAAGATTAACCCCAACCTGAAGCATCTTTTGATCTTAGAAAACACCTGATACGTGTGGACTCTGTAGACTTACTAACTGCACAGTTAGTACAGTGTAGTTTGGTGTTTATTTGATAAGAGCATGAAGTTGTCACTAAGACATCACGTAATGATTTCTATGTTAATTGCAGCTGAGTAAAGTAGGCTGATGTAGATGAAGAATGCTCGGAGAACTCTCAGAGAGGGATCAAGTTGGGGAAATAAAGGTGTCGCATTAGTATGCTGTTTTATACTGTAGAAATTCAAATCAATGCAAAATATCCCATTAAAATACCTAATGAACTGAATACCATAGTGAATGTCTTTCTGGGGAAAAGACTTATCTCCATTGCGATCCCAGAACAGCACAGGGAGAGATGCTCCTTCAAAGTAGAAAAGTAATGACAGACATGTTCCTTTATGGTGGTGAAGAACCTGTGAGGATACATTGATGAAACTGTTGATATTAAAAAGGCTTCTCAAAGGAAAAATCTCAAATTCAATTAGAAACAATAAATGTTGATCACCTTGAATTTCTGCATTCATCTTGTTTTGTGTTGCCTTTAGTTTATTCCTACAAAAGACACAACACTGTGTATATAATAGAGTTTGACAGCAGAATTATTTTCCAAAAAGGTCTCCTCCTTATTATAAAAAACGAAAGGCTTGTATCTTGATTGTACCATATTGTGCCTGCGCTCAGGGCAACACTGATTTCTCCCCTCGCAACAGCAACAGTAGATCAGAATGCAGCCCTGTTGCATTTTCAGAAACGTTTTCTCAAAAATAAATAAATAAATAAAAACTAAAGCCGGCTTTCTCTCCGTTTCTGCAGTGCAGTGTTCCTTTGTTCTCTACCTGTGTACAACCTGCAGATGAATGCAACAACTCCCTCGCAATGCCCGTACCCTGACTGCGAAATATCTTTGAATTATTTCTAGTGTCACTATTCTAGGTGGAAAAAAGTCTTTATTCTGTATAAAAACATTCAGCCAAAATGAATATTTAGTAGACACTAATAGCTGTTTCAAAGTACGGACATGTGAATACTGTATTAAGACAGACATCACAACGCATTTGAAGCCATGCTACACATTACATCTTTAAACTTGGCGACACGTGTAGAGGCGGGGTGTCTTTTCCAAACTCTTTGTATCCACATGAGGCCACCTCTGTAGCGCTCAGTCACAGCTGGAGGACGGATTCACAGTGACGCCTGCGGCACCTGTGTCGAGGACTGAAAACTCCCCGTCACCTTCGCTATCTCTCTTTTTGTCACTTAGTCCTTCCTCCCCGCGTCTCCAAATTGTCTCTCTCATTATAGCTAAAGGCAACATTCTCCCATCATCCTCGACCCTCACCTGTCTTCTTTTTACTGTCCTTTTCTTCTTCTCAGTGGGTGCGTACCTCTTCTGTCTTTCCCTTTTCTCTCTTTCACTCCCCACTGTGTCAAGACAAGAACACCTCCAACCTCTGTTTCTTTCTTTCTTTTGACTCCTGTTTTGCTCAATGTGTTCGTCCCCTGAGGGTTTTGTGTCAGGAGCTGCCTGAGGTAGCTTCCCCTCTTTTCACTCCCTTCCTTCTCCCTCCTTCCTCCATTTTCCTCACTATTCCATCTTATCCTCATGGGATTCCCGGGCCTTAATTATTCATTGTAATTTGTAGATTAATTCTGCATGGCTACCTCCCTCAACACACACACACACCCACACACACACACAAAAAAACCACTCCTTCCTTCGCCTCTCTGTTTCTTTATTTCTCTACTTTGCTCCACCTCAGGCATTCCTCTGCTCCTCCTTTGCTTCATCTTACCTTTGTCTCTTTATCTCCTGTTTTTGCTCGTTTCCTTCTCTCCCATCTTCCTTCCTTCTTTCTTTATCCCACCACCTGCCATCCATCTCTATACTACTCTTTTGCACCTCTTCCTGCTTTTTTCCCTCTCTCCATTTCTCTCCGCCCTCCCTTCTTGCTCTATACATGTCTCTGCTTTTCCTCCTCCTCTTTCTACCTATACATCCTTTCCTCCTCTCTTCCTCCTTCCCTCGTTCTCTCCCCTCTCCCTCCTGGTGACAGGTTCCATTATCATGTTTCTCACGGCTCGCCTGCTCTCCTCCTGATGGATGACCTCACGCGAATATTAATTTACTGTAGCATTAACAATATCACATCTTATTCTACACTTACCTCTCCTCCCCCTACTTCCCTCTCCGCCTCCCTCCCTTTACCTGCTCTACCCTCCAAACACCCTTCAGCCAGTTCTCTCATTTTCTTTTGTCACTTTGCTCCCTCTCTTTTACTCCCTCCTCATGTCTTCCTCTCCCTCTGCACTTTTTTTTTTTTTTTTTGCTGAAGTTAGCTCTGAAAGTAAATTCCTGCACATTATTGCGAATGCATTCAAAAAGACGTTAAAATATCTTTACCAGTGGAGCAATTCTATTAATTCATCACAGCTTATCGTCTTTCCATTTCGTATCCAAATGCAATCTTCATATAAACACAAACCTCTGTACTCTGCAGGAACACAGTGTTAAATTGAGTGGCATTTACCAAGGCCCCATAAAATCCTTCTTTCTGAAGCCAAATGTTGAGGCAATCTACATAATTCATGCAGTGCATCATGACACACAATGCATAATGGAAATGTTGAGTGAAAGGTGCTTGCGTGTTATATAGATCGGAGTTGTAAACGGAAAAGCTGTTGACATGAGGAGGAAATTGAGGGAGGAGAGAAGGAAAGACGTGGAAAAGATGAACGCTGATGAATGGGAGAACGGGCCGTTTGGCTCTGGCACTCGTTGCTCTTATGCTCTTTATCTGCCGCGTTCTCACGCTATCTGTTCTGTCTCTTCTTCGCCACCTTCCCCCTCTTTCTCAGTCTCCTTTTCTCTCTACACCAATATTTCACTCCCGTCCTCTCTCTCTCTCTTTCTCTTTCTGCTCTGAAACCCCACTCTATCCCATCCTCCCTCTGTCTTTAGAGGCTCATGTACACAGTATTTATCATCACCTGTCCAAGTTCATTTGATCAGCAGGACTCTTTTCAGGGCTATGCTGCTGCTGCTGCTGCTGCTGCTGCTGCTCTAAAGCAATCCACCTCACAGAAACAGATAAATACAGTATAATATTTGCAGATTAGACTTGTTCTCTGGTTTAAATTGGGTGGAGATATGCTGGGAATTTGCTGAGATCACCAAACCCTTTGTAAGAGTCATAAAAGTATTTTATGCACCCTTACAGGTGCATAAAATAAACTTGAGAGTCTGTGAGTGCACGCCCACACAGTCCTGAGAGGAGCTCCAGTGTGTGTGCTTTAATACAAATGAAAAATATAGGGTGCATAGCATTAGCTGCACTGCAAGATATACTATAATATTTTGGCTAATATTTAGCATATATGTGCAGAAATTACAAGCATGGATGAATAATGTTTCGGGAGCCGGTGTTTCTACTCTTTTTAGATATTTTGATAACTCAGAGAAATATCTTGTGAAGACCAACAAAGGATGCAAACAGCTATATTAAAGCAGACATATCATGCTTTTTGTGATTTTCTGTTATTTCTTCTATGTAAAACATGGTCAAAGGTCCAAAACTTGCTCCCTGAAAGTCAAAAACCTGCTTTGAACACTTCATTTGCAGTGTTACCTCTACTTCCTCCTTGTGATGACATTAGATTATTTGCACATGCCCACAAGTGACTGTCCATTCCATAGCCATAAAGAACGAGCAAAAGAAGTGAAACCCTACTTGTCGGCCAAGGTTCAGCTTCCATGAGCTGACCAATCAGAACAGAGTGGGGTCATTGAGAGCCTTAAAGAGACAGGAGCTAAAACAGCCTGTTTCAGACACAGGCTGACCTGAGTGGCTGCATAGAGACCCAGTATAAGATAAATACTGTAACTGTAAATCATGAAAAAGATATTCTAGCAGAGCCCTAGAATATAAATATATACTGGAAATGCACATGATATGTGAACCAAAGAGCATGACTTTGAGAACACACACACACACACACACACAGTGAGGTGTAGACCAGTGTAAACAAGTCCATCAAAGTTAAAACACCAGTACCACTTTGTAATAAAGCATACAATTGAGAAAACATTAGAGAAAACAGGTGTGCTGTCCTGCTCTGAATCTTAGTTGGATGCTCTGCTTGACAAAAGAAAAAAAATTGATTTGAAGGTGTTTTTTTTCCCCCCTAAAATAGATATTAGAAAGAAAGACAGCCGTGGTAATGAAACAATTACTTTGATCATTTTTGGCAAATTTTATTTCCAACTGACAAATCAACTGACGCATCTCAGCGTGAAACCTTTATCACAGCTTCATCATACTGTATGTGACATCAGTGAGTTCTCTTTTTAAAGGACACATCATGCAGTCAGCAATCATCCGTTCTATTTACATGTACGAATAAAAATATCTTTCAGTAATTTCCTGCCTCCTGGTCTCTTTTCAGCCTATCCCACATATACAGTCGACAGGGAGGTCTGAGAGTCTGGGTCTGAGTAATAATGTACACTATGTTGATTTTAAATCCCTGTTGGGCAGATTAATCCCAACTCTAAAATTATGTACATTAGGTATTTAGATGTTAATACAATAAGCCTTTCATACATTAGCTACACGGAAAAATACCAGAAAATTACCTGGGAAATTAGAAATAATTTAATGTTTCAATGTGTTTGACAGTTTTAGTGATGAAATTTCAAGCCAACGAATTACTTTAGAAAGACCACAAATGATTCAGGAGACAACAAAGACAACTAACATGACAGTTTGAGAGAAAAAAAAAAAGATTCACAAATGAATTATTAGTAAGAAACGGAGAAGCTAAAATTTGACTAATAAGTAGCGTATGTTGTATTTGTGCATGTTTGTGTGCAGGAGAAAACCTGACAGATGAAAAGGCCACTCTGAGAATTACAAAAGGTTACCGTGTGAGGCATAGTGTGAGAGCACTATAGCAGAGTTAAACACAGTTAAAAATATACAAAGCTTCCTTTATTTTGGACTCCGCTGCCTTAAAGGTCAACACAGTCAAGACAGTTTGCTATTGATCAGTGGTGCAAATTTGTGTTCAAGCTGGACTTGATTGTACTATTTGTGCAGATTTACTTTGTGAATCCACTGATCGCAGCCATTCTATCGGAATTAATTTATTTTTAAATAAATATTGATAATAAATGAATATTATCTTGTGTATGTGTGTGTCTGTATGTATCTGTCCGCAGCTAATCTCACATACTACTGGACCCATCAGCCTAATATATATATTTTTTTATATTTATTTTATTTATTTATTTTTTTTATATTTATAAGATTCCTATCGTAAAAGTTAGACTTTCATCTTTTCAGCAGTCCTTACCATTTTACACTATGCGTTACGACATAGCAAAAGTCATTTCCGGCAATCGGCTAGGCTAAAAACAAGGCTTACCTGGTCTGTTGCAGGCCACATTTTGGCCTTTGTCGTGGCTCAAAAACTGACATCCATAGACAAGTTTGGTCTCATCTCAAGCCGGAGCATCTGCAGATTACTTCCATACCCGATATGTTATGATCCACTAAAGTTAGGCACGATACGAGATGAATAAATCCCCCTTTTTGTTATCTTCGCTGCCATCTTGACTGTGCACACCTGGCGGAGATCTGCACTCTACTGAGTGCACTCTTCTAGTTTTTATTATTACATGCTGGTGTGATGAGGCCTTTACTTCTAGTCAACCTCTGAGCATCTGCAGGAGACTGCAGATAAAACTCATTTAAGCTAAAGAGGAACAATACATCTGTGATTGTAAACTGAATATCTTTGGACAAAACAAGACATTTGAAGACATCAACTTGGACTGTGGGAAATTGTAAAGGGAATTTTTCACTATTTTCTGACATTCTATAGACTAATAGAATGTAGACTAAGCGACTAATTAATTATTTGGAAAATAAATACAGCAGATTAATTGAGTATGAAAATAATTGTTAGTTGCAGCCCAATGAGCAGCATTTATAAAGTCGGGCTATAATGAACTATTTTTGTCCTTAAATTATATATTTATCTACTTTGATGCTGTCTATTTATATTTAAGAAGACATGATACTCACCAATTAGTAGTCATATTAACAAAAAGTATAAAAACCAAACCAAAAACTATATTATACTAAGGGCAGTGCAGTATTAGTGCAGGATAGATGCAGCATAAATGACTGAATACCTCTGTGGTGGTATCACCTTTGTCCTCAATGTGAAAAAGTTTCTGCATCCTTGACTATTCAGCTGTTGACTTAAATGTCACTTTGTCCAAGTGTCTATTAGTCTAACTGCCAGCCTTAATGTACTGGAGGTAGCGCGGTGCATTGTAATTTGCAACGTAAGTGCAGGCAGAGCTCAGCGTTGTTGTGAAGTCAAGCTGAGCCTGAGCACAGAGAGAAGATTTGTACAAGAAACTTAATTAACGGTGAATCAGATGTGTTTTTCTAAGAATATTCAATTGAATACACTATCTGTGTTTGGTGTTGCTGCTTCTATTAAGCTGCTTTCTGTCAGTACATTTGATTTTTTTTCTTCACTTTCATCTGTTTTCTCTGTGTATTCTCGTCAGTCCACTGAAGGGAATTCTTCATCAGAACTAATTTTGCTCTTGTAATGTGCTCATTTCTTGTGTGCTGCGACTAAAGCATAGTGCTTAAATGAAAGCAGGTGCAAATAGGCTCAGATGAGTGAGAGTTACATTCAAGCCGCTGGGTTGTCAGCTGAGCTCCTGTTTCTTCAGAGTATTGGCTGAGACAGCAGACAGATACACACACACACACACACACACACACACACACACACACACACACACCCACTCACACACACTCGGCCACACATGCTTCCTCTAACTGAGAGCGACTCGGAGTAACAGTCTAAAGTAGCTCGTATTCAGGGGTTAAAGTGGGATTTAGCAGGTGGGGGAACCCTAAGATCCAGTGTAGCGGTGCATCGGGGGAAAAATGACTCACCTCAAAATAACTCCCAAATTGATTCGTCCTGTGAGCTCCGCTGGACTTTTTTTCTTTATAAACAGGCTATGTGATCAGCGGACCTTCTTTTAAGCACCCATTTCTTGCTGTGGCTCTGGGCTGTGCTGCTGCTGCTGCTGCTGCTGCTGCTACATTTGAATTAACTTCAGCAACACATCATGCATATATCCACCGTCTGATTAAAAAAACATTCTAAAATGAATGACATTACTTATGCAAGCTTTCATTTTTTATCATTATCACACATAAATGTTAATAACATACTTTCTAATTAGGAAACACTCATCCCAATTTGAGGAAAATTGGTAAAATTGGGAAATACAAGATCGTTTCCGGCCCACTTTAACCCCTGCTCATATTGCTATAACACACATGTAGAAACTAATCATGTGAATGAACTTGTGCAACAGCAAACATGTGCCACATGACACATACAGTATATGTAAAGTATCTCCACACACACACACTCAAAGCATCAGACTGGGAGTTAACTGTTTTGGCCTCTAGCAAAAACCTTTTACCTCTCGTACCTCCCTGAACACTCAGCAGATAGAGACTCTACTCCTCTTTCCACTCTCGCTCACTCTGTCTGACAGACTCAGACTGTGGAGAGCAACTTAAAGCAACACTTACACACTCTTCTGGGTAAAACACACTCCAGTGGTAGGGAAAGACTTGTCTTCCCACTGGGAACTGTCTCGAAAAAGAAAAGGATGTGCTGTTGCATGTTCCTGACAGCGGTGAGAGTTTGGCTCCCCTTCAGATGTTACAAATATTTCCACTATTACCAGAAGAGAATTGCACTTTAAGCAGGTGTTCAGTAGTTGCATAACAATAGCCCATTAACAGCATTTGTTTTATGGTATTAGGTAAATCTCACTACTAGCTACTAGCTACTTATACTTATAATTTTAGGTATTAGATTGTGTGTGGGGACATAATATTAGAAGGGAGGACAATTAACACCCGCTCCCTGGTTAAAAAGGCTCAACAATGCCTCTACTTCATTAAAGAGGCTGAGGAGGGCCCGCCTGTCACCCAAGATCCTCGTGCACTTTTACCACAGCACCACTGAGAGCATCCTCACAAACCGCATCTCAGTGTGGTTTGGCAACTGTACAATAGGTGACCAGTAAGCCCTGCAGCGGGTGGTCAAGACTGCCCAGCACATCACCAGCACCCAGCTCCCGGCCATTTTTTAACAAACACTACCTGTGCAGAGACCCTACCCACCCCAACCACGGACTGTTCTCCCCCCTGCCCTCTGGGAGGCGCTACAGGAGCCTCTGAGCCCGAACCACAAGGCTCAAAAACAGCTTCTTCCCCCAGGCTGTCACCCAGCTGAACGTGGCCACCCGCTGAGCTCTTTCATTATATTATTGTACGATCATGTTTATTTCTTGTATTAAATTGTTATATTGTATATTGTTACTAACTTTTGATTATTCTTATTTTATGCCATCTTTTTTATTGCTATGTTCAGATGTATGCCCCATGTGCCCTTGGCTATGTCTAATGACATAAAATTGAACTGAATTGAATTGAATTGAAACGTTGTGCATGTTCTCAACTTGTTTCTGCTGCCCCAAGTTACCAAAAAAATCAGTTAATGCCAGTTTAAGTGAAAAATAGTTTTCCAGTAACAGTTTTGACGTCAAGCTTACAAATGTAGAGAGAGTTGGTAACAGGTGTTGAGCGTCTACTTTTCTTTTTAAGGTCACAGACATTGTCAAAAATAGCCCACAGCTGTGATTTATTGTGGGATTACTCACTGAGAAAAACTTCCTTGCTGAGAATAATTGAGGGTGACGACAAGTTGCTATGAAATAGCCACCTAACTGGGTGCTGCAGTGATTACTGTATGGATGAATGCGACAGACCGAATTGCCAGCAGACACACACACTGTAAATGCAAACACACAGCACTTCTTTTGGCTGACAAGATCGCCCAGGACTGACACAATCATAATGGCCACTCCAGGCCATTACTTCTCTAAACCCCAGGGAGAGCAAACTGGATGATAAAAACATAAGTGCAATAGAAAATCTGAGTAAGCGTGGGTAGGAAGAGAGAATGTGATACTGATATGTTTTCCAAATCGATTGATGCCTGAGTAAATGTCCAATTAATCTGCTTTATGATGGCAGGAAGAGCTTTGCAGGATGAAATATGTATGAGGGTCCTTCAGACAGCTCTGTGTTTAAAAATTCTTTTCATCCCACACCCTGAGGAAGTGTGTCAGATTAGTCTCTCTGTGTGTGTCTGTGTGTGTGTGTCTGTGTGTGTGTGTGTGGGTGTGTACTTCATACCTCCTGCGCAGACCTCGAGCTCTCGCTCAGGGATACAAGCTTAGAGGGGAGTGGGCTTCGTTCCCGGATACACACATAAACATAAACAGGCATAAACGGGTATATCAAGCGTGAACCATCCATCTTCAGAAACATACAGACACACACACACACACACACACAGACAGACGGATAGAAAGATACAAACACACACATGCACCCAAAACATGCGCTCAAGTTTGTCAAACACTTCATCTCGTGTACAGTATCTGCAGACGAGGAAGGTGCTGCTCTCGACGCAATTAATTTCACACATAAACAAACACACACTGCTGAGCAGCAGCACTGTCTCGGGCTGAGTGATCAATCGATCTTGATTTCATCTTAAGCCAATAATGGGAGGGGATCCAGAGTCTGTGTGGGCAGGGTAATCATTGTGTTTAGTTACACCACACCACTGTCTCCCCTGGGCCCACTACTGGGCCTACTAATACTTTGTGTGTATTTGTGTGTGTGTATGTAGGGAGTAATCCTGTTTGTACTGGAGTAATATGTTAATGTTGTGCATTGTCGTAGGACTCATACACTATATGTGTTTATATGTCTGTGTGTCACTGTAAAGAATTGTGTTTCTATAGTTCAGCTTCTCCTCCTGACCACATGCCCCTGCCTTTTTCAGTATGATTATGTTCTGTCTCAATGGTTACATAAAGCTTAAGTGGGCATTCAGATCAAAAACAGCCACACATGAAAAAATGCAAGGTGGTGGGGGCATGTTGTTTCAGGTAGTGGTGAGACAATTAGATATGATCCAAGAAGTCCAGTTTGAGTGACAGGTCCAATAGACTGAATGCTTATCAGACACCTAAAACACTTCACAGCAGTTTATAATATTATGAGGAAGGTTTTACAACCTTGGAAAGTCATGATGGTGGTAATAATTTCATCTTTTGTGGCAATAATCAACTGATGAACAGCAGAAATACGACATTGATGTGTGCTTGCATGCATTTGATTTTTTTTTTTCTTCTTTTGCCTGAACTGCTGTGCTGCAGTGCTGTGGCACCTCTGCTGCAGCAATGCAGTGCCCTCATTGAAATGAATAAGGGAGCTACATTTTTGAACGCGCTGATGTTGCCTGCCTGAATGTGACCTAAAAAGGTACTTAAGAAGTACTTCATGTAACATGGTTACATCCATCCACCAGCGTTTAGCTACAGTTTGAATTTGCGCATAAAACAATATCACAGAATATCTCATAAAGGTTTTTAGCCTGGCTGAGGTTGAAAAGTCAGTGTAACGACTGCTTTTGTGTTTACGTATGAGATGTACAGCTTTCCATATAGATCAGAGGTACCTAATGCTGTATGTTTGTAAGGCTGCTTTCACAGCTGCCTGGTTTAGTTTGGTTGAATCGTACCCTGGAGCATTTACCCCCATGGTGTGTTTCGTTTGGGCAGATGTGAACGCAACAATCGACACTTGGATGCAGACCAAACAACCAGACCAAGACCTTGTTGAAGTAGTGGTCTCGGTGCAGTTACAAACGAACTCTGGCACGGTTCGTTTGTGGTATGAATGTGATCCGACCTAGACCCGACCCAACTGCAGGGAGGATTGCACATTTCTTGGATTAAACCAGCTGCCGTAGCCAGCTGTGCTGTGCATTATGCTCCCTTCTCTTCAGCACATCTTCTTCGCATAACGTGAAGCAACACATTGTTGTCTAGACGTTGCCTTGAAGTGCGTTCAAATGCGCCATTCTGCTTGCATATTTTGGGTTGGTATATGGCCCAAACAACTGGGCTGGATCATCCATATATTGCATCAGGCGAGTGCCCAGGGGCACCAGACAATTTGCTGTGCAGAGGGGCACCGACGTGAAAAAAAAGGAAAAATGTAAATAGTTTTTGCGGTCAGAAACGGCAGATACAACATTTATAAAGCACTTGATTTAGATTTAATTTTAATTATGCTTATTATTATGTCTTTCAGCATCACAGAGGCGAGGAGAGAGAGACGCTGTTTATTTCAGTAATAATAGTAGTTCACCCTTATTGCTGATAAAAAAAATGTTCAAGGACCATTTTACTAATCCACCCTCCTGTGTGGAACAAGTACACCTTTGTATCCCTGAGTGCTACGGTTCATACATTAGTTTAATTTTCTGTTTCTGCCACTTCTGAAAAACAAACTCTCCTTCTTTCTCTCCCCACCAACCCCACAAGATTTCTGACCGATGAACGGAGTGACAGCTCCCGCGTGGCTTCTGTTGATACATTTTGGTTCGCTTGAAATTTTGCCCTGTGAAACCAAACCGAACCAAAGGGAAAATGCAACAAAATAGCAACTCATCCACTGATTCAGACCCAAGCAAAAGGTGTGAAAACGCCCTAAGAGAAGATGGATGGTTCGCCAAGGCTGAAATAAAGACAGAAAGCATGAAAGAGAAGAGCAAGAGAGGGTGATAAACACAAAGAGAGATCATGCACTCTGTAAGTGCATGATCTCTAAGTAGAGATGAGAGAGTGAAAGACAGACAGCCAGCGGTTGGTGTGTTTTTAGCTTGAAACAGAAGAAATGATTTGCAATATAACACAATAATTATAGTAAGTTTTACTAACTAGTATCATAAATGTTTATTGTCACGCAGCAGCTCATCAGACTTTGAAGCTGATATTGGTCCAGTACCTTTTCTCTCACTGATCTGTCTGTTCTCTGCTGGTGAAGAGAAATCTCAGATCCCAGTGAAATCAGGCCTCTATTGTTCCTCTCGCTGTGGGGAAATGATAGGGAACGGCTGTGGTTAACAGCGGCTGCCGTCGTGTTTACAGCGAAAACAATGGAGGTGACAGTGGCAACCGCTCGCTGCCTGAAAGTACCTTAAATGGTGCATCTTAATAATAGCACTGCTGGAAAGCATGATTGTTAATTAAGTCAACAAAACAGTAAAGCTTTTAAGTGGACTTTGATGCACAGATTGTAATCATGTTGATATTTGTGTCTTTCCCCCCCCCCCCCTAAAAGCTACATTCAAGCTGTAGTAGGTGTGTTTTACTGCCTGTCATATATTAAAAGCACGTCATTCCAATTTATTCACGCCACTGGTTTATTTACCAGTTTATTTGATTGCAGCAGATTGAGAATTTTGAAAACTCTTATCATACCTGATCAAATTTACATTTATTTCCCCTCTCCCGCTGTGTTTCAGCTGAATTAAGTCCATCATTGTGTGATTGTACAGCATGGTGAGGATCCTGATCAGTGAGCCAGAAAGGCTCTGATTCTCTGATCCTCTTATCCTCCCTTCATATTTATAAATCCAAGATCTATCTCTGTTTTTTATTCCCCAAGTTCTGCTCTTCAAACTTCCACATGCTCCAGTATTTCTCTTGAGTGTGTGTGTGTGTGTGTGTGTGTGGTTGTGTCTGAATTGGAAAAGCCATGATGTCTGGCATTATGCTTTAATTTCCATGGAAATAGGTTGCGGGAGAGTGCCCAGAATGAGATGGGAATCTCAGAGGCCCCAGCACATACCAGTTGGAATTTACTGACCGGCTTTTTGGTGCACAACATGCATACATACACACGTGTACACACTGGACTCCTCACACTCCTTGCCTCATTCGTGCTGTGTCAAACCACAATCTGTATAACGCAGGGAGGACACATCAGAATCAGTACACGCGGTTAACGTGGCTGCCTTGAGATACACCTACATGTCATGAAATCATTGGAGAAGCACACAGTTCCAACTGATAACGCAAGACATTTTCACAAAGAACGTTGCGGAACTGTGTTCAGATCCAAAAAAGATTACAGGCCCCCCCAAATTTGTGCTGATGGAACAGTCACGACAAAATGCAGTCACCTAAACTGTGTCTAATTTGAACCGGCTCAATAAGAGCCTTTTCCAATATCTTTCCCACACCTGGGGCCTCTGCTGTCACACCAAAATTACTCTCAGACACCGCCTAGTGTGTAGACACCCTCATAATTGCAGAGGCAAACATAAAGACATCTGCACCTCTATAGGGTATTAAAAAAAACACATTTTAATATGACCCAATAACACATGCTGCCCTAGGAAGTGATGATAAAAACTGAGGAAAAGGGAGAAGTGCGTAGTTTGGTTAGTCAGGAGTAGAGGATAGTATAAGATATAGTATCGTGCGGGTATTAAAGATCAGGTTAAGCAGTCTGCTGTAAAATGTGCGGCAGGCGTGGGCTCGTGCTAAAGCTTCCTAGCATTTGATTTGACTTTCTGGTGTGACGTAGAAACGGGTTCCGCAAACGCCGCTAGCTCTTTAGCCGCAAACTTCCAACATTTCAAATCACTTAAAACGACAGAGGAGGTGGAATTGAGTAATTTTACAGCACAGGAGGGCCCCCCACCCTCAGCCTAATCCAGTCACTAAGCTATTATTTTGTTTTCCACAATACCAGCCCTTTAATGAACAGATGACTAGCCAAGGTGAGGGCGCAAGGTGGAGGACAGAGGAAGTATGGAGGAGAAAAAAAACTAAAACGAGTGGACATGCCCTGAAAGGCCTGGCATAAACAAAAGTAGAGAAGCAGGACTTTTTTTTAATATTCATAACCTGGAACCAGGCAGGCTTGTCGCTTTCATGTGCACAAGGAAACAAGAGAGGAGGGAGAGAGGGAGGGATGAGAGAAATATGAGAGACAGCGATAAAGGGAGTAAATGAGGAGTGGGGAGGGGAGTAAAAGTTTGCCGTTAAGTTAGAATATAGGGCGATTTCAAGCTCAATTACAGAACACTTGAAAGCCCGAGCCTTTCACGTCCTTGTTCGTTTTTTCTTTTTAATCCTTCTTTTTTTTTTTGTCCGTTCATCCCTTGTCATCTTTAACAGCTGTTTCCCTCTCCCTCTGTCTCATACTCTTGCCCTCTGTCTTTTTTCTTGCCTTTCTTTTGTTTTATCTCTCCTCTCTGTTTTCACTCTTCTCCTCCGGAGGGCATCTCTGTTACTTGGAGCGTTTAGTGAGCAACAGTCTGGCTGATTTCAGTGTATTTTCTGTACGTGTGTGTGTGCGGGAAGAGCCGAACCTCGGCGACAATATTGAATATCAATTCCAATAATGAGATGCCCTTCATTTGACTTTCAAACACTTGCGCAGGAAAGTTAAATCCAACACTTCATATGAGAGTTATAGCTCCTGGTCGTCATGGTGATTTCTGCATTTTTCTGGGAGTGTGAACTGGGCTCAATGGTGGAAAGAAAAGAGGAATGACGAGAAAAAAAAGTAGTTTGGAGTAATGGTTGAGCAAGAAAAGACAGGAAATACTAGAAATGTCCCTTGCTGAAATAAAAATGATTTGCTTTCAGGATGTCTGTGCATGAAACTTATAAAATGCTCCATGTATGAGGTTAGAGGCCCATATTTGGTCAGTCATTTAACCCAGAATATTGTTTCCATTAATTAACTGTCATTTCCAAATGTTAACAAATGCCCCACTTCAATGAGGCAGCTGACAATAAAAATGATTTGTTTGATCTATCTCCTCTAACACAAAACCATCCTCCACACGGAGTGCACCAAGGTAATAACCATGAAGTATCATTACCAGAGATTAATAGGGCTTTTAATATAGTCATTAAAGTCCAGTCTGAAATATAGATGACAGTTGTCAGCAGAGATAGTATTCTATTCCATCTCAGGATGCTTTGAAGCTCCTTGGGGTGCCAGAGTTATGGGTGCCACTGGTGCTATCAAGAGCTAACAACATCCTCTGGCATTTACACTTCACTGGTTTCCAAACTATGAGCGCTGAGCTCACCTGCAATGTGGCAACCTATCAGGCATGCAAAGTCCCCATCACAGCATTTGTAGGTGTAGCTTTTTGGACAGATTATTTTAAAAATGATCTTCATATAACTGGGATATCCACTTTAACTAAGTTATTTTAAGTATTTAGTGCCTTTCTTAGACGGTCGACAGCTGACAGGAAATGAGGGCAGAGAGAGAGAGAGAGAGAGAGAGAGAGAGAGACAGGAGGGATGACATTACTTTTTATTTCCAACAGAATGCTTGTTCTGAAATCAGCAAAAATGCAAGCATCCGTTCTGAGTAAATATAACATTCAACAATGTAAATAAACTGTAAGAAAATATACAATTTGCTGGACTGTCACTTACACATATCTGACTTGATTGTCAGATTAACAGATAATGGATGTCAGTTATTCCAGTGGAGGGTGAATGATGATGAACAGTAAGTGACTCGCTTCTAGTGTTAGTGAAGTTTTCCAAACTCCCCATTGAAACTGGACTGTCAGTAAAACCAGTAAGAAGTGGATCACAGCAGCTTGGTTGTAAACAAAATTTAAATTTTTGTGGCTCTGATTTTTGGTTTGTACTTATAACGTTAAAGATGATTATAATGTAACACGTCATTTAAAAAAAACATTCCCTCCAAAATGTATCATTATTGAGGGCCTCATGATCACATATAATAAAGGCAAAGCCATGTGGTTTTGGTGGTTCCAATTCTGTGCACAGAGCGAGGGATTGCATCAACAAAAATCATCCATTAAAATAGCAAGTTGTGCACACAGCGTTAAGGTTGGGTTTCAATAGCTGCTTCCACTTTGGATCCAGCTTTTAAGTTGGCAAAATATTTAGACTTGTTAAGCTCCGATGTGAACAAATCTCTTATCTCTCCTCACTCATCTTTTAGCCAGCTATGAGCGATGCTTTCACTGTGCTGCAGATTATATAAAATATAGGCAATTAACCTTAATTCCGTAATGTCTAAAATGAAACTTTTGTCTGGTTAATTTGCTCTCTGCGAGCCGGTGTCTACAAAGATAAAACCATCAAAGTGGTGATTCCTCTCCGGAGAAATGATCTCGGGTATCGGGTCGCATCAATTTCAGAAGAATCTCTCAGTTAAACTTCACGTACAGTACCAGTCAAACGTTTGGACACACTTTCTCATTCAGAGTGAACGGGAAAGTGTGTCCAAACCTTTGATATATTGATATATACAGTACCAGTCAATGTTTTAAGCTAATCAATTTTGAATCAGGAGCTCTGGCAGGCTGACGCTACACCTGTTATTTTAATGTGTCAGATACATTTAATGAAATCAGTATTTCATATCTACTGTAATGCTGCTCCTCTCATTTTCAGGTTGTAGCTACAGGTTATGAACATTAATTGGCCATTAAAAACTGCTCTGGCCTTCTCAGTCAACAATAGGTGATAACAGATCTTTGACTTTTTGTTATTTATAACTTGCAAATGTTTAAAGCTTAACCTAATTAGATTCAATAAGGGATTTTTTTGAAAGGATTCAGATTTGATAAGTGGATTTGTTGTTAGAAATCCAAAATGATAGCATTTCGGATTTGATAAAATGTTATCAAACCCCAACCCTACTGTCACTCGTGGAGGCTTAGTTTATCACTGTATGTATTGTCAGTTAGACCCCTGATGCTGCACCGTCATCATCATGATCTAAATGATCAGGATGAAAAAAAAACTCCTCCACAACCATTTTTAGACTCACTCAGAAAAAGCTCCGCTGCCGAGAGACACAAAGTATTTTTGACCTTTACATAACAAAGCAAGTTGACTAAGAACATGTGCTTATCTATAGAAACACCCTGGGGGAGGAGTATGTGGTCATACAATTACTTTTTAAATCCTTTAACAGATGAAGATGGAGCGGAGTGCTTGAAGACTCTTTGCCTGATTCACTCCTGACCTTAGCTAAAAACAGCAGAACCAGTTTGATGATAAAGCTCTGCCGTTTCATAATGTTGCTGTCAGTACATAAAAAGATTGTTGCCACGGCTATAGCTTTTCCTTATGTGAACCGAAGATTTGCTGTAGTACATCATTCCCTTTAGTAATAGTCTAGTGAGATGTGAGTGAGTGAGAAGTTGAAACAGACGAGATGCTCAGAGTGGGAGGAAAGAAACTTGTCAGTTTAAGAAATCAACTTCTGTCAGAGCTTGGTAGAGGTACATGATGCATAAAGTGGTTTTTGACCCAAATAATAACCCCAATAAATATTCTTAACTGGATTAAGTCCCACAGTGTCAATCCCAATTCCCAGGCTGGATTTTTAGTTATTAGCGTTGTTAAAAATGTTAATGCTTTTTAAACAAGGTTTTCGTACTTCTAGAGCAGAATTTGGACGTCCTGTTTTGACTTTGGCTCTGCATTGAACAGTGCCAGTAAGGGTTGCTACTAGCAACAGTAACTACACTTTGTCTACTTGTTTATCTTCACTTTTCTGTATGTACACAAGAAATAATACATAAATGAGCACATTACAAACTCGCGCTCGTTCAAGCCCTCCTGCCGCTGAAAATGAGAGGAGGGGCTGGTTTGTCTCAGCCAGCAGCCAAGTTTACACGAATCTGCCAAATTTTAAGATACACGGCCAACAACAGCTTTCATGTTATTAGCTTTACCAGCGCGCTGTACTTGTCTTGTTGATGTACATTAGATGGGATTGCGTGTCCTCAGGTTGATGTCAAAACATGCAAAAAAAACCTATTCCCTCCCTATTATCACCTAATGGTTCTTTATCTCGATCCCCCTGTTCTGACTATTATATTACTGTTTGTGTGTGCTGCAGCTCTCTTTCATTAACTGACTGAACTTCCTTTTTAATATCTGTTGTAGCTGCCATTGCTAATAAGTTTGATTTAACTGTTTGAATGAGGAGCCTGCGTACATGTGTGTCCTTGGTGCCAGCATTGCCTGTTATTTTGACATCTCCACTGAATTTTGTTACTAAGACTAAACTTCTTCTGGAAATTGCCTAAAAGTCAAAGTGTGTGGATCCAGTCATACTGAACATGAATGTGATAGATTTATTGTAAAGCGCAAGTGAACACTAAGCAATTTGTTGACTGGACTGAGACAAACAGGAAATCAATTGACTATACATATATGCACTATACTGTGCGTGCAGTGCGTACAAAATGTCGAAGTTCTTTACAGTTCGTCTGGCGCACAGCAAGTCACAAAGATGTCACAGAGTTTAAAGGAGTAGTGGTCTGCAAAAGTAGTGCAAAAACACAGCAATCACCACTGAGGGTGTAAAGATTAAAGATTCCTGCATGATTTTTTTAAAATTCAACACAATTGTCACTAAAAGATCTTTCTAATTCTCTCTCTCTGTACTCCTGTGTGTGTGTGTGTGTGTGTGTGTGTGTGTGTGTGTGTGTGTGTGTGTGTGTGTGTGTGTGCGATGATGTCTGCGACATCACATACCTGCTTCTAGCAGTTCGCTGAAAAAAAAGTCCCACACTGAAAGGGATGTTGGAACGTTGTGTACAGAGCTCCCTTACATGCACATTGCATTATCAGTCTTCATATAATATGCTGGTGGCACCACAAGCCTCTCTACTCATATAAGAAAGGAGACGACAGTAATGTTACTGAGAGGAGCAGTCAACACACGCCATGTAATGCTAGTGTTAGCAGCTAATGCTACTTAGAACTGGCCCCAACTCCTCCAGGTTACTGAAGCCATGTGCTGTTTTATTTCGTGGATCACGTGTGTTCATGTACGTGCAGAGTTATTTAAAATACTACATTCAGAAGAATGACAGGAACTGAGATAAACAACATCCAAAAACAGATATTGACTGTATCACTGTTCACTATTCTGTGGCAATATTTAAGGAAATAAAATGGATGTTTTAAGGAAAACTATGAAAGTTACTCACTGGGGGCATATGTATGAGGAGGGGGGGTGGGGGGGGCAAAAATTTCCGGAAGCCATTGATAGCACAGGAGAAGGGTGTAGCTATCTGATTTGCCACTAGGTAGTGTATGCCTACAGTTTCTTGAAACAAAATTTGGGATTGGAAGAGAGGAGATTCTCCACCATGGAAGAAATCCTGGAGGAAATGCAGGAGGCTCTGGACACGGTGACAAAAGATGCATCTCAAACAGAGTACTTTGAAGGGGATTAGAAAGGAACTGCTGAAAGATTTATGACAGATTTTTTTTTTTTTTTTTAACAATTCCAGGAATTTTTGGGAATGCCCAAACCCTGCAGGTTTCCTCATGCTTCATCGTTTTAGAGCATGTGCACTAGAGTCCTTCTCCTGCCAAGCCGGTTGAGAGCATGCATGTTCACAACTTCCTCTGGCCGAGCCGGCTGACTTCCTGCTGGCTCCCCGCACACATGAATGAAATAGAATAATTTAATCATAAAGCTCTTCTAGACTTTTTGAATTTTACTGGACTGAATGGATCAAATTCTGATAACACAAAGAATCATTTTGAGGAGATTTTGAGAGATGAGACAAATGTGTTTTGGTTCTGCTTCCCAAAGACTTGCGACACTGTGGAACAGCTGTGGTGATTTGTTGTGGATAAAAAAATATGAAGTAATCTGTTTTATCCCTAACCAAGCCTTTCCTCATCCTTCTCTTTCAGGTGTATTATTTGGCTGAAATTAAACCCAGTCTCCCCCCACAACTGAGATTACAGAGAAATAGCTGACACAGTATATCTGCTGACCTCTATCTATCTATCTGTCTGTCTTTCTGTCTCTCTCCCCTCCTCCTGTCTCAAACCCGATTGGAGGAGAACTACTGACATCATAAAGCACTTCCTCCTCATCTCCTCCAGGCTTCAGCTCAATAATAATGTCCATCACCATTGTACACAATCAAGGAATCTATCAGTCACCCAAACAACCAGAACACAGTTCATTTAAATGCTTGACAAACAGTGTTCTTCACAATGAGTGACAGACACGGCGGTCAGGATGCGGAGTCTCATGCAGAGCACCCCGCAGAGGCCCGACTTAAAGGACAGCCTCCCTGACGGCAGGGGGTGGCGGATTTTCCATGAAATAGAAGGTCTGCAGGATTGTGGATTGGTTGCTGGATTTTGGTTTTGGCTCATTACAACATGCATGCAGGGATATGATGCTGATGTCCTGGGTTTTAAGACAAAAAAGGTGCAAGCTGCATGTTTTTTTTTCTTTAACTCACCCCGTTTTCCTTTTTCTCTTTATTTTTTTTATTCCAGGCACACACAGACACACACAGAAATACTATATTATCACTACAGGCTTCCCTCAGTTGTTCCTCTTTTGTCCATTTCAAGGTGTACACACCAAAAATTCAGAGTAAATGTCTACGAGAAAGAGATATATTCGTGCTAATACATATAGATTGAGTTAAAATACTAGTCCTCAAGCTTTAGGACCCCCCGGGCATCTTGGGGAAGGTCACAAGATAATTTAAAGAGAGAAAAATTGTGTTTCAAATACATGCATAAATGCTGATGATCATACATCACATGGAAATAATGTGATTTTGCTGCCTTTAGGCTCCTTCGAATAATTAATGAGGTGAAAATCATCTGAAAAGGGAAAATACAAATTATTTGCATTTAAGTCCTTGCAGCAAGAGGTCAGACGTGGGTGTTATTTCCTCACCTGTTGAGGAGGTTTAGATCCGCTGAAATAAAACAAGAAATACAGTGTGTGAGAGTTTCACAGTCCCAACTGTAAAAATATCCTGAGGGCTCTTTCTGTGCAAAAGGAGGTCATATTTCTGACATCGGTTATGAAAAGTTTTATCTTATAACCTCATCCAAATGATTCTGACTTTAGAACATCTGAACTGCTGGTCTCCTATGAGTCTACAATCTTGAATGCAACACACAGGCATCAAACACGCCTGCAGGCGCGCACACACACATACACACACCTAACCTCTTTATATAGACATTGTGACTCCTGGTTTTAATGAGGACTGGAGGCTGCTTAGTTTCGTTGTCTGAGGTCTTCTGGAGAGCTGATTAGTGTTTCTCTCTAAGAGTGAATTAATTCAATGATGGTGTGAATTTTATTCTTTTCCAGTCCCGGTAATTTTGAACCCACATGAGAGGAACCTTAGATTTATGCAGAACTTCATGTCTTCCAAAGCAGTGTGCTCATTCATTTTACATGTAACGAGGAAAGACACATTTGAAATAGACGCTTAAGATGCTGGAAGGATAAAAGTAAATGTATTAATATAAATAAATAGGGCAATCAAGGGAAATGTTTTAACACACACACTGGTCTAATTTGCAGCCAAAATGTTTTCAGTTGTATCGATTTCTCAGATATTTCTCCAACACTGCTTAAAAAAAAAAGTTTGTTCAATGAATTAGACATTTTACTACAACCTTTAAAACCTCTAAAATCAGTTTTATTCATTGTAAGAGTCGACTGTGTCTGCTCTATATCCAAGTCTTAGTTTTGTCTGGCGCACAGAACAAAGACAACGCTAAGGGTTTAAACAACGCTGACATTCTTGAAGTGAGTGTGTGTTTGCGAGTGTGTGTACGCATAGATGGTCTTCCTTAAACACAGTTGTTCTTTCTGGCTTTCTTGGGAAATCGCGGCGAACTGAAGAGACAGCGGCGATGCAACTGGGGGCACGACGGGCAGGAACGAGCTTGTAGCAGCGACTCCGTCCGTGGAGAAGCAAAGATCAGGCGCGTCCTAATTGGCCGGCTACGTACGTGCAAATTTCAGTTTGCGATTGGAGGAGAGTAGAGGGTGGAGCCTGTGTGAGATTTGTTCCTTAACCTCAACTTAGCTTCTCATGTATCTTTACAACAACAGGGATATTGGCTCCCCATATCCCTGTATTGCAGTGCTTTAGGAAAAAAGTCCTCATAAACAACCAAACCTGAAAAAGATCATACAGTATGTGTGGTTTGTGAGGACTCCTGAGGGAATACATGGACAGAACTGCAGTCTGCATTAATGCTGTGTACTGCCTTTTAAACTGCATGGGGCCCTTCGCTGCAGCGAGGCTCATCAATAGCAATTTCCTTGAACACAGAAAGGCAAGAAGGACTCAAACCTTTTTTTGGTACAAAACATGTACACACACACACACACACACGCACACACCCACACACAAACCATTAGCATTGAACCAGACACTCTCTCTGTTGTTCTTGGCAAACATGATGACAGAAAAAAATTGATGATCCCTTCACACACACACACACACACACACAATGACAGACCCTAAGTCTCCACGCAGCCCCACTGGAAATCATTCATGATTGGCTCCTATTGTTAAAGGCTATGTCAAGCACCAGCCTGTGAGCTGCAAGGTGATGAATAGCAAAATAAACAGATATTTACCCCCTGACAGCTCCTTTTCAATTAAAGGGAAACACTCATGATTTTCCACTTTAGCAGCACCAATAATTGTTGGGTTAACGCTCCATTAGCAGGAATGATTTAAAAGCAAAAGAGCTCAACCTAGAATTCATTGTTGTCACATTGGGGCAACTTAATGGCCTACAAAAATCTATTTTGTAGACTTAAAACAAATTATAGTTTAAGCATAAGTGAGCATCACATCTCCTGAGTAGCTTCAGTCAGTGGTACCATCACTGAAAGCAATGAATAGCCTTGGGAAGCAAGAGCGTTTCTTTTTTTTCTTCACCTTTGTCACTTGAGTCTATGATTGCATTACACAGCACTAGAGCAGGAACAGCACTGTCATTAGCTCTTGTCCACATCAGCTGCGGTAATGTTAGCCTGATGTACAGAAAGGTTTTTGTTGAGAAATGATGCTACACTTTCTACCTTTGGCCATCATGAGGGCTACTATTAACCTAAAATGATAAAATGTCAGGGATGTTTGCTGCTCGTCAAAAAAGAATGTTCAGTGTCTGAACATTGAAAGTATTTCATTGTGTGCCGTAGACCAAAAATGTTATTCATCCACTAACATTGTATAAACCTGTAGGTTTGTGAGGCCCACTGTATCAAAAGTAGGATCAGAGACCTTTCTCCGTCTGGACATTTTAATTTGTCCAGCGCAGGTGCAACAAATAACATTAATCATCATCACTACATTCTAATTAAGTGTGCCAGTTCTGCTGTTGTGCATGCTGGCTCACTGGCATGGCTTACTCACACACCTCAATGGACTGGGGGCCACCATTAATGTTATTAGGAACACCTGTGCTTTTCCTGCTATTACTAAGTCAAGATGTAGCTGAAGAAATCATTGCCTGCATCCACTGTCAGGTTATTTCAGATACAGAGATGGGTCCAGGAGAGGATTAGCCTAGCATAGCAAAAAGAGAGGAAGCAGGATGAATCTTTTTTTTTTTTAAAAAGTGAAAATAGTCACATTTAAACACAACAATTAACTATTTAATTAGTAAAAACTGCAACACGTGTTGATCAGCATGATATGTTATATTAGCCAAAGCAGCGGCGTCACTGCAGGCTTTTTGAGAACAACGGGAGCGTGCGACTGGCAGTTAAAGCAAAGCAGCGTGTAGAAGATGTTTCATTAGCAATAATGACAACAGGAAAAAAGTAACATTACAGCAGCTGTTATCATTTTAATAATCACTGGAAGGACGTTTTGGTGACAGTAGACGCACTTGATGAAGGCAAAGAGGACAGGTGAGTGCAGAGGGTGAGGTGTACTTTAAATACCCATGATGGCGTTGGTCACACGTGAAACCTTGCTAATGGTATTCAGCCTAGTGATCAGCCACAGCAGGACCCCTTCCTCTGTGTGTGTGTGTCTCTTTTCATCCTGTCGTCACAGCTCACTCATGAATTATTTATGATAGGCCCCATAAAATCACATCTTTAGAATCACAGATTAATACACCAGGGGCTGAGGGTGATAGGGGAAAGAAAAAAAAGAGGAAGAGAAGAAAGGAGAGAGAACCTGTGTGTGAGTATCTTTTGATATGTGTGTTACTGCCTTCATATCTCCTTACTTCAGCTCTTGAGCCATTAGCATGGCTTTATTTACATGCAATGGACCAATGTTCACAACTCATAGTGTATGTACTCCAAAAGACTGTGACAGGAAATAAACATTGAATAATATGAGCTGTGTGGGATCTAACACAGGCATCACTGTCCGGTCATTTCTAAATTTGTGTTTTGATGAGTATTTAAGGAAGTTTTTCTGCGTTGGCCAGCTGTCTGAGTGTGTGGGTTTGAAGAGAGGGAAGTGGACATTGGGTAGGGGTTGATATGGGGACAAGGGACATACTGTATGTTTTGTATATTTTTGCTTGACAGTTTGTCTGCTACATTTTCTTCAAGAAACTAAAACAGAATTAAACAGATTGAGGAAAAAGTGGCCATTTTAATAATTTTTTTGTGATGTGAAAACATTTTTCAAGTTTATAAGGGGTTAGTGTTTCTTACTGAAAGTTAAGGTTTACAGTTTACAACCTGCTAGTAACCTGGAACTCCATCCACTGGTTCCGTTGGATCATCTTTAAAACGAGCTCACAGGTTAGTCAAATTTAATTGAAAGAGAAAATAGAGGCGAACAGTAATATTGCAAATCAAACTGTCTGATTTAAACATCACCCACAACTTAAAGCCCAACTTTCTGATTCAACTTTGTCCTACCATACTTGCCATTGTGTGCAGTCATGATTTTCCTGTTCATGGGAGGATTATAGTAACATTAGTGGCAGCTAATCTGGCAAAACTGTTGGATTGTTTATTACACTACCTGTATGATTTTCTGACTACTGTTTGTTGCCCCATTGGAACTATTTTTAGCAAAATTGCCATGTTCAGAGATCTTAGCATATATACTTTGTTGAGTACTATCAGAACTGAGCCAGTGGCCGGAGTTACAAAGACATATTTCAAGTTTATAATAAACTGTAGTTTCCCTTTAAACAAGTCTATTTGCTCATGTTATGTTTATGTGTGTAGGCAGTTTTTTGTTTTATAAGCCAGTGTGTGAAAACATGTTTAACCTAGTGATTTCTAAAAGACACACATTGAATGCATTACTAAGCATCCAATACACATTTTTACCACCACCAAACCTCCCTCGGTTTCTCCCCCTACTGCGTTCGACCTCAGACCTGCTGAATAAATCAATACATTTACATGCCTGCATTTAATATCAAAAAGGCAACTGTACTTAGTTAAAATTGGGATGAATGTAAATCCTGTGACAGCTGTGTATTTATAGTACATTTCAGCTACCGCATTTCATCCAACTCTCGCTCACTCCAGCTATTTGTGCCCTCATCAAGCCAGTGAGTGCTTTCTCTATGGCCTGCTTTCCACGGTGCCATCAGTGGAGAGAGGCTGCTTGCATACTAGCACAGATGTGCCCGGTATTTTAGGAAGGGGCTGTTCGGTACATCTTTTCATGAAACACTTTTCCATGACACATTTCATTTTTTATGACAGTCACATTCATGGAGGTAACAGCTGGCAGGCACCACACTGTCACAGACCATATTCCAGGAGGGATTTAAGGGGAGATTATATAGTTGGCATCCAGTGATTATATCATGTTGCATCCACACAATTCCCTTTGTTAACAAGGAGCTGTGTAAAATATTTTGTTTGCTGTATAATTTAGCTGAAAGTGGGTGTAAACATTCACACCACCCTGCTTGTTAAATATAAGTGATTTAGTTTAAGATGCATTGTTGCTTTGCTAAGAAGATTTAGCTTTTCGCTACAATTTAACTGTGTATGAATAAATAAACCATATTTCCCCAAAGCAACAATCACAGCACACATGTCACAAGCTATATTTTAAGACACAAATATGAATGTGTTTAGTGTTCAGGTAGTGAGGTGTGTTATCACAAAGAGCGAGGGAGGCTCTTTGAATTTAATGAAGCTTCTGTTGTTTGTCACCCTTCTTGGTCTGCTGAGAAACTGAATGAACTAAATAGGATAGTCAGTGTAGAGCATCTGTTCAGAAGGAGCCAGTAATGTAAAGTAAACAAACTTCTGACAAACTTATCATAAAATTGCTGCAATTATAAGATAATCTTCAGTTGTTTTTTTCCGGTGCAGCAGCTTTTTAAAATTCTTACAGTGTTTAACAGGTTTGAGAATGTATTTGAGGTGGGTGGTACTCAGTGCAGGTAGGTCTGACATGTCTGCTGCCAAACAGGTTTGCATTTACAAGCTAACGTCTAAGAGGATGGAGGTCATGTTTTTCTTAATCTATATTGTTTCACATTGAGTCATTCTAACTGACTTACACCAGTCCACACATTTCTGTATTATCACAGCTTTCAAAGGCAATAAATCAACCTAACATCTAACATATACGATGGTGGGGGCAAATATATTTAGGTGAGCTGCCCAAATATGTAAACATGGTAAAGTGATTGTTCAGAGAAATCAAATAAGTAATTGCAGTGATTTAAGACGATACTTTCTTTCAGTTTTTAATGGTTGCCAATGCCATTAGAATCAAACTTATGTTTTCTGTTATAGCAGCAACCTTTTAACTTTTTATATACAAGTTTGGGGAATGATTATTGGTACATTATATTTTCTAATGTGTCAGCAAGTTGCAATATTGGAAAACTACATTTTGGGTAAGGGAGGGCACCATCTTTTGAACTAGTGGGCATATATTATTTTGACATAGTTAACAAGTTTTCTTGAATAGACTATATTTCAGTAATATTTGCTGTGTAAAACACAGGTTTTGGTGTCTTGGTTTCAAAATAAATATTACAAAAATCAAGATCAGTACAGTATAAAGTAAATTATTCTACACAAGTGTTTGATCTTAAACTACCTTAATTTAAAAAAAAAAATCAAACATAAAAATGTACTTAGAAGTAAGTGCATGATCCTTGATACTAGTTTTGTTTAAAAATGTGTTTATGTTGTCTACTTTCTTTCCTTCAATTCCTCTCATGGCATCTTATGTCTCACTGGCAGCTCAGTGTGTTCTTAGTGTGTCTTTCCTCTCTGAAACAACCTTCTTATAAGACGTGTTAAAGGTTCTATATGTAGGAATCAGAAATTCCTTCTCATTAGTGACACCGGTGGCCATTAAGTGACCTGCAGTTAGCATCTTGTTGTTCACGCTTGCAGGTGATGTCTTTTTCCTTGCTTACACTTCTCATAATAACATAAAAGATCTCTAATGTTGTGGTTTGCACCGTGTTTCTGCAAAGCATCTCTCACTCCCAGTCAGTCACCCCCCCCTGGCTGGGGAGCAACATGCTGTGGTTTTGTTGTGAAATGTGTGCTTATTACCACCTTTGGACTACCAACAGAAAAAATAAAAGGAGTAAGCTATGTTCTGCACTCTGGAGCTTGTCTTCTGCTCCTTTGTTGAGGAAATAATGTTTTAGCTGTGTGTGTGCTCGGGAGTGGGCGACTTGTCATTGCGGGGGATTTTTGTGAAATGTGTAGTGGTTGATGGAGGCAGCTAGCTGTCTCGTTAGCTAGAGAGCTAATATTTGCAGGGTGTTTCTACTCGGACAGCACTGTTTTTGTCGTAGTAGATGCCAGTTATTTGTTGACGTTAGCGGGAGAGAGGCAAGGCACTCGGGATCACGCAAAAACATCACATCCATTGGATTTTCACAGAAAATCCAGCCTGGGTCCTTCACATAGAGATCAGTCTACAGGCTGATATACCCAACCAACAATCTCATCTTTTAATTTTCGTTACAACCCGTTCACTCATTGGCAATAAAAAACTATTAATAAATGTAAATTGCTTCATAATTCTTACATATAGAACCTTTAAAGTGCCAGGAAGTATCTAAATATTTTCTCAACTGTACATTGGTACACTGAAGTAGCTAAAAAAACAGTTACTTTTGCAAAAATAGCCTGTCTAATATCAACATAAAGTCACTTTTGGGTGAAAAAGCCCATTTCCCACAACTGCATCCGCTGAGTGGCCACTTCATTAGTGTTACAAACTTGCGAACAAATATGGCAGCAAAATTAGTCAATAACAAATGTCTATATTTCTTCTGCTGCCCCCCTTGTGACCCTTCTGGTGTAGATTTATGTATCATTGACAGCCCTTCTCTCCTCGCTGCAACAACAGACTGACAAGGCATCAATCTCTGCTCCCTAACTGAACGCCGCAGCACAGAACACCCACAGAGATGCCAGACGATCGATATTCAGAATAAATTCTGCCTTTCACTTTCTACTGGCACCATGGGAGAGAGGGGATAGAGAGCGCACACACACACACACACACACACAGGCAGACTCATATGTGGGCACACAGTTACATACACACTTATCACACCAGTGTTAGGGAGGGCAATGCAGTTGACATGCGTGCTGCAGGCAGGCGGCAGTGAGCAAAACCCCCTGTGGTGAAACCTTAAAGTGTCATTAGCTTCCTCTGTTGCAGACACCACCTGCCTGGCTGCCATTCAGCATCCTACATGCATACACTGTGCCCTTGAATAAAAAAAAGATAACACATTCTTAAAATATATATTTATATGAAATATAAACATTTAAAAAAGGATGGGGTGCATTTGAAACTTCATTAATATGAGAAATGGTAAGTCAGATCTATAAGTGTCATTGAATAAATTCCAGACTTTTCTCTGTGGAACTCTTTTCCTGTCTGGCTGCCATTCAGTAGTCAAAATTCAAACTCACATTTGAGATTTTCAAAACAGGGGAAAGCAGAAATAACTCTTGTAACTTAAATATTAGGGCAAAAATGACCAAGCACCTAACCCACAAGATACTGTAACAGTACTGTTTAGCGTGTACATGTGCACACAAAAGGTTTCTGTCAGTGCTGTGGCCTTAACACTAGAACAGCTGTATGTTACTATGTTTTAATAAAATATTCATGTCCCCTACTCTTTGACCTTTACTAAAATAATGTTGTGAAACACTCCCTACTTATAAAAATACTGAGCCCACTCTGTCCTGATTGGCCAGCTTTCCAGAAGCCTGCTGAGGGGCAGACGTATCAGAGTCGTGTTAAGTTACCGCCGATGAAAACCCAACATTTCCTGTTTTACTGCTTCATATTAAAAGCTTTTAAATCCGTGGTTCTCAAAATTTTTCATGTCAAGGACCCCTAAACTGACACAAATTAGACCACAGACCCCCATTTGATAAGATTTTGTCCCAGGGCCCACCATCTGACAAGAATTTTGCTTTTAGATGTTTTATTATAGAAAGTGTATGAAACTCATGACCAAATTCATTCATTGTGTTATTTATGGATGGAATTATAGTGAAAATAAATTATTCCCCTTTTTGCTGGGGACCATGTGGAACCCCCTCAAGGACCCCTGAGAGTCCCCGGATCCCACTTTGAGAACCAATTTAAATGACTAAATAACTTTGTTAATGGCACTAAAAACTGGTCAGCCATGCAAAGCGATTAGTGTTCTTAAAGATATTTACATTATAAAACAAGAGGACCAAACCACAGGTGATTATTAAACACTCATTTTGTGACTTTAGACATTCCTTTGTGAAGACAATGCCTTAATACAAAGACAGAGTACATTGTTTAGTATTAGAAAGGTAGCCAGGCGCACAGGTAAATTTTACCCCTTTGGCGGTTCTAGTGTTAAATTTTTATTTTTGTGATGTACTACTTATTGCAGTCTGAAAACTTCTGCACATCCCTCTGCATGGAGCCTGTCTGTTGTGGAAATGCACTCTGTTTCACCCCTGCACTGTTACCATTCAGTTTTAAAAAGAAAACTATTGAAAAAAAGCTATCTGCACTCCAGTATTCCTTCCCCTTCACATCGTTGTGAGTTGGATTTCTGCAGAGAGCTTCCTCCACCGAACTGGCACCTTCCTCAACGCTTCTCAGCACCAACTCATAAATGTTTTTGTTGCGCTGAAGGCAAAAACTGGGTCAATCACTAAATACAACTAAAAATGCAGCATCTTTAAGTCTGAAAACCTACGGGAGGGTTTCATTTGAAAAATCAGCATCATAATCATCCTCAGCCCAAAAAGAAAAAAAAAAAAAAAAACACTTTCACCTGGACTCTAGAGACAGACAGAAAAATTGTGATGTCAGACTACCTTGGGACATTTTTTTTCCATTTCCCTCCTGTCCCTAATAATCAGAGATCAAGTCAGCAACTGTGTGTCCTGCTCTTTGAAATGTGTAGTCATCACAGCATTCAACCGATGTGGTTCTCAATGGTGGAAGAAGTATCCATGCCCTTTACTTACTGTAGGTATAAAGATCAATACCACAGTGTAAAACTACTCTCTCTCTCACCTTTACTATACCAGCATCTAAGCTTGACCCTGACCCCAACCTATCATCTTCTGAAACTCAACCCAACCTTATCCCTAACTCCCTAACGGTTATCTCTATGATGCCTAACCATAAATCAACTTAAAATCTAACCCCAACCTCAGAGGGCAGCACTATGGGTTCATTTCAGTTCAGATCTTTATTGTCCCACAAGAGGAAATTCTTTCTGCAGCAAGGCAGCATAAAAAACAAAACCATGAAAACATAAATGCAGGAAAAAAACAGTAAAACAATAAAAGACGTTAAAAGTGGCCATACAAGTCACACAATTCAGACAACAAGGATGTCAGGGACACTCACAGGGAGACACTAAAAGCAGCATAATGTCAAAAGAATTAGAATACAGAATTAAAATACAGTACTCGAGTAAATGTGCTTAGTTACATTGGGAAAAAGGAGATGCACCCACTTACAAAACATTTAGTGATGTAGCATGACTTTTCCCTTTCTCTCGTACTTTTACTATCCCTCTCTCTTTGTGCCTCCCTTTCTCCACTTCATAAAGTATTCTTTCCCCCCTGAAGCATCTTTTCTCTCTGCCTTTGATCCTAACAAACCACATCTGGTATAATACCCATGACAGAAAAGCGCGGAAGCCAGAGTGATGCCACCACACATTCGTCTCTGAGGAATATGCTGAGTAAATGTCATCATGGGCGCGTACACACAAATAGGCATCCGCGTACAGTACACACACATCAACAGCAAAGAGAGCCTACCTCAGCATCACCTCTCTGTCACCCTCCTTCATAATAACCGCAGTACATGAGAGTCGTAAAAATTCTCCACAGTCAGAGCTGGGAGAATAATCCTGACAATAATCCAGACAGACACGGTAAAGGTGATGCTGATTCATCACTACTGGCTGCAGGAGAAAAGTTAAGATGCTTAAGATGCTTTTTGTTAAAGGGCCTACACTGTAAAACATCATACAAGAATTTTGTGTAATCAACTTATATTTTGTCATTAATGTAAATGTGCAAGATTTATTAATTTCATGTTAATTCACCTTAAAATGCCTTAGTTTTCATTTTCATTGTAGAACTTATAAACATGAGTTCGCCTGACTTGAAATGATGAGTTGAATGAATGTACTGCTGAGAGTTCACTCAACTTGTTAAGTTTTTATTAGCAGACTTCCCAGCATGCATTGTTTGGGAGTTAAAACGCTCCTGAGACCTTTCTGTTTTGTAGTTTGAAGAAAACATACATGATGGAAACTTACTGGATTTGATGGAAATCTGTCTGTTACCTTTTGTCAGTGTGAACAGTTGTTGATTCGACTTAATACCGTAAGTTTAGTGCACTTGTTATCTCTATTCAACTTAAGTTCAGTTAACTCACATTTTTAAGGTAGCAGAGGAACTTGCGTGTCTAAATGGAACCATCTTAAAATGTATTGCAGGACCATTTAAACAGGATAAATCAGACCAAGCTTGGCCAGTTCAGTGCTGAGCTTGCATGGGTTACTTGGGCATCAAGGACATGGAAACATGGCATCAAATCCCAGCAGGGTCAAGAGAAAGTTAAAACACTAATACAAAAACAGGTAGGTGATTTTAGAACAATCTCTAATTTCACCCAAATAACAAATGGAAGAGTTGTCACAACAATAACCAGTAAATATCAAAAATATGTAAAATTATTTTTAAAAAACTGCTCAGAACAAAAAAGGAACTTTGGCACAGCAACTCTGACCAAAGTAAATCAACAACACAAAAAAAATACACAGATCCATAAAGTATAAGCAACACAAAAATACCTAAAACCCCAAATAAAGCACAGAATAATGAACCCACAAGATGTACCAAATCCCTCTTGAAAAAAATGATCCTATATGAAACTTCGCCTATTGCATGACACCCACAGGCTTTTGTTCTTTCATGTTCCTCTTTATTTTCCCAAATGGTTAGTTAGAGCAAGTTTGTCTTTTTTTTTTTTTTGTTCGTGTGACAAAACAACACGAAACAACAACTGAAGGTAAAATTATTAAAGCACAGTTATTATTGTAGGAATGTTTTCTGAAAGGCCAAATTCAGATTTCACAGACCTGAAAACCATTTTGTTCTTGTTGTTATCTTATTCTTTTGCTCTCAGGTAAGACACAGAAACTCTGGCTCGTTGACCATGCTGGTGAAAACTCCTGAGGTGCCTCATGACTTAATGATACTTCTTGAACTTTTCAGAAAGAGAGAGAAGAAGGAAGAGCCACAGAGAAGGAGGTGGAGTGTGGGTGTCTTTCAGCTTGGGCAGCAGGAAAATGAAGTGAAGTGGTATTATATATAAACACAAGGCTGTAATTTAAGCTGCAGTACACAACTCCCTTTATTTCTGTTGCATCAGCCAGCGTAGGCTGTCCTCCCCTCTTGCTCTGTTTATGCAACTGGTTATCAGATATGAGCCAGCCTTCTTATCATATTGTATGTCTCCAGGCTGTGAGTGGGTTCACTCAAACTTTCACCGAACTAAACGATTGAAACGGAACAGAAACTTTTCGTCCTCAAGACTTGTTGCCCGCCGCATGAACCCCAAATGCTTAAATCCCATTTCTGCAGTGTGGAGAAATAGAAAAAAAAATGGTGGGAGGGAGATGAGCACAGGGGAAGAAGGGGAAGAAGGGGAAGAAAAGATGTTGGGGGAGGAAGAAGAAGGGGTTGGCATGCTCAGTTGTCTTAGTAGATAAGAAATAAGCTCATATAGCTTGAAATCTCCCTGGATGTGCTTTCAACAAGGTCCATAAGCAGATATAAATATATTAATGGGAGCAGCCTCCACATTTATTAAAGAGGGAATCCGCCACATTTCTGCGGTGCAGAAGATGGCACCCTGAGGGGTAATGAATGACACAGTGATTTATCTTTTTTTTTTTGTGTGTTTGCGTGCATGTGTGCGTTCAGTATGATTCTTCAAGACACGCAGACAGCTGTGAGCTGTCATGGAATTTGTGTGTCAGTCTGAGAAGGGCCAGATGTTTCGCCGCATCCATGCTATCTGTCTGATCTTAACAGTCGTTCGCTCTCTCGTTGTCATGTCACGGTCCCAACGCTTGTGTTTAATTAATACCCAACTTTGACTGACGAAGAAGTCTAAAAGTCAAAAGGAGGGGGTACAGATCTTTGCTCCAGTTTGCTGAGAATCGTCCACTCTTCTTCTGTCTCTCCTTCATTATTTTCCTTCACACCTCCCCCCTTCTTCATACAGGTTTTCATTTTTCTTTCCCAGCCTGCCTATAGGCTTTTATATTATTCATGAACCCCATATTGTTTTTGGCTGATGCAGAATACATGTTTTCCCTCCTATATTACCTACAGCACACCATACATTCTCCTGTTCAATGTCTCATTTACAATTTAGCAGGGCTAAACTTCAGGAACTGCACTGAAGGTTGCCGCATTAATAATTTATTTTCATTCCATCCCTATCTTATCAGGTAGTAGGCCTATACTCAGTGACAATATCTTGGAGACAATGGGGGGTGGCACAACAAAGGTTGTGAACCTGACTTGATCTTAGCTAGCTGATGATGGCACTTTCTATGTTTTTCAGCGGACAAAAACAGCTCCTCACCCTCCATGTTCCTGAAAATATGGTAATAAGAGATGTTTTCCGCCGCGTACACATATATCTGGCCTTGCTCCATCTTCTTCTTCTGTTGAGTTTGTTGGTTGGCATCCATAAGTGTTGCATTACAGCCGTCTGCTGGACTGTCCCTTGCCCCGTCTATCCCAGCATTGCCATGGCATGTGTGAAAAGGCGTAAGACGGAAATGTTCCTGAATGTAGCTGCATGTGTGTGAAAGAGGCTTTACAGGTATTTACCTGCCAACCCAGACTAGTAAGCTCAGCTCTGTGAAAGGCTTTTCAGTAGAAACAGCCAGGTTATGTGAATATGTTTTCATGGACACATGGCAAGCTAACAAGAACACGTTTTGTTCCTCACATTTGGTGTAAAACATCATTGTAAAAAGCATCTGTAAGCAGGAACAGTGTATCCACACTGTGTGTTACCTTGTTTTACCTCTGCACAAAATGTACAGCAGTGAGAAGCCTTGCTCGAGATATAGATTTATTTTGTCATATTCCTTAAGTTAAGGTGATCGACAATGCTGATTCTGCTCTTCTCCTCACAGCGACCTTGTCTGTCTTTACTTACTTTTTGTCTGAGTGGCAGGAGGAGGAGTGCCCGCTTGTCTTTGAGAAGTTAAAGTCTCTCTACTTTTTTGTTAGTTTCCTCCACAATTTTATCACAGCTGTCTTTCTGCCAACCTCTTCCCCTCTCTCTCTGGCTCTTGCCATCATCGAACTTGATATTATAAGTCACAGAGTTGTGCGCCAAGTAATCTACCTCATCAAATGTGGTGATATGCCAATGAGTTGATTATAACATGACAGCAATCAGCGGGACCCTTTTTAGCCGTCATATTGGATCTAAAAATGGCTGCCAAACTTCTTGCATGCTGTAGAAATGAACTAAAGCCAGGCATTAGTCAAATGGGGTGACTCATTATGTGTCAAGTGTGATTATGACTCAACAGTCAGCATATACTTGTAAGATGTGTATACTGTAATGTCATGCATGTATTTCCTGATGGTGGCCTTACCAGGAGAAAAACAACAACTTTAGCATTCAGGTACATTACTTTTGTTACTTTTTAGGGTTTCTGGAGTTTTATAGTGTTGATTAATACAGCAAAATGGAAAACATGGAGAAATGTGGTTTTCTGTAAGACCCCAAACATGTAATCATAGCACCATTTATGCAGAGGTCATGCATGAATCATTTTCTATTAGTCACCAACAATGTATCAGTGATACACTCTTTTGTGAGTGGGTCAGTGTCAGTTCGGAGGGGTCAAGTTAATTATCCCGTTCTCGCGGCCTGATTTTCGTCCATCCTTAACCTCTGACTTCCCTTCTTGATCTCGAGGACCTCCAACGCAACCCGGTTCCTCCATAACACCCTGCGAGTGTGCGTTTGTACTGTCTAAACCCAATTTCTGTATGAATCTGTGCGTGCGTGCTAAAGACCTGTCTGCGCACCAGACGCACCAGAAGCAGTTTCATTAGGGTTGCTGGTTCCCAGGAGGGGGGCATGTGAATAATTACCAATTAGACTGTTGTCAAGAGCCAGGGTGGTGCAGCGCTGTGGCTGCCATGGAAGGTTAGGGTGGTGGTGTGTGCATGCTTGCGTACATGTTTGACGTAAGTATGTATATGTGTGTGTGTGTGTGTGTGTGAGAGGTTTTCTGATTGCACTCCCCGAGCAGTGAAGCGTGCAGTCGTGGCTGTTAAATACAGAACGTTGTTTAATCTAATGCTTCAGTCACTTGCTGGGGTTCTTGTCAGCTTTGTCAGCTAATTATAAAGTAGCCACATGGATTACACACTCTTTCTCTCTTTCATTTTTTTTTTTTTTTTTGATATCGCATCTCCTCTCCACCTCCTCTCCCCCTCTTCTCGTTCTGTATTTTCTCAGTAAGAGGTGGCACGGGTGGAATGAAAGACATGTTGACATCACACTGAATAGCTGTGAGGGTTTTTAGATGGGGTTCTGTATGTAAGCGACCTTGTTTTCCTAATGATTTAAAAGCCTATTTCCCTGCAATAGCTGTGAAAGAACCTGCCATGGTAAACAACCTGACCTTTCTCAATGAATACCCATCACTCTGAGAGGGAGGAATGGTGGTTTCATGTATTTCTAAAAACATTCTGGCAAGTGTGATGTTTTGCTTGAACTGAAGGTTTACATCAAATCAATTAAAACTCCCTTGAATTAGCTCCCGGAGCAGCTTTATTTGCTTTCACCATGTGCTATTTATATACTGTTTTAGGGCTCCTTTTATCACATTTTATTGTTGGCCTATTTGTCTCCGTTTTATTCTTTGTATGTGTTTTATTGGTTATCTTATTTAAAGCAATTGTAATTTCATTTTATTGTAAAGCACATTGTAAGAAAGATGCTATAAAACACATTTTACACTCACTTTTGGAGGTTTTCAAGTTTTTAAGTTTTATTGTAATGTGAAACCTATAAACCATAATCATAAAACCAATCTCACAGTAGCTCAGACTCCATGTAGGAGACAAGCAGGAAAGATTGTTCTCTCTCTGCTTAAAGGTGATACACTGTATACTTTTTTCTGTGGATGATTTATTACAGAACAAGGAAAAAGGAAATGGCACGCAGCGTAGGGGCTTCTGTAACAAACAGGTTGATGAAAGAGGTGGATGTATTCTTTCACAGGCTCCTTTATTCTTCCAGGATTAACCTGCATGGAAAAAAAAAAAAAACGGAGAGGGAGGGGAGTGATATAGTGGGTCAACCTCACCTCGCCACCTCCTCACCCTCCACCCTCCACCCTCCACCCCACACCCGTCATCTCTTTTTTTTTTTTCCTCATGTTTCCCTCGTTTTTCATTCTGCTTGGCTCGTTCCTTGACAGGGTGAGATGGGCTGGGATGATACGAGAAGAGGCAAGGTGGTTGGGTGATGGGTTGCATTGTCAAGTCTTCTTCTCTTTTTTTTTTCCCCTCTCCTTCTCTCCCACCCCACCTCATCCCTTGTTTTTCTTAGCTTCCGCTTGATCTCTCCACTCTTGTTCTCCTCCTTTTGATCGTTTTACTTACAGCTACACAGTTTCCTCCCTTTTTTTTTTTTTTGCTGCTTCTGTTTCTGCCCCTTTCTCTTCCTCTTACCCTGGGAGATGAGAAGTGCTTCAAAGAGGTAGGACGTAGAGAGAGTAGGCAGAGAGAGGAAAAAGTTAAGTGTCAAAGCAAGAGTTGACACACTATGCTACATTTTCGAGGATTGTTACAATATTTCTCTATCTCACCCTCTATTTTTAATTTATTCCTCTATCTCTCACTCGCACATTCCCCTTTGCCTTTGTCTGCCTTTGATTTTGATCCTGTACTGTAGTGGCTTCAGTACTGAAAGTCACTCTCCTTGTCTTACTGATTCATCTCAGCCTCTTCCCTTGCTCGTGTCCTCTCCTGCACCGCTTAGTGTACCTCCTCCAACCTTTACCTGCCACCAGTGGTGGAAGAAGTACTCAAATCCTTTACTGAAGTAAAAGTACCAATACAGCAATGTAAAAATACTCCATTACAAGTACAAGTCCTGTATGAAAAATCCTACTTAAGTAAAAGTACATAAGTATTAGCAGCAAAATGTAGTAAAAGTATTGCAGTAAAAGTAGTGGTTTGTTCCCTCTGACTGATTTATTATTATATATGACATCATTATATTATTAATACTGAAGCATCAGTGTGTAAGCAGCATGTTACTGTTGTAGCTTGTTATATTATCCATTGCGTCAAATCTTCATCTGAAAAGTAACTAAAGCTGTCAAATAAATGTAGTGGAGTAGAAGTATAAAGTAGCATCACATGGAAATATTCAAGTAAAGTACCTCAAAATTGTACTTAAGTACAGTACTCGCCTTTACCTACCTTTACCTACATAAAATAGTCTAAAATTGGTAAAATGTTGATTATTAAATCAGGTCATCATAAGATTATGAATCTGACCAGAAAGGCAGTGCCAAAGTTTTTTATACATGGTGTTACAGACACGTTTTGGTCGGTACCATTTACATTCGATATTTAGGCCCATGGACTTCCCCCAGAGGAAAAGAGACACAGACAGACTACACTACACCCTCAATATGCAGACTCCAGTCCAAAACAACAATTTAATCCGGACTGGGAACAAAATTTAACAGCAACCTGAACCACTTTTGAGTGACACATCGCTATCCTGTCACCTCAGCTGTCATCATTCACCGCCTACTAGTTGTCACAGTTAGTAAGGTTGTTGTGACATGTGGGAGCTCCAGCAGATAAAGTAAAATGGCTTGTTCAAAACTAGCCATTACAAAAATAGAAGAGGTTGACAGTGAAAAACATGCATTTATGGACGACTGGACTGAGAAAGTTCTTTTTTACGTGAGGGAAGTACGAGACCGTTGTGCTCGATTTCCAATAAAACAGTGTATTAAGTGTAGCGGAGCAGGTGGAGCCAAATGCAGGAGACCGTAGCAGAGCAAGGCTGAAGAATAACTTCTTTATTCAAAGCTCAGGCAAAGGAAAACTGAACAGAACTGATCAACACAGAGCAAACAGAGCGACAAAGAACAATACAAAACAAAAGATCCAACAAGACTGAACTGAAAACCAGGACTTAAATACAAACTGAACTAAACGACAAGGAACAGGTGGCAAGACACAAGCAGGGCAGGCTGGGAGCTGATTGGCTGGGGAAGACACAAGGAGCAGGGCAGGGCTAACGAGGATAATGCCGGGCAGGTGTGGAGGGAAGAGCCGAACATGGAGGAGCATGAAAACCACGAAACCAGAAAACACAACAAACTTCAATTTCAACTTCGAGGGCCTCCTGCCACTCAGTCCAGGTCAACAAACAGGGAAAACGTCTGAGGGCATCAGGTGGACTGGTGGAGGGACGTAGAGCCAGAATGGGACAGAACCATGACACAGTGGCCATAATAAAGAGAAAGCAAAACGCCACTACGACACCAAACATTTTGAACAAAACTACCCCAAAAACACCAAAGTAACAACCACAAAACTGAACCAGCTGAATTCATGATATCAAGACTCCAGCAGAATAATTGTTAAATCAAACACTTGACACAATGAATGCAGTGAAGAACTCATACTGCAGCATTATTAATGATCATTATTAAACACTTTCTGAGTGTTAACACTTACTTGGTTACACAACGAAGGCGTCATGTTCATAGTTTTGGAGTTTTTGTGCTGAAATATCATCATTTAATGCACCCTTACTGGACTTTTGAGGCGGTGGAAATTTATTAAGTGGACCTCTAAGACTTGTAATTAGGTTTTGAGAGAGATTGCCAAAGACATTTTGAGATGAAAAAGTAACGTTATACCGATACTTTCTTAAGCTCTCAAATAATTATAAAGAAATACTGCCGTGATAAAAACACCCTCAATCTCAACTTTCAGTATGTGTGTACGTGTAAGTTAAAGACGGTGCTGCAGTGTTTCTCAACAAGATGTGAAATTGTGTGTGAGAAAGAAAATGATGAGTTTGGCTGCATGTGTGCACACACGTGTGAGTTTGAGTGTGTGTGTGTGTGTGTGTGTGTGTGTGTGTGTGAGAGAGAAAGTGCAAGATTTCCCCTGCTGGCTGGGTATGTCAGCCCTGTCAGGAAATGAACTCATCTCCCAGCCTCACGCCACCGGCTGCTGCTGTTTTCTCTTCTTCCAGCTCCTCCCTCAAGCATCTTCACTCTTCCTCCTCAGCCCCTGTATGCCCATCAAACACAGAAAGAGGAGAAACACACAAACACACGACGCAGCTGGGACTCACCACACTTTTATCTCACAAATCAAACATAGAAACACTGCAGATGTAGATGAGATAGAAAGTGAGTGTTGAATTCTCATCAGGAGATTTACAAAGTGGATCAGGGGATTGCAGATTAACATTTCCCAGATTAGGGCGGTGCACTGGGTTACTGTGACTTAAGTGCAAACCCCTTCGTGACTCACTATCAGGACAAACTGAGTAGACCCAGTGACCCAGTCCCCTGGTTAAAGCTCTTACTCTATTTATTTACTGTTTCTGTATGATTTGAAAGAAGACTGTACTCACAGGTATACAGCAAACCTGAGATTATCAGACATACTGAAGACACTTAAAGTAGAACATTTTTAGAATGACATCATCCAGTTTTATCAGTTGGGCTTCAGATTAGAAATCATAACGAGAAATATTATGAACTCAGTACAGCTGATATGGTCAGGTTTATTTTCAGGACACTTTCAGGTAACAAACATCCACACTGCACCTAATTAGAGGATTTTGATTCTTGATTTGTATTTTTTTACACAAATCAAATTCACAAAAAATATGATCAAAACAGATATCTGAATAAATAAGATGTCAATTATCCAAATAATGAAAACATTTTAAACTCTTTGTTTCGGTAACTGCTAGGAGAAAAAGTATTTAGTCATAGTTGAAGCAGTTTGCTATTTTTGGATCATATTTGAAATAACAGAGAACTTTCTTTTGTTCACACTGGAGTCCCGAAAAAGCCGTAAATTTCCTCCTGAGTCATGTCTGGTTTCATTCCACCCTGACAAAGTTTTTCAGCCCCGCCTGCAGCTCAAAGTCGTTTTAATGTCAGAACTCTCATTTATCAGTATGCATTATAATAAATGTTGTTGAAATTTGAACTTTGCATTAATAATAATACAGCAAAATATAACATGTATGTTTAATAGCAATATTTATATTTGAGGAGATCGGAGCTTTACCCAAATCTGTAGTGCACACATGATTTTTAGGGTCCTCTCAGGTCAAGTTGCAGACCTCTAGCATGTTAAAATAGTTTACCATTTAGCTTTAAAGCTGCTGGTAATTCAACATCATGTAAAATGTAGAATATGCAAATTAATCCTATTTGATGTCTATTTATATTGTAGATCAATTTGCCCCAAGCTCTATCCATCCCTTTTAATGTCAGTTGGAGCTGTGCATGGTCGAGATTTCATTATGTTTAGTTTTTGTTTTTTTTATGTTTTCAGTTCTGTTGCTTGATGTGATTTATGTGCGTCTGTGAGTAATTTGTAATAAGTGCTGATCTGCTTCAGTGTTAGGACAGCACCAGGCAAACAAGTGAGTTGACTGAATCCAATGACCGTCCCGATGTCCTCTTTCATTTAACGATTCCTCCACTGGATTTAGGGGCTGTCACTATCAATTAACTTTCCTCACATCAGTCACAGCTGGAGAGGAACAAAAGGTTGGCTGAGGGGAGGGTAGGGGGACAGATAGATCATGTGGTTTTAGAGCGAGGGAGAAAAACAGACACTGAAGGAGAGGAAAAAAACGGTGCTGTACACATACACATGCGCACAATTGAAAGGCTGTAGCTGTTACAGTACCATGGATGGTTGTGGTAGTGGCGGGGTGGGGGGTGGGGGCGGGCTGTATAATTTGATTTGGATTTAGTGTTGCTTGGAAGAATGACACAAATTCTACAGGGATTAATCCGGCTTTAATTCAATCTGGCCGCCGCAGCCTGAAATAGCCCCGCTCCGGTCCTGCTGTTCCTCTGTGAAAGCACAGCTGCACCTGGCATGGGGTACAGAGGCCACGCGTGTGTGTGTGTAACTGTAAGTGTGTGAGCATGAGGAAAAAGGTGATTCAGTGTATTTAATAATGCATAGATTTGTGTTTTTGTGTATCTGTGTGAAGAAGAAGAGTGTGCGTTTTTGGTTATCAAAAGAGTGAGAAACAGACAGAACAGCTTCCTGTGTTTGCATTATATGTGAGTTTAAAAGCTAGTGCAGACTACAAGACTTTTCTTTTTCCAAACCTGTTGATGATAGGAGAGATTTGTGACTCGAGTTAATGATCGGGATATTCAACAAAAACACGCAAGAAGCTCTGTTTGTTTGCCTTCCTCCTTTTCTTGTTATTGAATCCTCCTCATCTCCTGTCTCAGACTTGTTTCCAAGGTACTAAAACTACAAACACATCTTGTGTTTGGCTACAAAAAAAAATCACACATGTTTGAAAACTATTGAGTATCTGGGACAGATCATGATGGGGTCAAGACGTATCTAAGAGCAGCTGAAATGACACAACCTGTCCTGATGGGCACAAGTGCATTTTGTGTATTTGTCTCTCTCTCTCACACATACACACACACACACACACACACACACACACACACACACACACACACACACAGTCCACTTTCCCAACATCTGCCTCATCAGTATCGTTTGGCTTGCTGCCTACAAGTAATCTACACTTCACCACAGTTTCCTCCTAAAGGGATGGTTGTCTGGTGATTTGGATCCCACATCTGATGTTAAAACATTCCTAATCATAACTGCTGTGGTCCGTTTACATCTGCACCTGTACTCAAAAGGCCTGTAAAACAGGATTGAGAGTGTATGCTGATATGAGTCCAGATCATTTAAAATGTCCAGACCAGGATAAAGTGGGTAAAAATACTGTAGCACTGGACTATATGAGGCTTATTAAACAAAACACTAAAAATCTCCATCCTGCATGAATGGCTCCTAAATGTGACAACAGAATTGGACACAACAAATAATACACTAACAATTTTGCTCTTTGTACACCTTCAAAGAAAAGAGGAAAGCTCCACACTCAAAACTCTTTCTTTCAGCACGTATTGCCTTTCTTAGCCTGATGCCAAAACATTAAAGTCAGGATTATCCTAAAGAAGGCAAATATCTTCTCACAGGTCCAAACCTCATCGATGTGTTTTTTCTTTCAGTTATTTGTACAGTGTTACCAATAGTGGGAGTAAAAAATCAATGGACTGTACTTGTGGCTCTACAGAAAAAAAACTAAGCAAAAATTGCTTTTTGCTCAGAAAATTTCAGTGAAAACTCGTAAAATTGTGTAGATTATTTTTAGGGATTATCCAGTGGGCAAAGTTGGCATTTTGGCTAGAATAAAGTCATGTAATTATATGACACTATTTTCTGATTTGTGACTAAAACAATGCTGTTGTTTTACTAGTGAGGATGGTCTTGTGTTCTTTGTTGAATGAAAAAGTGAAAAATTTTAGAAAAGGTGGGAAAAAAAAGTGTGAGAGTGGATAGTTTCCAAACACTATCAGCATCAGAATTTGGCCAAATACACATGAACATACAATAAATGTGTTACTGTGTGCCCAAAGATCAAGGAGGGATGGCCTTTGAACACCCTATCAGATGACTCCCATCAGCGACAGATGCTTCCAGTATGACAGATGACGAGTATGATATATAGTCTGGATGCTGCTGTCACTGACTCAGTTAGAGATGGATGGATGAAGACAGAAAGAGAGAGAAAGGAATTAATGGGTAGAAACAAAAGTTGTGACTGGAAACAGATATGAGTGACGTAGAGCATGCAAAGATGTGAAGTCCATATTTTAAATACACACAGCTTTGTTGAGCCTGGCAGAGGGAGATGTTTGATGAAGCCATAAAACACAAAGAACACGTGAAACATTTTAAATGGACCGAATGACTGGAAATATCTTGTCAGTTGCTACTTAGGCCCAGACATCCAAACAACCAATGTGATGGCAGATAAAAACCACTTTTACCTAGACAATTATTTTCACTATTGATTATTCTGTTGATTATTTTCTTGATTCATTGCTTAATTGTTTGATCCATAAAATGTCAGAAAATAGGAAAAAATGTGCATCCCAATTTCCCACAGCCCAAGCTGACATATTGATCGTAGTGTCTGAACAACACTCCAAAACCCAAAGACAATAATATTATGGAGACTTAAAAAATATACATATCACAGTCAAGAGGCTTAAAAAAAGCTACTCGATTATCAGTAGTTAATGATTCATCAGTAGCTGATTCATTTTCTGTTGCTTAACTAATCAACTAGGTCAACAATCAATTAGGTCTTAACTAAATGCATTTTGCCAAGAAACGCTAGATGTAAACATAACTGTGTGTGTTTGCATGAAAACTCCACGGTGGGTGTGTTGGGGTTGGGGTTAGGTTAAAGGTGATAAAGATAAGCAGCTCTGAAGCTTGGCCGCAGCGTTCTCCATTGGAAACACTGTAAGACAAACACAATTATATAAAATAAATAATTTCAACTCAGCAAGCTTAATGATAACTAAATTTACCTTTATGTACTACCATAAAAGCCCTTTAATATTTTCTACGGTTTCATATTTCCTCCCATCACAGATCAAAGGATTTGGATGAAAAACAAACACTGACCCACATTCTTAATGGTCCTTTTTAATTCCCACTGGGGCCACTCATGCTGCAAATATTTATACTCGCTGTAATGCAAGGTGCTTTGGATAAAAGCCTCCATTAAATAGCTGATATTATGTTGCATTACTCACATTTGGATTCACCACTGCTGCCACAAATTAGGACACTCATTATGACTCATTAGGAATGAGTCTCACACCCAGGCGCCAGAGGCCTCATTTATAAAGATGAGCCTTGTGATAAAATTTCATCCTACCAATGTTTGTCTACAGAAATTCATCGCAAAGAACTTATTTATGAATCTTGGCCTTGATTAATTTTACTGCTCGGTTTCAGATCCAGACTTGAAATACTTTTCCTCACTTTTTCTATTACCAGTGCTCTGGGTTTGCTGGCTCCAGAGGGAAGCGAGCTGAGTACAAACCGATATTTTGCTCTTGTACAGTTTATCGGGGAAATAATGTTGAGCTGCTGCTCTTCTTCTGGGTTTAAAGTAACCTCAAGACTTGTAGTTCAAGGATGGGGGATTATTAATCTTTTAGTTTGTCCATGCAACATTTTTGCAGGCAATCTTGGGTTCAAAGAGCAACTTTCTGTTCACAAGCCTGTTTCTTCAATCATTTCCGTTCATACTGATAGATTCCAACCACAATCCAAAGCAAAATTGTCAACAAACAAAAAAGATCAACCATAAAAGCACCAAAAACATAGCTTTTGTATTGACAATAATTTTGAAATGAGACATGTAAGTTCCAGTATTATTAGCACAATTGGTCACAATAACATTTTACTCACCATATCCATTATATAAATTTGAGGAACGCAGGCTCTGGCAAGGTGTGTGAGCCTCCAAAAGATTTCCAAAACAAAAAGTAGTCCCCTGGAATTCTCTGTATTAAACTACATATCAGTTGTAGAGCCACAATCCTGCATTTTCAAATCTCTACAACGGAGGTGGTGAGGAAAATATTATTATCAACAACGGCTATAATGGACAAAAAGATATAAAAAACTAGGGCTCTCACATTAAAAAAAAAAAACAAGTTAAAGAATTTGAAGTAACTTGAAGTAATTTGTTCAAATTATTTGAACGCAACCTGCATATCCTAAACTTTGTGGGACTGACGTTCATTTTGTGTGCAGTGCCTCTGCTGCTGTGTGTGAAGCTAATGGACAGTGAAGAAGGCCTGTTTCATTTATCCACTGAGATTTTTTCGTTTGAACAGGTCATTGCAGACTGAATAATACACTATTTCCTCAGTTTGAATGGTGCTTTGAATTTTAAACAAAAAGCCCTGTGAGAAAACGACCCAAGATGGCTCCCCTCCAGTATGACGTACATAAGAAGTAAACATCTCATAGATTGTGTGACAATATTTAGTTGAATTATTGTTCAGGTTGGAATACAGTAATATTTAAATCAAGTAGTCCCAGACTCAGACACACCCAGATTCACACGTTTCCTTCCCCTGCAGACCGCCCTGCTGCTGCCCTGTGCTCTCATATCCACTCACACTCAGGCAGGCGGGCCTGGCCTTACCTCAGTAAGGTTCTGTCCTCTGGCCTGAAGCCTGCTGGACTGTTATAATTCATCACAACACACACATATGCACACACATTCACATATACACGTGCACGAGCTCTGGCCTCGTTTCAAGGAGTTTTAAATGTACTTGTATTTTAATTTTTTGCACTCTTTTCTTTGTGTCTTTGTAGTACACACTTGTCCAAAATCGTGCACTTCTACGTGTGTGTGTGTGTGTGTGTGAGACTTTACATTAAATCTTAATACTCGCACATACAGAAAGTGTTTAAATGCCCTTTTGTTGTGTGTAGCTGCATGTCAGTGCAGAGTGTTAGTTCTGCATGGTTACCTAGGTGACTTGGCATTTAAAGACTGCTGCTGATAGCAGCGCCCTGCGGTAAGGAGTGTGTATGTGTGTGTGTTTTTGCGTGTGAACGCATATGTGCGTGCTAATCATGTCCCATGATAGCAAAAGAAAGACAGCTTGTAGAGGAGACTGAGGACGCCCATTAGCGTAATAGCCTTGGGATTGTGTGATTATATTGAAAGCGTGTGTGTCTTCATGTAAGGAAGGATACTAATTTGTTTGTGTCCATGTGCTTTTGAGCATGTGTGTGTGTGTGTGTGTGTTTGCGTAGCTGGGGAAGATGTAGCCTTGAACATCCACATCAACAACTGGTGAGTTCAGTTTTATTAGGAGATTCAATTCTGGAAAGAAAATTTCCAGAATCAAATTAGCCTGATCAGATGTGTACCAGAGCAAACTTTGAAATAAATAATGTCATTTGCTACATCTTCCAAACTTTGTTAAAGACAATTAAAACGGAGCACGGCTCGTATAAATCAAAACATGATTCAACTGCAACTGCATGGCTTATTTCTTGCTTCAAATTCATTCAGAAACGGTTATTCAGATTTGTGGTGAATAGTTAAGAGGAAATTTGACAAGATTTTTGAACAGCTGCCATGTTTTCCCAAATTGACAATCAGCAGCAAAGACCAATCACAGCCCAGCGGGTGGCATGTTCATTCAATTATTTTTATTTTACTTTAGTTTTACAGGGACAGTACATATTGATCACCATCTGTAAATGTGCCAGTGTAAGCCACAGTTCCTCCACCTGATGCTGAATAAGTCATCGAGGTAATTTCCCTCTTAAAAAATAACTTCTATCCAACCCCGAGAAATTACGTTCATATATACGACTAAATTGCAAAAGCAAATATGTTTAGTTTTTAAGTGTAATGCTGGCAGAATTACGTTTTCTCTCAACATAAAAATGTTAATTAACGAATTTGGCTAGTTGCAAAAAATGTTGATACTGAACCTATGAGTGATAGACAATGTAATGTAGTTGTTTTTTCCACCAAAATACTTGATCTTACAGTACAGTATCTGCTAGTAGAAACAACAGCATCATTAAACTTTTTATGCCAAAAACGACTTATAGTAACGTTTAAGTGACAGATGCCATCTAGTGGCCGTAGCAATTATGACCCGGAGAAGTGACGCAGTTCAGATGACGTCAATATAAGGTGACAAATTTCCTTATTCTGAGGTGGCGCGTTGGGTGGATGGCTAGTTTGATAGACGGCAAAAAGTGGACTCAGCCGCAGGAGACTGCTGTTCACTTCCCAACCACGAGTCAGATTGTCGTGGTGTTTACTGTTGCCATGACGACGAAGGTTACGTAACTTTAAGGAAGTAACTTTAACCCACAGCATGTTTCAAGTGTTTATTTTAACCCAAACCACGATCTTGCCAACCCTAACCAAGTGGTTTTTGTGCCTAAATCTAACCAGATCTTAACCACAGAAGCAGCATATTAGAAGACGCTCCTATAGGCCGTTCTGGAGCACTTGCCTAAACCTAACCAAGTCCTACATCTTGTACGCCCTCCATCCAAAGTATCATTCCACTATTGTACCGCCATATTTAGGTGACGTCTGTTGCAAGCTAATTCATACAAGGCAACAACCACTAAGTTAAAAATTTGTATCACTTTTCCAAGCTGGGAGCTTTCTTACATGGCAACAAATGATATGTGAACATGTGGGTGGTTATGTGTGACTGAATGTGTGGCCTGTGGGATGTGGTATCGTGTAAATGTTTGGGTGTTTGGTTCCAGGAGGAGCGCGGGCTCTTTCTATAATGGCTATCGACAGATGTAATTGTAGCTGTGCTGACAATCAACTACATGTCATCCTGCTCTTTCTTTGCAGCAGTTAGCCTACACTGCCCTGTCGCTACAGTGTGCGTTAGTGGAGGAAAGCCGTTTGTCTCAAACCAGCTGTTGCTTGTCGGATGTGGTTTGAGGTCAGAGAAGCGGTTGTGTAGAATAAGTTACAGATGTTTTGACAGGTTGGATGAGAAAAGAGAAAGACAATAAAATAGTTTGGCATGAAGGGAAAAAAAATCTTTAGTGCTGATCTAATCTCACTTGAGTGTGTCAAGCTGTCTGTCTACTTCACTCTCTTTGTATCGCTGTCTCTGTGTCTGGGTTTTGTGAAGAGGTCGCGCAGTCGTGTCCCGTCTTTCTCCGAGTGTGTTTGTGTGCGTGTTCCCGGCCGCTCACGCTTCACTGAGTCCTCGTTACAGGTGTTTGGATAAGATAGGAAGGAAAAGAGAGAGAGACGAAAATAAAAGATGCAAAATAGTTTGAGGCGTGAGAAGAACTCTTTTTGAAATCGGGGTCCCGAGAGTGGATGTTTGAAAAGCACTGATGTAGCCTCAGTACTGTCAGGTTCACACAGAGTTCAGGCGTATTCATGCTTATTTCAGCTAATCTCTTGCTCCTCTTCCTCACCCTGAAAACATTAGCAGCTTTAACAACTCTATCTTTATCTCTCAATAGCTGGGGTTTCATCCAATTATTTTTGGGGAAATTGTTACATTTATTAAGAGACGCTGAAAGGAAATAACTGCATTCAAAAAAAGTTCATTAGTTATCCCTCAAAACAAAGGTTTCACGTTCTTTTTGAGAAATTTGTTCCGTAAAATAATTCAGAAATGATTATAAAAAGTGATGAAAACACATTTCTTTGGTAAATTATGATGCACCTGTAGAAATGGGGCAATAGATTGAGCATAAAATGCATTTCATAATAGCTCAAATATCTTTGAAACAGCTGCCAGAGCCTCAAAGAAATGTCACACACAGTTAATGCTTTTTAAACACAGTCTGCTTGCACGACCTAAATTGTTGCATCTCAGGAATCAAATGCATTTCCTTGTTTGTATTTTTGACAGAAATCTAAATTTCACACTGCGCTGCAATGCCAATCTAATTTTGTATTTTTGCAAATTTTGCAAATTTTACAACTCCCTTGACAGCTGGATAGAGACATGCTGTAGCCTATGTCATTGCACCACCAGCCGCCGCAGTTTGATTCTCCTGTCCTCCCCCTGTTCGTCTTTATCCCACCTTCATCTCCCTCCCCGTCCTTCCAACCATCCATCTATTCAGCTTCCTCAGGGGGAGAGCTTTGAGGCTCTCTATCCGTTCTCCTTTTCCAGCGCCGATCCGGTGTGAAGGAGAGTCATATGGAGCCTTTGAACGGGATTCTGCACTGCTCTGGGTGCTATATGTTATCTCTCTCCTGTGTGTGTGTGCACGCGTGTGTGTATATGTGTGTGACCAAGGAATGCTTTCCCTCCGGAGCTCACTAAAATTCCAGCCATAAGGTATTGGTGAACCATACTGCTGAGCGACAGAGAAAGAGAGACCCTTGGGAGAACTTGTGATAAAACACCTTCCTCTCCTTTACATGTCCATGTCATTTTCATTCAAATCCCCCCCCCCCACTCCCCCCTCCTCCTCTCTCTACTGATGCTTTGTTGCCGTTTGAAAGGAAATGAAGCACTGAAACATGAAAAGGAGTTTCTCAACCTAAAGTTTTTTTCTCTCTCTCTATCTCACTCAACTCAAGTCTGTTTACTGTTGCTGTTTTTTTTTCTTGTTTTCTATTTTTCATGTCTCCTTCACACATTCTCTCTGTCTTTATCAATATATATAATATACTGTCTCTTTTTGTAGTGATGCCCCCACTTTATATTCTGAATGTCACATCTCTTCCTCTCTTGTTAGGGACTGTATGCAAATTATTAGGAGTGGAAAGGGGTTAAAAAAAGGGGAGGGTATTGTAATTTTTATAGGGGATAGCAGGGTCTAATTATTTTCCTCACCCCATATTCATAAATATGGGGTGTATATATACAGTACCAGTCAAAAGTTTGGACACACTTTCTCATTGAAGTGATTAGGAAGGTGTAAAATAATATATATAGTTTATTTCAGCCTTGTGAGATTTATAGTTTATGGTGTTTTGTCAGCTATTGTGACAATTATTATTTCAGTTAGATATTACGGTTTAAATTCATTATGACTTTCCTTTTTTTATTTATTAATGCTAAAACAATTTGTACCATGGTTCGGCACCTCTTCCCGACCCAGCAGTTTTGATACAGTCTCTTACATAAGATACAGCCACAGATTAATGAATGCATGCCTCAAAAAGTAATCTGCAACATATTTGATCAGTTCGCTAAGTTCACTCATCTAAATATTGTGTGTTACTTTAATAAATCTTTGCTGAAGTGCTTAAATAAAAATGATAATTGAAGTCAAATCTGAGAGCTTAAGTCAATGCTGATACATCATCACGTAATTTATGTAATTTACAAACAAGAACTGCTACATTTATCTTAATGACTAATATCTGGAAATTTAGAGATGTGGCCTCTCTCGTGTTTGATGAGCATGATGAGCTTTTAAAGCTCAGGAGCAAACAGTATGAAACTGAGCGCAGCGGTAAGGTGTAAAATCAGAGCTGTGAACAGTGCCCGAAGTATAGCCGCCGTGAGGTTCATCACTCTCGTCATAAGCCGTGAGCTTGATTACTACAGACAGCCTAAATGTGTTTAACACTCAAGCGCAGTTAGTACAGATGTGCTACAACTGGAAGCAAGAACATAATAGCTGTTCTGAACATAATGAACCATCATCCTTATGACCTTATCCCGTTGTTTGGCAGTAAGCCACCGCAGTTTAAATTGTGGAACCCAATACTACCTCAAAGGGCAAAGTAGTATTGTTGACTATTGTTGTAAAATGTGTGCAGACATACTGTCTGAACAGGTTTTTACAGTTTGGCCTGGCTATAAACGGTGGAAACTTTCCCTCGATTGAATGTAAAACTCTTCTCCTCTTTGATAAACTTAACCTCATGAGGGCATAATTCAGCCCAACTCCTGTTCAAATCAGGCAGGGGTTGGCTGGGAATAAAAGCGGTCGATGAACATCCTCACAAAGATACAGAGGTCTTTGGGCTTTTGTAGAAACAGCTTTATTTGGTGCTGTGTATTTGGATGGATGCCTCAGCCGTACAGTGCTCCTCCTCTCGAAACTCACAGCCACCGACCACAACGAGACACCTCTCAGCTGGCAGTGAAGATAGAGATAGCAGGCAGAGAGGGTAGACGAAAGTGAGGAGAGGGAGGAGGACAAAGACAATTGGGGGGGGGGGGGTGAGAAAGATACAGAGGAAAAAGCAACAGCAGAAGTTGGAAACGGTACGAGACAGAGACACAAAGCGAAAGAAAAAGAGAGCGAGAAAACGAAGGTAACAAAAGCGACAGAAATGAGCAGCTTAAGGGCTTAGCTGGCATTAGAGACGCCTAATTTTCCAGTGAAACCATCTCAGCCTCGGCTGTACAGCGACAGGAGGCGAGAGCCTTATGCCCAGAGAACAATAAAGCACTATTTCATCATTTGTTTCCCACTCCAATGACACTTATTTATTTATTAATCTCGGCCACTCTGGCATTACTACAGTCTCAGAGGAACTGAGAGATAAACAATAAAAATGTTCACATTTTCTAACAACAACAGTGGCGAACTGATATCAAGGTGCTGCTAATCAGCGGCAATTCTGTCAAGACTTCAGAACGTGGAAGCATCAGAGGGATAACTTGTCAGCATCAAGGGAGCCGATCTGCCTGAACACGTCAAAGAAAATCTTGACAATGAGGTGGATATAAAGAATTCCTTTTTTCCCACCAGTTGTCTCTTCTGCCAGTGAAGCTGGAAGACGCGGCAACAGAGACATTAACCTGGAGAGAGATCTCATGGGTGATCAACTCTACTTTTCTCAGCCCCGAATACGTTGCATCTTTGGCTCAGGGGTATTTGAGGTATATCTGTGGAAGTTAACACGCTACCATCTTTCTTTTGTGCTTTGACTTTTCCCCCAATCCCACATCTCTGAGCTAAGGATGTCTAGACTTAATAATAAAATATAGGAATCACTGCTTGAGTTCAAGTCTGCTCTTGCAAAAGCAGAGAGTTTTCTTACATCATCTCATTTTTAGGCATATTTTCTGAGTGAGAAGGTGAGCAGTGAGAGGAGGAAGGGAGCGACAATGAGAGGAAACGAGTAGGTAGAGAGAAAGGAAGCAAGGAAAAAGTAGATAAGAGGTGAGATGAGCAGAGGGGAGGACAGGAAAAAAAAGGATCATAGATTAGAAGGAGGGAAGAGACAAGACCCTGTCCAACGAGAGAGGTAACGTGAGCTTTGCCTGGGAGAGTCAGAGGATGAGAAATAAATAAGCCTTATTTTCTTCTCTTTTCCCCCAAAATATGGATTCCTTCTCCGCTCTCACAAGAGAGGAGAGAGCAGAGGGAGTTCAACAAAAAGTCACAGGAGGAGAAAGGAAAAAAGTAGCAGGAGAAACTGCCAAGGCAGATTAGAGGAAACCTTTATCTACATGTATACGCTCTAAACTCATCCTTCGCTCAGCAAAAAGCATTCATCTCTTTTATTTTCTGTTTGATTCATGAACGCTTGCTTAGTAACCTCATCTTTACCTTGTACTTCTCATTTAGCCCCAAGCGACACAGTGAGGATTACACCAAACAAGATGGTTTAAACAAAACACTGTTTACAAGGGAGGCAAGTTAGATGTACAGAAAAACACACTGCGAAGACTCAAGATACACAAACATATTTTCGTGGTTTTGTTTTGGACTCGCACCGACTCCAATTATTTTTTTAGTTGTCTTTTCTAATTAGTTTGATCTACTAAAGTGCAACCTTTTTTTAAGTAATGTTTATTAGTTTGGTCCCTGACATAGTTGTACTTCACTGTTCCTTCACCTCTGAGAGGGATTGTACAGAAATTTCTTTTGGATCTGCTTTAAACTTTTACACAGTGTATAAGATCAGCTCAGCAAGAAGTAGTTTGAAATGCAGGTCCGGGCGGGGGTTCTGCAAGATCTGCAATGATGCGGTACAGGTTGGGTACGGACAGATATGGGTAGGTAAACTTTAGAGGTGAAAAGTACGATTCACTTTGCTGATTCAAATCATTTAGGTCAAGTTTCAGGATTCATAATCACTGACTGGTGGACATTGGGGGTAATACCAACTGCTTAAGGCTTTTGTTGTCTTTTAACCAGGAAGTAATGTATTGTATATCACAAATGAGAAAAGCTCTAATACAAAAAGTTGCAAATTCGGTCAACATTAGTGATGATTCAGCCCAACTTAAAAATTGCATGCGCAAGATTTCTTTGTTCATGCGCTGAATGCATAAAACAGCTACGCGGCAAGTGTTCGTGCATCATTCCTGATATCGTTGTCACGCGGACGCAGCATTTATGTGAATTAGACCTCAAAAATCCTTTCAGGAAATGAGATGGTAACTGACACAGACTGCAGGATACAAGCTGGTGAGGTGGGTTTTGTAAAAAAAAAATGGATTGCAGGAGCAGCAGAAAAATCTGTGAGTGAAGGAGGATGAGGCACTAAAACCAGTGGGAGCAGCGTGGTCTATAAAAGAATGGATGACTTTTTTTTAGTGCAGCTGTGTATGTAATGTTGCTGCTGAAGTCAGTTATTTTGATTCTTATTTTATTTCACTAAAGTTTTGAAGTGAGATATCATCTATCTAGATATCTATATATATATATAGCCGGCAAGTGGGAGAGTTTATCTTTGTGGACCGCATCTGTTGAGTCAGACTGCAGGTTCAGGCATCATGCCAACATGATGCAAACGCACAGCGATGAGATCACATGCGCTGAGCATATTTTGTCCTTTTGCTGTCCCCAACATCCACTCCTTTAGGGCCTGCACCTGGTGCCAGCCCACAACCCTCAACCCAAACATCTAATCACATACAGACAAAATAACACACACTCCTGCTCTTTAACTGAAAATATTTTGTCTGCTCTGCCACATGCCTTTTAGGGGTCTCAGGCTCTGTGCTACAGGTATGGCATTACTCAGCTGACATGTCTTTAACTGGCATGTGTGTGTGTGCGTGAGTGTGTTTCATCTGCCTAGCAGCGTACTGTTCCCAGGGCCCCTGCACTCGTTTTGTTGTTTCATTCCATCGCCTGCTGCAGTCACAGCTCTGTTTTCATGGCGACCTGTCAGATTTGTAGTAATCCTTAGGATGAGAATACCATGTAGCTTGTGGCACTCCCCTTGTCTCTGTTTTCTCTCCTCTTGGTTTCCCCCCCCTCTTTGTCCTTTACCTTGTCTGTGCTTCTCTGTTACTCCATTCTCTGTCTCTTTCTTTCTCTCTATCCCTGTAATCGTGTTTTCCTGACAAATCGGGGCTGTGTGGGACTATGCTGTGTGTTGTGTTGGCTAGAGGTGAGTAAGCCTGTGTGTGTGTGTGTGTGTGTATATACAGTGTTTGTGTGTCATTGTATGTAGATAAATGTGTGTGTGCTGGTAAAAAAAAAGAGTGAACAACTTTAAGCGTGATTACGTTAAAATGGGTCTGATGATTGTAGTAGGGGCATGAATTTTTGGTACAGTGTTAGTACTGTAATTAATTGGTGCAGTATCTGTGTGGGCATGTACTTAAAATAATATATAAACAGCCTCACAGACAGTCAACAGATTGCCTTTGTTGGTGGTTGCTTAGTCCCATCTGTGATTTAAGCACTCCCTACATTACTCTGTGACTTTGTACATTACTACATGACTCTGTACCTTACTCCGTGTTAAGATTAAAATCAACCGGACCCATTAAAGACAGACAGCATACACTAGTTAGACCCCCTCCTTTACACAGTATAATGTTGGAACAACACTACACTTTGGGGTGAATTCACAAAAAGGACTGCATAGCTTATGTGGCCTCTAAACCTGTGCAAATGAGACAAAAAGAAACCATGTAATTCACAAAGCACCCGCAAAAGGGTGAAACGCACCTCAAACACTTCACTATTTGCACATATGTAAATGAGATAATATGCATACATTTGGTGCAAAATTGGCTCCTTTCTATGCAAATGATCCTCTTTGCAAAAACAGTCCAATTCACAAGACCAGCGCTTATAGCCACACATAGTTAGAGTGAAATTATTAGCGTCTTCAGAGAGTTTTTGGTGACCTGAGTGCTGATGGGGGTCAGGATTCGTCCATAAGGGCTGCTTTATTACAAACCACCATATAAACCTGGAAACCCGTGTGTAACAGCTGAACTGTGTAGATGTGTAGCAGAACACACAACATTAATTGCAGTCGGATTCTGACCGATCCAGTGTTAGAATGAAGTTACCGCTGCAATAATCTAATAAATCTAATATTAATAAACACATGTCAGACCTGCCTGAATCACACTAATAGCTGTATTTTGACATTTGACATTTCAGTAGATTATGTTATAGATGCAAAATACCAGAAGAAGTAAAAGAAGCAACATACATGAAAAGTTGGTTTGTGACTGTGGAGAGCTCTGCGTGAGCACCTCTGCTAATTAAAGACCCACAATTTGAGGCTTTTTGCTCTCTGCAGTTTTCATTATGGACCAATCTTTGTGCTGAAATATGGAGAGAAACACTGGAAACGGCTCAACAAGGGCAAATTGCACTCAGCTGCAAAACTTTATGCTTGTGTGTTTCTGTGTGTTTGCACCGTCATATCATTAGCACAATATCTTTTGTGAATTGGACCTTGAGATGGGGCAGATAGAGCTTGCAAATGATGTGCAATTTCGGCGGCCGCAATCCATTCTTTGTGAGTTCGCACCTTAGTGTGTGGGAGCAGGCAGTGACTCAGGTGTTGAAATAACAACCAAAAGTAATGTCGAGTGGGAATCAGTGCCTAGCTTGCTGGCTTCCATTTTTCCGAGTGGAGCACAAACTTAACAGCATGATGGGTCTTCCCAAATGTTGAAAGCTATAAAGGGACAGACAGCTTAAATAGCTGATAGTTAATAGCCTAGTGGGCTAGGTGGTTAAAAAAAAGCCTCAACGGGCTACAGGGTTATGACGTGTTCCAGTCGTAGCGCACCATAAAGGTTTACAGTGCGTCTCTTAACAACACTGGTGTCCTAAGTGTCAGTCAAACATGGCCATGAGAAACGCTCAGCCAGAGGCTTGAAGCTTAAGAATCTGTTTCCACAAATATGTCCAAAAACTATTTCATCTTCTTTTGGAAAAATTAAAAAATAAGTGCAGTATTATTATTATTATAGCATTTTTTTTTTTTTTACACAACATGTGAGAAGAATAACTTTAAAGTTATTAGACAGTTAATATGCAGACAGACAAAATATCTACATTTTGCTTTATATAATCAGTAAAGTATGTAAGCCTAAAATTATGATTATGAATTACACTATGAAACATAAATGGATGCTACTAATCAAAACACAATGCCCATAAATGATGAACATCATCTAATAAATATAAGCTTGTCTTAATTAAGGGTGTGGTTCTCGGTCTAGTTAATGTAAATAAGCCACATTTGAAATGTTATGGTACTGTTTACTTATTCTGTAAAGGCTGCCATAGCAAAAACCAATATGTTTCCATTTGGATTTTCATAAGATTTTCATATTTGGATCCATGCAAAGAGCCTTCCCACTCCCCAGAGGATCCACTCACATAAGAAGAAAAAAAAAATCAGTAAAAGTAATCGCAAACATCAAATCAACCTCCTGCTAAGATTTGATTAAAGAGCGACATCTCCCTGGATGTGTGTCCTCCTCTGTGAGCTCCACTCTCATCTTCAGCACTCACACCTCCCTTTCTATCTTCCTCCCACTCAAATACACTTGCTTTTTTTTTTTTTTTTTTCAGGTGTTTACCTGTTTTCGGCCTGTCATCTTGTTTCCGACAGAATTGAGGGAGAAAAGCGCAATACCTGACCAAGAAAGGGAAGTAAAATAACAGTAAAACTATTTGCATAAGCCTCAGGGGAGGATGGAGGGTGGGGGGAGTGGGGGACTGATAGTAGGATAAGGAGGATGTTCTATTTCTGTCCAATCTGGGCTGGGATCAGTGGCAGATCGGGGCTCAACACATCACTCAGTCCCTACAAAGATAAATATATAATTGAAAGAGAAGCAGCAACAGAGATGTGTGGGATGACAGGTGTGTGATTCAGACTTGTGTCCAAACCTTTGAGACGTTCTGATGCGCATCATTAGCCGATGTTTTCTTCTCGCCCATGCGTACCTGCATGTATGTGTGTAATGTGTAATCGTTGTGTGTGTGTGTGTGTGTGTGTGTGTGTGTGTGTGAGTACTGGATGACTGCTTTGTGAATGTGTTTTTCATCATCTATGCATGTTTGTCTTGGAAACAAATTTGTGTACATTTGTACTGATATGTGATTGCATGCTTCTTGGACAATTAGGTAGCACTCAGCAGCGTCTTTGTTTGTGTGTGTGTGCGTCTTTGTATTTAGGCATACGTGGGTTTGTGTGTGTGTGAGACACTTCGGCTATCTGTGTGCACAAAACAGCACTTTTTTATGTGTGGAGACTGCACGCTCCCTGGTTGAAGGAAATAGTGGAAGAAGAGAGGGATATAAACAAGGATAGATGGGAATTGTATGAGGAGAAGAGACTCCCCAGAGGCCAATAAACTTGCTTAATTACGGGAGGCCTTGTTAATTTAGTCTCTGGCAATGCGTAGGATCTCTGTCTTGCCAAGGAAACAGCAGCAGCTGCAGCAGCTGACTGACTCTTTCCCTGAACTCTACATGGCCTCATCCCAGTCATCACACTGCAAGCAGGGAGAAATATATGCATGATTCATGCTTTTTTGTTGTAATATTTGGGGAATTTTGCAGTTATTAGTCTGTTGGTAGCCTACTCGAAAGGTCAGGACAGAGAGAGAAGGGGATGTCTAAAGTACTTATCATCATTTAAGGGATATTGCTGCATGCTAAAGACCCAGCCTTTTGGATTCTGTTAGGTTATGTCTGCAGGAAAAAGAGAAGCTAGCTACTGCATGTGGCCAGAAATGTCATACTAAAGGCCATAGATAGTTAGCAGAGCTAATATAGTAGTAATATCACTGTTTTAACTGAATATTCACTATTGCACAAACTACAGTGATTAGTTATGTTAAATACAAATGTACTATACAGCAAGTTATGTTAGATACCATTAAAATGTGGTACATGTTTTGATCAAATTTCTTAATTATCTGCGAATTAAAATGTGAATAAGTGAGGGTCTCCATTAACTACTTTTCAAGAGGAATTGACATGATTATTTAATGCAAATTTAATGACTTTGTGTCTTCTGATCATGTGTATCCTGTGGTGTTTTTAATCAATGGTGACAGAGAAAGGGGGGGTGACATGCAACAAGGAGCCCTGCCGGCTTGAACTGGAGAGTTGTGGCTTTGTCATCCCCGCTTTTTATTCTTTATTTTTTAGGCTTTATGGAGCGGAGGTGTTTAACAGCGAGGTGCAGCATGACATGAACATGAATGCTTCATCTACAGCAGCAGGTGCCATAATGTCAGAAGTGAATCAGAAAAATCTAGTTTAACACCCTTTATTGCAGCTTCTCTTTTGGTACATCAACTTTTCCACCTCAGTCAAGTAAGAAAACTGTTTATATTAGTTTTCATTAGCCGTGGTTGTTATGTTATTTGGGGTCATGTTTGGTCAATGCAATGTTTGTAGTGCATGGACACTGTAGGATGTTTGATATACTGGTAAATTGGACTGCAAGCAGAATAACAAATGTTCTCCTCCAATTATAAATGTAACATCCGGTGTTAAAGCAGTGGAAGGTAGCTTGTTTTTCCACTTTGTCAGTGTGTTTGTTACCATTACGATAAGTGGCACCTTTACTTTTCATTTGCTTGATTTGTTAGTACTAATTATAACACTAGAGTCGGAAGAGTGGAGGCTTGCAACCTATTTTTGAAGTCAAAGAACTGATCCAACACTTTTGATAAATGTAAGCTAAACATGAAGGTCTTTAATTGTATAATACTGCTTTTCTAATGAAAACAAGCCTTTTACAACATTACCTTTTCTTCACTTTCATTTACAAGGGAAAGTCTGCTGCTGGCTCTGGGAGATGCATTCTCACTCTAACAAAGCTGAACCGCAACAATAAAAAACCTGATCCTGTCACAGAGGGGGTTAAGTTATGGAAAGGAAGAGTGAGAGTTGATTTTGAAGATTTTAATGGAGCTTAAAGTCATTAACTCACAGTTAAAAGTTGAGATCTCCCCCTTCCTTTCAGAGAACCAGAGTGAGATTCGTACCTGTGTGTATGTGTGTAGGTCAGTCATATTACAGCGTATTGCTACACAAATGACTCTCTCCCACTCTCAAAATCTCCCTCTGTGAAAGGAAAACTGCCACAGAGGGAGTAAGAGAGGGAGGAAAGGAGAGAGGGATTTAAAATATAGAGGGAGAGCCATTGATTAAATGCTGCAAAGTGAGAGTAATTCAGCGAGCGCTGGGAATACACACATCACACCACACACATTATTCATGCCTCTGCATTTCTCTCGTCACCTTCTCCCGCTTTCATTCTTTCTCTCTTTCCACACTCTCTCTCTCTCTCATCTGCGAGCTGGCTGTCGATGAGCGATGATAAATTGCGGCTGGTGTGGAACCTGCGTTTAGTTCTGTCATTATTCAATAACAGGTGCAGCAGAAATCAAGGCGGTTTGGCAGTTATTGTACTACCGCTGGCGCCATGTGATTATTTGCCATAATTTACTTTACTGCCCTGCCCTATAGAACCAACGTTAAGTTGAGTTGTTTGTCTAACTGGGAGAGGAGAGAACTATGGGTTTGAGTAACTACTTCATCTTAATAAGAAAAAAAAGAAAGAAAGAAAGTGTTGCACAGTTGTTGATAATGATAAACTTGGCAGCGCTTTATCAGGGAAGTGGCGTACGGTGGCATTTATCTTTGGCAGCTTTTGCAAACGTAACATGATGGCTGCAGAAAGTCTGTACTTGAGATATGAATTGAAGATTATGATTAACTGAATTAACATTTGCTATATTTATCAGTTTTGTGAGTTTGTTGTCATATCTCCTTTTAAAAAAAATATATTTTTAAGACCAAAACAGTACTTGAAACATACAGCAATACATGCAAGAGACATACACAAAACATTTTTTTCATTATCAGTTAATATTTGATTAATAGATCCATCATTTAGTTGATAAGATGTCAAAACAGAGAAAATGTCCATCACAATTTCTCAGCCAGTGATGTTTTCACATTGCTTGTTTTGTCTAACAGTCCAAAACCCAAAGATATTGAATTTAAAGTGACATAAAACAGAGAAAGGTAGCAAAACCTCACATCTGAGAAGCTAAAAGCAATTCAAATTCAGCATTTTTTTCTTGATAAATGACTCAAACAATTCATTGATTCTCAAAATTGTTGCCAATTAATTTTCTTACACTCAGTTAATATTGTATATACTGTACGGTCATGAAACACTGGAATTGCCTCAGAATGTATCGTGTGTATCATGACTTCCACATTAATAGTTTTGACTGTCCCAGCTGGCATCCTGCCAGCCCAGCCTGACCCCCTGCAGCGGTAGCAGATATATCAGCCTGCTCAGCTTAAACCGCATTGATATGTGAAGGATTTATTCTATGTTAAGCCCGCGAGCTGCATTCCTGCTGACTTATATTGGAGCCGGCCACAGCGATGGCCTACAGGGGTTAATGGGCTGGCAGTGGGAGCTGAGGACACAGGAATTAGGCCTCGGCTACTAATTGCACAAGGGAAAGATTTGTTTAAATTGGGAGGGAGTAAGCCTGCGGGGATACAGTGGGGAGTACTCAGCCGAATATGTCGAGGCAGTAGAGAAGTGGGGCTGCTTTGGAGTTTCATTGACTAAATCAGGCACAAGGATATTTGCTCACTTCATGGATATAGCAAATATTACTCAATTTATGACCACAAATTCACGTTCTGGCCAACAATGTTGTAGCTCAGGAATTTTCTTTTCTTTGAGTTCAGTCTGGTTGCAGCAGGTTTAGTAAATATGCAAAATGACTAATTCGTTGGTTTATTTGTTCATCAAATGAATGAGGTCAGTCAAACGCAGCAAAACTGGACGAAATACTGTCCAAGGCACTGTCCTGACCATTTCAAGTTGGTTGATTGGGGCGTTTCATGCTCTCAAATATGCATTTAAACTTCTTTCGGTTATAGCGAGCACACTCAAATTTAATTTTCCCTTTTCCAGTTTGCTCTTACTCCTAACTGTGTAATCCTTCTGCCCCTGTCCAAGTTAAACATGTGATATGTAAAAGTCATCATGGTTCACATTAACAACTGGGCCAATGCGCTGCAATGCATGCGAGCGTGCTCACTGGTCAGTGGTAATATTAGCTAATCCAATTGCGGCCTGTTTTACTGTAATTTCCTGTAAACAGAGTCACTGATTGCTGTGGGATCCCAGATGACAGCGAAGCACATATGATTAGGAATGATGTTACACTCGGTTCTCACTGATTGGCTGAGGGATGAATGCAGCGTCACAACAGTTGTGTGGTTTAGGGAACAGATTTAGCATGTGTGTGTGTGTGCATGTGTGTGTATATGTATATTTGTGTTTTTTGTGCTCATCTTATGCCCTTGCATGTGTGTAAGCTCTCCCTTATCTTTCCCACTGTAGCTTTGCTTTCCTGCTCGACCCACGACCTTTAAAGTATTTGGCCATCCGAGAATAGTACCAACAATAAATATTGCATGTTATCCCCAATCTCTGCATCCCTCCCACCCTCCCTCTTGGCTAACAGTTTCTAAATGTGTACATGTTCCTCCCAGAGGCACTCTCTAAGATGCTGTTTGAGGCTGGAGCTTCCACTCTCCACAGCTACAAACTTCCTATAAAAGATTCAGCTGAGGATAACAAGGCTCTTCAACCATATTCTTCTTTAGCAACCGATGCATTCACATCTGTCTCTTTACAGGCTCTTTTTCATTTCCTTTCCTATTCTATTTTTTTTGACACAATTCTCCTTCTCTCCGTCCTCTCTGACGCTCCGTTAATCCTGCTATCTGATGTGTTAATGAGGCACTAATGAGACAAGGTCCATCTTAATCTCAGGCAGAGAATCGGAGCGCCGGATGATTTTAAACAGTCTGTGGGATTAGCCGAGGGAAGGGTGCTCTATGAGGCAGGGCGTGAGAGAAAGAGACGGAAGGAGAAAGTGAGAGAGACAAAGGTGAAAACAAAGAGTTGTATGTATGCGTGTGTGGTGTAAATTAGTCGTAGACCCGGTGTAACGCTCTGTGCTAATGACTATAGAACACGAGTGGGTGGAAGAAGTCAGAAACTGAAGAAGAGACTTGTGACCCTGATCGGAAACAAATAATGAGACAGTTGTTGTGAGCACACTTTGACGCCCACACACTCGTTTTAAAAAGAAAACGCTCGTGGAGTGCAGCGTGGCTGTTCCTTTGCTTCTGTCCATGCTCTCCTCTCTCTGCAGGATGAAGGGATGTCCTTTATTTCTCTTTATGAAAAACCAGGGAGCTTCACCGCAGATGTTCTGTCGCTTCCACCTCGCTCACCGGCGGGATCCTCTCTAATCAATCAAATCAATTACCACTGAAGTTTCATCATTTCCCCTCGTCACAGATTGATCTTACTTGAAAGTTAGCCTGAGTGACTTTACCCTGACTCACCAGAACTTGTGACCACAATTTAAAGCATAAATGAACTCAGGAGCAGTGAATTCTTTTCTTTTAAACTGTCGCTGTTGGCTTTGCTATGAGTCAGGGGGTTTGAAAGCTTTTAACTTGCGGCAGACGTGTAAAGCTGACAGCTGATTTCAGCTGTCCCAGTCTAAACTGTGACTGTGGCTCCTGCTTTCCTTCACTCTTTTTGTCTGACGCCATATGTTGCTTTTTTTTGACCGAGATTCCGTCGGAGGGATTATCTCGGATTATCCAAAAGTCTCGACTTCAAGCTCCAATCCCACTTCTGGCTCTTTCCCCTGACTTCTGATTCCCCTCTGCAAACAGACACTTTCTTCTAGATGCTACATGAGAAATTGTCTAACTCCTCCTGTAATAACATTCAAAATACTCTGAGGAAGAGAATTTTCTCAATTTTCTCTTATGCTTTTTTTTTTTTTGCTATGTTGAGGTAAATGGGAATTAGCTGACTTTAAAAAAAATATCACGAGTGTGGAAAACAGCTGCCAAATTACACTAAAAAGGTTCACTTTAATTCATTTAATTTACCAATATATAAATATTAATAGCTGTGAAACTGTTTACACAAAAGTTCATAAACTTTTCAAGTAAAGTTGTGGACTGCCTGTCAACATGAAACATTATGAGACTGTCTTTATAAGGCTGCCATGCTAGCCACATCACAAATTACAAATAGATTACTGTAATAACATAACTTTAAAAGTATTAAAATTACTTACCCACAGCTACAGATATAGTTCCTGCTACATACTAGAACTAAGTGTTTAAGTTGAGATCTGTAGGATGGAGACGGTTGCTTCGTGTAACAACAGAACAAAATGAAAAGACAAGGAAAGGATATGAGTCTCATAAGGTTAAGTGAGACTACAGAGTAAAGATGTTGCACAGCTGAGGTTTTTTGCTTAAATCTGATGCCTCTCTATTTTGGTGTGCAGATCAGTACTTGATATATTCAGTGTAAACACAGTTTGGTCGAGAGCCTGACACCTATAAGCGATGTTACAGTATATTATAGTCCAAAATGCATTAACTGGCCTTAATGACCCATTTAAAAGTTGTAGATGCTTTTCAGTTATGCATAGATTACCGCATGTCACAACCTAACGAGAGCATTAGCTGTTATTACAGTAAGGCTTTACTGCTACAAATATGCTTCAGCGGGGCAACAAATTATGCAGATTTATGCAGTGCTGTGACTGTGTTTTCCACCATTTGCCTTTAAAAATGTGTACGTTTTCTAATCCTGTGGGGAAATGTGGAAATGTGTTAACATTTATTTTTTGGCTATATTTATCTTAAAGAAAAGTGTAGAAGAATGTGAGACCACTTATAACACACTGGACTTGTCTTGTACGGTGTAAGTGACAGTGGGATTATGGGAAGTGGAGCTGCAACAATTTGTCTCCTCGCTAGCAGAACTGGGTCTCACGATACAGCATGTCACATGGGGACAGTGTCAGGGAAGTGATCTCTTTTTAAGAATTTACTGCTGTAAAATTTAGGACACACACACGCCACACATAGGCTATGAGGTTCATGTATGCATGCAAGCAGCGAGATGCACGTACTGTACACATTCACTCACATGCACTGTGTGTGAATGGGTTTATGCACAATATGCACAGATGCTTTAGGTACACACAAACACACACACACAAACAGACATCCTGTGCACTCACAGGCAACCAGAGGCATCTCCTGCTTGCATGCCAACTGTAACATACTTGAGTTGTGTGAACTCGAATCCACTCAAATGACTTATGCAGGAAAACAGCAACCTGAGAGAAAAAGAGAGAGAGAAAGAGAGAGAGAGTATGGAAGGACGCTGCCTCACTTGAAAACTTAATATTTATGACGCTATGACACAATGCACTTCCACTAAGACCTCGTCTCTCTCTTTTTCTCTCTCACCTGTTAAGGTGATAAATCTATTTTCCAGAGTTGTTATTACTTACCAATGTTTCATCTCTCACCTCTGTGTGTCCCTGTGCAAATAAACTGAAGTAAGCAAAAACTCAACTGAATTTAAATGAACAGAACCACAGTTAATATAAACTGAACTAATATTTCCAATACTTTTTTTTCTTTCTCTTTCTCTCTCTTTTCTTAACTCTTACTGTTGTGAACCAACAAACATTACAGGCAGTCTGGGTTCCTGCCTCTGAGTATGGCCATTTCACCATTCCCTCCCATATATAGGAATGAGGTATACAGACTTCACACGATTTATGTCAGCTAGAGAAGCAGATATGGTAACCTAATACACTAATGCATAATAATATGTGGGATTATAAGAAGATTGGTTATGCTCTGATACACACAGTAATGTGTTCTTATACATACATATGCATGCACACACATACACCACATTCGTAGTAGCTAACCAACACACGCAATAAGTAGTTAGGCTGTGTACCAACGTGTATAAAGTGATATTTATGTGTTAATATGACACTTAAACCATGCTCAGAGTCAAGTCTTACACCTTTTTTTCTACTGTCTTCCTCCAAACATTACAATATAACAACAATTTAATCATTTCCATTTTCACCTTTGTACTGGTAATAAGTGGTAAGACAAGGTGTCAGCTCCTTTTAAATAGTGGCATGAAATATTTGGGTTTTGTTCTGACTGACACTCACATCTCACCTAAATTACAGAGCAATTTTTACACCAAAGACCACATTAAAGACATTGCAGGAATTCCAATATTGAAGATAAAGAGAATGTGTGCTTAATCAATCTTTCTCACGTAATTAAAAAAACGGACAGCACACTCACACAGAGGAGGTGTGAGTTTTATTGAAAGCTACTGTTCAGCGTTGAAATTTGTGTGGCAGCTCGTTGAGTCATTGCCTTTTTAACCACAGTTAAAACAGGAAAATAGAAAACTGGTCGTCAAGGCTCATATACAAAGTATAAATCCAGCACAACTAATCACATTCAACAACACACTGCGCTCATTACACAGTTTGCTCTCCCACATGCAGACTGAGGTGTGACAATCCCCATCTGCACATTAAGCATTTTTATTGTTTATGACAGTTGAAGCCAAAGGTCTCATTACACCTCGCTGAACATATATTTTTAATTTGATATGCTGATTAAAATGTGTATAACGAGAATTGGTACACAGATGTTACACGTAATGCAAAGAAAAATATACTGAGGAATGTTATGACAAATGGCAAACACACTAATGCATTGTGATACGCGCACCATCATGCATAATGTACATTACTTTATGGAGTAGGCCGGGGACACAGCTGGACTGTAAAGGAAGATATTTTGTGCATCTAAATGTTTTCAGAGTTGTAAAGTTAAACCTTTTTTTTAATCAACACACATGCCAGATACTGTACTGGATATATACATTTTCTCAGAACTGCTCTTAGATGTGACAAACTACATTTAAAAGGGTACTGTGACATCACAGTTCTTTGAATGGTAAATTCTGGAAAATGCAGCCATCTCTGAGGTTCCGGTTGCACCAGCTGTACACAAGTTCAAACCAGCCCAGTAATAAGGTAAGTGTTTACTAATTGGAGATTTACACACAGACAGCGCACAGACAGACAAGACAGAGCAGCACAGCGCAGCAGCAGCACCGTGCAGCAGCGAGTTATTTAGACCACCAGGGGGAAAGCCAGAGATATACACATATCTATATTGTAATGGATTACCATGCATGACGCTCACAGTAATCTCAGTCAGCGGCTCTTCTGGCAGCAGCACAGCATCTCTTCTCTCGCACAATGAGCACGCAGGCCGGAAGGAGAGTGAGTTACTATGGTTACGGGGACGCTCTGTGTCTCTGTCGCTCTGAAACTTTCTTGCGATATACTGTTCTTGATGTTCATTCTTGGTTTTCATAGCACCCTCAATCTAACTAATCTAGACTAGTGCAGGTGGCTGTTTCGTGACTTAATCCAAGAGGTTAGGTGGTGTAGAAATGCAGGAAATTCGTTTTAAATTACAGTTTTTTTTTTCTGGGGGAGGCCCCCCCCCCCCCCCGATCCCCCACCAATTATGTATCTTTCCAAGTTTGCTCCCCTATTTAAAAACATAGGTCGCCCAAGGTCATAAGCACAGGTCTCTCTTATCCTATGTTTTGAAGAAAAATATGTGTAATATCTGGGGTGTATATCAAAAATGCTACCCAATAAACGCAAATTAGCAAAAAGAAAAAGTCTTATGAGAAAAGTGTTGGTTCATAAGGCCAGAGAGAGGTCGAGTACATCAATTTACCACAAATAATGCTCAACAAAAATAAGTACTACTAAAGCAAAGTCATACTTACGTTTACATTTTACATTTTTGTCTTCTAAAACAGTTAATTTTCTTAAAGTTATGTATCAGCTTGTGACAGTGACTTCCTGTTTATTATAAGTTTTTTAATATTTTTGGGGGGCATTTTAAGCCTTTATTATACTGACAGTAGAGAGAGTAGAGAGTAGCTGCAGTTATGCGGCATGCATCTTAACTAGCAGGCTGCCTGGGCGTACCATGACCTCCTGTGTATACATTTGATTGTGTTTTGATTGGATGGTGCTACAGATTTTTCCCAGCAACCAATTTACACATTACTTCTTATTCAGGGAGACATTTCTGAGGTTTTGATGGTGCAACCTGATTTTAAAAAATCACTAGTTTGAAACTGGCTAGTGGGAACTAAGGAAGGAATTTACACACAAACTTTGTGATGGATTTATGTGTAGTTGGTGCCATCAAGTCCTGCTGAAGCTAAAATGTGTTCAGTGAAAACAATTGATTTTTTTTAAGAAGTTTTCTTTGTGTTTTTGAGGGACACCTTACTGTGTGACCTGTGGTCAGGTAAGAAAGGAATTCTTACCATAGAATAAAAGGAAGTAACCACTTTCTCTTCAAAAGATTAATGTATAGTAGTGATAAATGAACGCCCCTGTAAAAATTACTACACAGTAATTATTCTTTAAAAGCTGGCTTTCTCTGCTCAAGACTCAAGACTTTACCACTCTCCTAGCAAAGCTGCCATAACAAATAACACAGACATTTATAGCTAAAGGACATCTGGATCGTCAGTCTCTTATTGGACAACTTGAATTCAGTAGACCCTCAAAGCTTGTCAAAGCTGTGTTTCCTAGAATTATGTTATTCAGCATCGTTCCATGTCGGATGAAAAACTGGCTTCCCACTTTTCAAAGCAGGTAGATTAAATGCAGTGGTAAATCTTTCCCCAAGTGTACTGTAGACACTTGCAGGACCCCTGTGTGTACTGATGTGTTTTTTAGGGTGGCTAATTAAATACCTGTCTTATGAGTCCTGATTATGGTAATTGACTGCCAAGCAGGCAGGTCTCTCCAGATCGGCCTGTGGATGTCCTTGTGATTAGAAGTGTAGCAGTGCTGGAGAGAACCAGGGAGCAGATCATTAGTAGGTCTAAATGTAGTAGTATCACTCAGAGGGCCCTATGATCACTCCTGAGAGAGCGGGAGCCACAGAGGGAGGGAGGAAGATTGAAGATTGTGTTTGTGCAAAGGCCTGTTTGCGCTCAATTTTGTTCCACGGGCCAAGGCAGAGAGTGAAGAAAGGGGTCGGGGTAGATTAAACATCAAGAAGATAAGAGATGATAGATATCTTTACTTGAGCCTCTGAGTCTTACCTGATCCGATTCCAAACAGAGCTTCCTTTGATGTAGCTGAGAGCTCTGAGTAAGGGATGAGCGGCTTGGTTTTCAACTGACTTCCATCCATCGTGAATTTTTAATTTCAACATTTTAATTTGAGAAGAGCAATGCTAAACATGTAAGAAAACAATGTACAGACATACTTTAAACTGTCAGAGATTATTACCATGGCAAGATAACCTTTTAAGGGCACTCTTTACAGTATGTATGTACCCTGTGGCTGTACACTGCAGCTTCATTATACGCCCAGAGACCCAGAGGCCACAGGATTAAGTAATAATGCAGGACCTGCCTTAGTTTATATTGCACTAATGGTACAACTTACATCATATTGACACACAATGAACCTGGAAGTTTTGGGGGCACTGGGGCCTTGGGGCAGTTGCCCATTTTGCCCAGTTGGTAATCCAGCCTTGGTTATTACTTAAGTGAATTTGTGTTTTTTTCTGATTTATTTATTCATAATTGAGAAACACCTGTACATACGTCTTAACTGGATATTGTGTTTGCTTATGTTGTCATTACAACACTGCTTTTATGCTTCCTTCTCAGTCAGGTCTTTGTTAAAAGAAAGATCTTAGTCTCAGTAAGACTTTTAGCTGGTTGAATAGAGGGAAAAAAATGGTGTAACAGACAAAGGCATTAACACAAAGATGTCATTTTACCTTGAATACGTATTTGTTACAGTCATAAATAGGGGAAAATTCAGAAAACTATATTGCTGATTGTAATTGAGGTTTAGTATAAAATAACTTAATATTTTGATTCAATCATCTGACCAGTGGCAGAATATACAGTAGGAAATCCATAATTGGATATTATGTGATGTAAATGTGAGGTGAAAACTGTTTGAGCACTGATTAGGTCAGGGCTGCGGGATATGTGATGATGGTTGTGCTGCCATGGCAACGCTATCTGATGTTAATATATATGGAATATATATGGCCTTAACAGTAATACACAGCATGCTGACACGTTTATGCTTGTTTGCGTGTGTGTATGTATCTGCGTCGTATTCACAGCACACAACAGTCCGGTGTCTGTCTGTTTCTGTCGTTCTCTTACTGTCACACACACACACACACGAATGCGCTCGCATCCAACTTCTAGACCCACCACCAGCGCTGTGCACGCACAACAGAGTGCATGCTTTGTGTGTGCTCGGAGACCGCTGTGCTCTATTTGACATCATATTGAATTCGGTGGGGTTGAAGACAGGGTGTTTGCTGAGCCTAATTTACCTGGGCTAGACCTCACAGAGGGCCTGGGAGGGGCTGATAATTAAAATGGCTTGCTGCTGCTGGGATGGAATATTCATGGGAGATTACTTCCACCCTCAAACACCCCTGCACTTCATTGTGTTTGTGTGTGTGTGTGTGTGCTCAAACATGCTTGTGTGTGTTGGCTTGTGTCTGCATGTACGTGTGATAAGAGCGGATGTGAACTGTGTGAGTGTGAATGTCGTCTTAGACATTTGGGTTTTGTGTGTGTATTTTTTTATGAGTCAGTGTGATTGTGTGTGTGTGAGAGAGAGAGAGAGAGAGAGAGAGTTTGCGCTTGTTTACACTCCTCTGTGACCTTTCTCTCTCTCCATAATGTAAAGTCATGCATCAACACGCTGCAGAAGATATTTAGGTCAGTGTGAGACACCACACAAGATGACATGACAGCCAGAGAGTGAGAGACAGACCGAGAGAGAAATAATGAAATTGACGGGCCCCATGAGGTGATGACAGCAGGCTGTCCTCACTAGTTGATGGATGACAAATGGTCAGTGTCCATGTCTATCAGTGCCCCTGCACATCTCAGTTAGTACAGCACAAGTTAAACAGAAAATCTGGCCTTTTGGCTTTAATTAACTTTGTCACTGACATTTTCTCCCACAGATGATGTTTTTGTGACATGTGGATCAATGATGAAACATTGTAAAATGTCATATTCAACTTCACCAGTGTAAAAAGGATTTGGACATATATTTGTGCAGCGCCTTGGCAAAATGACATGAGTGGATATTTGCAATTTCCTCCAAATCCCTCCAAACCTGGACACCAAAAAGGACAGTTTTAACTTCTTGACTGACTTTTTTTACAGACTTATTCATGTTTCCTAACTTAAACCAAACTCCCCAACATGCTGTTTTCTTTATGATGAGTCTTTATGTGCTATTGGAAGACACAGTGTGTCTCTTGTGAGCGTTAAACACAGTCTGGAAAGCCTCGACCTTTTTTCCAAGTGGCCAATGGACTCTCTCCTCCTCTCAGCCTCTCTCTCTTTTTCCCCTCCTCTCCCTCTCCTCCTCGCCTCATTAGGGTGAATTTGAATCTGAGGCCATTAAAGAGTGTGAGGCGAGAGTCTGAAATGAGATGAAAACAGTAGGAAGGCAATAAAAGAGCCTTGTTAGAAGAATTTTATTACCGTTTACTCCTCTCATAGTCTGGAGAACAGCCTGCGTCACGCCAGGGACTGGATCTATATCCGTCATAATGGGGCTGAAAAAAGACCTTTGCTTTTTAAATGTTTCTCATGTTTAATGCAGACAAATTAGGAAGACATTCTGGGCCATTTTCACTTATTCTAAAAACCAACAAGAGTGAATTTCTCCCCCTGCTGACTGTGAATATCAGTGAAGTTGCATGGAGTTGGTCTTTTAGTGAAAACCCCACTTCTATTCCCTCTCTTTTTTAGAAATCATACAGCGCATGAACTCACTGTGGCATTTTGTGTAAGTATCTAAACTGGAGCATCTTTCATATACCTGAGAAGATACAGGCCTCTGTCCCGACCATTAATCATAATTCGGTGGCTTTGTGTGTGTGAGAGAGATAGAACAGCAGATGAAGACACAGAGCAGATTGAGCTATTTGTTATCACAGCTTATCCCAACACTGGGATGCCTGCTATTATCCTGCCAACACTGGGAATGGCAGGTGGAAAATGGGATTCCTCCCTCTGCTTTTTTTTTCTCCTATTCGTTCTCCTGCATTTTCTGACGAAATGGGAATCATTTTCCTGTGTGCATTCATGGAGGTGATGGAGGCGAGGGCAAAAAAAAATGGGAGGAAGGTGGCTGAAGGCAAGGTAGGAGAGGTGGGGAGGGGGGGAGTGGGGGTTGAGGTGGCTGACATGCTGAGATAAACATTTTTCTGCAGTTGTTATCCTAGGTAAGGCTATGACCTCTCTGGCTTGTTGATTGTAATGTTTGGCCAAGGCGTTATCTCTCTACCACAGAGAGCAGCAGATACTGTCTGGAATATTAGCCTCATGTTAGCTGGACAAAGACACTATGATGCTCTAGCTTTGCTCTCCATAGGAGTGCCTGCACATATGTGTATTTGTAACCACGTAGGCGAGCAAACTCTCCCATGGCTGTAGGTATGGCTCTGCATGTTATACAGCTCATTTTGCTTTGTTTGTTCGAGAGAACAGAAAGCTTCGGCGCCTCAGCATGAATGAGTGAAAGGAAGATATAAAGTATATATTTAGCTTGGGTCGCTATGCGTGCCTTTACCTCCTGAGGTCAGCTCGCAGGGGGGGGGTTGCAAGGATTAAAGATAGCGTTGAAGTAGATTCATTATTTATTCATCCACTTCCACCCACCTCCACCACACCACTTACTTCCCTGTGGGTGAGTGCAATGCAATTAGATCTCTGCAAATGAAGACACACCTTATCTATTTGTGGCCGCGGTGCATGCGAGGTTGAAATATTGCCATGATAGTTTAACCAAACAGTTTATGAGTCCATGAGTGGTTGAGAGTCATGAAAGACGTTTTACAGGTTGTAGCGTGATGCTAACCAAGCGGTGGGGGATCAAGTTGTGATGAAACACGGGGAAGCTGAGGAAGTTTAGCATTATGTGCGTGATGCAATAGCATGTGAGAGAGGCTGAATATGGGGAGGGGGGGTAGATGGCATGAGTTTGTGGGGATTTGTGTCAGTGGGTGATTTCATGTGCGAGTGGACTGTAAGCATGTGATGATGGTTGTGTGTGGGAGAAAATGAGGGCATGTGTGCATTATTGCATGCAGTGGTGGCGTGTGTGTGTGCGTGTGCGCGTATATGCATGTGTGTGACTGTCTCCATATCCTCCGGTCAGGTACTAGCACTTGAGATGGGTTCAACTTAGCCCTGCTGAACAGATGGGGGTCAATTGGATGCACCCATGCAGAGCCAGCCTAACCTTGAACACTGGCACTGGGTGCAGGTTACCTTTCCAATTTACCCATGGCTACCCGTGCCAAGTGGAAGAGCCATGCCAGCCATAACCAGTCCCCTCCTCCTCCCATCCAATCTACCGTGCTCGCAGCTGCCAACTACCCCGTAAGCCACCAGTCGGAGAGGGGGATGAAGTGGGGGAGGGAGCGTGGAGCATGCGAGGGAGAATACAACAAAAAAAGGATTGGCAATAATGAGGATTTACAGACAAAATGGAAGGAGAAAAGAGAGATGGGGAGATGGCAGGGTGGACATGGGAGAGGGGAGATTGAGACAAAAAGAGAGGATTGACAGAGAAAATAGGATAAATCAGGGGGGATGTGTTTTAGTGAGAGGGGCCAAAGGGGAGGGAGAGGGAGGGAGTGGGAGAGCTTTCAGCCCCAGTGGCTTTCTGGTAAGCATGCATGCAGGGCCTTGTGATTATTGTATCTCATTGGCAACCATTGCAGGGCTCCTCCATGTGTGGTAATTGTCAACTGAAAAAATGCAGACAATGGATTGTCTCAAACATTACACTGGTCACGATCTGCCACAGTAGAAAAAGACAAAGAAGCCAAATACCATGTGTCCCCTAGGCCAATTACAATAAACTGAGAGGACATTGTATAGTGGTGAAAACAGAAATTACTTCCACTGAGTGTTTTTTTTTCTTTTTGTTAAGAATGTGGTTATATAATAATAGTTTTTTGTATGCAAAACACTAAAGGAATGTATTTTGTTTGCAAAATTGATCCCATTTTACAGAGAAAACAGAAAATGGACTTTTGACCAATGCAGTTAAGCCCTCAAAGTTGCTATTACATCAACTGTAATAGGATGTGTGTGTTTTGCACCACAAGTCTGACAAGTACAGGTTTATATGCCTCTGACAATAACATACACAACCAAAATAATAAGAATATATATATCATATAAATAAAACATTAAATTATACAAAATAACATATAAGCTAAACACAAAGGTTTACCATTCAAGAGTCAAATAGCCTGTATCTCCCCCCAGAGAGGCGAGCTGCTGGGTGAGAATCATCTCTAATGATGTTCAGAGCATTTTGGTGAAGCCAAACTTCAAACATTGAGGAGAGAGGTGGCAGGGAGTGGCCATTCCAAGCTACCAAACCAAACTATTTTAGCACACTTTCCATATGTGTGAAACTGGACCAAAACTTCCCTTCGAACTTCAAATTCAAGCATGTGACGATGGTGATAGAAAAGTTGGGATCTACTCTAAAAAGCTTAGAAAGAGTGCTGTACAACAGACGCCCCATTCCCCACAGAAAACACACACTACATGAACACACACACAAAGTGATAGATGTTGTGTGTGACTAAGATAATACAAAGGGTATCTTTGTGTGTGTGTGTGTACAACAAATGCTGTCCATTTAATTCATACAGACACACATACAGGGGTAAACACACCGCCACAGTCCCCTGATATCCCTGCAGTCGTCATCTTCTCAAAGCCGGTATCCTCGGGTCCAGTGTGACAGATTGCAGACGGGCCAAGCACTTCCTGGTTTCTGCTCTGCTTCTCCTATCAGGGGCCACCATCTCATCTGACACGGCCGGCCGAAGCCCGTCCCGTAATCACATCAGAGCGAGAGCAGAGGGAATGACAAATCACATTACAAGCACTGACTCACTGCAGCCTTTTGTGTAGCCTCGATCCCGTTCTCCGTCTTTGCCCGTATCTCTCTGAATAAAGATTCATGCTTTGGCCTGTGGGAGGAAGACTAATGTGATAGAGATGCAGGCTGTGAGTGAGACAGAACGAGTCTGTTTGTGTGTTTGTAGGTGTATACAGCCTATGAAGCTGACACTCACCAGGCCACAGGCTGCTGGGATGCTTGGTGGGCTACTGTAGTTCAGCTGGTCTCTTTTTGTTCGTGTGACTGTGCTAAGGTGACGTCATTTCTTTTTCCATTCACTCACTTAACTTTTATTAATTCTTTAGAGGCAAAATATGTGCTACGGTGTGTGTTTACATGTTGATGTGTGATGAAGGGTGGACATCTGATCAAAGCAAGTCATCCTGTTTTAATATGTGCATATATGACAGCGGGGTGTGGGGGGCTGTAGGGAAAGTTCATTTGAAGATATATTTATAGTACTATATTCAAATGCAGATATTTCTCTTTGCATCTATGGTTCCACATGATGTATGGGACAACATAACACATGCTATTGATAATTTGATATAAAACAACAGCATTTTTAATTTGATATGAAAAAATCAACTTACTCTTGTTGTCCAGTACCAAAAGGCTGACTGACAAAGTTAGCAACTAGCTGGCAAATATAGCGGAGCATTAAGTTAATGGAGACTAAAACAGTTAAAAGGAGAGTAAATATTCTACTGTCAATAGGCAGCTCTTTGCTTTTTTGTTTACCACATGTTCTTCTGATCCCCACTGGCCAAAAAAATAAAAAATAAAAATAGTTTTAATAACAACAAATTGTGTTTTTAGGGAGCTGGAACTACATATTATCAGAAAGAAAGCAAATACTTAAGCATACTTACTAAAATTATGAACAATTCCTTTAAAGTAAAGTCAGGTAAAGTCAGTTTTTATTTATATAACCTAATATCACTTAAAGCATATTTTGATGAATTCATTTAAACTGTGGTTATAGTATTGGGTAATACTTTAGAACTGGACATTGATTGAGAGGATGCCTCTTGTTTCACTCTTTTGTGTTTCACACTCTGAGGCCTCAGAAACTGAAGGACGTCCTATTCTTCAGAGAAATACAATGCGGTGATAATTTGAGTGGCACTGGCAATGCACCATGAATGAAGCCAATCAAGAAGCTACAAATTGCTGTGTTTATAGATAACCCTATTAGTGCTGTGCCTTTGGAACATAATTACTGGAATTTTTATGCTTATGAGGCCCCAAAGTGAGGGATAGCACCCTTCGTGGAACAATCAGGCAGCTCAGAAAAAAGAGCTTTCTGTGTAATTTACATAATTATGATATAGACCAGCGGTGGATGGCAAGGTAAGAAAGGTTGGTGGGACCACATGAAACTGACATTTAGAAAATGAGACAACTATTTCTCTGTGCCGTGTTAGGTCTGTATTCATGCTCCACCAGGCAAGGTAGTCGGTAGTGCTTAACTTTGATCAGACACACTGCTGGTGTAATGTATCTTGGCCCATCCTGAAGAGGTTCTAAATTGCAGCCTGCAGGGGATTTTCTTCTGTGTCTAAAATGTGATGGTTTTACCCCAGGAACTTTCTCTCCTCTCCTCTCCCTCTCCCTCTCCCTCTCCCTCTCCCTCTCCCTCTCCTCTCTTCTCCTCTCAGTATATTGATCTGTTACTAGTACAGCTCTGGGACATGCATGCATCCTTAACACCTTCTTGCCTGGGAATCCAATACCAGAACACTCACCGCAGCTGGGTTTCTGTTTCCTGATTTTTTTTACTGGGAAAGTTGAAGTCCGACATATTTAAATCTCTCAGGTCATAATGTCCAGTGAAAATAATTCCCTCTAATCGCAATTTGAATTGTATTCAAATGGGCTAAAATGAAACTGATACACATCCTTTTATTTAAAAAATGAATCTTCTTTTTCTTTTTTTTTTTAATTAATGTGCAAAACCAAATCAAAACAGTGCGGCAAAGTTGCCTTGGAGAGGACAAGGTCACAAGGCTTATGTGCATTGCAAATTGTGGAGAGACACTTGACACTATTCTGTGTTATTTTATCTGAGAATATTTAGGCTTAAAGCTGAAGGAAATTATTTGCGTTTATGTGTTGCCCCAATGAACGTAGGCTCGTGTAATATTTATTTATTTTTAAAATAGTGTAAAGCACGTGAGTCTATTGACGGGACTTATTTTATTTGGAATAGAATGTATAAGCAAAAGTAGCTAACTTTTCAATTATTAATATCATAAATCTACATGCCTTGATGATGTCATTCCTTATAAAGCCCTCCTTTTATGTAATACAAAAGCACAAAGACGTGACATGACAAGCACCTGGTTAAATCAATGAAGACGAGTTACACACATGTAAACACACCGACACAAGACAAAGTGTGGGCTGCATTAAGGCTTACTAGAGTGCGACAAAAATGGAGAGACAGGAATGGAAGGATATTTAGAATTGAATGATAGAGAGATGAGGGAAGTTGAGAGCAAGACAGTTAAAAGGAATCAAGGCTTTAACAGCATCTGTTAATGAGGTTTAATTTCCTCTAATGTTCTAACATCCGTGAGCCAGGAGGAGGAGGAGGGTTTACATGTTTGTGTGTCTGTGTGTGCATTCTTTGTGAGAGGTTTGCAGATGTAAGGATGCCAATGAAAAAGGCTAAAGTGCTTGCAACGCTCTAATCTGTGTCTGCAGGTAAATACATGGTAAATGGATTGCATTTATATAGCACCTTCCTGGCCTTGTCAACCACTCAAAGCACTCTACAATACATGCCAACATACAACACTCACCCATTCACACACACATTCATGCACTGATGGCAGAGGCTGCCATGCAAGGTGCCAACCTGCTCATCAGGAGCGATACAGCGCTTCCTATCCAAAGCGCCCCACAATGTTTCTATGTTCACCCATTCAAACACTCACTCACACACAGATTGCTGGATGGATCTTGCCCAAGGACACTTCGACATGTGGACTGGAGATCGAACCACTGACCTTCTGATTAGTGGCTCTACTTCCTGAGCCTCCAGCCTCCTCTATATACATATAGTTAGAGCTGTTGCACAGGAAAGAAAACACAAAACAAACATTTGTCTTCTGAAATCTCATATAATAAATTATTCTGAGGTCAGTTTTTGGGGATCAATATAGGTTAGGCTTGGGTTCCAGTACGGTAAGGGTTGGTTAGGTTTTAACTGTGAATAGCTATTGCTCTAAATGGTAATTTAACCTTTTTTTTTCACAGCTTTCTTGTTGGTGGGTCATTTTATTCAGTTGAATTGGCCAGGGAAAGATCTGCAGGTACCAGCTGTTTACTGAGTGCAAATGAGATGCATTTGCCAGCCATCATGTATGTATTCAAGATGTCTTCATGCAAGCATGTGTGAGTGTAGGTAGGTGTGTGTGTGTGTGTGTGCCCACAAACTACACATGTTAATGAATGCATTGTGTCTGTGTGTGTATATTTCTTTCAGTGTGTGTATGTGTGAATAATACAGAGTATGTCAGTGTACTTGGGGGCATAATTAGAGAGACTGATGTAAATAAAGTGTCAACAGTGTGTCAGACGATGTTTCCATAAGCGTTTGCTCTGTGATCACATTGTTTAAATGGGAATCTTCATTTGGTGCGCTTTGAGTTGTGTGATGTCAGCACTGTCGGGGTAAAGCGTGAGAACAAAATGCCTCGGTACTGTAGCCTTTCCATCTGTGTGTGATGTATTAAACATATTAAACAGCAGCAGTGAATACATATCATAGTTTAAGAAGGCTAAAAATGGTTGAATGTCCACTATTATTTTGCTGTGCACTTTTCATATGGATCAGTTTCTTGGTTTACACACATTAAGTTTTACTCGACAACTTGATGAAGTTACAAAGTGAGAAAGTATTTTTGGTCAAAGCAATAAGGGCATTCTTTTTCTGGGTTTTATTAATTTGCCACCAACCACGCTACGGCATAATTCCCCAAGGCCTCAGGTGCCCGTATTTGGCCTTTCATCTCGTCATTTGGGGCTGAGAGGGAGGGAATCTGCATACTAACTCCCTTGTTCACTCACATTCCCCATATTATGTTTTTTAGAGGTGACTTTTACACGGCTTCTCAGGAAACTGGTGAAATTGTCATTGCATTTCCGGCGAATGCAAAGCGACGCATACACAAAAGCAATTTGAAAACCAGATGTAATCTCAAAACGTATGCACACATTGAAATGCATATGTACACACAATCACGCACAAACCGAACATGCAAATAGGATCCTGGAGCCACATGAAAAGAAACGTCGGCCAGTACAAGCACGTGCCGCATAACTTTCAGACACAAATATCAACAAAAACAATGTGCCAAAATGCTGCAGCTCATAAGAACATCCGAAATTATGTTTGCCAACACACACACATTAGTCTTCATGCAACACAGTATTACATATTTAATGCCAACAGAGAGTAGAGAAAGTTCAGCCAAATTTTGAGGAACAATTTTTCATTCACATGCCTTGAGAAATCCCAGAGAGAGGAACCCCAATCAGAATGGATGAATATTCTGCTTTGAATTTGCATATGTTTAGCTCTTCATCCTTTGGCCTGCTCACCTTGCATCACAGTGTACTAATCTCTCAGACAGCTCGCTCTCCTCTCACTAGAACAAATGTCATCATCAGGCTGTTTGCTCTTCTCTTCTGTTTGTACCCTGCTCCATAGGCTGCAGGTGTAATCAATTATGCAAATAGCGCTGTTGTCCCGGCAAAATTGAGCACCGTCAGCGCACATTCTAGACGTTGGGGAGTTGAGATGAAGGATGTTGACACATCTTCTTATCTTGCACTCAAGTAGCCATGCATGTTTGGAAGTTGTTGGGTAATGTCAACACGGTAATGCATTATGACTCAACAACCTCATTTTAAGGACTGAGAGACTGTGCAAAACATGATGCACAAGCAGCCATTTGCTGAAGAAACAGACATGAAGTTCTTTGTCAGTTGTCTTATAGGCCGGCAAGCTGTTTTTAAAGTTATACTGAGAAAAGTACAGCAATTAGAAAAGTCACAATGGTCTGGAAATATTCTCAAGAAATTTTGGATTCCCCAAATTGATGGGTTCACAATTGTTCTAGTCTGTTTTAAAACAATATTCAGGTGCCCGAATGAACATTGAAATAGTTTTTTTCTTGTCATAATCATCCATCCAGCCAATAAAAGATCTGGTCACTTGAATATTGTTTTAAGACAGACTGAACGTCTTCTTGCCCCAGCAGCAATTTCTCTGATGGGTAAGTGATGAGGAAATTTTGCTGCTAATTAACGTGGCTTCCATTTTGATCTGGTGGTCTACGTGCGTCATTAAAACGATGGCTACAAATGACCATTCATATTCACACTGATCAATGTTCCCTTGCCCAGAGAGCGTGACTACATGCACAAGTTGGATTTGTGCCCCTTTTCTTTCAGTTAGAAATGTTCAGTTTCCAGTGTCACTGCTACCTCCACAGCTATGTGCTACAAAATGTCACGAGACTTTATTTTTCATCTGGGTACAAGAAATTTTAACAGAAGGGCATGATGCTATCCTTATATCCTACCCTCACCGTGCAGGTACCCTGACCAACCAGCAGGAGTAACCAGTGCAAAGCAGCAAAACACACAATCCCTCACTCTCTTCCCACTTTTCATTTTGGTTCCCCCAATACTGCCAAATGTTTCCATTGGTAATTTTCACAAGCTAAAGTTGACTTTTTTGTGTATTTGGCAAAGGACAATGGAAATAGCTATTTTATCTACAGTAGCTACCGTTAGCAGCTACACTAGCAATGTTTAGGGTCACAGCAAATAACATATACCATGGCCTATACAAACATGAAGGCAGGTTACTCTCCTGATCCAGTTGGAATTGGTGGTTTGTTTAGTATTTCAGTTCTTGCATTTTGTCACAATAGACATTCATACTGTTCTGTAAGTACTCTTTGTGTCTGACACCTTGTTAAAAATAGTAATTCTGTATCATCTCTGTCTACATAATATACTGGGACATCATTTTCAGAAACAGTGAGAAGAAGCCTATCCAAACTCTTCCTGTTGTAATCTTATACAGCCCACACTCAAGAGTTTTTTTTTTCTGCACCAAGCTATCAAGTGCAATCTACCTCTGGTGATTCTTTTTCCAAAATAGGGGCCAGAAAGAGAGAAAGAAGAAGGATCTGCCATCTGTTAAGCTTCAACATATCTGCGATGAATGTCTCAGTTCTTGCTGCAACCCAATCTATGGCAGTGTATTGATATGAGATTGGTTTGTACTGTAAGTGGACCTCTTCGACTGGTGTTATTGCCAGCTTCCAACCATTATATTCATATTCATTTTTTTTTGCAAGATCCAATCTTAGTGCAATTTGAAGTCCCCATCATCCAGCACCAAGGAGTAAACAGGGGTGATGAAAACAGTTTGACCCTGGTCATAGACCTCTGTAATGCCTCACATCTATGCAGGAATCTAGCTGTGTGGCTGTCTCTTTCTCTTCTCCTGTCCATGCATATTTCTCTCTCTTTATTGTTCCATCAGTTGGCCCCACAGTAACTTAATGTCTGCTAACTCTCAAGCCACTGCTGGATCCCTGAGGAGGCCTTTCTTTCGTCTGAAATCAACCAAGCACCGATATGTGATTCTAAAGTCTTTCCACACAAATCTCTTTCCATATTTCTTTCATCAGTTTGTAAAATGACGTTTCTTTCACCATCTGTACGTTTTTATATGCAAACTTGTCAATACTTGGGCAAGCTGGGTACTTAAAAACCCAGCTTAAAGTACGGCGATAAGCAATACAATGTCACATATATACAGTACATTGTGTAAATATAATGTGGCAGACGTTAAGAAGAAATAGAAAAAATACAAAATATGTTTTTACTTGACTCACCATTAATCACAAATATGGGGTTTGAATGATTGTGCACCCTCATTTATTCCCCTAAATTAGCCTTTTCATCCTTTCCTCTGACAGCGAGCAGCTCCAATTGGTGTGTGTGCGCATTTACTGATGCTCATTATGTGCAGCGGCAGGAGGGTGACAAGCAGATTTCTTGCATGTCGCTATGACTACAGTAAGCAGAAAGTTGTATGTCTTAATTGCAGCAGAGGAGATATTATTAAACTACCTTTGATTTGTGTAGCTGTAATCTAATTTATCCACCATGTGCCCTGTATTAGGTAGCTGCTTAATTACTCAGTGTGCCACACATGCCACTGCACATTTTGTATTTGTGTAGTGAGGCTGAACCCTGTGACTCCCAACCATTATGAGGTGTCACTTGCAAAACAATTGCGGCCGCCACATCAGAGGGACACGCTGTAGATCTCAAAATATACTTCAGTAGGCTACAGAACAAAGCAGATTTTTTCTCTTTGAGTCAGGTATAAGATATTAAGTTTAGGATATGAAGTAATATTAAGATAGATATTAAGAGGTCTCCAATAATAGTTGTTTGGATTTTATATGGGAGACATTGGATTGAATCTTGTTCATCACAATGGCTGGTAATAAAATTCAAACCTTGATATATGCAAAACCATTTATCTATACGCAATTTACACATCTATCAATGCTGCCTTTGATTGTATAGTATAAAACGTGTAGGTTAAACAGTCGATAATGTAATTACTGTTATTGTGCAGTGCAGTCTCAGAGGTGACCATATATGATTTGGTCCATGTGCTCAAGAGTTTTCAAAAAGTGTAGATACACAAATACACACACACACACACACACACAAAGGAAAGAGGAATACTGCTGCAAGATAATTTGTCTCTTATGATGAATTCCCATCGCTGTCTCTGGAGACATCCAGCTCATGCTGACAAACCAAAACATTTTTCACTCTCAGTCCACCAGTTCTTCTCTCTCTTCCTTCTCTCCACTTCCGTCATACTTGACTCAATTGATTTTTCACACCCCTTTTCTCTCTCACCTTCATGAGGAGAAAAAAAAAAAAAGTACACTGCATAGCCCTAAAATGTGGCTAACAGCTGCTGGGATCAGTCTGGTTATTAAGAACACAGTTTGATGCCTTTGGCCTGACTGTTGCAGAACATACTGTCCTCTGCTTTATTTTAGTATGATAGTTGACATGTTATCCTTTAAAATGTTTCAGCTTTGGAATCAGGAGACATAATTTGTGCTCAGTGTCATGCTACAGAAATGTTACTAGAACAAAGAGCTGGAAAAACGGGCAGGTAGGGTGGGGGATAAGAAGGGAAACGAAAAGGAGTGCACGTGGAAGGAGGAAAGAAAGGAGTAAAAGGAGAAAGGGTTTGTGGGGGAGAAGAAGAAGACAGGAAGAATAAAAAAAGATGGGTAAAAGAAACAAAATAGAGGTGAAGTAAAAAAGCAAAAGTAGTCACAGTTGTTCCATTTTCCGGGCTGTCTGAAGTCGGCTCTAAAAATTGGAAACAGTGGCGTTCCCTAATCTCCCATCACCTGCACAGAGTGTATTCGTGGTCTGATAAACCACCCTGCAACCCTGAACTACCACACACACACACACACACACACACACACACACACACACACACATACATACAGATTTAAATATAAAAGGATCATCCTGCTAAAGAGGAACAGACACACACACACACACACACACACACACCGCTCCGTACGAACGAAGGCCGTTTGTGTAAACTGCATAATTGAACTTTATCAGAAGTCACGATAGGTTCGTACTATCTGTGTTGATATTTAAAAATACTGGCGCAGTAGCAGTGGTGGCTGGAATAACAATCCTTTGGAAAAGCGATATCGGATTCAGTTCCTGCCGAGTGAGTCGCCTCAGAACCGGCATGCTGTGGTTGAGAAAATGAGGCTGCCGGGCAGATGTCATATCCGGGAATGTGTCGGTGAGCAGTAGATCACACTGTATATTCCTGATTACTTAGTCATGGGCCTTATCTGCAAACTGCCACATGTCTACTTGACAGTTGGCTTTGCCCTGCATTTACTGTGTCCTCCTTTCTACCTCAACATCTCTCTCTCTTTTTCTTTCTCTCTTTAAGTCCTGCGTATATTTACATTTTTTTCCGCACCATCTCTTTTATGGTGTCCATCTGCCACTCTTTTCTCTCTTTATTCTATCGCTCGTCACCCTCGGGTAACAAAGTAAAAGATGCATTTCACAGAGGAAAGATATCATAGTTTATTATTAAGAACAGAGTATGTTAATCTTTTCTGCCAAAAGCTCTCCAATACTTTGTAGTGTCACTTCATACAAACTATGACTTGGACTTTCAAATTTCTTGCCCCCATAATTTCAGAAAATTGGAAGCAAGAATGGTGTAAGTGACATGGTGTTTGTGACTAGCATTAGAAATTGAACCCCGCTGTGCTTCCTTGTCATTCCAATTGCTTAAGTGCTCTGCCAAAAATGTCGGGTCAGAGGCAAAAACACAAAAACTCATCTGGAAACAGTCCACGTTAAAAGCAACATCACCTCAATTACATGAGATTCTTTATTTTTGGCCACAGCGTCTGTGAGCAGTGTTATCTGCTAATTGAAGAGTTCAATTCCAAAGTGAGATATGCTCCATTTGAACAAAGTGTCTACTCTTAGCGAATTAATTTCATCAAAGCAAAACCAAATCCCAAGAAAAGGATTTGTGGGTAATTTAAGCCGCTCAATCATCAATCAGATTTTTGAAATGAATATTAGATTAGATACTCATTTTAACTGAAATTTTTGGCTGACATTCAGACCACGTCGTGTCCTGATTCTGAATCCAGCCGTTTCGTACGACCTTGACGACACCACGGACTCTTGGCTGGAACTAATTGCAACACAAGGACTCATTAGCCAATGACAGCCATCCTCCCATGGGCTGTTTTACCCATTTTTCCCAGGACGCACTGCCCGGACACCAGTGTGACCTGCTTCTCAAATTAGACAAACGTAAAGATTAAAAGTTTCTCTACAGCTTCCTGGCTTCACTCGTACATTATCACTTTCACACCACATGTGATGCCCCTAACAATTATTTAAAGTCTGATTTACAGTCAATCCACACGTAAAGGTTATTACCTCATTTGCATTAATAAAAGAAAAGTAAGACTGTAATAAATCCAACAACAAATCACAGGCTATTATAGAAATACTAATGAGGACAATAAAAACAATCCGTCCAATGATATTGTTAGAGCGTATCTGTAATCTAATTTCATTATGAAATGTTGGTGTGATTAACGCCTAGCAGCTAATCATCTCATAAAGGGAGTGACGATTCTCTGCACACCCATCTGAATAAAGCAAAGAATGACGCCTGCTCCCCTGTGCCCATTTAAAACACTCTGTATCTATTATTGTCACTACTGCTGTGCGGGTGGGCAGGGGGATCTGTATGTGTGTGTGTGTGTGTGTGTTAACACGACACATACTTGTATGTGCGTGTAAGTGTACTGTATATGTGTGTAGGCGTATATCTCTTTCAAAGACACATTAACACCTTTTCACTTGGCAGCGTTTACAGGGTCCCATCTTGGGAATAACACAGCTATGGTACAATACATCTGGGACTTGTAGCCTTCTGTTATCAAACACCCGCTCACTCCACCACCTCCTTCCATTGCCCCATTTCCTTTCCTTTCCTTTCCTTTCCCCTCCTCTCCTCTCACCAGAGCCCTTTTCACTCCTCCTACACTTCTCTTAAATCCCGAAGGGTAACAAAAGATTACTGTGACATTATGCAGGAGGAGGAGGAGAAAGAGGGGGGACAGAAGGGATGAAACTGCTCACCCTCCTAATTGTGACTTACATTGTGTCGACACTAATCTGGCTAAATCTGGAAATACATCTTTTTCTCACTATTTCGGGCCTTCCATCCACACCGAAACAGACGTTTTTCACACAGGAAAGCAGAGCTTTTTGAGAATCCTCTCCACATTAAATGAATATGAACACAGCCGCCTCATATTTTAGTGTGAGTTTTGGAAAATGATGGCGTAAGCCGGCTCAAACACAGTCTTGGCTGTGTAGCGGCAAAGTGAAATTCCTGTCATCTTTTAACCAGCTCATGGCCCTCCAGTTTATGTCAACATAACCAATCACACATTACAGGTGTTATCACTAAGCTGCATGCATGTTTATTTTGTCAGAATCAATCATAAAATATCGATATGATCAGAGATCAGAGAAAAATATGTAAATTGGAGACACTAAATTGTTAGTTAAACTATATTGAAAAGCTGTACAGGTGACCATGAAGAGCAGGGAGGAACTGAATGGAGGTTTGGAGGTCTGTAGTGCACAATTTTGTCATTTGCAGACCAAAGAGGAAGAAGAAGAATAGGACACTTTGCGTTTTTTCGGTTTCAGTTTGGATGGAAATCGTTATGAAAAGCAGAAAATGCTAGTGTGCATGCACATCATCTTCAAAGGTAAACAGTGTTTAGCTAGCAGCCGGCGTCAGATTCAGCTGGTTTATTGTGGATGTAGCCTTAAACATAACCTTTAACACTCACACTTGAGGGACTGAGAGCACAATTACACACCCGTATTCATACGACAAGCATGCGCTCATGTACCCCCTTCTCCCATTATCTCTTTGTTCCCCCCTTGTTCTGCATGGATGACTGGGGAAATGACCAGAGAACGGAAAAGGTCAAGTGACTCCGCTCCCTCTTCTCCTCCTCCTCCTCACCTCTTTTCTCTGATGTGTGTGTGTGTGTGAGGAGGAGCAGAGAGGGAGGAGCCGGTAGAGCACATCAGCATGAAATTGTCACATGATAATGAACCTGCAGAACTGAGCTGCGTGTACATGTATGTGTATGTGCGTGAAGCACGCGCAGGGATTGACATCTATTTACTGCCTCAACGCCTCTCCCCTCCGTACGCTATCAGGCTGTGATTTACATTTAGTTTTATTTTCCTTGGTCATTGTGTTCGTGATCAATAATGCAAGCAAACTGGCCAGCGGGTGGGGAGTGTTGCAGCAGATTGAGTCGTGGTGTGTAGGCATGTGTTGACAGAGGCAGAGGCAGAAAAAATACTGTATGCGTGATGTGAGAAAGTAATCGAATGAAATGGAGCACGACCTTTTCTTAAACAGTTAAAGCTGTAAATACATTATTCTTATTGTTAACAAATCCCATGAAAATACCAAAACCAACAATGAACTGATCCTGACAAGTATTGTCTGTTTAGCCAAAGCCTGATAGCTTATTCCTCTGTGCCATAGACCTCCGTTGTTTTACAAAAAACAGCATCAGTAACACTGTTGCACTGGGTAACATGTTGCTTCATTACAATGAATGTGGATTTATTTTGAGTCAATCCCACAAAAGCTGCGCTGCCAAAAATACTTCCTAGTTAATCTGCGGTTGAAAATAGTCCCTGGCACATGCAGTCTTTGCCCCTTGTTAAAAACTACAGTCCCCAGCTGTTTTACAAAACTATGGAAAATCTTTAAATGCATTCATCTCAAACTGGACTTTCATCGTCTCACTGTGAAACACACTTTAACCAGCGCAGCCCACTGTGTTGTATTAACAGGGCCGCCTTCCCTGAGATCTGTTATAAAATATAGAAACACACCTTCCTTTTTCCTTGAACTGTAAATAACAAAATGCAAATAAAAGGAAAAACGCGCTAAAAGTCACATCGCATTATAAAAATCAGGTTTTGAAATTTGGCAGATATGTGATGACAGAGCGAGAGCGTAAAAGAGACTGTTGTGTGCTTGTAATGGACTGTGAGGGGAGAGGCAGAGTGAACGAGTGGGGATGTTGGCCTCTGTCCTTGATGAGTAATGACCACAGAGGAGGACAGATGATCATGTTCATCAGCTCCCAGAACTAAGGCTACCAGCCCTCCTGCTGGGGAGGATCAGTCAGGCTGATGGCCCATAATCTGTGTGTGAGTGTGTGTTTATGTGTGTGTGTGTGTGTGGTTGAGCGGAGAGAGCGGGGATGCAGTGGGGGATGGGTGACAACCGTGGTAATGAGTCTTACCGTTGATTATGGAGCAAAGGGAGGGGGGGGGCAGCGGACAGTATGTGTGTGCGTGCATACCTCTGCACAGAGGGGGAGAGTTTGAGTGTACGGTGTATTACATTTATTACAGGGCTGTTTTATGTCCAGCAGTTGCAGAGCTTGCTTAAGGGGAAAATTAGGTGTGCTGACTAGCCTTTTCATTAGCATGTCATTAAAGTTTGAAAAGTAGCTAAAAAAAAAAAAAGGGGGGGGGGGGGGGGGTCATTTCATACAATAAACAGACTGATGAATGTTCTTGAACTTTTTTGAGGAGATAATTCCACATCACTGGGTCGTTGTAATTTGCAGCCATTTGAATAGCTCTTTAAAAGAACAATTTTTTTAAAACGAATTATACAGAATTTAATTAAAATAACTGATTATTAGTACTCAGTATTATTTTCATGTTCTTGACAATCTGAGGTTTTGAGTGACTCGTGTTGATGATTTGTTAAAAACATGGATATGTGGCGAAGCGAGCTCTTTGAATCTCTCGCGCCCGTCTCCTTTCAGCACCTAGAAAGGACTATTGATTCCAGATTCAACCTGTGTTCACATCACCAGTTTTCTCTTTGCAAAAAAACGTATCTCGCTTGTCAATCAGCAATGAACTGTATTGCTTTCCGAGCTAAACTGTGAGAATGATCAATTCAGGGCAAAGCGTGTGTGTGTGTGTGTGTGTGTGTGTGTGTACACTTTCACACGCACACACACACACACATGTGAGCGTGCTGCTATATGACAGTGTGAGATGGAGAGAGGGACTTTTAAGTGTAGCCTGTGTGTTACGGTGATGCAAACCCTTGAAACAGCATTTTCCATGTTTCAAATCATCATGCTCTCCTGACTCTGAAGAGGTGCAAACAAACCCAGAAGAAAACCACAATATATGCTATGAACATGTCTCCTCGCTTTAAATAGCATCAAATCAAATCTTAACATAGATGTTAGGTGGGATTTTTTTGCCTGTGGAGGCTCTTCCAGGGCTTCGATGTTATCAATGGAAGAGATTTGGGGCAACTGACGCAGTTTGGTAACATAAACTCGAAGCTCCAAGGTTTTGGTACACAGCTCCTGTGAAGAGGAAAGAAACATCCTAAGGATCTGTTTTTTTTTTACAGCCACTATGTGTCAGATTTGAGCATCTTCTCAAATTATTGTGATGGCCACGTTTCTGTTTGCAGAAAAAAATGTGTTGCAGTCTATGTCCTGCTTTTAGCCCATTTATCTCAATGTCCCTGGGTTGGATCCATGTGGGGTAGTGATATATCACCGTGTCATTTTTTTCCTATATTATCACTGGGGCGTGCCGAAGTTGAACATTTTGTAATTCAGTGGTGGTAAAGTCAAAATCTTTTTTTTTACATTTCAGTTAAATTCACACACATTATTGAAGAGTTTGTCTTTATGATGGAAAATAAGCTTTTTCTGTGTTTGTCAACTGATTATAATCGTTTTGGTTGTTGTCCAGAGTTGTTTCTGACTGTCAGCTAACATGACAGACAGCAGCTTTCAATGTGTTTTCAAACTGGGGGGTGGATTGACCCTTTTTATAACATTTAAATCACAGATTGTACCTCTGTAGGAGCCCTACTGGGCCCTAATTTAGAACCAAAAACCCGTATGTGATCATTAAACACATACAGGACTCTCACCAAATCCATACACTTTCTATAAAACGACATCTCCACGTCTGTAAAGAAGCAGCACTGCGTGGTTGACTCAACTATAGTGGAAACACCTGGCGCGGAGATTTCAGTTTGCAGTTCCTCGATAGGTCGACCTTCCTGTACCCTCGACTCCACATCCCACTTCATTGCGCCCGCTCGGTGTCAATCTCCTCGACAAAACCCTCCCCCGAGATATCAAATAGGCCGTGTGGCTCCCTGAATACTGCACTACTTGCCCAGACGGCATCTGCTTTATTCAGACACTGAGTGCGTCTCGGCTGCGGTGCGTTGCGCGCAGGCTGGAGAGAGATGACAAGAGCCCCGCGGAACTGGCCAGACAAACATGGATCTCCGTAAAACGCTGATTTCGGTGCTTTGGATATTATTGCTGAACCTTGTGGAAGACTGTCACGGCGAGGAAGGTATGTGAAAATGTTTGTTTTGGATCCGTTGTTTCCAAACTGGTCGCCGCCGCAGCAGCGGGCAGTGTTGATCGACAGTCGGATGTCCGCGGCGGAGATAGTTTGGCATTTGCACTTGTCCTGTAATGGGAAGCAGGTGCATCCAATTACTGCGGGGCATGAATCTTAGTGGAGTTAAAACGGACCTAAAATATGTATACGCACAAACTGCACATTAAAAAAAGAAGATTTTTTTTGCCTCAGACTCGTTTCAAGAAGCTGTACTATGACAGATTTACGCATTTGTGCTCTGTGAAGTCGAAGCGTTTTCCCCGAATGACACCAAAATGCGAACAAATATGAGTTTGTAAGGTGTTCAGTCACTCAGTTGGTGGTAATTTAAAAAAAAAAAAAAAAAGATGAACATGACACTTTGGTACAAGAGCTTATTAAAAACAAAATATTATTAGCAGCCTTGCAGATTGTGAACTAAATAACTGATTTTGTCCCAAAGACATATAAACAGAGCCGTGTTACATTTTCTAATGTCATACAGGAGGAGACACAGTGTGCTTCAGCATCCAGTTTCTGATTTGTTCAGAAGGGAAAAAGTCAGTTTTTTTCCGGTCTATTGTCACAAAGATCTGAATTGTGCGGTGGGCTTTTGTCACGGCATCTTTGTGCAACTGGTTTCTTTGTCTTTTCATACTCTAACAGCCACTGATGCTGTGGCACGGACAGCAGGACTCATTATAGACTGATGCCTTACTGCTCATCCCACTGCATGCAGCTCTCCTCCGTTTTTTTTAAGCCTCAGTTATTCTCTGATCAGTATTTCCTTCCAATCAGTTTTTAAAATAGTTTTTAACAGTAGGGCAACAACACTGTCAGCTCCTCTCTTTGTCTTTCCATCAGCATTCAATTGAGGATCAAAACTGGAAGAACATCGTACAATTCGACGAATGATTTATCAAGATTTAATGCTGATGTGGGATTGGGATTTAGGTAGCTGGCTCGGTTAATTGCCCCTGTGCATCTGCACTGAAGTGTGTGAGCGAGTGAGGGAGCTGGGAAGGTACTGCTGTGGTCCAGCAATTCACCGGCAGCTTGGCTGATTGCCTCAGATAAATACTTTCTGCACCCACAAGTTAGCCAAGATAAACCTATAGTTTTCTGTAACTTGTATCCGTTAAAACAGGGTGCTGATTGAATCCAGCTGGCTTAGGTGAAGCCAGGAAAGTGACCCTAAGAACACGATAGCTTCAGGCCCTCAGGCTCTTTCTAAAGAGGGGCTTTATTGGTAAGGCATAGCTGAGTGGATTTTGGATACACACACACACACGTGCATGTGCACACAAACACACTCCTCATCACTCTCAGCCTCACTTATACGTATATATGTATGTACTGCGGGGGAAAAAGTACATTTGACACACTTACACACATCACAGCCATACATCATTGCCACACATTAATGCACAACTGGCACACACGCAACTCACGGTCAAATGCGCACACTCACTTGACATGTACATGTTGCGCTTGCATGCAAGCTTTCTCATGAAACATACGCGCTAGTGCACACATGCATGGTGTGACAATTTCTGGTACTGGAGGGCCTCTTTTGTGCACCGACATGCAGACACACACGCGCGCTCGCACGAACACTTAAACACACACACGTTTGTGTCTTGCATTTACACAAACCCACACTTCCTCTCCAGCATTGGATGCCACACTCGCAGACTCATTGCCAGATTGATTTGATTCCCTGGAATGCTGGATGGCCGGATTTGGATGCTAGCTTTTGTTTAATTGATGTTGTGACAGCGATTAATTGCTGTGAAAGCAATGTGCTCCTGAAGGCTGGTATTGGCAGCAATTCTTCTTGCTGTTCATAAGGATTTGGGAGATAGAAAAACACTGGAGAGAATTTTTCCTTTTTTTATTTTATTTTTTTTACTTATAATTGCCATTATGTCCATGTTAAATGAAGTAATTTACTTACCTACCTACTGTGTTCTGTTAGAGTGAGAAACTCTGCCATCAGAGCTGCGTTTCAACAGAGGAAATGTTTTGTGCATTAAGCAGAAATCTTCCCTGTATAGGGATTTTGTTAAAGCCTTTTATTACGTTACAGTATTTATGTGGATCTTTGATCATCATTCATGAATTTTCTCTTCTAATCTGTCCTTGAGCATATTTAAATCATTTTAGAACCTCTTATTCATAATTTTACATGCTTATTTCATTTCCTCTCATGTGCCAACAGCATTTTCCTGCGTTTCTTCTATTTGAGGCTCCATGTTGTTAGTTCTTCCTGACTTTTGGGCTCTACTCTTCTGCCTGCCTGCTGTTTTCCTTTGTTCTTCCCTGTGTCCTCTCATATGTCACCCTCTTCTTCTTCCTCTCCTCTATACTCCCTCCTTTTCTCCCACTCCTCCCCTCCTGAACATGCCTCTCGCATCTTGAGCTGACTTAGCAAACGCTAATATGACCGGGGGCTCCGCACAGGCAGAGCCGGGTGTCCACCATCCCACACTGGCGCCTTACACACAGTGAATCTAGCCACTCCCCTCCCTTCAGGCCGCTTTTCTCATTCCCCGCGCCTCACCGCTAACACACCTTGGCATCTCATCGGGATCTCATTTACTTCCCCCTCTTCTCCCTCTCGCTCTCCCTCCTTCCCTCCCTCTGCATCCATCTATTCCGCAGCAAGCCGAGAGAGTGAGAGAGGGCACAAGCCAGGTACAGAACAATAGAAGCAGAGTGAGTGTGTGGATCGGAGTGATTGAGAGCGTGAGGGAAAGAGTCTAAGAAACTGCAGCGTAACCTGTGGGTTCATCCTGTTTGTGCAGCCGTACTTTTGTTCGATGCCTTGCCGTGTCAGAATGACCCGGGTGACTTCACTGCACTATGTTCTCGCAGGCATGAAGTCTATTGTTTACCTGCCGCCTTATTCTGCTGGTGCACTGCCTCTCATGTCATGTGTAAAAAATTCAGGAGGTGATATTTTCCAACATGATTCATCCATTTCTGTCTTTTCACTTACTTAAATTTCACTTTGTGTTCGGTCTGAACACACCTTAAGAGCTACAATCAACATTTTTGGACCCAAAAGTCAGTATATCTCAGGGTTTGCAGCATCAATTTTGACCTTTCTGTTTCTCCCAACTTTGTGGAAGTGTAGTACTAAATTGCTGGAGTGCCCCATTAAGGCAGGGAGAGAGACAGACTTTAAATGAAAGGTTCAGCAGAGCAGGGCCACGGACTAATCAACTGTCATTATTATTATTATAACTCCAGTGACATACCATTTATTTTCAACATCTGCTCTATTTATATGTGATGTTTTGTGTTTACTGTTGACTTGAAGTTAATTAACGTGACTGCCCATTATTAAACTCTATTTATATGATATACTATTAGTGAATCTTATAATTAGCACTTATAAGTGATGTGATTGATTAATATTGGGTTTACCAGCAATTGCCAGACTGGAAGAGGAGTATAGCGCTCTATTCTCCCAGGCGTCAATTGGGACTAATTGTCTGTGATTGATGCAGGGTTATTTCTGCTCTGCCGACGCTGCCGGGCCCAGTGCACTGGTCCGTCTTTGGCTGGCAAGGACAGCCTTGGACCTGAGTGTGTGTGCGTGTGCGTGTGTGTGTGTGTTGGATCAGATGACTCTGACCTCCGAGAGTATGAAAGGTCAGAGTGATTTGTGAAGATGACAGGCGGAGTGCTGCGACATTCTCTTGTCGATGCCTCAGGGACGGGAGGAAGGAAGGGTTACAGGCACAGGTGCGGAAGGAGGGAGGGGGAGAAAGAGGAGACTTACCCAAAAAAAATGATGCATTACAAACCAAAAAAAGGGAGAAGAGGTGTGTCAGGTCGAGGGGCGAGGAAAGAGGGACGCCGGGTCGGAATGAAAGCGAGGAACATGGATGAGGGAGTGACAGAAAGAAAATTGGAGGGGAATAAAGGCAAGAGGGAGAGGGCCAGTGATGAGGGAATTGTAAGCTGCCACCACTGCTTTGTTTCACGGCTCTTGTATGTTACATGTAATCAAACAGACCAAGGGTTCCTATAACAAGTCAATGCAGCAGCTCAGCCAGATCCTTATTTACCTCCCACTCACTAGAACACATTGACTGAGACTGATAGACTGATGAATTGTGTGTCTAAGAGAGAGTATGCGTGTCTATTGGATCCCAATAGGGTCACCTGATCTCCTTTGTTCAGGGTAAGAACACTACTACAGCATCAGGGCTATTCTGCTTGGATCGGCAAGAATGAGCCATCGTAAAAAAAAAAAAAAAGAGAGGGGAGTGTTTGCAAGTGTGTAGGAATGATCGAGTGGAGAGGGAGAAAGAGTAGTCTTTGTGTGTGTGTGTGTGTGTGTGTGTGTGTGCACTTGTGGGAGGAAAGCTTGGGGGGGGGGGGGGGGGGGGGGTTTAGCAGGTGTTTCAGCCATATTGGACAGTGAAGAAGGGGCTCTGTGCAGCTGCCTGTGATAGATGAAGAAACTGCGGACGGACTGCGCATTTGGATTCTCATTTCATTGATGAATGTATGCTGAAACATCTTCAGTTGCTGTCTGTGTGTATGTGAGTGCGACACAGACAGCAGAGACTCGCTTACACTCACTTGCATTTATGTTTCCATCTTCGAATGTGGAAGAAATTTTCTAGTTTTTATTCTTTTGCCTTCAGACTGCTCTATTTATGCATTATTCAAGTCTACTGAGAAGCATGAACATATGTAAAAACACTCCCTGCAAGTCAAAAGCCAGGGCTTCAGCCTGCTCTGATCGCTTCGTTTGCAAAGTTTCCTCCTCAGAATATTCACACATGCCCACAAACGGCCGTCTGTTCTGTAGCATTGTTGCAAGGGTTGTTTGCATTGTCCACTCGCATATTTTGGATCGGATTCCGGCTCAAACAAGTACGGATGTATGTTAGAAGTATACATTTCGACAAAACAACAAAAAAGAAATCATACTACTAATTTTTGTTTACGTAGCCTCTGGAAGCTGGCCCCTCTCAGGTCAGAGTGGGCTCATCAGGAGGGGGGCCTTAAAGAAACAAGAGCTGAAACAGCCTGTTTCAGACAGAGGCTGAACTGCCCTTTTTCCATTGGCACTTTTGGACGCTCCGAGTCAAACCACGCTGCATTGATTTGCCTTTCCATTACCAGTTTAAACGCACCGAGTCGCGCCCAGGATGGACCGTCTCCAAAGTCGGGTCAAAGCGTGCCTGATCTGACACAAACAGAGTCAAGCCAAGCCAGCACATGTGGATGGAAAAGGGCTAATAAGGTAACAGTATAAGATAAATATGGAGTTTCGAGCTGTAAATCATGCGAAGATAAGAATATAAATATAGACCTGGAAATGTGCATGATACATTATCTTTAACATGAATCATTTCCCTGCTTGAATGCTTGTTCCTGATTCTGACTGACAGAAAGTAGCCTCCTGGCCATTATGGCAAACCACATAGGGATCTACACACGGGTCAACTTGCAGCTTAGGCCTTACTTTAGGCCACTGCTTTCTTACCTCTGACAATATTCATAAATTTCAGCTACAGTATCACATATATATGCTGAAAGTCATGAGTACGTTTACTCATACAAGAGTGGAGAGCAAACGTGATGATCTCACATTGCATATCTGAAGTAGTAGAGGAAAGAAGTCTTAAAACGCACAATGAAACATCAACCAGAGCTGCTTTGGCGACTGCACGTGTGCTTTCATGCTGGAGCATTATGTAAACCCCTCAAGGGCCTGTTCTCTAAAGGTTCTTCAAAGGTTATATGCAAAAAAGTAATAAATTTAACTGGAAAAAAAAAATAAAAATGTCTCCCACCACCCACACCGCCAGCATGTGAGAGTTAAGACATATTTCTGCCTGATTTTTATACGGATGCCTCAAACACATTATTCATCTTTGCTGCTTTTGTTGGGATACTAATGGATTAGAGGAGTTTTTGTTGGCAGGCTTTTCAGTCCTGAGGTGTCTAAAGTTGATAAATGTCACTTGTGTGTGTGTGTGTGTGTGTGTGTGTGTGTGTTTGTGCCGGGCTGTAGCCGTGCCCTTGGCAGAAATTTCCACACGGGGTGTTTTGCATCGAGAGTAAACACTAACTGTATTAATTTGAGGCTTGATGTGGGTGGGCATTTTGGGAATTGAACTGACAACTCGGCGTAGCTAAGCCAGTCTGCCACCCTCACACTCCCGGCATTTCATTTAATTCCCTTGTTTTTCAGTGGTGAAAACAAAATCACCTACTCATTTAGGCTTTAGCATGAAAAACAGATTTATCGAGGCGAGCGGGACTTCAAGCTCATAAGACTTTGCTTATGCCAAATGTAGTTAGACTTAAAGGAGATGCATGCTATCTTATAGCATAGTGTCTCAGCTCTGTTTCTACGTGTATCCCATGTGTGTGTGCGCAATCTTATAAATACACCTGAAAACTTTTGTGGCCTTATGTGTCTCTAAAGTGAACTCAAATTCGCTTGCAGTTACACCATTTTGACCAAGCACGCTCTGCCACAATTTCAGGGATAACTTTAAGGCTTTTGTGAAGAAAATATTAGGAAAGGTTTGTGTGTGTGTGTGTGTGTGTGTGTGTGTGTGTATATAGAGGCAGTGTTCTACCAGAGGTTAAATGTGTTGCCCTTCCTTTCAAATGTTGGCTTAGAAACCATCAACCTCAATTGAGCCTGGTTTAGGCAGCACCATCACAGTGTCATGGAGGGTGACAGAGGTCCTGGAATGTACCCAAAGATGCACACACACACACACACACACACACACACACACACACACACACACACACACACACACACACACACACGCAGTGTTTGTACACACACACTCTCCTGTAAAGGATAACAGACTGTGTCTTTGTTGAGACAATATGTTGAATCAAGAAACAAAATGATGAAACAAAATTATAGATGAATTCTGAGATCAGTGCACAGAAAAAAAAAAAATATTGCACCCTTTTCGCCCTTTTTAGTGTGTTTACATCAGTCTTAGAGAAATACTGTGTAGTATACAAGGTCGTCCAACATGCTTTGAGCCTTTGGATTGGCTGCAGCTGAGGCAATGTTGTCCAGTGGCCCAGATACAGTTATGTAACAGTTATGTGAGCTGACAAGAGTGGGCTCTCATTTTGTTAAAACATGAGGCGCAGTCCTTTTGTGTCTGAACCAAACTGGCAATACACTGTGCATGATTTAATGACAAGAAATCCACTCATGCTTGTAGCCATGGATTCATGCACACGCTCCCAATAGTCTTGCTCCTCTTACTTTCTAACACATACAAACACACGTGGCATACTTGGAGACACCATACACCTCTTCTCCAATATTCCCTCTCCCGTGAGCCTCCGCTCTTCATCTTTGCTCTGCTGTGTCAGTGTCTGCCTCGTTGGGTCAGGCTGAGGCTGGCTGGCATGTGAAGGCGGCCTCTTAATGTGCTTTTCATGTCCACTGGTCCTCCTCTGCCATGTCTGAGCTGATGACATATGTTAGAGAGAGAGAGAGCAAGTTCTTTGTGTGTGTGTGTGTGTGTGTGTGTGTGTGTGTGTGTGTGTGTGAGAGAGAGACCAAGAGGTGGAGAAAAAGACTGCACCTTTTATCAAACATGCTGATGTATGTACATCTGTCTGCACTTTCTTCTTTGCACATGATTAAATGCTACATCATGCTCCTCCAATCATTCACATCTACCATCTCCAGCTCCGTCTAATGTAGGAACTGTTAATGAAAGTTTAATTTTTATCATACATCCTGCTAAAGCATTTTCCAAAGCGGTGCTATGTAACATTTGTACATTTAGATTGCAAAAAAATGGCCCTTCACATGTACACATTTGTATGCAGAAACACACTAATCATAAAAATATTGAGTCTTTCTCCAAAGGCAGCCGTATAATATCTATGGCAATTGCATCTTTGGTAAGCAGGCCTGAGCTGAGTCAAGCTGCAGCACTTGTTAGTCAGACTCTTGAACACAGCCAGCTCTACATCTGTGTGGTGAATTCATGCATACATGAACCTCTGGGCATCTGAATGTCGAGCTTTGGCTGTCAAGCAGCGTTTCATCAACAAGCAATATCGTCAGAAAATCCAGCTGGGTAAATGACTCATAACCACACTTGAATGTTGTCTATAGGAAACTGTGAACTTGGTAGCTTCAAACATAAACAACAAAAGCTGTCGTTACTGACCGTCACGTCTTGCCATTTGGAGACTCCCACAGTACATGAATGCACCACAGCACAACAAGTTTAATGCCATAAACGGAGAGCAGCCTGCAGCTCAAACCAAATAATATAAATCTAGTCTTGTTTTTTTAAGGATTTGCTGACTTTAAGGATACCTTAACCTACTGTTCTATTTAATGAGGTGGCTTTCTTGTCTTTTCTGTTACATATTTCTGTTCTATTATGTGTGTATTTGTCAAAATTCATGTCAATAAAAGATTATTGCAGCGAAAATCTATTTTGAGCGATAATCTGCCTACTTTAACTCAAATGAGAGATAAAATATTCAGCGGGATGCATTATCCAAAGCTCAGACTGCTAAAAGAGATGTACACACATAATCGAACATAAAAAATTCACACGTGTACATCAGATGGATAGACACACACTGTTCTCTGCCCAGCAGTTTTGTATCATCCTTGTCTTTGCTTGTGATCCCTCCTTCTGTCTCTGCTCAGTGGTGGTAATGACCGTCATGTTGGAAATGTGTCCGGCTGGGCCTCGTAAACCATTACCCCTGTGCCTAGGAAACCCCATTAATCTTTCTGAGAGGCGTTTGACCTTTCAAACTCATTAACCACAGCCGGTGTGCAGACAGACGTGAAGGCATACACAAAACGCAGATGCACTCTCTCTTTCTCCAGCGTACAAACAGCGGCGCTTAGGCAAACCTGGCTCGACACACACACACACACAGGTGAGGTGCGAATGCACCGATGTGTATCCAACTGCCAATATCGCCTTTACCAGCTTGCCATCTTAGCCAGTCTCTCTCTCTTTCTCTATCTCGTCTCTCCTCTCATGTCCTCTTCATCCCCTCGCCTCCTCACCGTGTGGGTTTGGTCAGTGACCTGGAAAATTGCCCGACCTTTTAATACGCATCTTCCTCGCTGATGAATAAATACATAAATCGCGTGGCTCCGGCTCAGTCAGTTTTATGATACCCCTCCCAACCCCCAGTTCTCCCTCCCATACACCTCATCGCACCCTGTCATCTGCACCCTCTCCACACAGACACGGAAGAGGGAAAGCAGGGTGTCTTTGAAGTGGTAGCCCCCCTGCAGAGAAGACTATCCATAATGAACGGGTGTTAGTGACGAGGCTGAGGGTGAGAGAGTGCGAGTGTGAGTAGTGTAGATGTCAAAGGATTTAGTGGGGTGAGTGGGCGAGGCAGGTTAACACGCCAGCATGGGACCTGCTCTTTATCAGAAGGCAAGGGGCGGGAGTGAGAGCGCTTTGTAGGTGGCCGAGGATGTAATGTGGCGAGTGGCAAGGAAGGTTAACATAGCAGCATGGGACCTGATCTGCTCAGTTTATCAAAAGTGCAAGGGAGAACAGGAAAAAGTAGGTGGCTGACGCTGTAATAGGCTAAGTGGTGGGGCGGGAATAGATTTCAACTTTTTCTGCTCAGTGTACTGTAGGTCTGAATGAGGGAGGAACAGAGGAAGTGAAGCATAGACGGAGAATATGGGGCAGTTCAGAAGAAAAGAGAGAGTGAAAGAGTCATGTTAAGGAAATTGAAAGAGTGTGCAGAAGTGGTGAAGAAGGCACCTGAGCATTGCACTGGCCTGAAATTTTGGCACACACCCGACCTAGGCTGATCTGATTCAGCTAACAAAATTTTTCGGAATCCGTTCAACACCTAACCCGAAGTGCAAAGCCAATATTTTAGTGTCAAAACATGCCTTGGGTCAGGTTGCAGACCTTTCTGAAGCAGAAACATGCTCGAAAGAAAGAAAAATACATGTGTGGGATAAGATGGAGAGCAGAGGCAGAGATTTTTTTGAGTGATTGAAAAGCAGGCAGAGTAGTATATACTGTATTGAAACATTAAAGGGGGCCCTGTGGATTTTTCTTGTAAACAAAAACAAAGTTGTGTTTACATTCAGTGGTTCTCGCCAAAAACGCATTGTGTGTATCCTAATAAAATGTGTTCATTTCCTTCCCCATGTAGTCTGCAGAACAGTTTCAAAGCAGCAAGCCCAAGTAAAATATCCTCTTTGGCTTGCTATTTTCTTTAGCTACAACCTGTTTGCTTGGTCTCTTTTGAGTGAATGATCACAGTATTGCTTAATGGAACTTAAACATATTTATAATTTTTGTTTGCTCGGATACACAAAGTGTGTGCTACTTGTCAGGTTCGTCGTCTGGACTGTATTTGCATGCTCTACGCTGTTCCTGTCGTCTTTGTGTGTTTATGTTTGTGGCTACTTGTCACGCAGGTTATTGTACAGACAGAAGTGTTTCTTAAAACGTGTCTGCGTGTGTGTGTGCATTTGTGTGCGTTTCTTTGTGTGCCTGGTCGTGATTGCAATCAGAGTGTCATCAGTGCAGGATGGTTGGGTGGAGTGTGCTCCTGTTGTTTTCTCAGCTTCCTCTCAGCTATAAATGTTACCTTCCTGTTTGCAAGTCAATTAGTCTGCCAGCCAATCAGCCCGCCAGCCAATCAGTTTGTCCGTTAACCAGCTGGCTGGACAACTGGCCGTTTAGTCAGGTAATCTGGCAACCAAGCAACCACTGTGACCGCTAGCCAGGAAGCCATTTAGTCAGGCAGCCAGCAGTCAATCAAAAAACAATTAAACTAATAATCAAGTTAGCGAGATGCCCATTGCCATTTTATCTTTGATTTGTCAGCCAGCCAGCAATCCGACAGCATTTGATTACACAAAACAGTGTGAGCACTAAAGGCATTCCTTCCTATAGCCCACTGTGTCTACAATTGGTTAATGCAGCGAGATTTCATTGAACTTACTGGTTCATTCTCACTGGTTTATCAGAGGCGGAAAACATTTTTCCTCGGGCGATATTCAGATTCAGTAAAGCAAGTGAATCCTGCTTGTTTTGCGCCACAGGCTCCAGAATGACAACCGCAGCGAGTCCGAGGTTTTATTCGCTAAGAAAATATGCAAATCAAGTTTCGGCACCAACAGCCATCAAAAGAGCACTGCACAAGCAAAAACAAAAAAAATTGTGCGCCTCAGCTGGAAGACTAAGTCTGGCACCCTGACCCCAGCACCCTAAAGCACCCTCTCTAACTGCAGCATCCTCTGATCTGATTTCTCATTTGTCTTTAAGGTCGACTTAGTGTTCACCAACTTCTGAGGAAAAAAATATCTGCCTCTTTAGCTAGCGTCATGCGTGAAATTTTTTCTTTGCCATTTGTTCTGCCCTGTTGCTTGGCTGGTAGTGATGGCTTGTCTGAGCATATTTACTGGCAAATACCGCTTACAGTTTCATATGTAGTGGTTGATTAATGCTGTACAGTGAATGTGCCAAAACAATGAGCTCAAAGAGGCTAAAGCTGCATAGTTAGGTGTTAATTCTCAGCAGGTTTGGCACTATTTTTTCTCACGTTCTTCCTTTCTTTCTCCCTCTTTTCTTCTCACTTTCTGTAATAAAAATTGCCTTTCCTGCATCCCACCTCACTTGTAAATCATGTGTGTTGGTTTGGACATTGTGGTGTACCTCAGACGTGTGTATACACACACACATACACACACTTTGTGGTGCACACATGCATGAACACCATAAGTACATACTTCATTTCAGGCTTGTAGTGTAAATATGACATGCAATAATAGGAAAAAATAATGTTTAAAATCAAATATTGAAAAGCTTTTCTTTTCCGCTGCAGCTTAAGCTCTGAATATTATTACATGGGTTTTCGCCGCCCCCCCCCCCCATCCTCCCTTGGTCCAGCCTGTAGCCAAACCCTAGCTATGGTTATTACAGCACTCTGAGAAGGATTGAGTGTACGGTGGCGCCTGTGTGTGGTGTTCGTTTTAGCAAGAATTGGTTTATGTGCTGTAATTGGTTTGCCCTCACATTTAATACATTTGCTGTGTGTGGTTAGTGTGTCTCAGCTCTGTTTCTATGTGTATCCTATGCTTGTGTGCGCGCGTGTGTGTGCGTTAGATACACCTTCCACGGATGAATTGGTTTTAATGGGGTTACCAAGGGTTATTATGAGGTTGATAGTGATGTAGGCAATTTCTCCTGTTTTCTGTAGTGTAGTGTTCCCGTTTGTGTTCTTGCCGTTTAGCCTGAAATGTCTTTTTTTTTTTTTTTTTTTCACTTGAATTTGCATTTCAACACATCAAAAGAAAGCTATTTTGTGCTGTTTGTTCTGCAAAGTTGTTTAATATAACTTTGTGCGTGTTTTTTGTGCCTTTGAGATGGGATTATTTGTTTCTGTTCATGAGTTAATGGCTGCATGCGTGTCCTCACTGTGCGCATATAGCTCTGTGGTGGTTGATGTGTGATGTAATGCTGCTGGAGTGGTCAGATGGTCCGACTGGCATGGAGCTGAGGTTGACTGGGATACTCTCTCTGGGGCAGATGGGAAGGGATGCTCTTGCGCAGGAAGTGGTGAAATAAAGTGCCTTCATCCCTCTCTTCCTTTTTCTCACTCTCTCTCAGTCACTCTCTCTCAATTGCTCTCTCTATCTGTCTCTCCCTCCATCTCTCTCGTTCTCTTTCGCATTCTCTTCCTCCATCTAACTCACTCTCACAATTGAACTTGGCAGTGTTTCAGGGATTGAGTGGCTTGAGTTAATGGTGAATTACCTTCGTCTCCGAAGTCTCGTGTGTGTGTGTGTGTGTGTGTGTGTGTGTGTGTGTGTGTTTGGAAGGGGTGGAGAGGAGGGGGGGGTGGTCGGTGGCAGGGGGGAAATAAAATAATGGACTTTGCTGGAAGGTCATTTGAAGGAGCCTGCCACTAAATCACTAAATGCCACTAAAGCACTCAATGAAGCCCATTCATTGGCCAGGATTGTTGCGGATTTACATGTGAATGCAAATTGGTTACCAGTTTGTCGAATGTAATTGTTTTTCGGTGCTGGAGAATTTGTCTTCAGCACACAGACTGTAAAACAGGCGCTCCGCTTTTAATACTGAAGCCAAGAGCGACTTTGGGCTTTCCAGCAACCTTCAACCTCCGTATATGGGTTGTTGATTGTTTGTACACTGCATTTGGAGGTGTGTGTGCGCGTCCGTATTTATGTGTGTCCTCTTAGGACTGTAGGGGGATTTTGATAATGACGCACAGTGGCTGCACCACTCAGACGCCTGACTCAGACCGCACCACACAAGACTTGGGTTAATTAACAAACTAACCAGCATTTAGCGAGCCAAGATGACTAACTTTTCTTCCAGCGTCAGCCTTGAGAGTACTTCCAGAGAGAAAAGAGAGAGAGAGAGAGGAAAAGATAGTAGTTGGCCACGCGCTGAGTATTTTCACTTGCAAGAGACAGGGGCAATCTAGTTTAGTCACTCAACCCTATTTGTCCAAGTCGCCTCAGGTTTCCAACTTGTGATTTTGTTGCAACAAGGCCAATCCTTCAGTCTGAAGAGTCACTTCTATCCTCAAGCTTTAGGAATCACTTAGTCTGCTCACAGCTTCACTGACATCCGTTTAAACAAGTGTCATTAATATTTGTCTTGTTATATTATTATAATAAACTTTTAATACCTTGCCTCAAAACAACCTCCCTGTATATTTTAGTTCAGATGTCACTTTTCAGTTTTTTTTTGTCTTATACTGTCCTTTTTTTTTGCTCTGTTATTCTTCTAGTTCCTCACCAAGCCTGCTCTGGGACTGAGGAGTAACCAACATCTCATAAAATGCAGAGAGTCAAAGTAAATAGTGAATATATTAGCATGTCCTTTTCCAAGAATCTTAAAGAGTCTGCAGAGATACATGTATACAGCAAAAAAGTCACATATCCATATTTACAGTACACTTGTGACATGCATAAGTAGCACACGTGCCGCCTCAACAGTCATTCTTGTTGCTTTTTTCCCCCCCACTCTTTCTACATACACGTACAGACACACATACACAGCATGAGGGCACAGGAAAGGCTTGCTTTTAGTCAACCACCCCCTGAGAATGGAGGCTGATGAAAAATTCAGCTCAGTTAGTCTAAGAGTGGCTTAAAGGAAAGGAGAGCGCTGTTACTTGTCCTCTCTCTCTGCCTGTCTGTCATTTTTGTGTTTCTGATTGTCATTCTCTCTGCTCTTGTTTTCTTTTTGTTTTGCATTTTTTTTCTTCATCCATTTCTCTCTCTCTCTCTCTCTGCACCACCCTACCTCTGCCTCTCCTGCTCATTCCTGCTCTAGCACTGTTGCCACACCTCACCGTATCTGTCTGATATATGGCAAAAGGCTTGCGATCCTGCCACGATTCAAACAGTGTAACTGTTGGTCACTGGGCAGCACTTTGTGGTTAACATTTGCCCTCCATTTGGCTTGAAGTAGAAACCTTCTGCTCAGTGAGACCATGTGACCTCAGCAGTTGAATGTTTCTGACCCGTGACTTGGAAAGGTTTAAATTCATATGGTGAAGTGACAGCTTTGTAACAATTAACAGGCTGAACTGGGCACATAAAAGCTGATTTGTCAGGTTGTAAAATTGTAAAATCACTCGTATTGCTTTTAAAGTTCCTCATTGTGATCCAAACGTTTTTGATGTAAGATGCAGAACTGAAAGTTATGTTTGACACTTGTCAAATAAACCACTCTAATCAGTTTTAGGTTTAAATAGTTTCACAATATCCAATTTAAAAATGTCGTTCTTTCGTTTATTAGGTTGAAGCCTGTCAGAGGTCTGTTGAAATTGCTGGCAGACGAGGGCAGAAGGAAAGGCAGCGAGGATGACGATTGAAATGCAGCTGGGAGAGGGCAATACTGAATCTAATCTGTTTATACAACCTCACCTCCAGTGTCCCTCCCGTCTCCTCTCATTTCAAACTTGACAAACAAACATACACATTTGTGCATAAACGCACACCAACGCACACACACGCGCGCACGCCTATGCACGCACACACCTCCTACACTTTATGAAAGAAACAGAGGTCCTTCGCTTATCTCGCAGGTGAAATCTGGAAAAATGGAAGTGTTGCATTTGCATTTTAATTTGCCCTCAATCAGGCACTGTGTTTGGTGTTGCAGCGAAATTGCCTGGTGTTTGCTCCTCGTCCCTATTTATAGGGGCTCCATGAGAGACGGGTCCTAAATTCAAATCTGCCTGCTATCACAGTGTATGGAGATGGCTTCCTCTCTTTTTTTTTCTTTTTTTTACTCTTTGTCTTTTGTGCTCTTTCCCTGTCATTCATTCTCTGCATATCCGTCTTTCTCTACCTTCATTTTTTTATCAGTTATTTATTATTTCTCCTTTTTTTTCTTGTTTTTTTTCCTGCTTTCATCACTCTCTCCACCTTCCTCCCCCTTTCCGCCCCTCCCTTTTCTCATTGCCAGGAGAGTGAATGCACAGATTTCATTAGCGATGCCATGTGCCACGCTGCTCTGCTCTGAAGGGCTCCAGCAGTCATGGAATCATGACCCTGCTCTGCCCTCATCATCTCAACCCCCTGTCATCCCATCCCTCTTTCCCAAAACCCACCCCTCTGCCCCCGTCTTCTCTATATTCCGCCCTTCCTCCATCCGTTCTTTCCGCTCTAGCTGTCTATAACATGGCCATAAGCTGTCTGTGGCAGATGAAGGACCTCCTTCATACAACCAACTGCTCCCTAGAGTCCAGAGCAGTGGCGGTTTAACCCAATAGTGTCTGTAAGATACTCTGGTGTGGGTGTGCAGTAAATGGTGTGTGCAGGGATGTGCAGTAAATGGTGCTAAACTGTGTTTCCTGCAGGTTATTGTATGGTAATTTGATAAAAAAATAACACACGTAAGTAATGTGATTGCATACTGTTTCTCCAGCGGCACACCACACTTGAAAAGAATAAAGAAGACACCTAGTACAACAATTTTCTTGTAAAATTGCAAAAAAAATTAGCCTGGGAACCAGACAAATCTGCTGAGCTCATGGTTTTATTTGTTCTGGCAGATGTGTCTGGCCTCCCTCCCGTTCAGACAGATTTCCACCCAGCCTGGCACGGGTCGGGCCGATCACAACCGTTTATCTAATATGGGGCAGGTTTGATACGATGGCAGCCTGCAGGTCCAGGGGTTGTCCGTTGTTTGAGTTTGAGTGTTGTCAGTAAAGTCTGCAGAGTGCACCAGACTCACGAAACTCAGATCAAACTGTCAAACTAGGCAGTGCTGATCAAACATGAGTCTGCATTGCCTATTTCCTGCCTCAAATGTTTTTATAAACATATTTTAGTGTACTGTTTTGCTGTAATTTGAGAAGGTTTGTGTCAAGGCTGCCATTTCTTCCTGTTTGAAAACCAAAACCAAGCACCGCCCGACTTGCATGTGTCGCTCAGTGCTCATGTTCCGTGGCTCTGGTTGGTTGTAGGTCTAACCAGCTGTGTCCAGAGGCATTTTGGTCTGCCCATTGATAACGCCCCCTGGAAATTGAAAATTAACTGAAAGGTTCCAGACTAATATGCATTTGCGAATTAGTCTGGCGATGCCAGGCTAGCAAAGAATGGAATTAGAGCTACTGAGAATGACTTGAAACCTCATGGCCTTCTGCAACATTAGTAGTCTTATTCCTGTTTTGTCTTGGGCCTCATTTCCCAAAAACATCTTAAGACTAAGCTAATCATGAAATCCATCTTAGGAACCAGTGTTTCCCAAAAGTATCGTAACTGAAGATGCTCTTAGAAATGATCGTAGAATACTGAGTGTCTCCTACCATCTTGTAGGAGGCTAAGAGCATCTTAAGTAGCTCTGCAACTTGCAGGATGACCCAAAAACTACACATTTTCTTTTTTTTTTTAAATATATTTTTAAGTGCATATTTTTTTCATGAACACTGATGTTCTTTGTTCAAATGATTTTTAATGTAAAATGAGTGATGTTGCTGTTTTAAATTAGAAAATTAAACTAAACCAACACACACAAAATGAATTCAACATCAACATTGTGTTGTCATCGTCCTCTTCTCCCTCTTCTTGCATAATATATTCATCACTTCTGGCTAAAATGCCACTTTGCCGGTGACTTTTTTTTTTTTTTAGTTTTATTTATGGTGTGTGCTTTGTTGTCTTAAGAAGCTCTTAACGACATGTACATGCACTTGCTCTTAAGTACTGCAGAAATTTGAGAGTATTTGTAGAAATGCTCTTAGGAAACATTCTTAACTTGATTGATCGCCATCAGTATACAAGGCTGTGGTCTGTTTTTCTTAAAAATCCCATACCTGAACATCTGACTGATACAAAAAGCCTTTTATAGCCATCTGTGTAAGGTACTAAAAGCGCGTCATGATCAAATGCCTCAGCCAATCCATCATCCATGATTTGCACATGAGGGCATGATACGCCTGGAAGCTTTCTGGTTGTAAAATGAGGTGTACATACATTTGATCAAATCCCCCTACATGCAGCTCCAGGTGGTCTGATTGGTTTCCTGCGCTGGTCGGCCACGTCGATGCAACGCCTCACTCGATAGGCCGGGCACCCCGGGGACATGACCTTTGAGCTCTGTGCTGGGTGTTGTGATTGTTCGATACAAGGTGTCAAGGAGATCTTTAGAGGTCAAGACAGCTGACCTTTCCCCTTTAACCCTCAGGGATCAGAAAGTCAACTGCAGGGCATTAAGCTATCAGTATGGCAGTGCAGCATATATGCCTGTGGTAGGGGTCATTTGTGCTAAAGAAGTGTGTGTGTGTGTGTGATTAAAATGTAGTGGTGCAGAAAGGACTGGGTGCACTGGCAGCTTTGGTCTGGATTTTGTAAAGCTGTTCACTGTTGCTGTGTTTATAAAGGTTCTTTGACCATTTAATCAACTTATGTTATCACATATCTATAGACTGACACTTTAAGAGGTGATTAGCTTGTTTGTTGTTGTTTAATACAAGTGATACTGATACATTTCTAAAGCTATCCCATTTTATTATACTGTGAATTACACTATTATAAGAAAAAAAACAGCCTTGCTATGTTTTTAATTTAGAGCTACCAGTTGACATCTTCCCCCATTTCCCCAATTAATTAGGAAATGTTTTTTGAAGGTTATATTGTAAATGTGTGTGTATTAATAGAATGATTAGTTAGAGCCAAGTTGTCATGTTGATGGACTATAATTACTCAAGGCCCCATCTACAGGTGTTATCACTCAACATGTTGCTGCTTCTCTTGCTCACTACATGTCTGTCCTGAGGATACGGTGTTGGCTGGAACGCCACACACATCCACGCATGTGTAAATGAACACATGCGTACCGACTCACACTCAAAGAGACACACAGCTGTCATCTCAATTACATGAGCGTGTGTGCGTGTCACAGGTTTCTGGTGACTGTGTGTGTGTGTGTGTGTCACCGCAGCAGTGATGTCAGGGAAAATATGAGTGTGTTTGTGCATAGTTTGTGAGTAGATTTCCTGAATGACATAATGGACGAGCATATAATCAAGAAAGTGTATGATTGAGTTTGTTCTTTTCCATCACAAAAACATACTGTGCTTTATTCCCTGTTTTAACTGAGTTAGCGTCCATCATTAGGCTGGTATATGGGGTTGTTTTCCTTTTTTTTTTTTTTTTTTTTTTTTTTTTTTTTTTTTTATAGAGAATCCATCAATAAGTAATGTGATTTTACTGGGGAAATATAAGATATAAAATATACAAGACAACATTACAACAATCTTTTCAGAAAAAACTATATTATATCTATTTTTATTTAAAGATATTTTTAGAGGCTAAAGAATTGTATATTGGAAAAAAGCTGTACAACAATTTTAACAGACTGGTATTGAAACACTGTCTGTACTTCAGTTTTTTTCCTTTTAACACTTTGAATCCTGTGGCTGGATGGTTACAGGTTTGCAGTTATGTACTGGCAGCACATTTAATTTAATTTCAATTCAATACTCAACAGAATAAGTAGCTCACGACACACACGTCTAACAGTTTCTCTCATACATATTTTCAACTGCAGTGTATCACAAAGTTTTTTTTAGCCACACACAAATGCTGCTCTCTGACAGAAACAAACTGATCATTTAAAATGGCAAGCTGAGAAGAGACATCCTTGTTTCCTGCGGTGTTGTCTCACCGACCCGTCCCTCCATGGTAACCAGCGGCCGCCTCAGGCATTAGCACCCAGGGAAATGTAGCAGCAGCAGCAGTGGCGGCGGCCCCGTGGTTAACAGTTAGAGGAAAACAAGTAATTAGCCCTGATAATTAAATCCTTCAGTCAGCCAGCCCATGCCGCTGAACCGCTCGTGCTTTTCTGTCCATTTACATAAACAGTAGAATTGGTCCGTTCTGAAAATGAGGAATTAGCAGATTAATTCTGTTCTATTATCTGCCCGGCGATAACGCAAGTAAACAATTGGCAGCGGAGAAAATGAAATGTGGATAATGGCTGGTGGGAGGATGAGGAGAAGGAGGGCGAGGAAAGACAGGGTTGTGGCCCCTAACAGCCAGTGGTACAAATGAGGAGCATAAGCTGGCTGTGCCCCCTCACAGGACTGCAAAGATTTTGTTAATTTGTGACTAAGCTGTGTTTGTCTCTGCCTCTGTGTGTTTGCAGTGTTTTGAGGTGTGTTCGCACATTTCTGTGTTTCCACATAGACACATTTATGAGCAAACTATCAGTGTGTACTTGCCTGTTTTTGCATCCTGTCCTATTGGGTTCTTGTTTACCCGGGGGGGTAGTCATCAGTAAGGGAAGTGGTCTTTGTCTCTCATTAGAGCAGCTCTTTGATTTCATTAATTACTGACCTACTGCTGCTGCTGCTGCTGTGGTTTGGCACAATCTGGCATTCTAACTACTCACAGCTTACTGCTGCTGCTCCACTCCGCATTATTTATTTATCGCCTTGGCTTGATAATTAATAACCATGATTTCCCAAGGAGTCCTCAGTGTGTGTGTATTTGTGTGTGTGCGCATTTGTGTGCTTATTAAGAATGGATCCCTTGCTGGGCTGAGGAACTTTACTATTTCTACAGATTCTGGCGCTTCCTTTTCAACTCTGTGTAGGTCCCTAAATTCTTTTCCTCTTTTTGTGTCTTTTGTATCAGAGCGATTGCAGCAGGTCTCTCGTGGAGCAGCCGGCTCGATTCTGCTGATGAGCCCCCCATCTGATGTGAATCTAATATCGCCAGCTGCACAACCAAATCATTATAGTGTCTGGAATAAGCTCTATGACACTATTCTACTATAGAAACTTTGCAACCTCTTAAAAAGGGAAAACTGGCTGCTAGTGGCTCAATGCTCTCAGACAACTCCTCTCACGTACACCTTTTGACAGCTTGAAGTCCACTTATGACTCACTCTTCTTCCTCCACAGTCCTCATGATTTTTCTGTTGGTGCATACAGACGTCAAGATCAACATCTGGATAGCAATTTGGACAATTTGACTCAAATCAAAATAGTTGGTGATTAATTTTCTGTTGATCAACTAATAGACTAATTGACTAATCTAATCTAATTTGGGTAAAGTTGGGGATTAATGTTGGTCATGGTTAAAAGAAACCGGTGTTGACTGTTGGTGGGAAACAGGAAGCAGAGTCTCACTCTGACCTTCTCCCTCTGCAGACTCTGGCATAACAATGTCACGCAAGATTTATAAATCTCACATCCACTAGAGGGCTTTGTCACTTGAACGTAAACGCATGTCGTTTTTGGACGTTTGCTGAAATAACTGATGCTGTTGTCTCTTTTCTTTTTTTCTTTTCACAACTCTACCATTTTTTTTTTGTGCCATTTATACACGGTCATGTGTCAGAGTGGACAGGTAGTCTGTTTTTCTGGCCTATTGAATGCTATGACCAAGCCGTCTTTTATTCTCCCTCTCTCATTTCTCCGTCCCTGCCTAGCAGAGCTAGTTATGGAGCCTATTGACTGATTGGCTGTCGGCCCCATCGATCCCCAAGGTCGCACTGCTGGCTAGTGACGAATGGTCCCACACCGCCTTCCCACCTTCTGTCTTCTTCTCCCTCCACTCTTTGCACCTCTCTTGTATTTCCCTACTTCTCTCATCTCTATATCCGCCTTGCTTAATCTATCGCTCACCTCATTTCATCGCCAGTCCCCCCTTATCCCTCCGCTCTCCCATTCATCTGTCTGTCCATGTAGCCGTCCTTCTTCTCCCTCCATCTCTCTCTCTGTGTCCATTGCCGTTATCATTCATCGATGCAGCAGAGATCGATGCCGAGGATAATGGGCGTTGGGCCCGCAGGGAGCCGGCAAAGGCTGTGCGGGTCCACAGTCACGGTGCTGACACAACTCGGATGATAGGAAGACAAAGTAAAGATGAACCGATGGCGGCTGAAGTGAGGTAGTGGTGTCGCTCAAGGTAAAGATGAGCAAAAGAGGGCGACAGGACAAGCTGAGGCAGGGAGAGGGAATCAAAGAGGGGATGTAGGCTGAGGAGTGTATGCCTGAGGGCAGCTACGAGACACACGGGCTGGCATTTGGGGAAACGACAAGACAGAAGGCGGTGAGAAAAAGGAGTGAGCGTAAAGATTCCTGAAGCTGACAGAGTGCTGACTTTCATTTTGTGGAGTGTCACTGAATTACACATTAGTGGATAATATATCTCCATAACTGCACAGCTCCATCGAAAGCCTTCAGTCAAGAACAAGCTACGATGCCCACTGGGCTGCGGTGTGGTCACATGCGCACAGTAGACCTGGGTGATTATCAATATATTACTGATAAAGGATCATCTAATGCTGTAATAAAGCTTAAAGGATTAGTTCACTCAAATCACAAAAAGCTATTATTCTCCATTATCCCTAGTGGCATCTAGCCATGCAGTTAGTTTTGATATTGTGTGCTGAGATTCTGATGTATTCATCTCTTGAGATCTTTGCTGCCATCCCAATTCAATGGGGGTGAATGGAAATTTTTTTAGTTTTTTGTTTAAAGTATTGGAAAATTACATTTGGCAAAAGTCAAGAAGAACAGGATTATCCATAGACCACACTGTGGACAGTGTTCATTGTTGTTGGATTTGGATGTTTTGCTGCATTCAGAAACATCAGCATCAGTGGAGCGCGCATCCTAAAAGTAGGCTTAAGCGCAAAGTTAAGTTGGCTTAAAGATGAGGTTATCTCGCTCTTAGATGTGAAATAATCCACTCTTACTGACATACTCACCAGATGGCTAATGCATACAGTATGTACAGGTGTTAACCTAGTTTTAACTTCCGCTTTTTTCAAAACATTATACTAGTGTCATGGCCGTAAGATAGAGGTTATTTAAAATGAGTTGATGTGAGTCTATTAGCCTATTAGTTCTGTTCTATTAGTTCTGTATTAGTTCTGTATGGGCAGCCCAGCCGCCTGCCCATACAGAACCAAATGTCTTTTACATTACTGCCCATGGAGAGAGGAATGTTTGAAAGCAGGTAATGGTGAAGAGTGTGTGTGTGTGTGTGTGTGTACTGTATACGCATGCAAATATCTACCTATGTTTTTCTACTCTGGGAAAACTGTCAATCATGAGGGTACCTGCCTCAGATTGAAGGAGGTGACTACAGGCATAAATAGTAATAACAACCAAGGAGGTTTTCTGAGTCAAGCAAGGATGAGGATTGGTGTAATTTCATATTTGATCACTCAGTAACATTATCCTGGCATCAGTGCTGGTCAGTGGGGATGAACAGATGGGAGATTCCCTGGTGTGGCAGATACAAGACAAGAATGAAAGCAGAAAGAAATGTACAGGTGCGATTATCTACATAATTATTGAATGCTTTGGTGGAAGAAAAAAACATGCTTGTAAACTATATAGTATCAGGGTTTCCTGCAGTGTTTAATTGTGGGGGAGGCCCACCTTGCCTGAAATAAATAGCACCTCTGCTAACATCAGAAAAAATGATATTTTACTAGAGCTGCAACGATTTAAAAACTTAGCTAATCAACAGAAAAGTAATTTCCAACTATTTTGATAATCGCTTTTGAGTAATTTTGTTTGTTGGTTTGGTATAAATTTTCTTAATTTTGACACACCAGGTCTTGCAATTTTGGGGTCAGTTAATTATTAAATTCTGAACAACACAGTTTTCTGCAGTTTTACGGGAGGAAAAAAAATCAAATATTCTGACTACTGGAAGTGCTTTGTAAGCAGGGAGGCTGCACCGCTGCTGAAATTGTTTACCCTTCGTTTCATACCGCGAGGTCTTTATTCAATATATGTTTTTGAGGCAGTCATCTTTCTATAAAGATGTTTTTTTTAGGCTTAATTGTCTGTAAAACACAAGTTGGTGTGCCTGCTTTTCAGTGACTGGATGGCGTGTTTTGTTTACCTCTGCACAGCAGGATGTTTGCTGTGCACTGCACTATGGAAAGACTGGGGAGTGAGAAAATGAATACTGTTATGTCTGTGTAAGTGTCTGTGTGGTGTGTGTGTGTGTGTGTGTGTGTGTGTGTGTTTGTTTATTTATTTCTTTAGTTCTGTGGACCCTGCGTATGTGAAAAATGACCTGGGAGGAAAAACCATAAAAATATAAGATATGTTTGAGATGAGATATGGATTGTACTGTACTCCTCACATGATATAGGGTGCACAGACTGTTTTCCTGTGTGATTTATGTTTGTATCTGCATGTTGACCCTCCATCAGCTCCGTGCACATCAGCACTGCTGCAGGTACTTCTCATTCTTTCAGCTGTCGGTGAATAAAAGAAAGAGAGGGCGGAATAGAGCAAAGCAGAGACGGGGAGAATGAAAAAGACGAGGAGAGGCGAATGTAGAAGAAGATGACCTAATTTAATCTAAAGTGGTTCTCAAATTGAACCAGAGGAGGCAAAACAAAGTCAGCACAAAACCTTGGAGCTCCTCTGCACTTATGTAACTGTTCTGCCCTCTCCTATCCTCCCTCACTTATGAATAAGAGAGAGGGAGAAATGAAGGGAAGCTAAGGAAGGGTAAATGGAAACAGAGGAGGAAAAAACAACAAAGGTGAAAGCAGGTGAGTGGAGAAATGGTGGGAATTGGTGAACCTAAAGGAGGAGAAAGGAGGTAAACAAGTGCGGGGTGAGTGTAGGAGAAATAGAGGTGAGAAGACAAAGTGGAAGGTGTTATAAATGATGAACATGAAAAACAAAATCTTTTACTTCTCTGTCACCCTATTTTCTTTGGCTCTCCATTGCGCTGACACCAAACTATGAGGCCCCAGCAGGCTCTATTCAAGATTGTGGCCTGAATGAGTGTCTAGTTAAATGATGTAGTCTGCTGGCTGCCCGGCGCGCTGGACTGAGGAGGGACTAAGGGAGAAGATGGAGGAAATAGTGGCACAGTGCAAAGATACAGCCGTCTATTATTTAACAGTTCTCTGAAAGGCTGCAAGTAAGGCGTTCCCAGAATTAAAACCAGGGCTCGGTGTGTATGTGGGAATTTAAACGCACAGGCAGGGAGGGGCTTAGACTCACGGGTCAGTCTCTAAACGCTTTGACTCATAGAGACTGAGGACAATCTCCAAGGTTTTCGTTGTTAAAACTGGGTGGAAACATGCATTGCGGAACCAATCCAAAGTCTTTAGGGTGCATCATTTCCGGTAAGGCGTGTCCTTGACAAAATGTAAGGGGCGTAGGTTTGTTAGTGGCCACATTCAAGCAACTACCGTGCATTTAGAAATCCTCAAACTTCGGTAGGCAGAGATCTCCGATTGTCTGGTAGCGCAAGACTAGGAGGGACTTCCTGATAAACACACACACTCTGGTACATATATCCAATAATGCTAAAATGCTGGCGTTCGACGTTTTGAGCCCAATCGTGCATGACGTACGCTGATGCAGGTGCGCTTGTATTATGCACGCACAAATTCAAGTTATATTGACCTGCGGAAGTGCATGTAAAAACGCATGTAGTGTGCGTTTTGTGAGTGCAGGCGTGAATGCCACACATGCCACTTTTGCTTTGAGCTCTGTGGTTTTTTTTTTTGACATTTGAAACAGTCTTCTGCACTCAAAAAGGTTAACGCTCTAGCTTGTCTCTGCAACAAGGGAATATAATTATGTGTTTGTGAGTGTCATTGCCAGTGAAAATGGCGAGGGAGAGCTTCTCTCTTCTAAATGTGCCTTCAATGACATTTTCAGTCTAGTTTTCTTCGAAGCCTTTGAGAGAGAGACTTTGCACAGGCAAACATGCGTGATGTTTCATTTGGTGCTGAATATCAGCCTTTTAATGAAGCAAGTCGTCTTCTGTGTTGTGTATAAACATGCTAAAATATCTAACATCTGTGCATCCACACTGTACATACTACACAAATGCAGCTATCCGTGTGTCTACACATGCAAATCCCAATTGAGTAGTTGACTTCTGTCCCTTCTATATGAATAACCTCTAATTCAACTTGTTTCAGTCTTCAGGCATGTCTGAGATACAGTTACTGTACACTCTTCCTACACCATCTGTAGCCATGTGCTCTTATGTCATGCAAGCCCATTTAAAACTGCCTCACTGAGCAAAACACGTATGTGCACTCAGCTCTGATGACTTTAACCATTACAGAATTACAGTATGCTATGCTTACTCAAATAGGGTGATGTATACCATAACATATGGATGTGTGATTGCGTAAGAGTCAGCTGCTCAGTTAAAATATAGTGGAAATGGTTACTGCTTTTAAAAACGTTGCAGGGTTGAATGTGTGTTGTTTACTGTAGGAACAAAACAGATGCATCGTTTTTGTTTTTTAAGTCAAGTTCAATTCAAGGCCTATTGTTTCCAAAAAGCCTCTTTCCATTATCCTTGGCTTACAGTTGAATGAAAATATTTTTGGCACTAAGGTGTTGAATTGAAACATGAATTGTTTACTTTAAGGTAGCAAGGTTGCACTTTTTTGACAAACCATTGACATTGAAATTCTGGCTAGTAGGGATGAGAGAGAGGGTTAAAATTCCCAATTGGCTACCATTCTTCCACAGGAGTAGTATACCAATGGCTTACAAACCCTTTAAACTGAGCATATAAGCGATGTGTTCTTGGGTCAGCTATCAGCAAATTAAGCCCCATTAGAGCTCCGTATTGTGGCTCTCTTACAACTGCTGATGCGGTGCAAATGATTATTTTAGAAATTAGTTATTTGTGTCACTTTTAATGGTGTAATAGCTGATAGAGTATGAAGGAACCTCTCCTTTGTTATTTAAAAGGTTTGGCAGGCAATTTTCTATATTTTTTTTATTGTTAACAAATCTCATGTGCAGAGTCAAACCTACAATGAACTCATCCTAGTTATTCTATTATTATACATCCTACGTATTGTGTGTGTATCCAAAGCTTGATATATCTTATTCCGCTGTCCCGTAGACCCCCGTTGTTGTCCAAAAACTATTAAAAACATGTCAATGAGCCACACCATCGAACTGGGTGACTCATTCTCTCGCCCTGAAGGCAATGGTTACGGTATTTTGTTTAGAAACGGCTCCAAAGACTAATGAGAGCAATTCGATTTTCAGTCTCCGGAGAGTAGTTGTGTGTAAGGCAAACACCACTGCGTTCACAGAGCTTCGCTAACTTGTTGTCCTAGATATCACAACCTCTTGACTTTGTGGTGTATTGTAAATTTCTTAAAGAAATTCAGTACGTTATCCTTTAATTATCCTTTACTCACAATACTCAATGCACAATATTTCGCTCTGCACATGCGATTTGATGACAACAAGAAAAATATAGAAAATCCGCAGCTATATCTTTTAAATTGACCAAAATTGTTTTACTGGGCATAGATTCAGCCTATTTCTGTAGCCGATGTGTGATCGGCGCTGCCCAACCATTCTGACTCAATATTGCACTCATGAAGCTCTATAAATGCTCTTTGTGGGAAGGGTAAATATCCATACATGGCTTATGACAATATTGGTAGCTAGTCCATGAACCTAAACATGGAGAGCTGAGTCATTACAGCATTGGGGGGGGGGGCATCTCTCCCTTTGTCTATATTTGAATCTTTGGTCATCTTTCATCCTCCGGCCTTTTTTCCATCTTCTCTTTTTGTCGATATCATCGAGAGTCTCTTTCACCAACGTGTCTGCCTGCCATGGAATATTCCAGCGCTTTATTTCCAGCACTCTGCTTTTAGTGCTGTGACTGTTCCTGAAGTGGTTTCTACATTTGTGCCATCACTTACCACTCTGTCCATCCTTTAAATAGTTCTTCTGTTATGGTCCACTTGTTCCTTTAAACGGCTCGTCCCCTCACTTAAAAACCAGGGTTAAAGTAGCATGTCTGAACCTGAGCTAGCAGTCATGGAAGAAAAGAAGCTACTTTGAATTTCTGTGTCCTAAATGAAACCTGATACGTACTCTGATAAGTTACTTTATAGGCCCTTTTTTTTTTTCAAAAATCACACTTATTTTTTTATTTGTCAAGTCTTTGCTGTGTTAGGTCGCTTTGGTCTGCTTTGCAAAAGTTTTACTTTCAACCCAGTTGCAGGTAGAGCACTGTAAAGCCTGTGCCTAGGAGCCAGTCTGTCGTAACAATAAGACCTGACAGCACTCTCACCACCCTCACTATATCAATCCAGACAACCAATTACAACCTTTTACAAGAACCTACAAATGAAAATAAGTTCCTTTGGCCTGCAGTCTCTCTATTTCTCTCACTTTTCATCTGTTGGCATGTTTCTTCCTTTTGTTCCTGATCTCTCTATCATTCTCATTCCTTCACCAAGTGTCTGTCTGGGAAAGAAAAAGGAGGAAATATTTATACATCTTGGAGCTTAGAAACATATTGTAATAAAAAAGCCTTGCAGGTGTGTATTTATGCACTAGCAGCAGGTATAACTTTAATAGCATCTCTTTTTCTACCTGTCCTCATTTTTTTTTTTTTTTACAGTCAGTCCTCACTCTTCGCCTGCATTTGCTTTTTCCTCCTCTCCCATCAACACCCCCCCCCCCCCCCCCCCGCCCCCTCCTCACCCCGACTCACTCAATGACTCTTTTCTTTCTCTCTCCCTCAAGCACACACAAACATGCATACACACACTCGCTTTATTCCCCCTGGAAGCGATCTGTCGTAACAGGTGGTCATTCAGATTCAAGACTGGCACTGCAAGAGAGGTAAAGAGAAGGGGAGGAAAAACTGAGAATTATGGGGGGGGGGGGGTTAGGAAGATGAGGTGAAAAGTGATTAGAAAGAGAGGTAATGTGCTGGGGGTATAGAGGTACATGGACGTTATGTACCAGGTGATGTACTTTGTCTCTAGTGTTGAATTCATAAAGGTTTTTGCTGTCTACATCAAGGTATTACAGTACAATAATAGTAATTTCAGTGCATCACCTATTGTCTTTGTGTCTGTGTCCATGCAGTTTAGCCTTGGTTTTTCAAGTTATGTCTTTCATGTTTTCTCTAGTGAAATGTATTCTTTACAGTCGTTGCCCGGTGCTGAAACTCTGACTTGTGTCTCTGGACTTCTCCCCACTGAAGTCTTCCTTCTTTCTGGTCTGCCTAAGACAGCTGTGGAAAATAGTAACATAAAAGCGAGGCATTCTGAGCATACGACACCTGTTCGTTCTTAAATCCTGCACTTTGTTCTTACCACATAAAGCTGTGAGAAGATTAGCACCTTCATACCTATCATCAGCCAGGATATACCTCCTCACACACAAAACTGAACTTATTTCTACTCTCTTTATCACGGACAACCTCAGTGACTGGCTCAACAAGAGTTAACAAGCACTTAGGAGTTTTGTAATTTATTCATTTTTTGAACAATGCATTTATTATGAGATGGGCTGTAATGAATGATTATTTTTTGATTAATTATTTAGTCTATGAAATGTTGAAACATATTAAAAAAATTGCGTTCACAACTTCTTAGAGGCCATTGAGATGTCCTTAATTTGCTTGTTTTGTCTGCCTAACGAGCCCAAAACCCGAAGATATTGCATTCCCTGTCAAATCTGATAGAAGAAAAATAGAAAAATAGCAAATTATCACATTTGAGAAACTGGAACCAGAAAATGTTTCTTTCCTCCTTTCTTCGTTTTTGCTTGAAAAATGAGCTAAACTGTTATTCGATTATCAAAATACAGTAGCTGCTGATTAATTTTCTGTCAATCGACTAATCGTTGCAGCTCTAATTATTACTGTTTAATTAATATCCGTTTATCCTTTTTGAAAGACTTTTTTGCTGACAGTCAACATTAAAATATACGTGTATCACCTAAATCAGTACACCATCAGAGGTATACTGTATAGAGTTTGATTTGTAGTTTATATTGGTTTGTAGCAACGCTTAAATTAGTCAGTGGACAGAAGAACCACCAACAATTTTAATTAGCGGTTAGAGTCCGATTGATGGATTTTTGGGTCAGATAACAATAATTGATGTATGAGAGTTAGAAAAATTGCTCTAGTGGCTCATATTTATTTGTTTTGTACTCAGCTGGACATTTTACAGTGGAAAAATAAGCTTGATAATGATAAAAATGATGAACTGTGAAATTTGAAAATTAAATGTTTATAACTTATCTCTATTATCACTCAGATGCGATTATTTTCTTTACCATATTAAAATTTGATACTGTAGCTTGACAGCTTATTTTAGCACATTGTATAGATAAGAGACATATGCACTGTACCATGATAGCACTTAACTGTTCGCCCCATTGTAATGCATCATGTAGGTAATTGGGTGGTGGGCTTCAGAGAGTGGACAGCCTAGTCTCTTTACAGTATGTCACATTACTGAAGTTGAAAGTTTAATGACTCTGTTAAAAGGAGAGCCCCGTGAAGTTAATGTGCTCTGCTGCTAGAACGGCTATTATGGTCCTACTGGCTGCGCCTGTGTGTGTGTGTGTGTGTGTGTGTGTGTGTGTGTGTGGCAGGACCAAGTGAGTTCCCTGACACCATTTGTCTAAGAAGGGCGGTGTGTATGTTTGTTCCTGATTTGTGTGTGCGTCCGTTTATACACAGCGTTTATCTTTTATGTGCCTGTTTGTGTTTTTATGTGACACTTCATATCCCCCATCCATTTATTCTTTTTTATCTGTCCTGCAGCAGTATTACTGTATTGCTTCTGTTGAACTATATATTATCTCCCCTACCACATCTTTGAGCAGCAGGGTGTTTGCTAGCAAGCAGGAAGATCATTTTTCATGTGAAGTGCCGAGATTCAGGCCCTCCAAGTCCCGTGTCCCCACCCTGCTCTATTGTCCTTGAGCAAAACTGTAAATTCCAGCCAGCTTCAAAGGGTGCTTCTCCTTCAATATTTCTGTTTAGGGGGCAAGTGAATAACCAATGTCCCTGGGGATCAACAGAGTATCCTGCTGAAAACCCCTACGGGTGCAGGTATACACCACATATTTTTTCATTCACTTGTTTTGTAGCTTCTTTTTATTCAGCTATACATCACAAGTCTCAAGTCACTGAAACAAGTCAAAGTCAAGTCCTTAGGGAGTCCAAATCTACTTCGACTTGAGTCCAACCCCAAAGGTTACAGCACTGCTATATCTTAGATTTTTCTCCTCTCACTCTCTCCATTTTATTTGCAACCTCCTCATTGTTCCAGTATCCTCTCCCACTCTCCTGTTGTTACAGTATGAGAAGGATAATGCCTGGACAATATCTGTGCCAGAGGGAGCGTCGGTGGACTGTTTTTATCCCCGTCTCGGTGCTCTCTCTTCGGACAGGTTGAGCTTCCTGAGCTCCGTGGTCTCCTTGGGTGTCGGCTGGCTGATAAGTAGCCTGGGGGTCGCAGGGAGGACAGCCAATTGCAGAGCTAATCCCGGCATGAAACTATAGAACATCAGCGTGGCGAATTATGAAATGAGCCCCATTCACTGGGAGGGATTTAAATTGTCTGTTTGTTAGTGTGTACTTGGGTGTGAGATTTTGTATTTGAGCGATTAGATTTCTTTGTCTGTGACAGTATGTATTTGGATTGCATACCTTTCATTTCTTAGGCGAGTAGAGCCTTGCACTACATTTCTACTTGTTATTTCTGCTTGTTTCTCTCCCCTTTCAAATAAAATTCTTGGCCTTGTGGGAGCCGTTACTTACATACACTTAGTTCAAGCTGAAAGAATGAGACTCCTTAACCTTGGAAGCCCTTGGAATTGGCCTCTGTGACAGAGCTGTCCTCATGTTGCGTTCTAGAAAAAAAGAGCTTGCTACACATTTGACAAAGGCCTTGGACAAAGGGCTTTTAGTATTTGCCTCTTCCCTGCTACTGGTGCCCCCCCCCCAGCCCTCTTTCTCTTTTGAATACTTGACCTGAGTGCTGTAGAGTACATCTGTCCTAGAGCCGTCTCTTCCCTTCAGTGCTTGCCTTGTCACCGCCTGTCTGAACAACTCAATTAATACATCACACAAACCAGACAAAAGATGAAAGAGAGGGTGAGGAGACGGAGGGAGGTAGAAAGAGATTCTTAGACTTTAAATACGCTTTAAATGAAAACTCTGACAGCAAAACAAAAAAAGGAAAGCAACTCGAAATCCCTTAAAACCGCCTTCACACACAGCCGGGCACAAACACGACCATATTCACACACACAGCAGCAATAACAACACACACGATTGTATCAAAATCGAAGACGCTCCTCTTACCGTAAAACATTCTGCAGCCTGGAAACATTTATAAAGGTCTCATTTCTGAGGGAAAAACACACATCACTCCAAAGTGCATTTAAAAAAAAAATCCCTTTCAGCATTGCTGTAGTGTGTCTGCTTTTGCATTCCTTTCATTCAAATGGTGGTGGTTTCTGGAACTGGAGAGTTTGAAATGTTTGAAAGTCAAGACCGGCAGCACCATCAACTTTGCTCCATTACTGGGACAGTTTCTGTTTAACTTTTTTTTCTGTATTTTTAAGCAGGTTAAACAAAAAAAACAAGTAGTTTTGTCAGAATTTCTGGTAAATGCTCCTTCACACTCCTCCTCCTCCTATGTCCTTTGATTATTTTTTTTATCTTTGCATCAAAACAATCAAACTCCATCTGATGTGAATTGAGTGCCGCAGAGATCTAGCAACTCTTTTTGCTCTCCACATATTGTGGTCAAAGCAGGCTCTGCTACTCTTTATACATCATCTAGTTGTGATCATGTTGTGTTTTTTCTATTGGTGATGAAAGTCGGCCCTCCTTATGTGTGTCCTAAATAGGACACAAAAAGGCAAAAGTGTCTCACAGATCCACATTGTCCCTATAATGACGGGCAATTATTTATGAAACAACCTTTTGAAATGAGTGTTTAGTAGCTAATGTGTCACGGCTATTAGTCAGAACCATGGGTAACAGATAGGGAGAGCTTTTGTTTCTTTGTCTCGTGTTCTTTCTCTAACTTTTTTCCCTCTCCCCTTCTTTTACTGACCCTTCCTTCCCCTGCTTTGGCTTTCTTTGCTTCTTTCTCTTTCTGTCTCTTACTCTTATCTGCCTCTGTGTATTTCTCTCTCTCCCCTCCTCCCCCTAAAGACCCATTAGTCTGTCTAACTAGACTGTGATTACATGACTTATATTCAGTATGTGATCATAATGCCAACTTTGTCCTCTGAGTCTCTCCCTGACTGACTGAGTGACTGCTCACTAAGGCACACTTAAACCTCTGTGTATTACCCGGTGTATTCATTTATTTGCACTTCATGTGCTCCTTTCTCTCTTCCTTTATTTTCTGTCTCTCTTGCCAGCTCACTTTTTTTTTTCCTCTCTCCTCTCTTTCATGTTGGCTCTCTCTCTCTTTCTTCCCCTCACCCTCCTCCGCTGATTATTTTCTTTCATCGTCTCTCTTCGCCCTCCCGCCTCAGCCCTCCTCTGTGTCTCTCCACCACCCCTTGCCCTCTCCCGCTCTAATCTTCTCCAAATGCCTCTATGTTATCAGCTAACCACAGAACCGTGCTTTGGGCACCCGGCGGTGTTAACCCAAAAACAATAAAGTTAAGTGTTTAGTAAAGGATCTCACATGGTCCAAGGCAAGGCTTCTCTGCGTTCTAGCCAAGGTGTCGATGTCTCTTTTTTTTTTTTTAGCAAACCAAAAAAAAAGACTCTCATTGGCCTCTAAGGGTTTTGGCTTTACAATATCCAAACTGTGGTGACACTACAGAGCTGGTCTTTCCTATCAGTCTCAAAGCGCTTATGTAACCTTGCATTAATATTTCCTCCTCTGAGTTGATTAAATCAGGGCCTTGAGTTGAAGCAAGACAATTACAACATCCATTATCATGAATAGTATTTAAAAGAACACCTCTTAAAAGGTAGTTTTCTCATGCTATTGTCTTCTACAGGGTAATACGGGTAATTTTATTTTGACACTTTGCAAGTGTAAAACCTAAAATCCTTCTTCCCTTTCAGTACATCAGCATATCTTTGTGTCAGAGTCCATAGCCTCCTTGTCAGAGCATGAGTCAGTAAGATTACAGGTCTTGAGTAGCCACATGATACAAAGCCTACAGCATGAGTCAGACTGCGTAGGTTTCTACTTTTTGCAGTTCTTAATCTCGATTAGGCCAAATATTTGTCACATAGCAGCAGGTATGAGATCAAAGTCATTTTCTTTTCAAAAATGTGAGAGCTGCTTAGGCTGAATGGAAATGGTTACTTGTCAAGGAGTCTGCTGCCTACTCTAGACTGTGTCACGCAGGTTATATTTGATAGCCCTTACAAGGTTCCTGAAGTGGCTGAAAGGAGACGCAGAAAACAAAAGTTGAAGCCAAGCACAAGTCCAAGACAAAGTATCACTTTTTAAGGATGGAAAAAAAAGCCCTCTTTGCACAGAGTGCTCAATGTCTTTGTCTGGTTGTCAGATCTCATATTGCCTCAAGGCTGTAGGTGATGGGAACACTGTGCGAGAGCCTGAAACTCAGTGTGTGTGTGTGTGTGTGTGTGTGTGTATGCGTGCGTGTGTCGGGGAGGGGGTCTTTTTAAAGCAGACAAGCTTAAAGCATGGGTAACTTTAATATCAGCAAAATCCTTTAAAAATGAGGCGATATTGCAGCTCACCATATGTCACTACATATGTTGATATAACATAGATCAAGATAAATGTGCCGATGATGGCTTTCATGTACGCCTGCTGCAAACTACTGAGTCTGAAACAACGGCCATTTTCACTGCTTAAAGACATCCTGACTGGTCAACTGTGGCTTCTCGGTTGTTATGTCAACTTTGGTTTGAACAGGGAGTGAAAGTACTCAGTTACTTTGGTTTTCTGACAAGCAAAACCTACAGTATTACTGTGATTATACAGTGGTGGAAGAAATATTCAGGTCTTTTACTTTAGTAAAAAGTATGTAAAAATACTCTTATATGAAACAGTCTTGCACATAAAATTTTGTTCCAGTTAATGTATAACTATTATTATTATTGCAAATAACTTTGGCCTTTGGGCTCTGGTTTGGTATAGACTGAATAATGAATTGGAAAAACAACTTTACAACAAAGATTAATCAGTATACTATAAGTAAAAGTATTGAAGTTTTAGCAACACAGTGTATGTAAAGTATCAAAAGTAAAAATATTCATAAGGTTCTCCATGTAGAAAATCTTAGTCTGAAAAGTGACAACAGCTGCAGATAGATGTAGTGGATTAAAAAGTACAATATCACCCTTCTTGTTAAGAAGAAGAAAATGGGACTGTTTTGGTGTTTTGGTAAAGTCACTTTTACATAAAAATGTTAACTCTACTTCTATATGTTCCTTTTTGGGAACTTCACATTTCTGTTTTTATTTGAGCATTTGAAGCAGTAAACCACTGAGTTTCCCCTTGCTGCACAATTTCTTGTGTAGCTGTCCATGGTCCTGAAAACAGACTCAACACTCACTCTCTCCTGCTGTCTGTGGTGCTGAAAAGAAAACTCATAGAACATAGACTTTTTTAGACTCTTAAGTATTGCGTTTTCTCTATTACACCATTGAAAGCTAACTGAGGTACCTCTTTGTCTCTGGGCTTGTTTTGAAAGCTCTGTGGTCCTGTTGTGTTTGCGGTCTCCGGCGTGTTTTTACTGGCGAAGCCAGAGGATGATGGAAAGCTCTTTGTCCAGCTTAAGTCCTCGGATGGATATTAATGCACTTATCAAAGGATACGTTCACCCTCACCAGATTTTGACAAGCCTGCCTCAATGTTAATGGCTTTCTTTCATTATCCCAAATGTAACATGTCATGTTGCACTTAAACTATTAGACTTAAGACCACTCTGTCTTTATGAGTTACTCTGTCATTTTGTCATTGTCATTTTTTTGTGCCTTGTTGTCACGTACCCGCTGCACACTGTTGACAAATTTACAGTATTTATCTTGACAAGATTAAAGGCAGAGTCACTCAGAGAGAGACTGTTGATATTTGAACTAAACGCCCAAACAAATACACTCCTCCCTTCGTTCTCCTTCAGAAGCTCCACCCCCAAATTCATGGACGCACATTGTCAAGCCAAAAGAGAAATATGGCAGAATCCGGCTGCTTGCTGATTGGCCGGAGTAGTGTTGTGTAGTGTTGTGTTTATATGCCCATTTTCAGAGCCAGTGCTGTGTATGGACGCGGGATTTTTTTTATCAGCGCACACACAGAACGGACAGCTAGTGGACCGTGAGGAGATATTCACTGAATTTGACAAAAAGTGTATTGGATTCGAATTGCTGACTTTACCTTTAAATAAAGGCAAACTGCCTCTATTATGCCACCTCAATTGGCCTCTAACCATATGCTTTTCTGTCTATTTTTCCCCTTTCTTATATTTCCTGCAGTTGTGCTGCTGAATTCTAAAGAGACTCAGGCAGAGCTGGGCTGGACGTCGTATCCCCCCAATGGAGTAAGTTTTCCTACTTGTATTTTTTTTTTTTTTTTTGTCTGTATGTTTATTTGTTTATGTACATTCTCAGTCCCTCGCCATGTTCCACAACACAGCTGCCTGCTCAACAGCTGGCCCGGCCTACCGATTTTCATCCCTCACGTTCTTTCTGCACATGCTGTTTCTGCTACGACACGGCAGCATCCAAACCAGCCACACGGATATACTGCCACAGATAAATGGTCCCCTTGCATGTTGATCGATTTGGCCTCTAAAAACTGCAAATTATGACTGCAAGATGAATGCAGGAGCACTTTTTAAAGAATCTGCCCATGCTGAAGCAGTTTGTCACCCCGTTTCCACCTGGAGGTTGGGCTTTCCATGCACACATACCCAAGATGTCTGTTATATAAATAGCATGAGTTGGGAATTGGGTGTGTGTGTATGTTGACATATACAGCGCAGAGTACACAAATGTATTGTTTAGCATGCGTTATATCATCGTCAGCTTGAAGTGGCCACACAGAAAGCTATATCTAAGATTAATTGACTTGTGTGATTCACCTCAGCCCCAATAGAACTGGGAGAGGACACACTCCATCCTCTTTGGTTTAGTCACTATGGCAGTAGTGCAGTTTATCATATTACCATCACAGATAATCCATTTTCACTGTCTGGTTTGCTCTGTGTGTGTGTGTGTGTGTGTGTGTGTGTTTGTGTCTGTTTGTGTATGTCTGAGAGACGGAGAAATTCACATTTGGTGCTCAGTTCACTTTCAATTCTGTCGAGTCAGAGTGTCTCAGTTGCAATCATTCATCTGTTGGACAAATAATAAAAAGTTTTTCAGAGTTTTTCTTTATACTTGAAATTTGCTCACTGAAAATAAATAAAAAGTATGTGGCTCTGCTGCCCCTGGTGAACATATTTAACCGATGGTCTTATCTAGAAGAAAGGCAGCAGTTGCTCTGAATTTTACCCTGCCGTGTTCTTTTTGTACAGTCAATTCACTTAAAACAACTTGACTACACTGGTCAAGTGTAAACATTGTTTACACTTTGATTTCTAAAGATGATTCCCGTGCTAAAGGCCCAGCAGAAAAGACCTTAGATTCATCTTGCTGTTTTTTTTTTATGTCTCAGGAATGAAGCAGCAGGGTGTAGGCGACAATATTTAACAAACATTCCACTCAAATGCCATTACTTTTAGCACAAAAGGCGGCTAAGATCAAAAGAAACTGGCCGGAAAGGCAATTAACGTCTGACCCGTTAGTTTCAGACGCGCTGCTCAAGGCTGATGTGATGACTGAGGATGTGCAATTTATCATTTTCTCTGTGTGCTAATGTTTTTTTTTCCAGACACCACACATCAGATTATGTCTTCTTATGTCAGATTATTAGGCTGTTAACCTGAACTGACTGTTTTCTCTGTCATTATCTGTTGCCTCCCTCTACCTTACATTATTTTTTATTTTTTCTGCCTCATATCATCACTTTACTCCCTGTTGTCACATCCTCCATGTTATTTCAACTTCCTCCTCTCATCCTCTTCACTGCATCACCACATCTACTCCTCCTTGTTGTCCCTCTCTCCTCCATTTTTTTTCCCTCCCCACCTTACCCCTCTCTTTCCAGTGGGAGGAGATAAGCGGTGTAGATGAGAAGTACAAGCCTATCCGGACGTACCAGGTGTGCAACGTGATGGAGCCCACGCAGCAGAACAACTGGCTGCAGACTGGCTGGGTGGCGCGCCGGGGCGGTCAGCGCATCTTCGTGGAGCTCCAGTTCACGCTTCGCGACTGCAACAGCATCCCCGGTGTAGCAGGCACCTGTAAGGAGACCTTCAACCTCCTCTACGTCGAGTCAGACAGGGACCTCGGCGGTATCACTCGAGAGGACCGCTACACCAAGATCGACACCATCGCCGCCGATGAGAGCTTCACGCAGGGCGACCTGGGTGAGAGGAAGATGAAGCTGAACACGGAGGTGCGTGAGATTGGCCACCTCAACCGTAAGGGCTTCCATCTGGCCTTCCAGGATGTCGGCGCCTGCGTGGCGCTTGTGGCCGTGCGGGTGTACTACAAACGTTGCCTCGCAACCGTCCAGAACCTGGCAGTCTTCCCCGACACGGTGGCTGAGGCGGCCTTCGCCACGCTGGTAGAGGTGCGCGGCACCTGCGTCAACAACTCTGAGGTTGACACAGACAGCCCTCCCAGGATGCATTGCAGTGCCGAAGGGGAATGGCTGGTGCCCATTGGGAAGTGCAGCTGCAGCGCCGGCTACGAGGAGGGACACAGCAGCTGTGAAGGTAGGGAATGGATAAATAGACAGTGGGGATGCATGGATAGATGAAAGAAGACAGAAAACAAAGGGAGAGCAAAGGGAACAAGGGAAGGGAATGTGTAACAAAAGGAAGGAAACAAAACAATGAAAGAACAAAGAGCAGAAATTTTTGTAAAGCAGATGTGAAAGTAGGAGGAGGGAGAGGATTTATGTGACTACATAAGGAACTATTGATGTCTAACTATTTAAAGCCTTTCACATCTTTATGAGAACAGTGTGAGGCTGTGATATTTGGCTTTTGGAAGTATAGAACCAATAACTGAGAACATTGAAAACAATCTCCATCTTTTCCATCTCAACTAATAATTGCCTATTTTTGAGCGCTGAAAGTCTTATTTTCTTCAAAGTAGTAAACGAATCTGGCAGTGCAGTAAGGTTATTTCATCCTGTTTTAACAGTTCAGATTATTCCAAGAATTTTGTAGGAATCAGTGAAAGAAGACAAAATAAGGCAAATTGCTGCTTTAGAATCATGAAAAAAATACATCATCTCATCTTTATTTTAATTAGAAAAATGCTGATTTTTTTTTTCATTTGTTTTAAGATTTTATTTGATTTATTGATTTTTGGGGAGTGACACAGAAGAGATGGAAATGGCGGAAATTGGAAATAAGAAATAATGTTAATGATGAGGGATGATGAGAGGACAGATGAATAGAAAAGAGGGACGGAGATGGCAGAAAGGAAATGATGATCCATACGAGAGAGACACAAGAGCTGTGAAGATGTGACAGAGATACTGTTAAGAGTGGCGGACAGTGAGATGAATAACTGAGCGGGAGCACAGAATGAAGGGAGTAATCGAAAAGAGAGCTCTGTTAAGAAGTGTTGAGAGAAGGAGAAGGTTTTTTTTTTTTTTTCTTTTCTTTAATAGACAATAGAATTGCAGAAAAGCCTTTCTCACTCAATTTTAATCTACACCTGCTGATAATGACATCAGTGGTGAGGGCTTCGATTTATCATTCACATTACTTTGTTTCATGTGTACGAATATTGTCACACATATTGACATGTGAAGCATGATATGTGAACCATAAGGCTGAACAGTCTGAGCGGCCTGGTGTGTGTGTTTGTGTGTGAGTGTGAACACAATGACTAATGTACTCTTTCTTCAGATGTACACACACACACACACACACACACGAAGCGCTGTCAGTGTAAAGCCGGCGGGTGGCGTGGGATGTTGCACTCTGACGTGAACAGAGACGGACAGTATTTGAATCTTTTGTCACAACCGATTGCTCATACGACAGCAGCAGTTTGATCGCCTGACTGTTGCTGTTAGCTTTCACACCCCATCTTGCATTGTTGTGCAATGCCATGTGGGCGTTGTAGTCACTGGACTGCTGACTGTGTGCATTGTAATGGAAAGGTGCTTTTGTAGGAGTGCTGAACTTGTAGGTTGTTGTTTTGGTTTATGGTAGCAATTGATTGTTGTTACTGTTCTTTTTCTAGCCAGTGGTGTGTTTTTGTGGATGTGATTTATAATTTGTATCTATAATCTCCGTGGATTGTCACCTTGTCGTGGTGGAGAAGCTTGTGTGGTCCTGAGAATCCCAAGAGCGATACCACCTGGAGCTATGCTCCTGGTAGGGTCACCCATGGTGGTAAGGTCGAGGGGTGGCCCCTGACAAAGAGCAATCCAACCAAGACATCAACAGTGGAACATGCGGAGGATGATGGCTGACTTTAGGGGAGCATCACAATGGCTGGGAAGGTGGATGAAGGCTGCAGGAGAAAAGGGCCCCCTTGGACTCCATGCCACTGGATCCTGACCTAGATCTGTCAAGGACCATGTGGTGGCTGTCCGTGCACCAGTCTCCCCACCTTAAACAAAGTCACGCACAGGCATCCTCCATGAAGAGAATCCACCCTAAACTCCTGGATTAAGTGTTATGGCGACCAGCAAGTGGGGACGGGGGCAAGATTGTGAGATCTGGAAGCCCCAATCATGACCTGGAACATCAGGCGGTGCATGCTAGATTCAGATCCCACTAGAGCCCTGAAAAAGCCCTGAAGCAACACCATCAAAGATCCTTAGAAAAGATTCTGAGGCTCAGCCGGGAGGACAGACGCATCAACTTCAGCATTCTGGAGGAAGCCAACATGACCAGCATCACCATCCCAATAATGCAGCACCAACTGTGATGTCATCCGCATGTCCAACACACGCCTCCCCAAACAGATCCTGTACTCCCAGCTGAAGGAAGGTGAGCCCCTGGCAGCAAATCTTGCCCCCAACGTTTCAGACTGGTCTTGACAATATCAAGCCCAGTCTAAAGAGATTCCACATCGAGCAACTGAGAGCACATTGCACTGGACAGGCGCTCCTGGAAGAAATCTGTGCAGGAAGGAGCTGCACGTCATGAAATGGAGCTCCGCCGTGCCGGAGAGACAAAGTGACAGCACCGCAAGGAGAGAGAGATGGTTGACAGAAGTAGAACAGAGGCGGAAAATAAGTGGGTAAGGGGGGGGGGGTGGCAAACAAGTTGTGTTTGTACTGCTCATCTTTCTCTTTTAAACTACCTGTTCTCAATTAACATGGAGAAGCTAAGAGGTGCTGCAAAGGCGCTACACCTCCTGTTTAATGATGTTCTGCTTGTTTTATGAAGAACAGAACAGTTCTGATTTTTAGATAAATAGATAAAATTGGAGTGAAAACGGAAAAGTATGAGTAGAAAAGTTGGTGGAAGCGGCTATGTTGAAGTCATGCAGAACATTTGCTCTTTTGCAGAATTTCTGGTTCTGCGGTACTGTAAGTGTTTGACAGTTGGAGATAAATGACGCTCACTGATATTGGCAGTTTACAAGAAAACAAAGTATGTGTTGCTTGACCTGCTTTTTGTAATTACCAACAATGCTTTGTCTACAATAAAAGCTAAAACACTGAGACACTATATATATATATATATATATATATATATATATATATATCCCCTGTAGTACGTAATTTCTCAGTTCAGCCGTGATGGTATGAATATGCAGCCACAACCCCGACATCTCCCACTGCACCAGAGCTATTGATCAGCCATTATGCTCCACTAACCACCACTGAATTGCGCTGGGACTGCTCATACACACATATATATATAGTATGGACACACTCATTCAGCAGGCGCACACACACTTGGGTTGATTTCATTGTGTATGTGTGTGGGAGAGACACACTGAGTCTCTGTGTGCCTGAGAGAAATGGATAGTGTGATAACAGCAGTGTGAGTAAGGGAATTTATGTTTCACCATCACGCCTGTGTATGTGCGCATGGAGGACATGCATGACTGACTGCTATGAAACATAATAATTGCAAAGCAGGCAATCACAGCATTACATGACCATAATGTTAAACTAATTTCTGTGTGTGTGTGTGTATGTATATGTTAGTGCAGGTTCTGTAAATATGTCTATTTACTCCTGGGTCTAATTGTGTAACTGAGCGAGTGCAAATGCACTAAGTGTCTCAGTGCAGGTCAATAATATTGAATAGCCAGTGAGCAGCTACTGATAATGGTGTAAGCAGATAGTGTTGTGCAGTAGAGAAGAGGATTATTACCACACGCAATGTAACAGTCAGGTCAGTCCCAGACAACACTGGATTACTTCAGATTATAGTATCTGTAGTTGTCATAAGGTACTCTTAACCTTCTGTTATTTAATGCTGATAGACATAAGTACTAAATTGCTGACTGACAAGATGCAGGAAAAAAAGTGGAATCTCTCTATCTCTAGATTAATGTTATGCATATTTGTATGGAATGGTGTCAGTATTATACTGCATCTATATAGTGTGCTGAGCTATGGTTCATGGGAAGAACTCTGCAATCAAAGTGAAGATTTCAGCTTGAGTCAAATATGCACATAATAACTTCACATGAGTTTTAACCACACTTTGTTCTAAATAAGTAATAGTATAACAACAGATGAAATGTGGAACAGTGTGAAGTTTGTAGGGCACAATGTAAAATGCAGAAACACACATAAAGTTAGACTCATGCCCCTAAACCCATTGCTCCTGGCGCCATAAACAGATGAGAAACACTTAATCCACGGTTGCTCAGAAGACTGGAAAGACTGTGGTGGCACTTGACCAGCCTCTAGTTATAAATGCGTAGAGGAGTGTAAATGTGAAGGGGACATTATTGAAAATTAGCATATTTGCTCAGTCAGCTTTATCTTGTGGAATAAAGGTGTAAAAGCAAATAAGAATGGGATTTAAAAAAAAAAAAGACCAATTAGAAGTGGCGTACTGTAGTGTAAAACCATCCTGCTGTCGCAGTGATGAGTGCACATGTTCTCCAACCTCATTACGAAATGCCACCAGCAGGAGTAGACCAAGGGAAAATAAATTATGTAATAATTCACCTTGCAAATGCTTTGCGTTTCATGCACATGTGTATTTGTGTGTTTTTATGTGTGTTTCTGTCACACTCATGAGCTCCATCCTGTTCTAATTAAGGCAGGCTGCTCTTTCTATATAATTACTGAGTGTGCTGCATGCCTTCAGCAGATTCTCTTATTATCTCTGTTGTTTGCTGCTCCACAATCCGGCTCCAGGCACATTCACCACCCTGCTATTCTTTCCTATTGCTCTCCTTCCCTCTATAATTTACTACACGCCTTCCTTCTCCTCCCCTTCCCCCCCCTCTCGCTTCTTTACTTTCCTCACCCATTTACCCCCCGTGCACTCCCTATGCTGCCAAAGAAGTGTGCACTTAATTTCTTTCCCACTGATCTCAGCAGTGCTTCATGACTTCCTCTCACACGTCTGTTAGTTTGCTTTCTTTCTCACCTCCTCTACCTCCTCATTTTCTCCTTTTTTCACCCATCGTTTCTCCTCTCTCTTTTTCCCCTTTATCTTTAATTGCCCCCGTTTTTTTCAGTATTGCTCTGTATCGTGCTGTTTCTGTCACTCCGCCCCTCTCTCGCTGCCCCCTTTTGGGGACCATGTGGCAGGGTGAGATGGGGTGAGGCAGGGTGAGTCAGGTTAACAGGCTGAAATCTGCTGGAGAAGCTCGGAGATTTATCTGATGTGTGCGTGTGTTCATTCGTGTGTGCTCAAGAGTTGGCACCAGTGCCCAATCATATGTTTCTGAAGTCGCTCCCTCTGTTGCACTCATCTTCCCCTCTGTCTGTTGTCACTTCTTGTCATGTCCTCATCAACCCTCTAACTCTTTTTGTCTCAGACAGAAGTCTCCTCGTATTTTCTCTTTTTCACTTTTATTTCTTTTTTAGGCTTCCTTTCCTCTCTTCCCTCCAACTGATTTGTGCCTTTTATACAAAAGCCCCCTCTCAAAGCCGCTATCACTTACTCCCCCCCCCACTCTCCCTCTCAAGCATTTGACTCGTCTTTTATTCCCCTCCTCTCTTTTATCACACTTTTTTACCCCTTCTCTTTATACCAGCTCTCCTTGGCTCTGTGTCACCCCTGCCCATCTGGTCCTTCTCCCTCCCTCTATCCTTCTCCATCTCTCTCTTCTCCAGCCACGTCACCCGCTACTGTTAGTCATCTCCCTCCCCGGCTTTTCATTTTAAATAATTCACATTCTCCTGGGAGGAAGACAAATGTGTTCTTTTGAGCCCAGGATCTGATGTATTTATTTAGCCGGCCAGCCATACAACAAGTGGGCAAACAGCAGGCGCATAAATACACACTTGGACCAACAAACATTCCCTCATACTAATATAAATGTAGTGACATTGCCATGAGACACACATGCGCATGCTCACAGCAAACAGGACCATTAGAATGTCCCTTGGTTATTGAATATGTGTGCTGGAGGGAGGCCAAGCATTCACCATTCATCCCCCTGCCTTCCTTTACCTAGGGAGACTGATGCAAGGAAAGAATGGAAGGAAGCAAGAGGAAAAAAGACAGGGCATTATGGGTATGGAAGGAAAGGAAATGTTTGGGGGGGGGGGTAGGATGAGGAATACACAGCGTTGCAGAAAAGAGCTAGAGCATTCTCGTGGTTGCACTGTTTGTTAGTCGCTCTGCATAAGAGCTGAATGCATAAAACATGAGTTGTAAAAGCTGAGGATGATTTCAAACACACACACACACACACATAGTGGTGGTGTGGAGAGATGACTAAGATATGAAAATGAGAGAAAAAAAAAGGGGGAGGATGGATAAGGTAAAGTGGAAAGAGGGAGGACAATGCATGGGGAGAAAAAGTAGGAAGAAATGAGTGATGGGTGAGAGTAAAGATGAGGAGGTTGAAAGCTTAAAACAGTGAACGTTAAGGGGGAAAGTTGACATGGAAGGAAGAAGGAAAAGTAGGAGAGGAAGTAGAAGAAGAGAGTGCAGAGAGAAAAAGACAAGAGAACTTTGGCCACAGGCAGAATCGGCGAGAAGACGGGATAAACCCGCAAACTGCAACATGTTACCGCCGACCTTCCTTTCTGCCTCGTCTTACCACGTTCAATCTTCCACACCAGACTCATGAATTAAACACGGCCGACATGAATGCATCAAAGTTAGAAAAGGTTGCCATCCAACTTAATCACGTTGCTAACTCACACAACATGACAGCCTCATTTCTCTCTGCCTCGCTCATAACCACTGAGCTGAATCAAACTTTCAAGTAAGGAGGGAAATATCCTGGAATAAAAACTCTTGGATTTATAAGTGACAGGTATGATGTTTGTAAGGCATAAAAAGAGATTATTAAGACAAATAAGCTTTCATGTCATGCTTGTTGTTTGTTACTGTCTTTTAGGATATTTACTAAGCATTTCTTTACTGCATAATCATTCTAGGACCACGGCAGTATTGCCAATACCTGTGATTTCAGCTGTGGATGTTACTTACTGTAGGAGTTAAAGAGCTCATGATTAAATTATCAGGTAAACACCTAAAACCTATTGTAAGAAATAGAAAATATCTCCCTGTGGGGAAACTCTGTTAGAATGAATGGAGATTAACAGCACAGCTATTAACCGCAGCACTATTTTCTCTCCTCCAAAGGAACGTATTTACCTCAGTGTACATCTGAGGAGCACGTTATTTTCACATAATTACATTGTTCAAGTTTAAAGCTGCAACTAACGATTGTTTTCATTATTGAATAATCTGTGGATTATTTTCTCGATTAATTGATTAGTTGTTTGGTCTATGAAATATCTGAAAATTGTGAATAATGGCAATTATTGTTTTCAAAAAGCCCAAAATTCAACCTAAAAGGTCCCGGCCATCAGTCCACAACCCAAAGATATTCAGTTTACTATCACAAAAGACTAAAGAAACCAGAAAATATTCACATTTAAAAAGCTGGAATGTCTCAAAACAATTAATCGATGATCAAAATAATTGTCGATTAATTTTATGTCAATTGAGGAATCGATTAATCGACTAATCGTTGCAGCTCTAAAGTTTTTATAAAACATCACTATAGTGAAAAACATGTATCTCCAAATCTGGAGGTGGTATTTCTTAAGTTTACTTCCTAAACTACTGTGAATATAAACCATTTAAAAACCTGTTCGGTTATCATGAAACGTTTTGCATACACATGGTTTTCACAGGACAGCAGCAAAAATCTCCAGAGAGCAACTTAAGGCCTCACCAAAATAGAAAAGAATTTGAAAAGCAGAGATATGAAACATACAGTATGATCTGACATGTATGTCAGTTGTAACAAATAACAGCAGTAGAGCTGCGTAGATACTGCAACAAACAGGATACACTAGTATGGAAAATATTGGAACTATTAAATACATATGAAGAGGAGAGAAGAGAGGAAATCATCTAGTGTCCAGTCAAATGGCCGCTACCCAAGCTGCCTCCGAGGGCTGTGCACACCTGTGACTTTGGGCCACAATTGCTGATAAGGTGCAGATTGTGATTCCCACTCTGACACACACAGGTTGGGTGAGGACAAGCTGCTTCTTAGCCTGAAGATGAAGTCTTGATTATGTCAGACTGTAATTCTCTACGTCCTGAAGTGACACAGCGGAGGGACACTGGTGCCCAAGACAGCTTACAAGTGTTCCTGTGTGTGTGTGTGTGTGTGTGTGTGTGTGTGTGTGTGTGTGTGTGTGCGCGCGCATGCGCACATGCATGTGTGTTATGTAAAGAGAGCATTAGTCAAAGAGTGAAAGAGTTTGTTTCCTTTGGCTCCAGGGAACAAAACAGGAAGGTTTTGGGATTACAAACATAAAAATATGTGCAGACAAACACACACTTAGGCTTGCTGGTACCTGGCTGCTGTTCTTGTACATCTCTCCTCCTCTGTTGTAAATGATACATCGTAGGTGAGAAGGCAGTGTATGGCAATTGCCCTGCTGTCCACAATCACCTCTTTCCATCCCCATTCAACCTCCACTAATAACTTTCCATCTGTTGAAAATTGATGTGGGTTCAGTGTATAGATCTGTCTGCAACCCACTTAACCTCAGTGAAATGTACTTTTTCTGTCGAAATGGCCAAAAGACAGCAAGCACAGCCATGCATGCTAGTGAGAAAGTAAGTAGTAACAGGAATGGCATTAAATTACTTTTAACATGCAGGTCTCAGTGCAGTCACAGAGCTGATATCTTAAATGTATCTAGAAGCGCTAAATCACAAGTTACTGGATTTGCAGAAATAGTCAATTTAGTCATTGTGTCCCTCATTCAAGCGGCTCTGCCAGCTCCACTTACTGATGGGGAGTTTGAGGCATTTCACCTTTTTGGATTGTTCACATGTTGACCTCACAGGGATATCAAAATGGCATTGCAAATATTCACAGTCGACGATCTATTCAGAGATCTGGATACCATATTCCAAGATGTGGCCCCATTGATTCCAATGAAAGTGGCTCCCCAGGTGCGCTGAAGGTACTATACGCTGAAAAAGTTCTCAGGCGTCCATGTTTTTTAGTCAATAGACCTTGTGTATTACACCCCATTAACACCTAGCCACTTCATGTGCCTTAGGTGGCAATTGCTATCTGATATCAAAAAAGACAATTTTCGGCACACAGCCTGGCAGCTCCAACACCATGTCTACACAGAAGGCGCAGCGTGAACAGCATGTTTACCAGAGCAGCAGCAACAGCAGAAGTGAGTGCTCCGTTTGGGTGTAGGTCACCCGCATTTTGGAAGCACTAAGAGCCCAATACACAATCACTGTAGTTATGTGCGTAAAACTGAAGAAAATAGACTTCAAGCCTAAGAACGCGCTTCAGTTTGCAGTTATGTGCGCTGTTACATGACCTGTGTTGATAGTTTGATGGATTAAAATAGGAGCAAATCTGTTCTGTCGGAGACACGTGAGACAGACGAGTGAAAAAACGTGGCTGAGACGCTTTCAGTGTAGACACGGTGCAAGACTTAAACAGCAGCTCTTTAAAACGTCCTGTCAAATTGATGACTGGATTCATTGACAAATGCCTACAATGGCTAAAGCCCTGTTTTCTCTTTGCTCATCTTTACAAACCCATGAGCTTGTGAGTAAGTCTCTGCAGTTGTCATTTATTTGAAGTAAACCTTGGATATCACAAGCTTATACCGCATTATTGTGCGTTCATGCAAAGGTTTACGTGTGTGTTTGCACGTGATGGGTTGTGATGCCATCCCTGTTTGATGCTGCTCTGTCTATGTGGCTCTGTGTGTGTGTGTGTGTGTGTGTGTGTGTGTGTGTGTGTGTGTGTGTGTGCGCGCACGCCGGCTGTTGTCTCTGTATTCACAGCTCGGCTAAGGGGCCTGCCGTGAGGACAGAGTGCCTGTGCCCCTGGCTGCACAGTGAGCCTGGCATGCCAGCTTGTGCCAGCTTGGCTTTCCATCCCCCTGCCTTCCTCATTTTGTTGTCATTTGTCATCACCTTCCCTCATACACACCGATATACACACACACACACACAACCCACATCCCAATGAAAATGGATGGCACTTCGAGGGACGCCTGCGCCTCTGCGCTCCGTATCCTCCCCGCTACACGCATGCACACAAATGCACACGCCCACACATATGCATGTAAATGTACACCAGATTTTTCTTGGACATGTGCATTTGCATATCCACACACTCTATGCAGCTCATGCGTGCTCACGTGCACGTGCAGATACAAACAACATCACATATGCGCGCTCAGACTCGGGCTTACTCCTACTCCCTCACAGGCTCATGTGCGTTATTTGTCCATAACCCACTCCATCTGTTTCTGTCCTTACGCTTACCACCCAACACACACACACACACACAGGCGCACACTCATTGTTTTGATGTATAATCATGCATAGTTCCACGAACACCTGTAGTCCTCACACTGACTAGGCAACCCATAATCCCCCTGGACAGGCTCATTAGCACTAAAAGCACTCACACATCACTGGGCAAAAAACATTAAAACATAAATCCAGACATACACTTAGGTTGAATTTTATTTTATACTCACATTCTACCAATAATTGTCTCATGCTCTCTTTTTTGTCCCTGGGTCTTTCTCTCTCTTTTCTTTTCTCGTCCTCTCTCTCACTCACTCACACACACACACACACACACACACACACAGTCACGGTTGGGCACAGTGTGAAGTGATTGGCATCCTGAGGCGAGTGTTATGGGTGACATTTCCACTGTGCTGTGGTATAGAGGTCTCCTGCAGAGCCTCTGGTCCACTGGCACACCGAGAGATTTAGGGGTAGGGGGGTGCAGGGGTGGAGACACAGAGAGAGAGAGAGAGAGGGAGGGGGACAGAAAGAGACAGAGAGGATAAACACATTTACATGCATGTGGACAGAAACACATTCAACACCTTTTAACCCTTAAAACTACTAACTAAACCTAATCATAACCATAAACTTAATGCATAGATTAGGGTAAAAGATTATCTACTTTACCCTAAATCTGAGTCCTACCCTTAAATACCTTTTGACCTTAGCAAACACACTTCCTAACACAAAACTAGATCATATAAGAGGTAAAAACTACATATGATTGTTCTGTAAAAATGTCTCAAACTGGCTCTCTCAAAAATAGCAAACCAGGACTACTCGCACACAAACACAGAAATTAAGAGATGACGGCTTGAAAGACTCTTTTCCATCTTGGCTTGATGAGGTTTAATTTCCTGTGATGTGCTAACACCACTGAGCAACAAAGAGGAAAACTGGCCATGTGATCTGAATAAAAGATCAGATCTTTTCAGAAGTGTCTCTAAAGGATAATAAATAAAAAAAATAAAAAAATAAAACCCCCCTGTGCCTTCATCGCTCGTGTTTCTCTGTGTTCATCTCTTGCTTTTCTGATTTTTCTGGCAGCCATCACAGCTGAGTGGTGATGCTAACACAGAAGCAAACACACTCGTTCCTATAATGGTCACTAGATGGAGATATGAGTCTGAATGTAGTGAAGTCGGGTCAAAAATACGTTAATATTTCTTTTGATTTTCAATCAGCAGATAACTGTTAATAGATCTTTCCCCACAACAAGTCAGGACATCGTTCACTTCTAAACTTTCAAACTTGGATCTTAGGATCCCCTCAGACACCTGAATGAATGAATGATGTGAAAAACCATAGGCTACATCCATTCATTATTATCTGAAGTCCTTTGGCAATCTTTTTAATATTTCAATATGTATCTCCTAGTCTGCTAGGCTTTGCTCTTGTAGGCATCAAGTGCTCGACTTTTCCCTTTTCTCTTGTTCTCTTTCTCACTGTCTCTCTCTTTGTGTTGTGTTGTTTGCCATCCAGAACAATGTAAATCTACTGTTGAATTAGTTATTTTCCCTCCCTATCATCCATCACGCAGGACACACCGTGAGGGCGGAGTGCGGAACAGTGAGAGTCTGTGTGGTGCAGTGAACCATTGCTGTGTGTGCACAGATTGAAAAATCAGACACAGGAAAACACACATGTTCACATGGGCCCGCTCATGTACATTTTTGCTAGGCAACCAACACACACACACACACACACAGTCTTGCACGAAAATTTATTGGTTGACCTGCTCTAGTACAGCATACATGTGTACACACGGGCTGTACATTACACAGTGTGGTACCTCCACTGTTGTGTTCATTTTGTGTGTGAGTGTTTATGCCAAATGTAAGTTTGCTTGGATCTGTGAATGTGTTTAGTGCAGTGGACTGTTTCTTGGTGTCCATAATGCATATATAATACCTGGATGGAAATAGACAAACGCACAAGTACATGTTTGTCCACGCAGACATCAATGATTCGTCTCATTACACATGGAAACGCATTCAAGTGATATTGTGTGTGTATAAGCACATTTGAATGTTTATATTGTACCTTTTGCTTGGCTTCTGCTTTGTCGTTTACTGTACATACGTGTGTGAATGTGTTGTTTTTGGCACTGAGAAGCCACACACACAAAATCAATCGTGTGCGTGTCATGTAGTTTTAACCGGCCCTGCCGGCGGTGATGGATGGTGTATTTATGAAGCCCCTTTCCGTGCTCTGGATCAAGGACTGCAAGCATCATCCAGTCCGACGGAGAGTAGGACAGGTGGATCAAGGGATGACAGAGGCAAGGGTGGAGAGAAGGAGGAAGGATGGATGGCCGGAGGGAAGGAGGAGACAGCAGAACGGAGGGATTTAGAGAGGAAAGAGAAAGTCGGGCGGGGGGGGGGGGGGTGGAATGAGAGAAACAGGCCGCCTGCTTGGAGGGAAGGTCATAGTCAGCAGGGAGGGTTGGAGTCCTGCTGAGCCAGGGACACGTCACATAAACACACACACACAGTTGGGCTATTTTTTAAAACTGAAAATATTCTCTGTCGGTCACTGATAAACATTAGTTACCTTTTCAACATTTTTTTTTTAACACACCTTAAATAAAATGAAGAAGACATGAGGTGTCAGCTTGTTATAAGGGTTTTTGATAGATATTTATTGTCTCTCTTGTGCACCGATGAACTTGACAGCTCATACTTTCACTGTTTACTGTCCTAATGCATGCACATGCTCGCACACACACACCCGCACACATGCAAGCAGCCTTGCCCCTCTGTGTTTTTATTTGTCCTTCTCCCCCCCCCCCCCCCCCCCGTGTTGTCTCATCTAGCCAGCCTCATCCATCCCGTGTCGTTATTCTCATTTGGCACAAGGATAAATCTCATCCCAGTTTATGAGGCAGCAATTGTAAGCCAGATAGAGGTAGATAGACCAGCAGTGAACTATTAGATGGGGGAGAGGAGGGACAGACGGCATAAACAAGCAGACTAGCTGCTAAACAGAAAGATGAATAGGCAGGCAGGGAGACTGTAAGACAGACACATTTGTTGGCTGTTGGATAGCAAGACAAACATTTGGCATGACAGGTTGGCAGGTTGAAGACTGAATGGAAAGTTTTAGTTACCATATGTGGAAGTAGAGCTCCTCTGGAAGCTGAAATAATCAAATCGGTTGTGTTGAAGCTCAATTGGTAGATCCAAAAATCAGTTTGTTAAATATTTTTTGTCTTTATTAGATAGGATAAAGTGGAGAGTTGGCAAAAATTTAGGGGCGAGAGGGAGGATGAAATGCAATAAAGGACCCTAGCTAAATTGGACTTGGGATGTTGCTAATACATGGTAAGCATCTTAAACCCCTGTGGCACCAAGATGCCCACAAGAATGCTGAGCTAGGAAAATGGCAAATAAATTTGAATGTGAAATGTACTGTACTTTCCAATGTAACTAGTTTTTTTCATTTATTCATGGTGATGGAATTGACCCTGGAGTAGATATATCAGTGGGATTGACGGCACCACTACCATAAATGAGGGGAGCGGCAGGAGTTGTTTCTTACAAGTAAGGTACATTCTTCAGGATAAATGTCCTCTGTTATCAGTCCTGCACAATAAAAACTGCCTTTGCTGAGCTTACTGCACTAATTATACCTTTATAGCAGTTGCACTTAAATATAACATATTAAATGATGACAGTATCACATATATTCTTAGGGAATGGCAATTTTCACAATGACAGAAACAGTTGATTTTAGTGGAATCAAAATCAACCCCAAGTTATATCCTTAATAATAAAAATAACTTAAGCATACCTAGTGTTTAGTCAATAATTGATGGTGTTATTTAAAAAAGTACTTCCTATCCCCTCAATCTGATTTGTTAACTTTTAAAGAGATTGACCACTTCTTCGGGAATCAGTCTGCACTGATACTCTAGATGCCTTTCTTTCTTTCTGCCAACCTGCCCGGCTGTCATGGAGGTGATGTCCTCTATCAGGATAGGACAAATTGACCTGGCCCCCGGGGCTGCCTGTGGGGACACTGCTGACTGTTCCTATACCGTCTTCAGTGGCTGTCATCTGCAGAAACAGCTCTGCCAGCACATCTTACTTAACCAACAAGGGAGAACACACTCAAGGAGTGTTTACACTAAATGTCAGTGAAGACTATTTAGTACGTGTTTTATTTCTATACAAATTAAAGAGTAATGCTTTTTATTCTATTTTATTTTATTGTTTACAGGTGCAGTGATTTCTAAATCACTTCCTGATTACAGGGATGGTAGAGACATTGTTCTGAGACCAATTTCCCATTTCAGAAAGAGCCAGTAAATTCTACAGCAGTTATGTAACTGTCGTATTTATTAGCAGTTGATATCCAGAGGAATTTCATTTTACCTTGTTTTGACAGTGACAGTAGACACACAGGGACAGGAATGCAACAAAGGTCTCCTGCCAGAATTAAACCGGGGACGTTGCATTTATAAGGAAGGTATAAATCCAAACAGCCAAAACCTTCATAACGAGAAGAACTGACAGAGATCCATTTTTACCCGAATAATAGTACATTTATTGTTGAAAATAAATGCTTGCTGTCATTTCCAACTATAGAAAGACATATAGAAGTTTTTTGCATGTTTAGTTGACCTGCTGTGTACTGACTAAAAGACTCTCTGGGCATAATTAGTACTAAATGACCCTTTCCAGGAATCTTGGGAATGGAAGCATGTGAAATACTGACTAGTGGCGCTGGTAATTCTGGTAATAGCATGCTGTCCTGTAGGATTTAGCAAATATGTGTCTCAAAGCGTGGACAGTTTTAGTGTCATTGCTTATGTGTATTTGTGTGTGTGTGTGTGTGTGTGTGTGTGTCTTGAGGGAGTCGTGATAGTGGCAGGCCTGCTTTGGCGTCCCCTCCATCTGTGTGCTTTGTGCTATGGTTCCCCAGAGGCCCTTACACACTCTCTGATGGCGCATCAGAAGCCTCCACCTATAAACACTAGCATCAATAACTACTCTCTCTTTCTTTCTCTCTCACTCTCTCTCTCTCTTCGCCGGCTGACTGTTGTTTATATGGCTGTAAAATTCAATTAGGCTGCAGGGGAGCGGGCCGGCCTGCATTACTGCCTGCCAGGGTGACATTTCATTTGCAATGAATCATGGGCCAGAGGAGGACTGGGCCGGTGAGCAAAACAACACTTCTCCTCCTGTCTGTCCCCTTCTTCTCTTCTTTTTTTTTTTTTCCATCTCTCCCTCTGTACTTCTTCGCTTACTTTATACCCTCGCCCTGTTCTTCCAGGACATAAACCCTCCGCTTCTATTTCTCCCCCTGAGTTGTGTTGCTGAGAAAACCTCCAGAGCTCACTCTTGTTTACTGTCTGCTGTCTATGTGAATGTGGTTGTTTATTCACTGCTTTTATTTAATCAATTCTTGCCATTCTCTCACTTACTGTAGTCGCTCCCTCACTTGTCTCCTGTGTCTCCGCTTTTCTTTCTGCTACTTACAGCTCCCATCATATCACTTTTATCAAGATTGTCACCTGATGTTTTGTCCCGTCATATTACTTTTTTTTTTTTTTCTGGGATTCTTCCCCTCCATCTCTACCTTCCAGTTAAAGAAAGCTACAGTTTGAAACCACTTCATGATCTTTCTTTCTTGCTTCTCCCGCTCCTCTCAAACAGACTCTAGCTGTTTCGGGTCTCTCTCCAGGACCTCAACATTACAGGTCCACCTCAGCTCCAGCCAAAGTCCCTTAAACAAAAGAAAATGTCTCATCAAATCTTAACACGCATTGCTTTGCCTGGCAAAAACTGTGTCAGGCCCCCTGCCACCGCCGAAAGGGTTCGGACAAAGGCGGCTTTGCTTTGGGACATGAAAAAGAATTAGATATAAGGTTCTCTGAGAGCCCATGAGAGTGATGGATTTAGGGAGTTTTCCGCCCGTACCATGAGAGTGTGCTGACTGCATTACTATTTGAAAAAAAAAAATCTGTTTAAGACCACAGAGAGAACTGTGAGATGAGAAATTACCTTCTTGTGCTCATTAAGGCGATATAAACAGAGCAGAATGAATGGGATGGCATTGAGAAAAGTGTGCGTACAGCTTTAAATGAATGCATAAACTGCCTCTCTGATTACACAGCGAAGGGATTCCACATAAATTGAGGATAAACTGTGAATAATCGAATGCAACGACATCCACGCTGAGGAGGTATTAGTCTCGCCCTTGGAAGCCTGCTTTTGAAAATGTACCAGTGGCCTTGTAGTTCTGAATTCAATCTACCAGTCATTTTGGGTTCTTGCCTGTACTTTAGGGAAACCCAGTGTACTATTAATAATGCATGAAAAGTGCACTGGTTTGTTCTTTTGTTCTTTCCTTGTGTGCAAAGTTTGGGTGTTTGGTTTGTGTGAGTGAGGATAGGGAGAGTGTGTAGCATTTGTATTTCTTTGCATGTTTGTATTTGTGTGTCTTTGTGCATCTGCATACATAGTTACCATTCTGTAGCAGAGTTTGTGTCTAGTAGGGCTGCAATCAATCAACAGTCTGCAACAGTCAATTATGCGATCATTTGGTTTAGTCAGAAAGGTGCCAGAAAACAGTGGAAAAAATGTCCATCAGAATTTCCCAGATCCTAAAGTCAAGTTTTCAAATTGTTTGTTTAGTCCACTGCCCAAATATACTCAAATTACCAAAATATAAAGCAGAGAAAAGCAGCAAATCTTCACACCGGAGAAGCTTAAACTAGTGAAAATGTGTGGACATTAAAGGCACATTTGCTTTCACTACAACCAGGATCTTATCTTTGTAGTTTTGGCCGTCATTGCTATTGAAAATAAGAACATTGTAAATTAATTTCAGAGTGTGGCGACATTGTAAAGTTATTTGGGACACTCACAGTCTGACACTCACACAGGTCTAACAAATCAGTCCTTGTCAACTGTCTTTCTTAACATCCATCACAGTTTACAAACTGACCTTCTGGTTCACCTTTGACCTCTCATACTTGTCATACTAACCTGTCCCTCCAGTCCTACCAAAGACTTTGATTGCTAAGATCTGAGTGTTTGTGTGTTTGCAATTCAAGCAATTCCATCGACATGCAGAAGAAACAGTGTCCGCATGTCCTGTCTTGATACTGTGATTATCAGTTCTTATAAGACACTAAGCTCTGTCCTGAACACTTTATGTTCCTATAAAACTGTCCAGTATCCTGTTTACCAGCCATGTGATAGTCATGTGACGCAGGAATGGCTGGCACTTCAGGTTGTTGGTGATGGAGGCAGTAAATTTACAGCGACACCAGAGTGGAGGCGGCGTAAAGGGGTGGGGTGGGGAGGTGGGGTTGGGTTGGGGGGGTTACTCCATGTGACACTTCCGATAAGGCCAGCTCAGGGAACAAACGGTAAATTCTTCGCCTTCTCCCACAATGCATTACAGTTCAGCGGGAGAGAGTCGCTGCTGACCTTCAGGTGTCAGTATTTGCATGTTATCAGGCAGGTGTGTGTGTGTGTGTACTTGTATTTGCGCATGTATGATTGTTCTCTGAACTCTGCCAGCTTAAAAAAAAAATCTCATTTTATATTCTGTTTGAGATGCTCCATGCAGATTGCTTTTACAATGCAGTTATCATCATGACACATACACAGACACACACACACTTGTACACATGCAGGCAATTTTGCACTCTAGATCATTCTCTCCTCACCTCTCTCTCTCTGTTTCTCCCTCACACACACACTCGCACTAAATGTCCACAGTGAGTTCGTCCCCGCTCCCAGTTTAGGGATGAGTCCCGTAGGGAAGGTGATCTTTATTTAAATCCAGTTGTCTGCGCTCACTCCTAATCTCCTCCCTCAGAAAGAAGGGATTTCTCTGCTCTGCTCACCGGTGTGATTTACACCGGGAGGGGGAGGGAACGGATGGAGGGATGAAGGGGTGGTGGTAAAAGTGAGTGATGGGAGATGGATAGGATGCCGGAAAATGTTATCAGTCTTTGAAAAAGGCTGTGAACATAAAGGGGAAAAGACTGCAAATGAAAGATCACAGGGTTTTGAGACCCCACTGGGAGAGAATACTACACAGTTGTACATTTCTGGCGCTGTTTAAACTGTAGGTTGAGTGTATATGATATTCTGAACTTCCATCACCACATCAACACTTTGCGTGTTTAAAAATCACGTTTTCTTCTGAGAGTCAGTCAAAATGGAATGTGCAGACATCATACACACATTATATATTTGAATCAGCGCAACATACCGTTTCTAGTGATAAGTTTTTCAGATGTCCATTGAGGAAAAACAACAAATCTGTTGCAAAGTCACATAAAAAGGCAGTCCTTATTCTGAAAAGAAACAGTGTTACAACATGTATATCACTCACATGCCAAATAATGGCATTTTTAAGGAGCCTTACCTATCCTGAAAAGTGCATATGGCATGCCAAGGTAAAATATTTAGTGACTTTGCCAAAAATCTGTAATTAAAGGCAGTGAAAAGCACTCTAGGCTTCAAAGGGTATTAAGAGCTATTTGAAATTTGCTAGTTAGAGCATGAAACCAAAGTTCTTGGGTCATATTTATTGGTTTCTGCAAAACCTTTTACTTTTATCTTACTGTTTACTTTGTGTGTGTGTTAGTGTTGTATGGATTGGATCAGTCAATTATTCCTACCTAGAGGATATTCCTGCATGCATGTGTTCTGCAGCTCTAATTAAAGTTTGACAAGCACTCTGGGTGACACGCAGCGTGTTCTCCGTTCTGCATTGCCCAGGCATTCTGCATGGCCAAACAGCATTACAGAGATAATTCCTATTACTCCTACCACCCTAACCCTTGAGTCTCCTTTCAACTATTTTTTCTCTCTCTCTCTTTCATTCACTTGCTCGCTCTCTCTCATCCTTTTGCCAACTTTCTCGCCGTCTTCGCCGCTCTTCTTCACCCTTCAGCCGTTCTTTCTCAAAGACAAAAAGTTTTCCACCCCTGTCAGAGGGATTGGATCGATCCATCCTCAGACCTCCTGCCAGCGTCCCCGACCGCTGGGCCGAACCATTAAACTCCCCATGGGGGGATTACGCCTTGTTCCTCTCTGTATTCCCCTTGATTTTTCTTCTCCCGCTTCCTCATCGCTCCCCCATTCCTCTAACTGACACTCTGATACTTTCTGAATCTCTCTGCCTTGCTGTCCTTCGTTTGAGCTCGCTCCTTCCCTTTGATCGATACCTTTGCTTCCTCTCCACTTTTCTCCCCGCTTGTCTGGGCATCTCCCAGGCCCCCTTGCCCTTCAGCTGTGGTGTGTGTTCATATATGTGTGTATGTGTCCGATGCCCTCCCTGCTACTCACAGGAGGAAGATGCCAATTAGTGCACGGACACAGGATACTTTGGCTGCAAGCTGCTGTGCCTGTCTGCTCCATATGACTTTGTTGTGTTTGATCAGCAACTCATTTTAAACTGCAACAAACGTATAACCACAAAACTTTGCAGAGATAAGTGCGTGTGTGTGTGTGTGTGTGTGTGTGTGCGTGCGTGTGTGCGCGCGCCTGTGTGTTTGTGTGTGTGTATATTTGACACCGCGGCCCAGAAAAGCCCACCCCCCAATAGGGTGAGTCAATACACAGTGTGAGAGAGGCAATAACCCCTGGTGGCAAACCTCTTATCTCTCATCTCTTTTTCCCTCTTTATCTCTCTCTTTCTCTCTCTCCATCCCTCTGTCTCACTGTCTCTCTCTCTACCTCTCTCTTTCTTTCTCTCTCTTTCTCTCTGCACTTCCACTCGTGTGTGTCTTTGACTCAGAGGACGCCTCATAAACACCCCTGGTAAGAGGAAGCAAACAAAACAAACAAAGTGAGAGAAAGAGGGGCAAAAAAAAGAAATCAATAAAGAAGAGAACACAATAGGTTGACATGGTCGAGCTCTCGGGAGAGTTTGTGTGTGTGTGTGTGTGTGTGTGTGTGTGTGAGTAAGAGAGAGAGTCTGAATGAGAGCACTTTGTCAAATGCTGTTTGAGTCAACGGTGACGTGCTGTCACCTCTCGATCACAGGCATTTGCAGGTCTGACAAATCACAAACGCACACACATACTATACATACAGATAAAGGGATATTCATACAGTTTCCTTGACCAGTCCATAAGCCCTTATATCATTCCCTCTGTGTCTTTACACCCTGTCGGCCTTCCTTGTCTATTTGTGTGCATGTGTGCGGTGGTGGTGTGGGGATTTGTGTTTTCCTCTAACCCTGCAGAACTCTCAATTCCTGCTGCCCCGCTCCCCAAAGACACATTTGTCACTTTGTCATTTGTCATTCTGGAGTCCCCACGGCTGGCTGGCTGGCTCCAGTGTGTGTATGCTTGTGTGTATGCTCGTGTGTTCCGCTGGACACGACACAGCTGCAGCCCTCATTTCTTCACACCTCACCCCTCTCCTCTCCTCACATAATCGCCGTCTCCACAGTTTCCCCCCCTTCACTCTTCAGGCCTGCCAACACTCCCGTTTTTCTCCCATATATTCACCCCCCTCTCCCGCTGTGTTCCTGCTTTGTGTTTCTCCCGGGAAACTCCCTTAATTTGCATAGCCCTCAACCTTTATTATGAATAATCGTCATATACACGATCCATAAGTTTTGTCTGACATTACCCAAGTTGCCAGATCATTTATGAAATAGAATCTACGCACACAATCCATACAATTTCAACTAATCTGTCACCACAACCCGATTCAAGGGGCATGTGCACAGCTGTGCAGGCAGCCTGTCCTCCGTCCTCCTCCGTCTGCCTGCTGATGTGATTCACTGCCTGCAGGTACCGCTGGTAGAGAGGACGGGCTGGTTTGTCTCAGCCAGCAGCTAAGTTTACAAGAATTTGCCAAATTTTAAGATATGTGGCAAACTCAAATAAACAGTTAGGTTACATACAGACAGCTTTCGTGTTATTAGCTTAACCAGCGCGCTGTACTTTTGTAAAACATACTGGTGGTCGATGGGACACTGCGGGCAAAGCAGATGCTTTTCTACATGTTTATGCTAAACCTAAATGTTGACAGGTATGCTCTTCTCTGGCTCTCACGCTTGCCGTCCTCTTCTTCCATCTATACCTTCCTCACTCTCTAGTTGTCTCCTACACAGCAGGACTACATGGTTTTCTTTTCAAGTACCTTTCATGCTCATAATTATGCATAATAGCCTTTCTTCGATTCCTACTGATAATTGGCCCACCTACAGTCACCTGAAGTGCCCCGTGGGTTTTCAGCAGGGAGTGAAATGCAAAGATAGAGGTTGTGCCATCAGTTCTGCGTAGGGGGTCAGTTCACCGAAATTTCCAAAAAGCAAACATACTATCTAATGTATGCAGTCTGGTATCTAGCCATGCAGCCATGCAGTTTTAGTTTTTGTTGCATTTTAAGACTTCCCTCTCTGAGGTTTCAACTCCAAACCATTAGAATGGAGGTGGATGGAAGGTCATTTGTGCTGCTAACAATACAACATTGTCTCTGTTACTCTGGATAATCCACAAACGTTGCGGTGTTTGTAGTAGTTAACTACTACTACATGCACTTCTAATAAAATCAGAAAAATATGAGATAGCATAAACAAGAGTTAGAGAAAACCTATTGCAAAAATGTCTAAAAAGTATCGACTAGCTGACCAATTAGCCCCTCCCTCAGGAAGAAACAAAGCATCACCAGTAAAGATCAGGACCCTTAAATCCCCATAGGAAGTACAACCTGTTTCTCATCTAGTAAACATACTTATAGAGTCCAAAAGAGGAAAAGTAAAAACTGTAAAATACATAAAGTTAGCCCACTGCATTAGCAAGACATTAGATAAGACCCAGACAGCTATTATAATGGCTAACTTGGTTAGCAGTAAACTGATTTCAGGAAAACTGAATTAACAAATCACAAATTAACAATGACAAAAAAGCTGTAATAAAAGAGTACCTCCAATAAAAGAGTAATGTTCCAGCAAGCACATTTGCACAGTAGATAAAGAATGCCTGTCAATATTTGCTTGTCTACAGATCTGACAAAAGGCGGTTTGTAACAATGTCAGTTCAACTCTAACCAGAACAATACCGGTAGGGGTTGCTACTAGCAACAGAACACCGAGCTGAAACCAACTGCTAATGGCAGAATTGCTAAACATCGCTAGAGATAACTAAGTGAGGAAAATATGCTTTTTTTTGTCATTTGAGTGAACTGACCCTTTAATTCTTCACTCATTCACCTTTTTTTCCCTTCATTTTGTATTTTTTTTGTCTGCATTGCTGACTTTCTGTCTCCGGACTGTGGCCACCACTAATTCATTCCATCCATTACCCCTTTCGTCCCCACCAGAGTCAATGCCATATTTAATTCATCACTGTGTTTGTGTGTGTGTGTGAGCTTATGTAGCATTTACTGTATTAGCATAATGATGAGGTAGGTGTGTGTGTGCTGTAGGCTAACATGAGTGGAAGAGGGAATCAGGGAATTGTAAAAGAAGAAGAAAGAAAGAGGCCCTGGCAACCCTAAAGAAGAGGGTTCCCAATAGACACGCAAACATCTAACATCTTCCCTAGATCTCCTCCTATAGCATGAAACTACCCTGAGGCACAGAGGAAAGGCAAAATTCTACATACACACAACAGACATGTTTCACACGCTATGTAAAAGCTGGACTTTACACACAAACACACACATGCGTGCTGTATATGCTCCACACGCTACAGATTAGCATACACGCATTCACAAGGGATCACCCCACCTCCTCTACATAGTATAGCCTCGATATTCCAATTACCCAGCTGTACACAAACACTCATTCATGCTTCAAAAAACACATACATCTCAGTTTTACGTATGTAGTCCCATGCCACTCATTGTCTACGCGCAGCGTTGTCATGCTGTCTTTATCTCAGCTGAAGCCTCCTCAGAGCCGTGCGTGGCGCCTGTCACAATCCCTTCACCTCGGCGTCAGTAAAATCTTCCCAGGAAAAACACCATCATTAGCTCCTCCTCGAGGGAGTTCTCTGCAGGGGAAAATAAGCGGGTCTTAACATTTGTTAGACAGCGGACGAGCTCGAATTCCTATTCCACTCAATTTGAGGAATGAAACGACCATCAAAGCTTATCACTGGGCTCGCGTGGTGGCTAGAGGGCTGTATTCTACGCTTGTAACTCTCGCTGATCTTCTCTCAATAGATTAAAGAGGCAGCATTATCATCATTTTTTCCTCTGAGCTTCTGTTCTCAACTGTGAGACAACAAAAAGCAATGCCATCTTCTTTTGTGATATATTTTACGCCCGTGACTGGCAGTGCATTTTATCAGTAACCAAGAAACTGCAAACTGATTGCATCTAGCCGTCATAATGACAGCGGTGCCATTAGTGCTGGCTCTGTACATGAATAAGCTTGGCTGTGTGTACGTGTGAGTGTGAGCACAAGGTTTATAGACCATGCTTAATGTCCCTGGGATGTGAGCCATGTCGTATGGCCGCTGTCTGTCTGTCTGTCTGCAGCACAGATCAGCACAGCACTGATAAAGCGTGAAGATAACAGTGGCACTAGTCAAGGACACACTCATCTCTCTCTCCGTCTTTCTCCTTCTGTATAGATTTCTGTCTTCCCCTCTTGCTCTCGCTTCATCTCTCATCTCTCCGCACCCATCTGTCTCTTTCTATGCTCACATTGTCATCTTTTTATCCCCCTCTCTGTTTTTATTGGCTCTGTCCCTGTGTCTGCAGCCCTAATCTTTCCTTTGTTTTCACAATGTTCTTGTTATTTTTCTTAGGTCATTCATTTTTTATTTTTTTTTTACTTTATCCCTCTTAATGCTCCCTCTTTTGTGCTTTTTTCTTATGTGGTAAATTAATGAACTCATACAAATGTGAAAATGTAGCTAAATTTAACAGAGCAAAAGGAAGCAGATCAGAAAACAAGGAGGCTTCATGCTAAAATATGAGCAAATATACTTATCAAACAGAGGGAATTAGAAATAAAGGCCTCTCTCTAATATAAGCCTGCTTCCAATAAAGGCCTGGTGCCCTCTGCAGTTGAGGTAAATAAAGGCCCCGGCCGCTATTTGAGGAAATAAAGTACATTAGTCTGCACAGTGAAACTCAAACATCCAACTGAAGTATCAAGAAGAAAAACACATTTTGAGTGGAAGGGGACTTTAAATTCAGTAGCTGTGTACATGTTTTAACATTATATCAGCAGTTATCGATTATGTGGTAGTGGCAGTTTAGCATGAGCCGTCAATAATAACCATAATGTGATACTTTATTGATCCGTAAAGAGAATTTCCATTTCTGTTTTGCGCCCGTCCTCCCACCGGGAGGTCAGAGGTCAGAGTCTGCCACACACCAGAAGGGAATTTTGTATGTGAGGCGCAATCCACTTCCACTTGGTTTGGGTTTTGGGAACGTATTGACAGACTGATTGATTTGATTTGTGCATGTGTAGGTTGTTGTGCAAGTGTTTTCCTGCCTGTGCTGTCATTTGGATGTATGAAGTGTAGTTTCTCCTACAGAGAGAGACGAGCTCCCTGCTGCTCCTGTCTAAAGCCTCTTTAATTGTGCTCTCTCTCTTCTTTTTCACCTGTTTGTGCATAAGCTGCACTTGAAATGAACCCTTTATTATCTGTTATTAGGAAACTGGGGTGAACAGATGAAAGAGAGGAACATGAGTGTCCATGTAACACACTGAGATGAAGGGCGTAAAGGGAGGAGTAATGCTTTGGAAGTCTCATCTGACTTTTAAGTGGCTGTCAGACTATGAAATGTCTGTCCAAGCAGATCTGAGAGCGTCTGACCGAGCCAGGGTCGCTTCCTGTCATGTGGACCAAAACAAGATGAAAGACTCTTTTTGCATTTCAGCCCCTCCGTATTACCATAATACCAAATTTACTGGCAGTTCGCAATGGACAACACAACTTCAGTGAAACACTCACGTCCTCAGCCACTGATGTTCAGCTCCTTACATGTGCCTTACAAGTAGTACCCTCAAGTTCAGACAAAAGCCTGTTGCGCGCCATCAAAACAATCACACACTTTCCTATTCCTCGTCTCTCTCTCATGTTAAAAAGAAAACCCACACGACATCAGAGAGCAATTTAGAGGGCAAGAGAGCCGTGAATCAACAGTCTGAGAAAAGAGGCAAAGGGAGGGGGGGGAAAGCTAACAATGGATGGAGATGACAATGAAACTAGAGATGCAACGCCCACAGCTGCCAAACCACTTGCCCTCCTAACAGGGTTTTCCTCCTTTCCTCTCCTCCTCTCTTCCACCTCCTTTTCCCCCCATTCTGCCTCTCTGCCTGAGGCGTCTCCTCTGGATCAGATCTGACTTGTCACGAGAGCGCAGTAATCCCTCCATTACATGTGACCTGCCTGGAGTGTGTGTGTGTGTGTGTGTGTGTGTGTGTGTGTGTCTGCGTCCGTGCGTTAAAGTCAATGTCTCTAGGGCTGTGGCCTAGATTGAATTATTCATGAAGCATGTTTATTCCTTCTCCTTTACTCCCGCTCTCTCTCATTTGACTCTTTCCATTCCTGCCCCCAGCAGCCCCCCCCCCCCCCCCCCCCCCCCTTACCCCACAACTGTCTGACCCTGCTGCTGGGTCCTAACTGACAATCGGTCTCATGCCATGTCGGCATGCCTTGACACACTTAAACATGATTGCTTGTCTCAGGCACACATTATATGCTGCACAAAGCATCTGTACAGTACAGTATAGACTCGGTATGTGTGTGTGTGTGTGTGTGTGTGCTTGTTGGACGTGTGGTGGGGTAGGTTGAGGACAGAAATCTTTATCTTTTGCTGTCAGTGTGTGAGTAACGTCAGTGGGGTGGCTTGCTAACTATAACTCTGCCTACACTCACAGGATGACATTAATGTCATGCAGACATACTGAGCACACACATACACACACACACACAAAGTCTGGGATGAACTTAAGTGACCTAAGAGTTCAGTCAAGTTACATGTGGTTTCTCTTTCATATCCCTTTTTAATCTTTGTCATTTTTTTAAATCAAGGCTAGTTGTATGTTTTTGAGTCTCTCTGAAGCCTCATCTCACCTCAGATAGTGCTAAAATGATTAGATTGACAACAATTTTAATAATCGATTAAGCCAAATTTTTTAAGCCAAAAAGGCAAATATTTTCTGATTTCAGCTTCTTACATGTGAGTATTTGCTAGTTTTTTTCTATTTTATATCATTGTAAATTGAGTATTTTTGCATTTTGGACTGCTAGTCATACAAAAAGCAATTTGAAGAAGTCAGCTTGGGCTCTGGGCATGTGATGGGCATTTTTCATCATTGTTTGACATAATATAGATCAAACAACCAATTCATTAAAAAATGATAACAAAAATAATTTGTTGCATAACTCATCTCATCAACAAGTGTCATCTGAGTAAAAGAAATGTACATACTGTGTGTGTGTGTGTGTGTGTGTGTATGTGTCTGTATGCCTGTCTACTTGTATGTGTGTATAAACATGTGTGGCTGGTGTCTGCTGATATTGATTTGCAGCGACCTGCGATCAAACACAATTAGGTGCAAATTCTCCAGATTGTATATCGACATGTCTCCTTCTGCTGCTGCTGCTGCTGCTGCTGCTGCTGTGTGTTTGTGTGTGCATCCTGAATCGATAGGTACGCCGACACTTCACACACTTTAGAGGTGTTATCACACGGAGCCAAAGCTCTGTACAGTAGCTAGAGCTGCTAAAGTAAATGCAGATGCTTGGTAATGTAATGGGGTGGTTTGTATATTTGCAACATAAAAAGGGAATGAGGCTGCATCACATGCATCACATGCAGACAGAAATGCACACAAATGTCTCCTTGCACCAATTTGTATCTCTGTGCTCTTCTCTTTGTTTGCGCTTCGGGGTTGCACTTGTCTCTTCATAGATCAGAATAGTCAGCATCTCAATCTGTTATTGATCGAGTCACTGTGTGTGTGTGTGTGTGTGTGTGTGTGTGAGTGCATGCGCGCACACACGCGTGTGCATGTGCACTGTGTGTGTGTGTGTGTGTGTGTGTGTGTGTTATGCATACCTATGCCTACACCACAGACTGGCCAGACAGAATAGATTAGCTGCTGCCCCCCTTTTCCAGCTTTTTTTGTCAGATCCCCTGCCAACCGTTGTCTTGGCAACCTTTGTTTACCCCGTCATTCCAAGATCAATCTAATTGGCGGGCTCTGTCTGGCTCAGAGCCCCCCCCCCACCCCTCCCACCCCTCTCTGCTCTCTTCCACCAACAGCAGCCAATCACATTCACTCAATGAGAGACAGGTATAAATAAAAAGAAAGGATGGATGGAGGAATGAATGGCTTTTGTCATTTATTGACCACTGTGTGTTATCGCTCAGCATGTTTTGGTCTTTTGTCTCAGTCTGTGTGCGCGTATGTGTGTGACTGAAGTGTGGTTTTGCAGCACAGCAAAGGTCATGCATTATTTGGCTGTGCCAGAGAGTGAATCCAATATGGAATATTTCCATTTTTTTCCTTGTGTGTGTGTGTGTGTGTGGTTTTTTTGGGGGGGGTTCGGTACTGTGACTGCACTCAAAGGTTTATATTTGAGTGTATGTGTAAGCTATGTGTGTGAGCAAGGAGCAATAAGAAGGGTTTGGCTCTGTGTCAGCTGAAGAACAAGCAGACTAATTTAGACAAAGGTGCTACGAATCACATAGAGGCATGGCTTCTCTTTGTTTGAATACTACCCAGCAGGCTTTATGGCCATTTAGCTCTGTAACTATGAGTGCGGGGCCCATTTAGAGTCATCAGACCCCATTCTAGTCCAATTATACCGGCTCTCAGTGGTAGATATCATTGTAACACAACAAGTGTCTTGAGGAAATACTAATGAGGTGTCTCCATACTGGGACACACACATTCAAACACATGCCTAAATGCAAAAACCAACCAAGCAGGAAGAAATATTTTGGTAGACAGAGTAGCATAGCTGTGCAGGCCTGGCAAAGCTAATGCATTAAATTAAATTAGCAACTTCAGTTAACAAGTCATTACATAGCAACAGCAGTTTTGGAATTTATTCATCCAATAAAAGAACAATGAGACCTCAACAAACAATGTTAACTATTAAAAGCTGTTTAATCATGTATATGGGATTATGTACATTTTTATGGTTTGCAGTTCCCTCTGTGGCTGTTTTTGAAGAGTTGGACCATAATCAGAATGTGCCGCCTGTAATCAGCCCACATCAGTTGCGTTGTCTAAAGTAATTTGCCGTAACATGTTCTGCTAGCAACACCGCTCATGCTAATTGTTTGTGTTTGTTGCCAGTTCCATTTACAGCCACAACTGTGATATAATATCCTGAAGCTGGTGGAAAATATTTCTCCTGTGTCACTCACTTTCTTCAGTCCCTCTGCTGGCTGCTTGTAGCTGCTCGGAGCATATTCAAAACCTGCTGCTGGTGTACAAGGCAGCTCAGTACTTCCAGGCCTGTGGTCCAGACCTGAACACCAGCCTTTCATCTCTGTTCTGCCCTTACCAGCTGCTCGGCTGCCCCTACTCCTTCCTCCATACTCCCAGCTCTGCTCCTCGTGTCTTCCCAGTAATAGAATGACCCTCCCCCCTTCTCTGAGAACTGCAGAGTCACCCTCATTTCCCATCATGCTTTGAAAACTCATCTTTCAGAAAATGATCTCCTTTTCTGCCATATGTTCGGTGCCCTGTGCTGTTTAATTTTTCTGCACTGCACTTAGATGACTCTCTTTGATTGACCTGTTGGGTGCAGCACAATCAGATCCAGATTTATTGCCACATAGGTTTGCACATACAAGGAATTTGCCTTGGTGTTGTGGTGCATAAAAGTCAAAAATATACACAAAATTAAGTAATCTTAATTAATATAAAGGAGAAAGAAATACATTTACAGTAAAAAAGTGTGTATATATTCTAAGTGAGAAGAGCTGCTACAGGTTTAAATTCTAAACTGAAGAGAATGAAGTGAAATGTACAAAATATTGACCTACTATGTTAGCAACCAGTTGCCTATTTACACATCCAGCAAACACAGAGCAGCATTAGCATTCATTTTGAGTTCTTTTTTTGTCCACTATTCTCCTTTAAGGTCTGTTTTAGTCACCACCAACTTCTGAGAAAAAAATATTTGGCTCCACTGTGTTCAGCATGCATCAGATGCTAAAACGCTCTGTGGAGCTAAAAGCAACTGCAGAGTTGGGTGATAATTCTCAGTGAGTTTGTCACTATGAGCATAACACACGGTCATTTGACCTATTTTCATATAAAAATATTGATTAGTGCAGCTTCAAGTATAGCGCAGCATGGCATAAATGTAATAAATTATGAGAGATATGATTGAGACACAGTTGAGGACACATTCTGCATCTTTGTGGGGATTCACTCACTCATACAGTATTGGACGGATCTCTGTATCTGTTTATGTGTTAGCTGTGGTGTGTCAGAGCTGACATCTGCATCTTCTGATGGGTTCAGTGTGTGGTTGTGTTTGTGGAGAAGCAGAAGTAGACTTGGCTGTCTGTGTGATGTCAGTGCTGTTTCCTGTCTTGCTTGTGTCACTTCCTTTCTAATAAACTGTCACGCCGTCTAATCTGCCCAGCTGGCACTGTCAGAACATGTATTTGGATGAGGAGGATAGAGACAGTTTGTGTGTGTATATATATACATATATGTGTGTGTGTGGGGGTTTTCATGGTATATTGAGTTTTTTTTTCTCCTGTTTGTCTGAGGATAAGGAGGGATAAGAATCCTGAATTTTGAATAGAATTTAGGGTTTCAGTTATTCTTACATGTTAAAATGGCCAGATAAGGGTGAGTGATTAGCAGTGAGTGGTAGGCATTCATTTACAACATGCTGTAGGCAAATGATCTGCTGTGGAGGCATCAGCTCAGCAGTGTAAGCAATTCTACATTAGAATCGTGATAGAAATACTAAATGCTAATGAGATCCTTGTTCACGTTAGACATTACATTAAGTATTAAGTACTTGACGCTGAAGTGATGCTGGTCTGTAATCAAAACTCAATTTCATGTCCAATATTTTCTGGTAACTTGTTCTTTCACTTATCAAAGTCCACACAGGCCATTTAGCTCAATTACAATCTGTCTTTATGATTCCTTCGTCATTCATCATTTGAGTCCTGGTCCAAGGTTTCAAAAATTTGGCAGGGGCCCAAATTCATTAAAGGCGATTTTTGAAAATAATTAAATAAATATATGCCTTGAATGACTACTTTTGCGACACTGTTAAAGGGATATTAAAATGTATGTATTTAAAACGAAACCCATGACTGCGGTTGGTTCAAACACTGCTACATGACAGTTAGTTAATTATACATGCAAAGAAATGAAATTGGCATTGCGCTGTAGGCATGCTTAAAATGAATCATGTTTAATAACTTTGTAATGTTTCACAACTTGGATAACCTTCAGCTTCTATCCCCATGCATCAGAATACTGAATTGACTTTCTACATTATTAATTATTTGTATAATGTAATATTATCAGTAGGCAATTGGAGGGGGGATGAGGGGGGCTGCCATCCCCCTTGTTAGCAAAATGACCAAAATGCATCCCACTAGTTAACCTGCCATTCCCTGGTAGTGGAGAGAGTGCAGTGGCAGAGGGGTTGTTTAGTTGAATATGTTAGTCTAGTCTGCCTGACTCATTGATCCTTTATCTGACTGAGGTTTGTGCAAGTTAGAATCTATGGCCCCAACCATGGCTCTGAAATATCAGTAGCCTAACTGTGCTGTGTATTGATAAATCCATGGTGCTGTCCGTGGTGCTGAAGTAGCAGACGGATTTGTAATTGTGCCTTTTTCTCTCAGTTCCACCCTTCTGTCAGTTGCGTCTTGGATCTGTAACATTCTCTAAATGATATACTATAAATACTCAATTCTATACTATATTGTAACCTATAAACTCTAGAGTAGTGTCACCCTCATGATCAAAGTGACAAGTAGCAATGTGTAGTCGTGGAAGAGCGAGAGGATCATAGACATCACTGTTGCCTATAATCATTCAGTAGTATCTGTGCTGCTGAAAACACACCCCCAGACCAAGCCACCTCTGTAACAAAATATGTAAGAGGAGACACGACTACAGAAATAGTTTTTACTATACAGTAGATGTTTGGTGTAACCTGGGGGTGGAGCAGGTAATGTGAATGAGCTAATTGACCTGCACTGACCGCACCACGCTCAGCTGCTAAAGTTACATAATTCGAGGTAAAGTTTATACCGTCAAAACTACGGTGTGTTTTGAAAAATAAGTATTATTAAAATGCTTAATGTCCACATCCAGTAAAAGAATATTCATTCATTTATTTATTTAAAAAATGCCCCAGAAAGCGTGCCTGAGTACAGGTGCAGCACTTTAAAAAAAAATCACTTGTTTAGCAACTGTCAACCGACTGTGACCAATTACAGCACGCTGACTGCCCTTTATTTATAATCTGTCTTTTATTTGACTCTGTGTCAGTGTAGTGTCACAGATCAGTGTATTAGTAAATGAGCAAGGTTTAAGAAACACAACTGTATTAAGGTGAGCTTTTTATTTTGTATGTGACACAGTCAGTGAAGTAATTGTCACAGATTACAGTTCAAAGCATTAATTGGTGTGCATGTAAACAGCAGATAACTTGAAATAGTAAGTTGACAGATGTATGTGTGGGCGGCTGGGTGGGTGCATGTTATGTAAATGAACAGCAGCTCAGGTCATAAAAAGTCAGCTTTTCTTCAGCCAAATGCCTAAAATGAGAATGTATTTTAAATGTGATAATATTTTAATTCTCTCCTTTAGTTACAAAGTTCTTGCAAGACTGAATTCACATACATTTTTCTTGTATGGTTAAAATAATTGCCTGTTTATCTCCATCTGCATCTTGTGTTTCTTTGGTGGGGAGACGTTAACAAGTGTGTGTGTGACAGCACCCTTCATAATCTTAACATATCTTAATATTTTACTGCTATTTTAGCTCTTTCAGTGGGACAAATTCAATGATAACAACAATGAACTCCTAGATAGGCAGAGGGGAAGACAGAGAGAGGAGAGGAAAAAAAAACAGAGACAGGGGAGACACACTGAGTTTATGTATATGTCAGTTTTGAGTGTCTCCTCAACTTTCCCGCGGGCAACAACACATTTCTCTTCCTCCGCTCTCACATCACTGTTGTAGGTTTCAGTTTGTCCTCTGAAATCTGTGTGCCTACAACCCACCTGAATACTGCATCAAGCACAGTGCTTTTGTGTGTGTGTGTGTGTGTGTGTGTGTGTACGCCTGTCATGTGCCCGGAAATCCTCAGAACGACACTTGGTGACAAAACTGCCATCTTACACTTGGCAGGGAAGAAACTAGACCTTCATATGAAAGTTGGCGTTGTCTTTGTAGGAGGTATACTTGTCTCTGTGTCTCTGCTTTCGCTGCTCTGTGTGACTGAGAGAAAAATTTCAGAAGGAAGAGACTAACAGAGAGAGAAAGGGAACATTAAATGCCGTCCTGCAAGCTAAACAATAAAACTGTCCAGTGGGGACTCATATTCTGTATCATTGCATTTCTGTCAACCTCTTACCCCCCCTTGTTTCTGCAACATTTTCCTCTCCAGCCACCCACTCTCAACCTCCATCACTCACATCCCTCCTTGTCTCCACCACCTCACCTCTACAAGCAGCTAAACTCCAGTCCAGACGAGCTTGATTCCCTTTGGTCATGTTGTGGTCATGCCGCATCAAGTTCCAGCAATTTGTGTATCTGTCTCCCTCACCATCCCCCCTTTCACTTGTTTACAACATGCAGCCTCCAGTTTGCACACAACTGATGCAACTAATGCAACTGTTTATTAACTTGCTGTGGATATCTGTGTGGGCTGGTGCACTGGAGCTTGTATTTCTATACAATAGCATGCCATTGAGGCTCCCAACAGTTCCTAATGGTCTTGGTACACTTTGTTCCAATACAAATTCACTAGCTGAAAAGGGTCTCTTGTATACAAGGTTTGGGTCTAGCTGCACACTGTGCAATTGAGATTTATATCAAAAGTGGCAACTTTGATCATTCTTACATCTACAGCAGCTTAATGGTGCCAAATAAAGGGGCCGTATGCAATCAATTTTAGTATATATCCAGTGGTTTTCAGCTCAATACAGAACTAATGTAAAGGATTGTCATCTCTGATCCTTGATGCTTACCCCTTAGCACTGATGCAATTGCAGCCCTTTTTCTGAAAGTCCTCAGTGGAAAGTACAGATATTATACACAATGTGCTGGAATCAGTAGAACCGACTTTTTCCTGTAATTCCAGCGACACGTGAGGATTAGCGTCAATAAGTCTGATCTTGCCTCGTAATAATGAAACTTCTTTTTTAGTATCAGAAGTTATCCATGTGGTTGTTGTTTGTAAATCCACTTACTACAAAGCTCCTGCACTCCGGAGAGTCTCATACACAGGTGCGTCGAATAATTACCTCCTTCAGCGGGTAAAAAAAGGCTATGCCATAAGCCTGTAAATGAAGGGAGTGAAAACCAAAGAAAAACAGCCTATTGTTAAAAGGTTTCATGTCAAGTTATGTTAATCGTTGATCACTGATGCTTAAGGCAAATAATTCCTTGCGCTCAGGGGTTCTTTTAGGCCATTAAAATGATCTCAGCTTGGGGCTTGTATTTATCATTTATATGTCGTAGTTTCAGCCATAACAAGGCACTTGATTCCCTCATCACTATGGCAACTGCTCACTGCACTCTGTATAAAATCCCCAAGGGTTTACAGGGATTATTATTACTGTGCAACATGTGTAAAACTCACAACTTTGCTTGGAATTTATTTATATATATATATATATATATATATATATATATATATATATATATATATATATATATATATATATATATATAATATTATGACAGCAAGCCATGTCATGCATACCTATGTAATCTAAGCTATGGAAATGGACTGGCTGCAAGCTACCAAGAGGCAAATTACATTAGCTGTTTGAATTTTCAGAGTTGCCAACAAGAAATCTGGAAGCCTATTTGGAGAAAGGCAGCAGATTATTAAGTAGTAGATGGGAATGGTGGTGGGTGTTCCAGCTTTTGGGTTTCTGGATGAGTGTGTGTGTGTGTGTGCACACTCGGATGTTTTCATTATCGACTTGGATCGCAGCCGTTCCTCACAGAGTCGGAGTGATCCCACTCACTCGCTCTTTCCTCAGGGCACGGAGATAGTGAGGAGGTATTAATGGAGAGAGTGGTGGGAGGAAAGAGAGAATGAGCAAGCGGGAGAAAACATGTTAGAATGAGAAGGGGAGATGGATGGACAGGGGTGATGAGGGGAGTGAAAGAGTGAGATGGATGGATGGAGGAGAGTGGGCGGAGGTCAGCAAAGAGAGCGATGCAGATCAACAGTGGGCAAGAGGAAGAGCAGAGCAGAGGAGGTGGAGGGGAGGAGAGGTTCGGATCCAGATGGGAAGGTATTTGGCAAGCAACCACCGACTAGCCCGCTACAGAAACTGCCAGCAATGACCCATCTGGCCCCGCCAGAAAGCAATCATAGTTTCATCTCTTCTAATAAAATCGCTCTCACTCACTGTCTCTCTAGCGTATTTGTTTCCTTCCTCCTCTCCGACCTCTCTCAAGTAGTTTCAAATAGTTCTCTTTCTCTCTCTCTTTATTCTTTTTCCTTTTTAATCAGTGTGATCTGACCAACTGTGTAGGCCATCCTTTACCCTTAGAAGTAAAAGCAAAAAAAAAAAAGAAGTAACTTACAATTTAAAAAGAGAAGAAACTGCTTAAAGCAAGACATTCTGAAAAATCATATTCATTACTTTCCCACTCTGCTCTGAGTATTTGTTCCCTCTTCATAAGCTAGAGTTATTGTGTACCCGTGTCGACCCTGTGTGTGAGGACAACTGGCTGATGTGCCAAAGGCTAGATTGTAACAAGGACACAGCACAGCAGAGGGCAGGGAGCGGGAGTCGCGCGTGTTCTGGGGGGGGGGGGGGGAGAAAAAAGTGATACGGTGTAAGTGTGTGTGAGTGACGGAGAAGGAGAAAGGGATCGAGAGATTGTGTTTGTGTGTTTGTATGAGGAAGCCAAGACGGGTTTGTACATAAGCTCAGTCAAGCATACAGAGGCCTGTGCTATGCAGAACCAGGACCTTTTTTTTTTTTTTTTTTTTTTTTCCCCAGACATTTGTTCCAAGAAAGCCAGACAATACCAGACCAGTGTGTGCTTGTCTACTAAAGCTTGGAGGAGTACTTGAGATGAATGGAACCTCAGCCTACAAAGGCTAAACAGCCCACACGATGAACATTTCCACCAACACAGACGATACATGTCAGTAGACTGAGCAAACACAGAGGACGACACATTGAACAACAGGTAGACTAAAGTAGAGTAATGTTGCTAGAACAGCTGAAACAATTAATCAGTTGACAAAAAATTAATTGGCAAGTAAAAATGCCAAACATTTGTTGGTTCCAGCTTATCAAATTTTTCACTGTTTCTGACATTGTAGAGACAAAATGATAAATCAGTGACTAGAAACAATAATTAGATCAATCTTATTAATTAATATATTAATTGGATTAAGCAGATTAATCGATAATGGACAATAATCATTAGGTGCAGCCCTATTTGCCAATCAGCCCCTAAAATCCCACAAGAGCCAAAACAGAAAGGGACATCCATCAAAAACAGATTGTCTCGCTAATTTCTGCTGCAATTTGTGCAGGAAAGAGCGCTTCATCTGAGCTGTAGCTCTGGGCTGAAACCTGATGAACTACATTCTAAAATGATTCTCATTCATGGCACACTGCACTATTTTGTTTGATTGCTGTTTTCATTTAAAAAAACAAAATGGCTTCGGGATGTTTATGGTCTTAACTCTAGTCATAAAAATTAGTCATGTTTAAAATAATCTTAAGAGACCAGGATGGGCAGCAGCAAAGCGGACTGTCAACACCAACTGGATTTAACAAGGACAGACTGAGTCCAACTTGGTCAGATCAGCTGCGATGCCCAAAGCATAATCCAACAAGTCCTCCAAATTAAACAACCAAGTACGTTGTTTGACCATGCACACAGGAGTATTTTCTAATCTGGCGCTTTTATCGGCAGTAATCGGCTGGACAACATAATTTGTATGTGCTTTCCAAATCCGTTACAAATCAGTGTTAAAAAACAATGTTTTATGATGTGACAACGCAAGGTCTGGTTTGGTTTAGGCACAAAAACCACTGAAATGTAACTTAACGTCATTTTTGAGCGACTGACATTACAAGCTTTTGTGTCGTTTTCCTTGGGAGGACAGCCTCCTATAATCGGCTCAACAACTGTGTCCCCAAGTGTGTCCCTGCCTTAAGAGAGGAAGAAAAAAACTCTTTCTAAACTTATAAAATACCATTTAACAGATCAGGATGAACATCAGAATTGTTGTACAACTTGAAGAACTCTTAAAAGATTTATTTTCCCTCCCTGTATTCTTCAATAGTTGAGCCTTTTCATTGAATTGCAACATTTTTGCCACAATATAGAAAAACTAATGAGTATGTGTACTGCATTTACGAACCAATTCTTGTGTGTTAAGTACACAAATATCTTGAAGTAAGTCATTGGGGAAGTATGGTGTTCAATCGATACTGCATAGAGTTTTGGCTTTATGGAGAACAAGGACTGGAACTGTATAGTAATCACTGTAGCCTGTTTTTTTTTTGTTTGTTTGTTTTACAGCAGTGCTCCCACAGCAAGGCTTAGTTAAAAATACAGAAAGAGAAGGTTATACTGAAGCTCTCTGCTTACACACAGACTCACCTACACCCACAGTCCACTTCGGCTTGCCTCCCAGCAATCAAGAGCTCCGAGTGAGGAGGGTGTCGGCCAACAGGAAAAGCAGGAATAGAGGGAGTGAAAAGAAAGCAAAACAAATGCAAAAGGGAGGGATGGTGCTACAGCGCTTCAGGGGGAGGACAAATCAATACACTCACACATAACACTCCCACGCAACAACTAAATAATGCTGCTAGTTTGTCTTGCCTTCTCCCTCCGTGACCTCTATCATCTTCACACACTGTGTGGAAGAGTTTATTCTTGTCTTGCAAAATTACAGTTTTAAAAAATTGTTTTCTGTGAATTTATTTATTTACAGAACTGTTTCAGTCAGCTCCTCGCTATTAAAAAAGCTTTCTTTTTTTTTTTTTTTTAAATTTGCTTGCACAAGTCTTTTGAAGGACTCATTTTCTATTTCCTTTTGGCTCCAAAAGCCACTGTTGTCCCAAACTGTCACTTTCAATCTGTTCGGGGCGCATATGGTTTGCTCAGAGAGACGGATCTGTGGTCACGATATGACTGAACATTG